>CP139507.1:159399768-160096296 GCA_021014915.2 Artemisia tridentata subsp. tridentata | reverse complement strand
AACAATTAACGCATTGATTCTTTAGGTATAATGTTTTTCAAAACATCATGTTTTCCTAAATGAAGATATGAAGCTAAAATGTTTGAATCAGATAGTTCTATCCTAAATATACCCGGTCTCAAGAAGAAAAAATCACTTGAGTTTCTTGTGTATACTCCTCAAGAGGCATTGTCACTCGGGGTGCATGAGGTTGGCTTTGAGATTGCATTTGAACATACTTTGTTAAAATGTTGATTTAAGATTTAACGAAACTTACGTAGAAGTTTAACGACAAAGTATTACTAATACTTTGATAACTTGTGAAAGTAGTACTACTTATACCTAGTGGAAATTGATAACAATGACCAGGAGCATCATGCTCATTTGATAGTGGAGGTTCTAGCCATAATGAATTATCTAAGTCCTCATAGGTGGGAAAGTATGGTTGAGTTTGTTCAACGTGCATTTGATTCGGTACGAATGTTGGACAAAGGGATTTTTGAGCAATGCACTCAATGGATTCAAATGATGGTAAGGATGGTGGATTGGTTGATCTAGGTGGTAGGTCTTCTAGTGTGTCTAAAGAAGGATGTGGTGATGTAGAGGTTTGTTGTGCTATGGGAGTACTTAGGTTTCATAGATGTTGAAAATAACAAGGATGGATACTAATTCTTGTGGTCCATTGGTTGGTACAACTAGTGGATGAAGTTCATGAAGTTTTGGTCATGTTTGTGATGCTTAGGGGCTGAGATATATCATAGAGGTGAATGTTATGAGATGAAAGAACAAGTGAACTTAAGTTCTAAATGTTCAAGGATGAAGACCTATTGACATTTGTTTTATTCCTATTGATTGGGAGAGTGTTAGGATAAGTGTTTTAACATATGTTGTTAAAATACATTGAATTTTCGGATATGACTTTTAATGACTACAATCGTAAGTCAATTTTACTTGAATATTTTGGACAAAATACTTAAGTTGTCAATTCATAAAACAAATCAAGCTAATGGATAAAGGATGAGTAAAGGACGGAAGAATGCAGTGAATGTGTGTAATGATCACAAAATCTCAGTGGTCCACGGATTGCAAGGAACCAATTTTAGGGTTCCTTCCTTTATAGAGAAAGGTACCTCGGAGCATTTTCATGAAATTTGAAAGTATGATCAGAGATGGTTATCCTATTGGTGCAAGTGAGATGACATGATCCTAATATGAGTGAATATCAGTGAAAAGTATCCTAGTAACAAAAGTGAGTAATCTAGAGTGCGGGATTTAAACGAAAATGAAAATGTATTATTGCAGGATAGCGGCACCTTTTGACATAACGGGCGGAACCCTTAATTTGGTTTCGCCTCATCCGCGGGTAATATTTTGGCGGTACCAAAATAATACACATTTGGTTCCGCCTGATCCGTGGTGCCAAAATAGTTCACATAGGGCATTTTTCATCCCCCGAACCACGTTCAAATCTCTTAATTTTTTCTAAAACATGTGTAATTAATTAGTTTTGATAAGAAAACAACAATAGAACAGGTATTAACACATGTATGGTAATAGATCAAGCAAGGGCTAGAAATTTCACTAATAAAGTGATAAATAAAATTGATAACATAACTATGTTATCTTCCTGCAAGATAAAATGTTAGTTCACATGATAGATTAGTATCAAACTTATCATCCCATAAAGCACATAATAGTTCATAAATCATTTTTAGTTATTGTACCAAACACCTTTTTCAAATATACTATATGTTTAGGTAATCATTGAAGGTAGTGACACATTTTAACACTTGAACTATTAGGTGAGAGTTTGTACAAAACAACATTTTTCAAAATACTTGACTAGTTTTACTTAGTTCTCATTCCTAAGTGAATTATGCAAGATTTTAATATAACATATACAAAGGAAGTTATCTAAGTCTATAAGTAATGCAAAAATAATTTTCCAACTTAGTGCACAAAATCTAGCAAATGTCCTATTGTGCATAAACAAGAAATTGACAAACAAGCGAATAAATAACATGGCAAGATTGACACTTATGCATCACAAATAAACAAGTGCAATCACAACTTTCAATAAGCAAACAACATGTATGCAAACAACCAAAACAAGTAGTCATATATCATAGCATAAAAAGAAAGATACTTTTCGTCACTTTGCATTTAAATATGACGATGTATACCAAGCTTGATTATTTTCCTTTATATATATAAATATCACCAAATTCTTTATTTTCAAAAGAAATCATATCAATGTTCAAAGGATACCAACTTAAATTGCCCGACTCAAAAGTTTGAGTTACTATGTCAAAATGAAACTTAATATTTTAGACAGGTTGCAGCTTTTGATTTATTTTACTTACTTCATTTTATATTTAGGCCATGAGATTATTTTTAAATGAAAGTAGACTTAATTCCCTTTAAAATGATAGGTGGCGCGACTCCTACATACTTACGGTTAATTAGTTATGAATTTTTAAAGTTTGCAAAAATTTTGGACTGTGCAGACCCAGGAACCCTTCTCCAAAGGGCAAAGAACCCTTCAAAGGTTTCCGCCTGATCTGTGTCTCTCTGAGACAGAATGTCACAGAATGCTAAAAACATGTATTTTCGTAGAGCGAGAATGTGTAGGACTTACTAGATTTGGTAGTAAACATATAATACACCTATTTTAACATCATTTTTATTTATGTGACTTATCTAATCATTTACGGAGGTGATTTTTTAACTAAATTTATAGTTATACCAATCGCTCCTTTCAAAACCGTATTTTTCATAAATTTGCTTTACGCACATAATTTGACACTTACAAATTCTTTTAAGAAATCATTTCTTTTTTTTTTCAAGGACACCTTCAAGCTTGTATACAAAATAACATTTAACAACAAAATAATTAGCGAAATATTTTTCATATTATCTTCCGCTTCAATGGTAATTTGATACATGGATCGTACTCCATTTTAAAAACCATTTGTTTTGAAAATAAGAGCCACGAGGCTCTGATACCAATTGTGAAAACGTAGAAGGGGGGGGGTGAATATGTCACCCTTTTAAATTTTAAAAACTTGTTGTATCAAATATCTGATTAAGCTTGTTGTAACATGAAAGATGCCAATTATAGTTTATGACTAGCATATATTAAAACAAGTTGTCACACAATTATAACCATCTAGTTACAACACAAGCAATAATATAATGCAAGTATAAAAGTAAAGCAGTAAGTAAAAGAAAGCGCAAACTGAACACGATGATTTATAGTGGTTCGGTTATGGAGCTCCTCTCCGCCCTACTCCACTCCCCGAGTACCCAACTCGAGAGTTACTTCACTAGATCAACGAGCTCCCTTCTCGGCGGAGAAAACCTTACAAACATCGATTGTACTTTTTCCGGTACAAAGCTAAATACCGGCTTCTAGTTCGAGGTAGAACCAACCTAACGTCGCCTATACAATATTTCCGACACTAAGCAAGATGTCGAGTTCTTTTACAAGGGTACAACCACTCCCGTTATGTTTTATGGCCCAACATAAAACTTGTGTTTTATGACATAAACACATAAACCATTTAATCTAGTTTGGTGAATAGATTGTGATGATACAATGATGTTTACAATGACGATCAATGAGACAAATGTCTGATGGATATGAATGACTAATCTAAATGAACTTCCATTGATAGAAAGCCTTCAATGGATGAAGATCAGAAGTTCCCTAAGCTTGTTGTGATAGATCTTCATATATGTATGCTTGTGGTGGATGATGACTCAAGATCTCTGAGCTTGCTTCACAGGATCATTTCGGGAGTATGCTTACAACATAATGAAATTTAGAAGCATTATGATCATGATGATAAGGGTGATTAATGTATGTTACTACATTGTTATCTACTGATCTAAATGTATGCAAAATGGTAGAGAGAATGTATGTTCAAGTGATGTATACATGAGTAAACAATGGGCTGCTATTTATAGCCAACAAGCTCAGCAACCCACGGATCAGACGGAACCAAAACAAGGGTTCCGTCCGTGTATGCATTTGGTTCCGTGGGGACCTGACAGAAAATCTTCAAAATCTTTTATCAAATCTAACCAAAATATATACATGATCTTACTAGTATTCTACAAAGATATTTTCTAAGCTTTCCAAAATCTTTGAAAATATTGTTTCAAATCTTTCCAAAATATTTACACAATCTTTCCAAGATATCATTTGTGATCTTTCAAGATTTTGATGACACTATGCATGAGTTAATAAAACCATTTTCATTTTGATTAAAACGTAAACATAAGTTTGTTTGTAAAATGTATTACTTAACTAGTTAATATATGTTTAACAAGTTGTACCATGTTAGTTTATGTGTTACTAAAAATGTTAAACTACTTATCCTATTATAGGACTTAAGTTATTATGTCATTAACATCATTTTTAGAAGTATGTAAACACATTTGTCTTAGTTTGACACCTAATGTGCACTTATCCTATTTTGACACCTAAAGTGCACTTTTACACCTAATGTGGCACTTATTCTTTTTTGACATGAATACAACTTTGGAAGCATGTTGTACAAGTAAAAATACTTATATATGCAAAATGTAAAATGAGGTTCGAAATAGAATGGTTAACCTTTTAAAATACTTAATGACTCTAAACGTATTTTAAACATTCTAAATGATTTGTTAAGGGGTTTGATCATAATGCCACATAACAAACATGTACGAACCTGTGTTGTAGCATACGAGGACTTGAGACGTCGAGAGGTGTTGAATGTATGTTGAGACAAAATATGATTACGAGTAACTTGTACATTTTACGTTATGTATCAAGTTACATGTTTGTCATCAATCAAAACAGACGAGACTGTATAGATTAAATATCGTAATATTTGCACTAACATAGTAGTTGACCTTAGTGCATACAAATGATTGGAATTTGAAGGATTTTAGTGGTTTAGGCTTAAATCTCCTTACTTGATTCTTTCATATATAAACCACTTGTGTTTTTACTTCTAATCCACACCTCAAAACACCTCCTTCTTCAGTAGTAAACCATCTTTTCTTAACTTCTCTTTCACCATTACTAAAGCACCAAGTGTTCGATCTTCTACTAGAAACCCTCATAGAAAAACCACACGCATTGTGTATCAACCGAAACCTCACCTATCAAAATACCTTATATTAGGAAACCTCTCTCTAAATACATCCAAACTCCTACTGAATCAACTCCACCACAATTCCTTTCTACTAAACCACCACAACATGCTTCCATTGAACCTACACCTGCTAATATCAAACCATCACCATCACCATCACTTGCTTCTATTAAGCCAACACCTCAAGCCTCACCACTTGAACCCCAACTCCTTTCTTTTACCGCACCTCATTAATCACCTCATCTATACTTAAACCCCTTGGAGGAATTACCTCTTAGACCTTCTAATTCGCCACCACAACCTAGTCATGATGAAACATGCTATCATTGCCATCAAAATCAAACCTTAGTTCATGAACTACGTGATGAAGTACGTTTCATGTTCTACCACCTTTCTGAATGTCTTGATGATATCACCAAACCAAACTTTCCTTAGAACCTTGAAGTGCAAGCACAAGTGGTCTTCTTCCTCTAGTCTTAGGCCTAGACTTTGTCATTAAGATTTTTCATTTTAGATCATTTCCTTAGTTTTAGGGAATTAACCTTTGTATGTATCGTTTCTCTTGTTTTATTAAATGAATCTACATGATTATGTGCTTCTGGTTTATGTAAGCATGATTGGTGTGATTATTACTTGTCTTCATACATTTTTCTATTCTTTACTACTGCTAACAAGTTATAGGTAAGTCGGGTCCCTCACTTTGTACTAAACGGATCCCTTTTTACAAAAGAACCGGCAGATCCGGGCACTCAGAATACTAACTAAAATTTTATGCAGCTCTATTTTCAGAAAAAGGATACAATCTACTTGTTTTCTAACCTTTGTTTTGTAGATTTTCAAAAATACACATGGAGTACTTGAGGACCTCATTAAGGGGGAGCTTTCGCCCAAGCATAAACTTGCAATGATCACGTCTTAGTCTTCCAAATTACTTGATGCCCTCAATAAGGGGGAACAACCGTCAAGGGGGAGCAACTAAGCATTTCTCACTCTCTTTACTCCATTTTACACATCTCTTTCATCTATTTTTCTATAAAAATTGCATTCGGGTTAGTTTCTTTTCGATGCTCTTTTTGTTTCGACAAAAAGGGGGAGAAGAGAGTAAAAACTCAAATTCAAAAAGTTACGAATTCTATTTTTTAATTAAAATAATTTTATGTTTTGTCATCAACAAAAAAGGGGAGATTGTTAATACAAATAAGCCGTAAAAACGTTTATTTATATTTTACGATCTTTCAATGTTTTGTCGATAACAAACGTAAAATCATTTTAATGAAACAAATAAAATACATAAAGTTTTGAGTCAATAGTTTACTAACTCACTTCACTAAACAAATAAATCATCAAACATGTTTAGTTAATTAGTTTGCCAAAACATTTTTATGAAACACTTATAAGTAATATGTTACTTGCATTTTTCATAAAATACATACTTTGGAAACAACTAGTTAAATACAATGTACTAGTTAATAGAGTTGGACTATCCAAACCCAAAACCCATGTACAAGACTGTTGGGTTTTAGAGATGCTGCTGCTTATATATTTACAACTGCTCAGGTATTACAAGAAAAATGATACAAGTCATTACTACTGCTAGTTCAGAGTTACAACTGCTAGAGTTAGAAATACAACTGCTAGAGTGTTTAGTTTGTACTACTTATGAGATAAACTTGTATAGTTAGTTAAATAAATATACAAAAGATTCTTTAAAGATTTATCTTGTATTGCAAGTAATTGTAAGCCGACTAGGAATCTTTAGTCAATAAAAGAAGGTTCTAGGGCATAGAGATCAATACGTTTTATATATACTTCAAGGTTGTAAACCCTAATACTTTTGAGTATTCGTATTATTAATAATATTGAAGTGTTTTGTTTGATATTCATTATTTACTGTTAATTCAATATAAAGTTCTTCTTAAGATCAAATACAAGATTCCGCATTGTGTTTGATATACTTCAAGACAGTTTCTATACTTAGTTGTTTTAGATTTATCTAAGATAACTAAACCTTTAAAAGCTAAGGGATTCGATCAAGTATATTGCTGGGATCAACAAGTGATATCAGAGCTTATAATCTAGAAGTTGTGATCAAGAAGAACCTGTTTAAACTAAAGACTGTTCTGATCTTACTAAAGACATCGAGTCAGAATCTACACACATGTTACTGCATCAAAGGTGCCAATGCTCAAGTCTGGAGAGTATGAACTATGGAGGATGAGAATAGAGCAATATATTTAGATGGTTGATTACTCTATGTGGGAAGTAATAGAGATTGGCAATTCTTTACCTAAAACAAAAATTTCTGATGATGGTGTTGTCACTATCTTGCCTATTAAAACTGCTGAAGACAAGGCACAAAGAAGACTGGAAGTTAAGGCAAGAAGCATTCTCATGATGGGCATTCCTAAAGACCATCACTTGACTTTCAATCACATCAAGGATGCTAAATTGTTGTTAGAATCAATTGAGAAAATGTTTGGAGGGAATGTTGCTACCAAGAAGACCAGGAAGAACCTTTTGAAGCTACAATATGAGAATTTTGCTGCTCCTAGTTCTGAGAATCTTTATCAGACCTTTGACAGACTTCAGAAACTTATTAGTCAACTAGCACTTGTGGAAGTCTTAATTCCTCAAGAAGATATAAATCAAAAGTTTCTGAGAAGCTTGTTACCAGAGTGGAACACACATACTGTGTTGTGGAGAAACAATGCTGATCTTGATACAATGAGTTTAGATGATCTGTATAACAATCTAAAAGTGTATGAACCTGAAGTCAAAGGAACATCTAGCTCATCAACAAGCATACAAAACTTAGCTTTTGTGTCCTCCTCCAATAAGAGTTCTGGCAGTACTAATGAATTAGTTAATACTGCTCATGGAGTTGATACTGCTGGCACACAAGTTAATGCTGCTGGGTCTACAACCTTTGATAACTTGAGTGATGCTGTTATCTTTTCTTTCTTACATGGTCAATCTACTAGTCCTCAAATTATGCATGAAGATTTGGAACAGATTCATCCAGATGATCTTGAAGAGATGGACTTGAAGTGGCAGATGGAAATGTTGACAATGAGGGCAAGGAGATTTTTGAAGAAGACGGGAAGAAACCTCAAGGTCAATGGGCAGGATAACATGGGTTTTGATAAGTCCAAGATTGAATGCTACAACTATCACAGGAAGGGACACTTTGCAAGAGAATGCAGGGCACCAAGAAGCCAAGACTACAAGAATGGAGAGAGATCAAGGAAAGTTGTGTCTGAGGAACCTAAGACTTCTACAGCTTTGGTGTCTTGTGATGGTTTAGGTGGATATGATTGGAGTGACCAAGCAGCTGAAGGACCAAACTTTGCACTCATGGCTTACTCTTCTTCATCAAGTTCTGATTCTGAGTTATCTAGTGATTCTGGTTGTTCTTATAAATCTTCTTTAGATACTATTGAGGAACTTAAGTCTAGGAATGAAAAACTAATAGAAGATGTAAGGGTGTTAAAGTTAGATAATCTAGGCTATAAAGTAGGCTTACAATCTGTTGAGGAAAGACTTGAATTCTTTAAACAAAATGAGTCAGAGTATGTAGAGAAAGTTAATGTTCTTGAAAGTAAGCTTTATGTTAAAGAGAATGTCATTAAAGAACTTACTTAAAGGTTAGAAAAGGCTCAAAAGTAAAAAAGATGCAGCTCAACAGGAAAAAGAAAAACATCAAGTTAAAGTAAATAAGCTTGAATTTGCATCTGAAAGTGAAAATAAGACAATTGAGTGTCAACTTATGAGGAGAGGTAGTGGTATAGGTTATAATGAAGTTCCTCCTTCAATGACAGGAAAGTATGTACCTCCTATACCTGAATTGTCTTGTTTAGTTGAGTCTAATACTAAGCCTTTATGAGAGAACAGTAAGTCTAATGAGGAGAAACCTAAGGTTGTAAAGACATATACTGATGCACCTATCATTGAAGAGTGGGTATCTGATGATGATGATGAGGAACAGGTGAAGTCTACACCTAAGTCAGAAGGTAAAACAGTTAAACCTAGTGTTGAACAAGTTAAGTTTGTCAAACCTAGTTTTGGTAAAACGCTGTCAAGGAAAACAGTTGATTTCATTGAGCAACCTAGGAAGTACACTAACAGGCCTAGAGGTAACCAGAGAAATTGAAATACCATGATATCACAAAGATTAGGAAGTGACTTTGTGATGTTTAACAAGACTTGTTATCATTGTGGTAGTTTTGAGCATTTACAGGAAAATTGTTTTTACTATCAAAAACCTGTTTGGAACTATGCTAGGAGGGTGAATCATCAAAGTTTTTCTAAAAATATTCACCCATATACTAAAAGAAACATGGTTCCAACAGCAGTACAAATGAGATCTGGTTTAGTATCAGTTAATACTGCCAAACAAAATATTTCTAAACCAGCAGTAGTAACTAATAATGCAAGATCAGTTAGTACTGCTTTCACAAAAAGAACAGTGAATGGTGCTAAACAATTTTCAAAGTTTTCAAATAAAGCACATTCAACTGTAAAACGGCCCATTCAAAAGAATACAACATTTAGTGTTGCTAAGGCAAAAGCAGTAGTTACTACTGCTAAGCCAAAAGCAATAACTGATACTGTTTTGGGAAATCATTTTTATGATGTTAAGGCCTCAGATTGTTGGGTCTGGAAACCAAAAGTTAAAGTTTTAGATCATGTTTCCAGACACAGCAGTGCATCCATAGTTTTAAAGAGGTATGATTATGTTGATGCACAAGGCAGATCCAAGTCAGTAATGGCTTGGGTCCCCAAAATGAACTGATTTTCTTACTTTATGTGCAGGACAATCCACAAGTGGAATTAGAGGATAAAGGAGTATTTGACAATGGATGCTCAAGGCACATGACTGGAAACATGTCCTATCTTGAAGATTTGAAGAAATTGATAGAGGATATGTTGCTTTTGGGAGTAATCCCAAAGGAGGGAAAATCACAGGCTAAGGTAAAATAAAAACTGGTAAATTAGATTTTGATAATGTGTACTTTGTAAAAGAGCTTAAGTTTAATCTCTTTAGTGTCTCACAAATGTGTGACAAAAAGAAAAATGTTCTTTTTACTGATACTGAATGTTTTGTCTTGTCTCCTGACTTTAAGTTGGCTGATGAAAGTCATGTTTTGCTTAAAGTTCCTAGAACAGACAACATATACAGTGTTGATTTAAAGAATACGGTTCCCAAAGGAGGTTTGACTTGTCTCTTTGCAAAGGCCACATCTGATGAATCTAAGCTTTGGCATAGAAGGCTTGGACATTTAAATTTCAAAACAATGAATAAATTGGTTAAGGGAAACCTTGTAAGAGCGTTTACCTTCAAAGTTTTTTGAAAATACTGAAATCTGTGTTGCTTGTCAGAAAGGAAAACAACACAGAGCTTCTTGTAAGACCAAAGTAGTGAACTCTATAAGTCAGCCTTAACATATGTTGCACATGGATTTATTTGGACCAACTTTTGTGAAAAGTTTGATGAAAAAGATGTATTGTCTAGTTGTCACAGATGATTATAGTAGGTTTACTTGGGTTTTCTTTTTAGCAACTAAGGATGAAACCAGTAGCATTCTTAAGGCTTTCATAACCAAGATAGATAACCTAGTTAATCATAAGGTTAAAGTGATAAGATGTGACAATGTAACTGAGTTCAAGAATAGGGATATGAACCATTTTTGCGAGTTGAAAGGTATTGAGAGACAGTATAGTGTAGCTAGAACTCCTCAACAAAATAGAGTTGCTGAAAGGAGGAATAGGACACTAATTGAGGTTGCTAGAACAATGTTAGCTGATTCTAAATTACCTACTACTTTTTGGGCTGAAGAAATCAATATTGTTTGCTATGTGCAGAATAGAAGTAAAGTAGTTAAGCCTCACAACAAGACCCCTTATGAACTTCTACATGGTAGAAAACCATTTCTAGATTTCTTAAGACCATTTGGGTCTCCTGTTACTATCTTGAATACCATAGATCACGTAGGCAAGTTTGATGGCAAGGCTGATGAAGGATTCTTTGTTGGATAAACAATGAATAGCAAAGCATTTAGAGTGTTCAATAGTAGGACCAGGAAAGTGGAAGAGAACTTGCATGTTAGGTTTAGTGAAAGTACACCTAATGTTGCAGGGAGTGGACCAAACTGGCTGTTTGATATCGATTCACTAACCAAGATAATGAATTATGAGCCAGTTGTTGCAGGTACAGAGTCTAACAATTTTGCAGGTACAAAAGAAAGTAATGATGCAGGTCAAGCTAGTAAGGAGACAAGACCTATAAAAGATTATATTTTGCTGCCTATTTAGACTGCTGATCCACCTTTCTCAACCCAAGAGTCAAAGAGTTCACAAGAAGATGATCTTGATGAAGATCCAAAAGATGATAAAGAAGATGGTGTAAAATCTTTTGATGATGATAAAGTGGTCAATGAAGAAAAGCAGACTGATGAACAAGAAAATGATGATGTATCAGATAATGTTACCAATGAAGAAATTAACACTAGCAGTACTAACTCTGTTAATACTGCTAAGCCAAGTTTTTATGTTGCTGACTAGGAAGGCATATCTTTTGATGATGATGACTATCTAGATGATCCATACATGCCTCCATTGGAAGAAATATATCCTGATACTGATGATGATGTACTTGGTGCAGAGGCTGACTTAACCAGTATGGAAGATGTAGTTCCTATCAATCATATTCCAACTACAAGAATTCACAAGAATCTTCCTAAGGAAGAAATCATTGGAGAGCCACAATCTGCTGTTCAAACAAGAAACATGACAAAAAATTTGAAGGAACAAGGGTTCTTTGCTAGATCCCTTCATCAAAGAAACAGTCACAAAGACCTTCAAAATTGTTTGTTTGCATGTTTTCTATCACAAATAGAGCCTAAGAATGCTCATAAAGCATTACAGGATCCAAGCTGTGTGGAGGCTATGCAAGAAGAGCTTCTACAATTCAAGCTTCAAGAAGTTTGAACTCTGGTAGATTTGCCTAATTGGAAGAGGGAAATTGGTACTAATTGGGTTTTCAAATGCAAAAGGGATGAAAGAGGCATTGTGATTAGAAACAAGCCAAGGTTAGTAGCTCAAGGACATACTCAAGTAGAAGGCATTGATTATGATGAAGTATTTGCTCCAGTTGCAAGAATTGAAGCTATAAGGTTATTCTTGGCTTATGCTTCATACAAAGACTTTGTAGTGTATCAAATGGATGTGAAAAGTGCTTTTCTATATGGGACAATTGAAGAAGAAGTTTATGTCTCACAACCATCTGGTTTTGAAGATCCTAATTTTCCTGACAAGGTTTACAAGGTGGGGAAAGCACTATATGGTTTACATCAAGCTCCTAGAGCTTGGTATAACACATTGTCAACATACTTGTTGGAAAATGGTTTTAGTAGGGGAAAATTGATAAGACTTTGTTTATCAGAAGGCACAAAGATGATATCTTGCTAGTTCAAATTTATGTTGATGATATTATCTTTGGATCAACAAACAAGGTGTTATGTGTTAAATTTGAGAAGCTTATGCATGACAGACTTCAGATGAGTTCTATGGGTGAACTTACATTCTTCTTAGGGTTACAAGTCAAGCAAAAGGAGGATAGCATATTTATCAGTCAAGATAAGTATGTGGCTGAAATTTTGAAGAAGTTTGGGTTTACTGATGTGAAGCCTGCAAAGACAACAATGGAAACTTCCAAGCCCCTGCTCAAAGATGAAGATTGTGAAGAAGTTGATGTTCATTTATATAGATCAATGATTGACTCATTGATGTATCTTACAGCTTCAAAGACTGACATTATGTTTGCAGTGTGTGCCTGTGCAAGATATTAAGTCACACCAAAAGTTTCACATCTTAATTATGTGAAGAGAATTTTTAGATACTTGAAAGGTCAACCCAAATTTGGCCTTTGGTATCCAAAAAGTTCACCTTTTGACTTGGTTGCATACATTGATAGTGATTATGCTGGAGCTAGCTTGGATAGAAAATCAAAAACAGGAGGTTGTCAATTTCTAGTATGCAAGTTGATTTCATGGCAGTGCAAGAAACAAACTGTGGTTGTTAATTCCACAACAGAAGCTGAGTATGTGGCTACTTCAAGTTGCTATGGAGAAGTGATCTAGATTCAGAATCAATTGCTGGATTATGGGTACAATTTTATGCATACTAAAATATATATTGATAATAGCAATACTATGTGCATTATTAGAAATCCTGTTTATCACTCCAAAACAAAACTTATTGAGGTAAGACATTATTTTATAAGAGATTGTTATGAAAAGAAGTTCATTCAAATTGTTAAAATTCATACAGATAATAATGTTGCAGATTTGCTCACAAAAGCTTTTGATGTGGGTAGATTTCAATTTTTGGTTGTCAGTATTGGAATGATTAATCTTTGAAAATTCTTATCTCTTTGTGTTTTTTAATGTTTTGTATGGATCAGTACTGCTATGTAAGTCAATTAGTTTTTTTGCTGCTAAGTAAAATTAGAACTGCTAGCTATACTTAGAATTGCTAGTTAATATTGCTAGTTTTTCTGAACAACTGCCGAGTATAATTAGATAGTGTAAATTGTTATTGCTTGTGTTTTTCTTGGTTTTAGACTAATACTTGTAGAATAAGCAAAGTAACATGCTTGGAATTGGTGTTGTGTGAGAAGAAAATGTGGTGGAAAGTTTGCAGTCATAATTGATTAATGATAGACAGAGTTTAGGGATCACTTGATAAAGGTTTTAAACCTGAGTTGGGAGGTTCTTTAAAATCTCTTTCTTGAACTCAATTTATTATATTTTGAACATGTATTAATGGCAATAGTTAGTCAGATAGTAACTGAGCTAACTCACTTTATACCATTCTATCGTATTCTAATGATAGTGTGACTAGTCTAAGGACATCTAGTATAGAGAACAGCGAGCAAAATTTTATCTAATGCATTTGCGTTAGAGGCAACACCTGCCACGAGCTGAAAACCCTGCCAAGAAGGCTCTTTTAATGAGTCTATCTGATCACAGACAGTAGTTATACTGACATCATTGGTTCTCACATAACCAGAGGTTAAATGCAACCGAAAATGATTAAGTGTCTTCCTTTACATTTTATCCCTTCAAAAATATCTGAGTGCAGTATTGTTTTAAAAGATATTGGGAAAATACTTTTGAGAAATTTTTTTGGTTAAAAGTTAGTGCTGCTAAGCATAAACTTAGTGCTGCTAAGTCTAACTTAGTGCTGCTAGGTTTCTACTGCTAGGTTTCAGAGTACAGGGTATGATTATGTAACTTTTCATTTAAAGGTATAAATCCCCAAATCAAACCACTTAATCAGTTTCATATGAAAGTAATTCATTGTAATCCAAACTTTAATTGAGTTTTTATCATCAAATCGAAAAACCCCCAAATTCAATTATCATGTCGCACTTCACTTTTACTGAACCACAAAATAATGTTGCGATTTTGGAAAAACCTAAAGGGTCTGAAGATTTTACTGAAATAATTGATTTTCTCAATGCTACTCATATTAGGTATGCATTAACAGTAAAGTCTACTATATATGTTTCCAACATTATACAGTTTTGGTCGTCTGCTAAGGTCGAAACTCATAATGAGGAAGTACAAATTCATACCCTTGTAGATGGGCATGAGATACTTATAACTGAGGCTTCTATTAGAAGAGATCTTATTCTAGGAGATACTAAGGGTATTGAGAATCTTCATGATTCTATAATATTTCAAAAAAAAAATCACAGATGGGCTATGAGAGGCAAAATGATGGTTTAAAATTTTACAAAGGTCTCTTTTCTCATCAGTGGAAATTCTTAATCCATACTGTCTTAGTGTGTCTTAGTCCAAAGACCACTGGTTGGAATGAATTCGGTAGCAATTTGGCATCTGCTATAATTTGTTTGGCTAATAATGATAAAAGATTTAATTTTCTAAATTAATTTTTGACAATATAGTTAAGAACTTGGATAGTTCTTCAAGCAAATATTTTATCTATCCAAGGTATTTACAAATCTTTTTGGACAATCAGTTTGGTAAAAAGAAAAGTCATAAAAATGTTTATCCCACTCCTTCTCCTATTAAAAAGGATTTCACTAACATGAGGAAGGATGGAAAAGATTTTTCAGGCAAAGTTACACCATTGTTTGCTACAATGTTGGAACTTGCTAGACAAACTCAGGGTGAAGGTTCAGTAATCCTAGTTGTTACCCATCACACACCCACACTTTTGGCATCATCATCACAACAATCTCAAAAGACATACAAATGTAGGACTCATTCACAGAACACTGAGCTACCTCGGGCTAGTGGTTCTACTCACATTGTTGCAGATGAGGCTGTCATAGAAGTGGAGAATGACATGTTGGTAAGGGTTGCCACTACTATGTCTAGCTTATAAGTAGAACAGGCCAGTGGTACCATCAATATGACCCAAACCAATACAACTTCTAATGAGTCTGGTTCCCATGGAACTGATTCAGGTGAAGGACCCAGTCAAATGGCTCATATGGGGGGTTCAGATGCTCAACCTAGGGTTGAGGCTGAGCTTAACACTTTCAATGATCCACCTCTCGGGCTAGGTAACACAAGCTGAAGTGGTGATGATAGAATTGAACTACTTAAGGACTTGATGGCAACTTGTACCAAACTGTCTATACAAGTTCTTGACTTACAACAACTGACTGTTTCTCAAGGTGGTGAAATCAAATCTTTGAAGAGAAGAGTTAGATTCTTAAAAGGTAGCAAAAGGTCAAGAGCTCGAAAACTAAAAAGAGAACATAAGGTGGGCACAACTCAAAGGGTTAGTTCTTCTGAGGCTACAAGTTAGGGGGAGGATGCTTCCAAACAGGGGAGGAATGAAAGCCAAGTTTCAGGGGAGGTTAAGGATAATGAGGGTGCTGGATTTGATATGGACATGAATATTGGTGCAGAGAGTGATGAAAATGAGTTTGTGGTTGCTGATACTCAGGGTAATGAAGTGGTTTTAGAAGAAGTGGTTAAAAGTGTTAATGAAGAACAAAGGGAGCAAGTAGTAGAATCTCAAAGTATTGATGTTGAAAAGCTTGTTGAAGCAGCTAAGATTATGTTGAAAAAAGTCAAGAGTATTGGAGAAGTTACTGCTGCTAGTGAGTTAGTTTCTGCTGCTGCAACAAAAGAAGTTTCTACTATTGCAACAAAAGAAGTTTCTACTGCTGTAACAAAAGAAGTTTCTACTGTTGAACAACAAGTTTCTACTGCTGAGGTTATGGATGATAAAAATATTTTGGCTCAAGCAATGATAGAATTGAAGACATCCAAACCACCAGTCAAAGGTGTTGTTATAAGAGAGCCATCTTCTACACCAAAAGCTACACAACCACCTTCACAATACAAAGGAAAAGGTAAAGCTATACTTATTGAAGAGCCTGTGGAGGAACCACTTTCAAAAACAAAACAAATGCAACTTGATGCAGAGGTTGTAGAACAATTAGCTGCAGAGTTTACTGAGGAAAATAAGAAAGTTTTAGAACAAAGGAGAATTGCTGCTGAGAAGGAAGCTAAGACTTTAGCATTGATTGCTGCATGGGATGAAGAAAGAGCCCAGTGTGACGCATGAAGATTTGGAACAGATTCATCCAAATGATCTTGAAGAGATGGACTTAAAGTGGCAGATGGAAATGTTGACAATGAGGGCAAGGAGATTTTTGAAGAAGACAGGAAGAAACCTCAAGGTCATTGGGCAGGATAACATGGGTTTTGATAAGTCCAAGATTGAATGCTACAACTGCTACAGGAAGGGACACTTTGCAAGAGAATGCAGGGCACCAAGAAGCTAAGACTACAAGAATGGAGAGAGCTCAAGGAAAGCTGTGTCTGAGGAACCTAAGACTTCTACAACTTTAGTGTCGTGTGATGGTTTGGGTAGATATGATTGGAGTGACCAAGCAGCTGAAGGACCAAACTTTGCACTCATGGCTTACTCTTCTTCATCAAGTTTTGATTCTGAGTTACCTAATGATTCTGGTTATTCTTATAAATCTTGTTTAGATACTATTGAGGAACTTAAGTCTAGGAATCAGCCATTTCCACTTTCTTGAACCGAGTAAACAGTGGGTTTTATTGCCTATAAATAGTGAGTCATTTCATCTTTCTTCGTTGCACTTTCTCACATATTTCTCTCTTACTAACCTCAGATCCTAGATCTTTCTTGTAGTATTTTGTGTGGTGATTCTATAGGTTCCTTCTAAAGGTGAATCACTACGTTTAGAGTCGAAGTCGTGCAATCTCCAAGCTATGGAATGCTAGACTTCATCCTCATCTCAAGATCATAGAAATGACTCTTGTAGGTGATCCATCTCAAGTAGATTCAAGACACGGTGTGTACTTTGGTGTAGTTGAAGCTTGGATTGCCAAGTCAAGTCATGAAGGTCATTTTCATTGAAGAGTGGTTCTTCAAGTAGTGTAGATCAAGATTGTGAAGATGAGTTTTGGTGGCTCATGAAGTTCTTGGTGTAGATTGTCGAAGTCGAGGTTTGATACCTCAAGGTTGTCTTGATGCAAGACATTGTTGTCGAGGTTTGGTGTCTCAATTCTTGTTGTATACATTGGTGTAGTCGGGGGTGATAACCCGTATGTTGTGTCTTGTAGATTAGTGATATTGGAGAGTGGATCTCCAAGTTTTGTTGGGTAGTGGTTCCTCCTTTGTAATGGAACCTGGTATCTAGCCTTGTACCAGATAAAGTGTAGGCAACTTTGTGATAGGTTTGGCTCTACCTCATGGAAGAGCTCGATATTTAGCTTTGTACCGGATAAAGTGTAAGCGACGTTGTGAAGGCTTCTCCGTCGGTGAAAGGAGTTTGTCTCGTGTAGTGTTTACGGAACTCTCAATTAGGTGACTCGGGGAGTGGAGTAGGGCAGGAAAAAAGAGTCACTGTAGCCGAACCACTATAAACACTCGTGTTATGGTTGTGTCTTTCTATCACTATCTCTTTAGTTATTTTCCTTTTCTAACTATCAATATCCAACATGTAAACTATATGGACATAAGTCGATCTATAAGTTTTAATAAGAGATTTTAATTGGTAAAACTATTCAACCCCCCCCCCCCCTCCCCCTTCTAGTTTTCTACACGATTAACCACCAAACCCCTACAGTGGTATCAGAGCCATCATAATCGTATATAACCTAATTAGGGTTCTTAGTAATTACTTATATTGCCATAAAGTTTGAATCTTTAAGCGGGTATTGCTTGGTTTGGTCGATTTGTGTAATTAGGGTTTTTAAGGTTTTTTGTTTTTGCGACAACTAGGGTTTAATCACTCTCGTGATTAAAATTAGGGATTAAGATTTTGATAGGCATAAAATCGACCCATTATGGTTTTCTGGTGTCGACTATGGGATACGTACATAAGTAACCGAGATCAATCTTGGAAACCCTAATGCATGTAGTTGCAGTTACTAAAATCTAGGGTTTTTATTTGAACTGTTTTTCTTTTGATTGCAAGTTCTTTTCTTTCATTTTTTGATTTAAGGTTTTAGGTATTTTTAGTAAGATGCAAATCTTCCTAAAGATAGGCTAAAACCATTTTGGGAAACCCTAAGATACAAAAGTAAATCATAAGGAAACAAGATTACTTTACAGGCTAGAGAAACTAATATGAGAGTACCAAAATCGTGTATGGGTCGATTTCCTGTATCTAAGCCAGATGGGATCTTGAAATCTTGGTGATCAAACCACGATTTTACATAAATCACCTTTTACAGGTTTGCTTTATTTGGAATATATGATCCCCAAATATGGAAACTAGTGTTTTAAATTTTTTTTGAGCATACCCGGGTAATTTAGGAAAATTATTTTGTTATAAAAAAGGCTATAATAAAAATTTTCTAACTAAAACCTAGTGACTTAGGGTTTCTTGTTACCTAAGTCACATGCTTTTAAACTTTAAAACTTGGAAACGCTAATTAGGGTTTATGATGTTTAAAAGTAAAACTTTTCCTAAACTAGCAATATAGTATAAGGTAAGAACCGTCATTTCTGAAGAATGACATGTTGCATTGGTGTGCAATGGTGCAGTGAAACTCGTGGTTTTCATTGGTAAGGTGTTCAGTTAATTTAAGCAAGATGCTTGCCAGATGTCAGAAGTTTAATCTTGTGCATAATTGGGAAACATGCCACTTTATGGTTAGAGAAGGGATGGTTTTAGGACACAAGATCTCAAGTGTCGAAATTGAGGTTGATCGAGGTAAGATTGATGCCATAGCTAAGTTACCTTACCCAACAAATGTTAAGGAATAAGGAGTTTTATGGGTCATGCTAGTTTTTATTGCAGTTTATCAAATATCTTTCCAAAATTCCTAGACCTATGACTCAGATTTTACTTAAAGATACCAAATTTGATTTTCCAATGATTACAAAAATGCTTTTAATATTTTGAAGGAAAAATTAACTATAACCCCAATTATAATTTCTCCTAATTAAAATTTAATTTTTGAATTAATGTGCGATGCAAATGTTTTTGCATTTGGAGTTTTCTTAAGGCAACGTGAAGATGGACATTTCAAACTAATCTATTATGCTAGCAAGGCGTTAAATGATGTGCATGAGCATTACAACGAAAAGGAACTTTTGGTTGTTGTTTTCGCATTCGATAAATTTCGTTCCTATTTAATTTTGTCTAAAACTATTGTTTATACTGATCATTCCACTTTGAAGTATTTGTTTAACTAGGAGGATGCAAAACCTAGACTGATTTGTTAGGTTCTAGTGATTCAATTGCGATCAAAGACAAGTAGGGAGCGGAAAATTTGACAGTTGATCATTTATCGCGATTGAAAAACCCTGATATGAAGGTTTTGATTGAGGAAGAGATCACGGATGAATTTCCCGATGAACATCTCATGGCGATACAAACACGATTAGGAGAAGAGGTACTTTAGTATCCTGATTATGTTAATTATATTTTATCTAGAGTTATTGTTCCAGATTTGACCTAACATACGAAAAAGAAATTCTTTTCTGAAGTCAAACATTACTACTAGGACGAACCATACTTGTTTAGACTGTGTGCGGATAATATAATGAGGAGGTGTACAACTTGGAAAGGAAATTTTAGAAATTCTTGGGCATTGGCACTCCGGACCCTGTAGGGGACATCATATCTGTTAGTGCAAATATTACGATATTTAATTTATACAGTCTCGTTTATTTTGATTGATGACAAACCATGGAACTTGTAATACATAACGTAAAGTATACAAGTTACTCGTAATCATATTTTGTCTCAACATACACTCAACATCTCTCGACGACTCAAGTCCTTGTATGCTACAACACAGGTTCGTACATGTTTGTTATGTTGCGTTATGATCAAAACCCAAATTAACCATCAAACATGTTTAGTTAAATAGTTTACATAAAACCAAAACTATTTTTATGAAACACTTATAAGTAATATTTATTAATTACATTTTCATAAAATATATTCTTTAGAACCAACTAGTTAAATAAAATAAACTAGCTAATAGAGTTGGACTATCCATAACCCAAAACCCATGACCCATGTGCATTAATGTCTTTGACATCAAAATGGGTAAAAACCATGACCCATGACCCAAAGTCAATAACCCATGACCCAAAGTCCATAACCCATGACCCAAGATGTCTTTGACGTCATGCATGACATCACAAGACCCATGGATCATAACCCATAACCGAAGACCCGGTGTTTATAACCCAAAACCCGGATTTGTTACCCAGATGGCCGGATCCCGCGGATCCCTTGGTTTACAAGGGCCGGATCCCTCTTAGAAGGGATCCTTGGGGACAGAAACATGTTTGGTACTTTTGCCTATAAATACAAACCATTGCACACCCATTTGATCACACCTTTCACATACTTTCTCTCCACCATTTCTAACACACTTAGATCAATAGGAAAACATGTAGAACACCTTCTTCTCATATGATCATAATGCTTCTAACTTTCATTATTGTTGTAAGCATACTCCCGAAGTGATCCTCCAAAGCAAGGTTGAAGATCTTGCATCCTTATCTACTGAAGTGATCCTCATCCACCACCATCATATATACATGAAGATCTATCACAACAAGCTTAGGGAACTTGTGATCTTCATTGAAGACTTTCTACTAATGGAAGTTTATTTAGATTAGGCATTCATATCCATTAGACACATTGTCTTGGATCTTCTCTTGTATCATCTTCTTGTATCTCCAACTAGATTAGTTGGTTTATGTGTTTGTACCATAAAACACAAGGTTTGTTATGTTGGGCCACAAAACATAACGGGTGTCACAGATGTGTTGTGTAGATTAGCGTAGTAGGGTGTTGGTCTCTCATGATGTGTTGTGTTGGTTTGGTCCGCCGTGCTAAGGACTCGGTATCTAGCCTTGTACCAGATAAAGTGTAGGCGACGTTGTGTTGGTTTGGTCCGCCGTGCTAAGGACTCGGTATCTAGCCTTGTACTGGATAAAGTGTAGGCGACGTTGTGTTGGTTTGGTCCGCCGTGCTAAGGACCCGGTATTTAGCTTTGTACCGGATAAAGTGTAAGCTACATTGTGTAAGGTTTCTCCGCCGAGAATGGAGTTTGTTGATCTAGTGAAGTAACTCTCGAGTTGGATACTCGGGGAGTGGATTACGGCGAAGAGGAGCTTCATGACCGAACCACTATAAATCCTCATTTCGGTTTGTATATCCTTTTTACTTATCGCTTTACTTTTATTCTTGCTTTATATTGTTGATTGTCTTTGTGCTTGTTGTTTATGATTATGTTGTGTACTTGTCTTACTCTATGCTTTCTATATGTTCATATAGTCTTAGACTTTATTCAACACTTTACATATTATATCAAGCTTGATCAGCAATTTGTCATAAGGGTGTTTTTAAGAAAGAAATATAAACCGGACTAATGAAAGTGACGTTATCAACTGAAATTCAGTCCTTGTTGTATCGAACCAACGAGGACCAGAGATCAGTCACCAAAATAAAAAAGTCAGTCCTTATTTCTATGGGTTGGTATCATGTTATTTCAGTCCCCAATGCATATTATCGGCGACTGAAAAGTCAGTCGCCAATACTATGTTAGATCAGTTACTAACACATGGATTTAGGGACTGAAAATTAGTCCATAAACATTGTTTATAGTCCCTAATACGTTTCGTTGTTTTGTAGATTACCATACCAAATCAGTCTCTAATAATAGGATTTAAAAACTGATTAGTCTCCGATGAAAGGCTTTAAAGACTAGAATACAAACGATCTCAGTCTATGATTTGCTACTTTTGGTGACTGAAAATTAGTTTCAAATCATCACCAAATCATTCGCTGTTAAAAGGCTTTGGTAACCAAACACACTATGTACAAACAAAATTAAAAAATACACCAATGAACCGAAACAATTTTATTTACACCAAACCCAAACAATGTTTAAAAACCTTAACATTTTATATAGACGCCAACAAGCACAACAATCCGGAAGAAAATTGCGCGTCTATACAAAACAACATAGATAAAAATGTTATACATTACAACTATGTGAACAACATCGTCATGAAGAGGAGCAATATCATCCTTGTGAATCCCAACAGCAACCCTCGTTATGCTGAGGCCTTTCAACAACCTTCCCCTTCAATCTTCAAGAGATAAGATCTCTCAAGGGTTTTAAATCCAAAATAATCATAGTCAAAGTCCCGATCATAGATAATCTCACTGTCCAGTCTAGCAGCATGCTAAAACATACAAGTCATACACAGTTACTACCTTTAGTAGAGATATCTTCAAGTCAGATCCATAAAAACAATAGAATTAATAAAAAAAACTAGTTGTCGAGGACTTGCATTAAGCAATGTGTCAAGTTGAGTGTTACATCAGACTAACCTGGAAATAGTTGAAAGAATTTTTTCCTATATCGTTCTCGGGAGCCTATTATCAGATTCAAAAAGAACACATCAACCATAACTTCACATGTACAGTTAGCAAGCAACTTGAAACCTAAGTTTCTTAATAATAAAAAAGCAAGCTAAAGATATAGCTAATTTACCTGTGGATCCTGGATAGAAAGCAATGACCGTCTGTTTGCGTTTAAGAACCTGCTATGATGGCGAATAATATCAGGAATAACCTGGGACCTCGCATTCCAAGAGCAAGGCATGATGATGTGCCTCACACTTTCGCTGGCCTTCATTACCTTAAGACCAACAAGATCCACAATCTTCCTGTCTGACTTCAAAAACTTCGCTGCAATCTGAAGAAACAAAAGAGGATCACAAATATGTAATTCATTAATGTGTCAAATAAACAGATGCTGAAAATAATATGTCATGAACTCCAAATTTATAACCATCAACCATGTGAAAAGATAGTCATAAAACATACATGATTCACCCAAGATGGTAGAGTTGCACTGAACAGAACTGTCTGAACCTTGGTAGCAAAGCAGACTGATCACATATCTTCCTGAGAGATTAAGGCATATAATTCTTTTGCCGTCCAGCATGCTTCTGAAAGGTCAAATAGCATAAAGAAATAAACTCTTTTCAAAATTATCCAAAATACATTCGGTAGAATTTCAGAAACTAAAAACGAGATGAGTTGGCCTTTGGCTTGGCCCTTCTCCACAACCCAACTGTTATTTGCTATGTGGTCCTCTAGAAATTTATCCAAAGACGGACCCTCAAGATTAATTGCCAGTCAAAAACAAACATGACATTAAAAATATGTAGCAAATGAACAAATATACCACATGTAGATGACTAACCAGTTAATCGTAGTGTACAAAATACAAAATCTAACAAGTAAATATGCCAGCATAAACCATATACTAAGAACAAAAACACTGGAAACTTTGCAGAAGACAAACTTGTAAATGATAGTGTGCAGATATCAAAGGGACACTGGACACACCTGAGCAACAACAGTAACGGCAATGGTTTAAACTTTAAAGTAGAGACACCACTAGCAACAAGACATTCAGCAAAAAAACAACCATAAAAATTGCTAATGTAGAACTTCTAGCGAATTGCAGTGGGCAAAAAACAACAGCTAACAAGTAAAGACAACAACATAAAACATACATACACCAAGACTGGAAATCATGTAGAAGACAAACCTGTAAATCACAGTGTTCACATAGCAAAAGGACACATCCGAGTAACAACATCAATGGCAATAATTCCAAGCAGAGACACAAATAAACTCATAAGCCACATAAGTCTATGTATTACAGGCAATAATTCCAAGCAGAGACACAAATAAACTCATAAGCCACATAAATCTATGTATTACAGGCAATAATTCCAAGCAGAGACACAAATAAACTCATAAGCCACATAAGTCTATGTATTACAGTCAAATCCATCTGAGCTACAGCTTACAGTCAAATCACTAAAAATTTAGGATAATCATCATATATATATATATATAGAGGGCTGTTTGGACAGATCAGGTTTTAAATCGGTTTAATTATTCACGAAAATTTAATATCCCATTCATATTCGGTTTTTAAACCAAAAAATAATAAAAATGATGTTTAGGGTTTCAACATACACAGGAGAAAGAGAAGAGAGGAGGGAGAATAGACGGCGATGAAGTGAGGCAGTTCACGATCCAAAAACATGAACATAAACACCCAAGGTTAACCTATTAGTGACCCGATCTTCACGACCTTCAACCATTGTTCTTCTTGCGTTGTTAGTAGCGGCGGAGCAGTGGTGATGGCAGTGGCTAGGTGGCCGGCGGCTGCGTGGCCGGTTTGTAGTATAGAGGGAGAGAGATGATGAGGTGTGATGGTGGTTGTGGTGCTGATGGTGATGGCGGCTATGTTATAAGGTGGTGATGAGGCGGTGGTTGGTGATGGCAGTGGCCGGAGGCGGCACCGGATAATGAGAGAGTGAAGGTGGAGAGGGTGAGTGTTATAATAGGGTTTGTGTTGAAGTGTGTGTAACCCTTGTATATCTATGAATGCTATTTTAATTTAAAATACGGAGTAGTAAAAAAATAATTTCCATTCCTAAAAACTTATAGCGGGACAATTGAAAAAGAGGGAGGGAAATTCTATTTTCTTTGGAGGTATTATATAATCTAATTTATATATTTTATAAACTAACTAGTTTTAAAACTCATAAATGCACGGAGTTTAGTAAGATATTATAACAGGTAATAATTTTTTAATAATTTTATTTTGAAGTTAAATATTGGTACAATTCATAAGTAACTTATTTTAAGATTAAATATAATACAATTATAACTCGTACGTCTATTAGTAGCCGATTTGAACAGGGTGTTAATGGTTTACTAATCTACACTCATTAAGTTCTCAGCTAATCATTGAGATTCATTTGCGATACAAACTAATCCTAGTTGTCATCTAGCTATTTATTAATTTAGTGTTTACAACTAGCTACTTTAACCTAATAGTCTAACAAGCATTTATCCAATTAGTGACATTTGTGTATCCCTAATCACTCATACGTGGGGCGTCTAAAAATATGAATATCAATGTAAAATTACTTAACATCCAAAGCTCATCCTATGGATAAAATCAAGTCATACACATAGATGAAAGTAAATATGGATAAACTCAACAATTACGTATGGTTTGGGTTGGTTCACCGTTCGGTTTCCCATGTTCAGTAAAGACCCCAAAATGTGACAAGAGTCACGAGTTGGGGTAACGCTCACGAGTCGACTTAGTTAGTTTGTGTCAATTACCCTAGAGGATAATAGACTTGAATGTGGAGTTCCCAAGGCAGGATATGTTGCTTGGGATTAGCTTGATCCATTTCGAGAAAATGGTATAGTATTTATAAGGAGACCTTTAGGGGTGTGAGAACCCGTAAAGGCAATATGATGGTCCACGTGGTGTGTAAAGTAGAGTGCGTTGATTGGCTATATGCCTATATGCAACTTTCTTGTTATTATATTGAATGAAAGTGGTGTGTATAGTATAGTGGATTGACGATTGCTATAGGCACCACGACTTATTATATATGGTAAGAACGTAATAGTCGTTTCTTTAAAAGGGATTTCGCGCTCGATGAAGCAACTGATTGATGTCATTATCCCGATTACACGTCTTAAATTGTCAACACTCAAAATGAAAGCCATCGGTGAATACTAAAGATGTTATGAACGTCTGAAACTTGAATCTGCTCGAGTTCCCACGTCACGGGGGTATAAACCGAGGTTTCGTGCGTGAACCCCTAAGTGTTACACATAAATAGCAATCCGTAAATAGGTTTATATACAAACTTACAATTACTAACAACGATACAAATATATGTAGGTCTTAAAAACAAGTGTAGTACATTACAATATATAGAGCCGTATATTCTGTCGGTAATCCATTTTCGTCCGTTTTTGTCAGTTTTTATATGTTTTTGTCCGTTTTTTACGTTTTCGTCCCTTTTTTACGTTTTCATACGTTTTTGTCCGTTTTTTACGTTTTCGTCCGTTTTTTTTTCGTTTTTATACGTTTTCATCCATTTTAGTCCCGTTTTTTACGTTTTTATATGTTTTCATCCATTTTCGTCCGTTTGTATACGATTTCATCCGTATTTTTATGTTTTCATCAGTTTTTGTCTGTTATATTTTAACGTTTTTATACGTTTTCATCCGTTTTAGTCTGTTTTTTTACGTTTACGTCCATTTTTATACGTTTTCGTCCGTTTTTATAAGTTTTCGTCCGTTTTAATCTATTTTTATACATTTTAGTCTTAGCTATGATGTCCATGTATTAGGGACTGAGTTGTGATTCAAATTCAGTCACTAACAAATTTCCCTCCAAACTTTTTTTATTGCGCAAACATATTTGTAACTGAATTTTAGTCTTAGGTATGATGTCCATGTAATAGGGACGCAGCTGTGACTGAAATTCAGTCACTAAAAAATTTCCCTCCAAACCTTTTTATTGTGTAGACATATTTGTAACTGAAACTTAGTCTTAGCTATGATCTCCATGTATTAGGGACCGAACTGTGACTATAATTCAGTCACTAACAAATTTTCCGCCAAAATTTTTTATTGCGCAAATATATTTGTAACTGAAATTTAGTCTTAGATATGATGTACATGTACTAGGGACTGAATTGTCACCCTTATTCTGTCACTAACAAATTTGCCTCCAAATTTTTTCCCGTACATGCATATTAGTAACTGAAATTTAGTCTCAGATATGGGGTCACTGAATCGAGGACTGATTTTTAGTTGCCGCAATCAGTCAATAAAAGGTCAGTCCTTAAAAGTATCAGTAACTGATGTTTCAGTTACCGATGCTATGTATCAGCGACTGATATATCAGTCCCTAAAAATTCAGTCTCTGAAAGCCTGTTTTTTTGTAGTGTATGTTGAACTTGCTCATCCAACCATATTTTTTCTCTATATGTGTTCTCCATATTTGTTCTCCATATTGTTCTCCATATGGACACCTTTAAATTTTTGTGTTTAAACATAACTTCTTCGTCACCTTAGGATTACTAATCAAATAAGTAGCAAAATTGATTTTTCTTTTGTTAGTCAATCACAACCAATTGCCTCATCAAGCAATTATCTTGCTTTGATTGAGAAAGAGATACATGACTTCAAGGATGAAGATCATTGTATGCTAATCACCATCTGTAATGACTATACTTAGCTCATTGCCTTCATTAAACCGAAACAACCTTCTAAACAATCTACTTCCTTATCTTCTTTATTAAACTCATTATGTTGAATGTCCACCAATTATGGGGGAGGGAAATTCATTCACATAATCATTCTTTAAGAACGCATATACATGTGTCTCTTACTCTTCTAAACACATAGGTAAACATCTCTTAGCTAAAACCAACTCACAAAACCACACTTGCTTCAAGTCTTTCTAAACCAATCACTATCTTCCAAACTTTCCACCAAACCTTCCGCAACCAACTTGGATGGATGAATCTCTACCACCTCTTCCTCACCATATCTTTTGCGAACATTGCCAAAGCTCTAGGGATATAACCATAGAAATTAAAGCACAAATCGCGATTAATTCTAAACCACCTTAGAAGAACTACTTAGGACTCCGAAAACAGCTCCACCTTCTAAAGCCTAGGATTGTCCTAAACTAGCACGTCACAACTCTATTGTCTAGAACACTATCACATATCCTCTTTACTCTTGACACATACCTTGCACACCATTGTTAGTGCAAACGATGTACTAATCTAGACCGTCTCTTCGACACTTACTATTATGAAAACTTGTTTTAAGTTTTGATATGTGTAAGTTATTTTCGCGAGCCCACTGTGTTGTTTTAGTTCTCAAACGCCGGATCCCTTTGGGATAACTGGCCAGATCCATTTTGAAATGGATCCAGAGGAACCAGTTGAACAGACATAGATTTTACACCTTTCTACCTCTCTTCTAATTTCGAGACCATACTAGATTAGTTTCTACAACACTCTCAGTCACAATTAAGCTATCCTCAACCTTAGTAATTCTCATGTTCTCCTATGCATGACTTAGGATCGTTATAAGACGTTTTTGATTTATCATTTTTAACGAACTCACCATTTTTTCGTTCCGCTTCTTATATCACCTTTCTCTGAACCTAATCCACCTACTCACACAATGAATATATTTTTCACAAATTTATTCTAACCATCTTACCCTCAAAATGCTCTAAAATCAATTTTTCATTTCTTATAATTTTTAAGAAATTTTCTAATATTCTTCTTGACCACTCTCTGATTCCTATCTTCATTAACCACTTCCTAAGTCAACTTGTTTCATTCTTGATCACTTATTGGCGTTCTTTCACTCCCATCTCTCTATATAAACCATCATTGTTCACCTCACATCACTAAACTTAAGTTCTCAAGATTTCTACTATTTAAGAAATCTTCTTACACTCATCACCTCAAATTATATAGACTAGAGTTAGTAACTCTTAATCATTTTTCTTCTTTTCTATCTCAGTTAGCCGGATCCCTTGGCTAAAGCTAGCCGGATCCCTTTTGAGAAGGATCCGGTGGATCCGGTCAAACAAAGCAGTTAAAAACAAATTCTCTCATTCATCATCTTCCTTTCTTCACTCAAACACTAGCTCAACACATAGGATTATCAGTTTCCTTTAAGGACTTTTTCTATAGTCTTTCTCTTTAAAGCTTGTTGCGACATTCATGGAAAAATAAACTTTTTATGTGTTTAGTATACGTGACTATTTATGTGTTCTCTTTTATTTCCATGATATTATGTGGACAATATCTTTGATTGTACTAATTGATATAATTGTTTTCCTTTTGTACTAACTCGTGTGGATTTGTGTAGGTTGACAATGATCGATTTCATAATCAAGTCAAGTTGTGCTCATTCGCACATTTATCATATTCCTCATCTTGCATCATCATCACCATCTTCCTCCACTTCTTTCACTACGCACAAAGTCATCATGTCTAACACCACAAATATATTCTATCAAACCAACACGAAGTCATCATCTTCCTCCACTTCTTTCACTACAAGTCATCATGTCTACCACCACAACTCTATTCTATCAAACCATCACTTTCATCTCTTAAACCAACTTCTTCTAAACCTACACAACCTACACGAGTTTCACCTCTTGAACCTCGACTTCTCTCCTCTACTACACCTCATTCTTACTTGTGTCAACCACATCCTACTAGAGTCTCACTACCACTACAATCCATGGTAATTGAACCATCTTCCACAAACATCTATGTTGTCAAAAGCCAAGTGAATTTCGTAATGAAATGCGTCTCATTCCCAAATACATTCTTTCTACCTTGAACAACCTTACAACCTCTAAACCAACCACGATGATGCAAGTAGTAGGATTACTCTCTTTTGACACTAATCTTTTCTTTGTAGGTTCACATATACACTTTGATGTGTATGACACTCTTGTCTATGGACGAAATTTTACACTAATCTTTTCTTTGTAGGTTCACTCATATACATGGTTTTGTATATGGCATACTTGTCTCCGGACGAGGTTTACTCATTTTTTTGTAGGTTCTTCTTGACACCCTCGAGCAAGGGGAGCTTCCGTCGAGCATCTACAGAGTGCATCATGTGACTCACTCGTCCAAGGATGAATATAGGTTTTACACTAATTCTTGTTTTGTAGATTTTCAAAAACACACTTGGAGCACTTGACACCCTCACTAAGGGGGAGCAATCGTCAAGGGGGGGGGGCAAAGGCCTTTCTTTCTCTTAGGTTTCTCAAGGTTCTTCCTACAAGACGATATCACGCTTCTTTCATACAAGTCTTCCATGCTTAAAGAAAAGTGTTGCTAGGCTTAGGGGACCAATAAGGGGTCTTCAATTTAACTTCACTAGGGATGATGCAACCTTGCCATTTTTGGGAGAAATGAAGTTTAACTCCAAGGACATACCCTTTTTGTTTCGACAAAAGGGGGAGAAGAGTGTAAACGGAGAAGGTAATGTAAAGGAAGTACGGACACAAGTAACTTCAACATTTTACCTATCTATTACGTATACATATATTTTGTCATCATCAAAAAATGGGATATTGTTAGTGCAAATATTACGATATTTAATCTATATAGTCTCGTTTGTTTTGATTGATGAAAAACTATGTAACTTGTAATACATAACATAAAATGTACAAGTTACTCATAATCATATTTTGTCTCAACATACATTCAACATCTCTCGACGACTCAAGTCCTTGTATGCTACAACACAGGTTCGTACATGTTTGTTATGTTGCGTTATGATCAAAACCCAAATTAACCATCAAACATGTTTAGTTAAATAGTTTACATAAAACCAAAACCATTTTTATGAAACACTTATAAGTAATATTTATTACTTACATTTTCATAAAATATATTCTTTAGAACCAACTAGTTAAATAAAATAAACTAGCTGATAGAGTTGGACTATCCATAACCCAAAACCCATGACCCATGACCCATGTGCACTAATGTCTTTGACATCATGCATGACATCACAATGGGTAAAAACCATGACCCATGACCCAATGTCCATAACCCATGACCCAAAGTCCATAACCCATGACCCAAGATGTCTTTGACATCATGCATGACATCACAAGACCTATGGATCATAACCCATAACCCAAGACCCGGTGTTTATAAACCAAAACCCAGATTTGTTACCCAGATGGCCAAATCCCGCGGATCTCTTGGTTTACAAGGGCCGGATCCCTCTCAGAAGGGATCCTTGGGGACAGAAACATGTTTGGTACTTTTACCTATAAATAATAACCATTGCACACCCATTTGATCACACATTTCACATACTTTCTTTCCACCATTTCTAACACACTTAGATTAATAGGAAAACATGTAGAACACCTTCTTGTCATATGATCATAATGCTTCTAACTTTCATTATTGTTGTAAGCATACTCCCGAAGTGATCCTCCAAAGCAAGGTTGAAGATCTTGCATCCTTATCTAGTGAAGTGATCATCATCCACCACCATCATACATACATGAAGATCTATCACAACAAGCTTAGGGAACTTGTGATCTTCATTGAAGACTTTCTACTAATGGAAGTTTATTTAGATTAGGCATTCATATCCATTAGACACATTGTCTTGGATCTTCTCTTGTATCATCTTCTTGTATCTCCAACTAGATTAGTTGGTTTATGTGTTTGTACCATAAAACACAAGGTTTGTTATGTTGGGCAACAAAACATAATGGGTGTCATAGATGTGTTGTGTAGATTGGTGTAGTATGGTGTTGGTCTCTCATGATGTGTTGTGTTGGTTTGGTCCGTCGTGCTAAGGACTCGGTATCTAGCCTTGTACCGGATAAAGTGTAGGCAACGTTGTGTTGGTTTGGTCCGCCGTGCTAAGGACTCGGTATCTAGCCTTGTACTGGATAAAGTGTAGGCGACGTTGTGTTGGTTTGGTCCGCCGTGCTAAGGACCCGGTATTTAGCTTTGTACTGGATAAAGTGTAAGCTACGTTGTGTAAGGTTTCTCCGCCGAGAATGGAGTTTGTTGATCTAGTGAAGTAACTCTCGAGTTGGGTACTCGGAGAGTGGAGTAGGGCGAAAAGGAGCTTCATGACCGAACCACTATAAATCCTCGTGTCGGTTTGCATATCCTTTTTACTTATCGCTTTACTTTAATTCTTGCTTTATATTGTTGATTGTCTTTGTGCTTGTTGTTTATGATTGTGTTGTGTACTTGTCTTACTCTATGCTATCTATATGTTCATATAGTCTTAGACTATATTCAACACTTTACATATTATGTCAAGCTTGATCAGCAATTTGTCATAAAGATGTTTTTGAGAAATAAATATAAACCGGACTAATAATGGCGAAACTTAATCTATACTATATTTGATACAAAATTTTTTAAACGAAAACTTATTCACCCTCTATAATAAAATGTTTGCATCAGGTTTTTATTTGCCTAGTATTTTTAAGGATGTTTCTGATTTTTTTCGAAAGTGTGATGCATGTGAGAGATCAGGTAATATCTTATCTTGAAATGAAATGCCTCTAACCGACATTCAGGTATTTGAGATTTTTGATATTTGGGATCTTTATTTTATGGGTCCATTTCTTGTGTCTAATGGAAATAGATATATTTTGGTAGCTGTGGATTATGTGTCTAAGTGGGTCGAAGCGCAAGCTTTACCTACCAATAGCGCAAGCTTTACCTACCAATGATGCAGGAGTTGTAGTTAAGTTCTTACAATTTTTATTTTTCGGTTCGGTGTTTTATGATATCAAATAAGTACATTTTATTGGCATCATTTATCCTATGTTATTCGTTTGTTTTATGTTATTTTATATGAGAATCGATACTTAATCACTTACTTTTATAATTCTCATTTATAAACAAGCGTTTGATGAAAGTTAGCTATTTTGGACGTAAATTGGAGCAAAATTGATCAAGTTAGAAAAGTCTACTGATCTAAACGAGTAAAGTGGAAAAGAGTTGAACTTAAATACAAGAGTAGTTTGTGTTCTTTTGTGGCATACATTTCTACATGTTTTCTATATATATGGACGCATTACTGACGAACTCCCTCTTACACACTTGCTCACATTCTAATCATGGAGGATCATACCGAGCAATATCAAGGGAGTATTTCATTTCTAATTCTATTATTCCTATATTTTAGTTAATATTTGTACAATTTGGGCATTATTCATCTTAAGTGGGGGGGGAGGTGAATAGAATTAGAGTTTTACTTGTCTTTTGTTTTACGAAAAATGCTTAAATTAAAAAAATTTGACATGTTTTTCGTAGATCACTAGTCGCATAACCCGCACACATTACCCTTATTTCCAATTGTGAGGACTTTAGCCTTTCCGTTTCTCCCATTATACATAAATTCCACAACAATATGAGTGTGCCAGTGGCTTGTAGTAGACTTTAGAACTTGGCTTGGCATATCTATTTGAGATCACAAAAATGAGCACTGCATTAAGGAAACTTGGTGTAGTCGTCGTTGACTAATTTATAAGGCAAATTATTAGGATTCACCCAAATGGCCCATGTCGTTTACATATGTTTGTGATTATTAGCTAACTGCACTAGTTAGTTAACCCTCATTTAAAACCCTTTGTTACTCTCATTATTAGAGTAAGATACCCTACAAAAACTTGTTAAGCCTTTCATTTCGTTTTGTTACACCACATTATATTTTTATGTTTCATTACACCCTTATCCCTTAGCCTGCCGTGTAGGTTAAGTATTTGATTGGTTGCTAGTTACTAATGTATTGGTTGTATTTCTTGTGTTCGTATGCGATTTTGTTTGATTCTTTTCTGGAGAGATATTGGTTGGAAAATTTCACAATGCAATGGAAATGTGAAAGTATGTGTTTAATGTTTGTCTTACTTTCACTATTTTTATGACATTCGAGTGTTTATGCGTGTCAAGTTTATTTAAGATGGATTATTATTATTAGTGAAATGGTAAAATATTGTACCATTATTCATATTTCTAGATTTTTATTAGTTATAGTTTAAAAAAATAAAAAATCGAACAAATGTAAGAGAGATGAAAAGGAGAGGTTGTAAGTGTGTCGGTTCGTCTAAGCTTAACCCACTTTATTGAGATTGATGAGTATGAGTTGGTACGTTATATAAACCAACGTTATACAGTTTTGTTATATATTATTTAAAGTTGGTCGTTAAACCAACTATGTATATTTTTTTAGCTAGTATATGGTGGTCGTCTCCTACCCACCTTTGTTGTTTTATTTTTGGGATCTATGGTAGTTGTTTGATTGGTTAAACCAACTAGGTATGTTTCATGGTAAGTCGAGGATGTTGATCGAGATGTCTTTGAGTCTAATTCGTGTGTCACTAAAGCGTGAGTTTTTCATGTTAAAGCGTGAGTTAGTATATGATAAGAGTCTTTCGAGTTTGTGGTAAGATAATAGCTAGCAGCACTTGGTTTGTTAGGACTTATTCTATTTGTTTGTTATTTATATTTTTAAACCATTTTATAAATATTTCTCATGTCTTATCCTGCCCATAATCTGGTTAATAACATTTACATGCATGGATTTCGTGAGAGAATCCCACAAATACAATTTTTTTTTTTTTTAATGAAACCTTTGACCGGTTATTAAACGGGGAGTGAAAAATGAGGAGCGAAAAGCATCTAAACAACGTTCAGATGATGATGTAATGGTTGTGTCATCTTGGTCAGGGCAACGGATCATATCTTCCTTGAACGTGGAAGACCTAGAAAGCCAGGGCTTTCTACGATACGCCATATATATCTTAATTTTCATGTTTTTCAATATAAAAAGAGAGTAGTAAGTCTGTTAACGTTAGAAGGCAATGAAGACCACCAGAATGAACCGGTAGTACCACCGGGGGGAACCACAACGACAATCCAGCAATCGGAGAATGAGAGATCATGAAAAACATACCCAACATTTTTTTCTAACAAACTTTCCAATTTTGGCATTAGAATTTCTATTTCACTTTTTAATCAAGAGTACTTCTGTGCGTTCTTTAATATGCAATAGAAAGCTCAAAATTTTCTCTCCACTTTTTGCAATTTTCACTTTCGGTCTAACTACTTAATTTTGTTGTGTTTTGAGGCCAAAGTTATTGGTGCCAATGTATTTTATTTTGATTTATGCTAATTGTAACAACAATATATATATAGATCATCACAACATTGTTTCACATACAAGAAATGGTTGCCTAAAGATTTTATCATGTTTCAAAACCAAAGTTAACAGGTCAACTCGTAATCTTTTGCTTATTCATCATGTGAACCACAACACATACATACCGCAATCCTTAATGCTATATTGCGGCCGAGAAACAACGTTTATTATCATTATCCAGACAAAATAGAAAAGACAGTAATTACTAGAATGCTTCTGGCTCAATATCTCGAATACAGATCTATCTCACTTCCCCTCACTACGCTCTTGTATTTCAAGTGCAATCTCAAGCTTTTCCACAACGAGAGACATTGTCGGCCGTTCTTCACGAGATGTATGCAAACATTGAAATGCAATGTCTGCAAATACACCCAAAGAAGAAGGATCCATTTGTTGCTTAAGATCTTCAAAGATAATCTCATCAAGTTTTTTTTGTTCATAGCTTTCTTTCCACATAGGGACAAAAACATTTAACTGACCATTGCTATTTTCAACACAAAGCCTCCCACACAGGACTTCGAACATGACTACTCCAAACGAGTACACATCCGACTCCTTCGTTACAGCGTATGTCTCCATATAGACTGGATCACAGTACCCCGGTGTACCCACAATATCGCAGATAACAAAGGAGTTCTGCTTATCAATGGGGGCCATTTTTGACAACCCAAAATTAGAAACCTTAGCATTCAGATTTTCATTCAGCAGAATGTTGGCACTTTTAATGTCACAATGAAGTAGTCTTTGGTGTGTCCCTTGGGGATCATGAAGGAAGCTTAGTCCTTTGGCAGCATCAAGACAAAGTTTGATTCTTTGTGCCCATGTAAGAGTGTCGTCATTTAAACGCTGGTCGAGGCTTCCGTTAGATGCATGCTCGTATACGAGGACCATCTCACCCCCTTCGGTGCAAAATCCCAAAAGAGATACGAGATTTTCATGCTTGTAACAAGAAACCATCCTTACTTCTTTATAGAACTCAAGCTCTCCTTGCCAGTATGTACGATCTATACGCTTCATAGAAACCAGGCTTTTGCCCTTAGAGTGAGAGAGTTCTCCTACATATACCTTTCCAGACTCGCTAGTTCTGACAACTTTGTTTTCATTAAAATTGTCGGTAGCTGATTTGATCTCTTCGAGTTGGATTTCAAGATGTTTATTCTCTGCTACAAAGGTTGCCATTGTTTGTTGATCAAATATTGATAAGAAAAGTGGCGTTTAGAAAGAACCAAGGAAAGTTGTTTTGTTATCTCTCGGACTAAAAGATGATCAGGAGTGAGGTGGAGAGGAGTGATATGCGAGTTGAGGGTTGCGAGCTTGGGGGCTTGCGGGTTACTTGTTGCCGGGGTTGCGGGCTAGCATAGCGGGTTGGCTAAGCGAGTTTCCATCTCGCTGCGAGTTGGACAAAAGCAATGCACATTTGACCGTTATAGGGGTTGGGTTGAAAATTTGTTTGGAACTTTTTCTTCATTGCTGCTACTTTGTTGAGGTTGAGAAGTAGCAGAAGTGTTTGTTTGTGAAAGAGAGAGAGGAGGAAAAAAGAAAGAGAGGTGGAGGTATATAATGGGAGGAAAGAGTCGGTTTCATCTGCCACATATTTAAGTATATTTAAGTATGATATAATTGTGAAGGGTTAATGTTGCAAATTTATAAATTTGGAGGATAAATTATGAATATTTAAAAAAAGATTTGGGAGGGTTGAGAGTGATGGTTGCCAGTAAAAAAGGTTGGGTTGAGGGTTGGAGGGTTGAAATGAGGTGAAGGGATTTGATTGGTTAAAGTTTGAGAGGGTTGGAGGGTTGAAAAGTATCACTCCCTCCACCCTGAGAAGGAGATAAATGAAGGCAAATGACTAGTTCAATGAAAGGAATGCCTTATATAGGCTTACAAACCACATTAATCTCCATGACTTTAAGTCTTTAACTACACAACTAATCTTAACTAATTACTTTAATTTAGATATAGATAAACTATTACATGTCTAGTAGTGGGAACATGTTATATAAGTCAGATCTTAGCATGTTAAGTGGGATGTATTTATTATGCAATTACACAGAAATTATCATGTAAATATTTTAACTAGTTCCAACTACCAAACGCGTAGAAGGTGTTGTTAGGTGGGATGTATTTATTATGTAATTACACAGAAATTATCATGTAAATATTTTAACTAGTTCCAACTACCAAACGCGTAGAAGGTGTTGAACATTTCAAGATGCTCAAAAGTCAACCAATGATGTACATTTCACAATTTAGTTTGTTAGATGCATTTTGGACTACTTTGTAGCTTTGGATCAAACCACATCATGTCAACACTCGGCTTAGTCTTGAGATCCATCACCCAGAACATGAATCATTTGCAATTATGCTTTGAGGGGTTGTTTAGGATTGTTTTAAAACTGATTATATGATATGAAATATAACAAAACAGATTTCATGATATAATCATTTGATGTGCTTTGGTTTTTTTACTTAAGTTGTGATAGTGATCAGGGTGTTTGGAATAAATTTTTTGCCATGATCACTAGGGCCGTAGACGAACTGAACGTTCAGTGAACATTTCATTAACCGTTCGGTAAAAAGTTTGTTCATGTTCGTTAATTTATTAAATGAACGAACATGAACAATATTTTACGTTCGTTTAGTTAAATGAACGAACATGAACAAAAGTCGCGTCCGTTCATTTATGTTCGTGAACATCCGATTATACGTTCATTAATGTTCGTTTAGGTTTATTTATTTATTTATGTTCTTATATCATATATTTTAATTGTATAATTTTAAAATTGGTTTGTTTAAACAAAACAACACTTATAAAACAATATATTGTGCATAATTTAATAAAGTTTATGTCTATTTGTCTATGTTTATATATGTTTGATCGTTTATGTTCGTTTAATGTCTTAATGAACGAACATAAACGAACATGAATAACTCACTTTCTTAATAAACGAATAGGAACAAGAAAATTTGTTAATTTAAGCGTTCGTGTTCGTTTATTTGTTCGGTTAAAATTAAATGAACGAACATGAACAAAACTCCGTTCGTGTTTGTCTGATTCATTTATGTCACAACCCGTAAATTCAGGTCACTTTCCTAACCTCGACAAATCACCATTCATGTCCATCATTCATCATTCATTTCAGCGTAACCGGTTTGGGTTAGCTGCAAAATTTATGCATCATCAGTAGGATCATTGCATACGGACTAGTAATAGTCTGCATATCATCATATTTACATTTTCATACTATTCCACTCGTAGGTTTATCAAATTAATATTTTTGTTACATTTGACGTTTTACGTATAATTACTTTTAATTAAAACGTTAACGCGCGATCGATAAATGTGACTAACACGTCCGACAATCCCCACGATGGTCCCGACATATTTTTATACTCATTTTAACATCAAGAAAATTATAAAATTCATTTACCCGGTATTTTGCGAATTTATTTAATTTATATCGTTCATTTAATATAATTACGACGGTTTTCGTAAAAATTAAACAATAATTACCCGAACACCCAATATTTGTACCCAACATATTTTTGTAATTTTTATGACTTCGTCAAGTCCCGGTTAACTCCGTTAAATTTTATTTCTAGCAAACACGGTACCCGGTTACACCTAAAACTAATTAAATTACACACTTAAACAAATGTAATCATCACATGGTTAATCAAAAGAGCCCCCCCCCCCTCTTGTCCCTTTGTGCGCCGGCCTCACACCCCCCAAAACACCCCAACACTTGCTAACTTCCTATCTCAATTAATGCCCATCATATCTTGTCTAAAATACATACTTAACTTCCATAATACACTTCATTTTACATAATATCTCAAGAAAACTCTCTCATCTCTATATGTGTGTGTGTGTGTTCGGCAAAACAAGAGCAAGAGGAAGAAAACATCAAACTTTCAAGATCAATCCATAATCAAGTCCATCTAGTGTTCCTTTAAGGGTTTTGAAATACAAACTCAAAGGTTTCTTAGGTTTTCATCCTCTTTTTCTCACTAATCCTTCAAGTAAGTTATCAACACCTATTTTCATAATCTTTCCAAGTTAATATCATGTTCATATAATTTTTGTAGAAGATTTACAAGTATATGTTAGTTATACCACTCCTTTTTAAACCTTTTGCAACTTATGAGCCCTAGAAGTGTTATATACTTAGATCCTTGTTAGATCTACATGGATGATGATGTTTAGGACCCTTGACACCTTAAAAAGATATATGGTAAGTTTTAGAATGATTGGTGGTTGTTTGTGACATTTTTGGACAAGATAATAACTAGAAAATCAAGTTTTAACAAATATACATAACCTACTGTCATTAAAAGTGGAACGTGGGAAACTCAGTAGGTGTGAGGTAATTTTTGGCCAAATATTTAGAAAATACCTTCCGAGACGAAGCCGTGGCCGAAAACGGGGATAAAAACGAGTTAATATCGAAGGAGATATGATTTTTACAAGTTTAACGACGAAAACTATTTTCCGGAAAAACTGCATGCTGTTTGGTAGCATTCGACGGCTTATTTGCGGCGTTTGACGAAACCTAGATGAACCGAGCTACTAAAAATGTGTTAGCATTTATTTTTACGAAACCACGGATATAAAGAACGTCAAAAACAAGCTAATAACGAACGAGATACACGCGTTTAAACATCGACTATATACATTTTATTTTGACAGCTTTTTAAGTAGAAAATGTTTACGTACTAGAAACTATATTTTTCACGAAACGACTATGGTGAACCGTAATTCTTAACCATTGGAACACGTACAATCAAAGGTTTATTAACGCGACTACCATATCACATTTCAATGTTTTCAAAACGCCAAGACCAACACTAACGTTTTATACACATTATGACACGACTAGTTTTACGTTAACAAGTTAACATATTTATATCAAGTTTTGGAAAAACTTTACATATCAACGATAACTAGTACTTTCAAATGACGAGTGGTATAGGTTACATATACATGTACATGCACTACATTGCTTCATGATCTCAAGTAGTATTCATGCATTCATTTTAGGTAGCGGCTAGTGTTCGCGCCTTGTTATTGCCAAGTATTCCAAGTGTTCCAGTAGTTCAATTATTCCAAGTATTCCGATTTCATAGCATTGTTGTATCATCACTTCAGGTGAGTTTTCATAGCCCCGTATACATTTTATTATTGTTTTCAAATCCCACGGGGGAGAATACATTGCAACTGTTTTCCATACGAGCCAAAGTATCAGAATTCCTTGTACATAGATTAAGTTACCTTGTTGCCATATGAAAGTCCCCTATATCATGAACCGTTAATTTACCTGTAAGCGAGAGTGAGTGGATAGATCTATCGAGGGTGACGCCTCCATCCGTGTTGGCTTTGACCAACAACCGATAGCGGATGCATTTCATGTCTTTTCATTTGAGTGTCTGGCAAAACACTCCCAGGGGCTCCAAAGAATTCAGTCACAGCGTCGGGGTCATGAGCTTAAGGCTATTGTACAATCATTTTTTTTTATGTGACTTATGTCATACACTTTATACTTGTGGCTATCGTATAACTTCATTTTATTAAACCTATGAACTCTCACCAACTTTATGTTGACCGTTTTTAGCAATGTATTTTCAGGTTATTAGCTATCATGTGGGCATGCATTGGACCATCTTGGAGTCGCGGGGTCGACTTGCATCACTTATTTTCATGCACTTATGTAACCGTTTGATCCACTATAGTTTTGTTTTTAAACTTGCAACATCATTTGGGACCTATGTTTTGTAAACTCTGATTTTATTTATGATCAAACGTGTATTTTCAAAATGACACTTTAGGTCGTTCAATATATCCATTGTATGAGACGCCATGAAAGTCACACCAAGGTATTCAATTCCGCTGCCATTAACAGGTAAATTCAGGGTGTGACAGATTGGTACCAGAGCAATGGTTATAGCGAACTAGGTTGTCCTCATACCCTAGACTATAACTACCCCAACGGTAGCGTCTCATCATTACATCATAAGTGCACATTATTATTTGCGAGGATTCATTACATGGGTTATTCATTTCATTTTGTATTGTTGCCACTGAGATATGTCTTCCAATTCCCGCACTATTGTTATATTTTCTGATGTTTACATCGAGGACGCTATGTCTTCTACTACTCCCATTGTTGCACCTACTCCTCAGATTTCACTTATTGCACCACCTTTGGTTACTCGTGCACCTACAGATTCATCATCCCATACTATTCCGGTTTCCGCAGAATCCAACTCTTATGTTCCGACGTCGCAAGACGATCGGGATGTCCCTATTACTTCAGCCCATACAGAGTATACCATTTGATAAGACGTACATGCTTAGTCCTTATGGACCTATTAGAATGTTTATTGCAAGAAAGATAGTATATCTTCATTCCCTCACTATTAGAACACTCACTACTCATGTATTACCACCAGTATCAACTACTCATACCACTATTGGTCGTCCCAGAGTGCATACTCCAGTTTTACCGCTTAGACATCGCAAGATAGCGTAAAAGAAGGTAGTGATTCCTTCAGTATTATCACCATCGACTTCATCATCATCACATGGAACCCCATTTATACCATCACATTTCAGGGACTCTACTCACATACTTAACTTACCGCTTGAGAAGCGTACATGGTTTGATACACCATTACCATCTACCATTAAGGACACTACACCACCTTATAGATTAAGGTTGATGAGAGTTCGAGAGCCCTTACTGTTAGACAACCTACTACTCTTCATCGTTAGATGATGATCTCTAACTAATTGAGACTACACATGAAGGTTTGGATGCCCCACAGACCAAACAAGAGCAACAACAAATCGCCAAAGAGTGGCATTCCTCTCAAAGACTCTATACTATCTCAGGTTTAATCGACTCATACTTCCATGACATAATGAACCAACAAGATGCTTTGAGCAATGTTACACCACCACAAGAGAACTCTTCACAACTCCCTCTTCATTACCAAGTTTGATTACATCACATTCTAAACCGATGAGTTGGATTTCATCATTGGTCATCGTAACAACACCCCACCAATCAGATATGACACCGAGACCTTCGAGATTCGGGAGTCTAACCTTGCCTTTCAGTACGACCATTGTCATTTCCTTTTTCCCATTCTCACTTGACATGAATTAGATAACATCTTGTGGATGACACCAAGATCACGGACTCAACAGGAACATCTATAGATTCCTCAAGGATGGATTGGAATCTACATTATCTCAGACATGAATCGATGCACAACCCCGGACCTCACTTCAGGACATCATCCTAGCTTTTACCTTTACTCGCTTTTACTATCATCTTGGCCACGGGAAGTGTGGCGTGGTTCAAAGAAACTTGTGGTATTTTGATTGTTGTACAACGAGATCCCCAAGTATTGACTTTACTATATGGGTATGGTTGTGCTATCTATGACACCGGTCAATGTAGACCAAAATTTTTAAGTGTTGTATTCATGTGTTATGAGGATATACGCATGGTTGTGGTGGTATACCTAGTGAACAATGATCGTTGCTATTACGAGTACTCATGGTTGTATTTATACACGCTGAGGTTGTACATGTTGTGGTTGTACATATCGTGGTTGTATTTACACTTGTGGTGGATATATATATATACATGTTGTGGTTGTATATATTTTGTACGATAATCATTTCTAGTATGATTGTTGTTGATGTATTCTGTTGTGATGTACCAGAATTATGGCACCTAGGAAAGCAAAAGCCAAGGCTGCTGCAACGACTACCCCAGAAATGACTCAGGCTGCTATCCGGAAGCTCGTTAGGGATAGTGTAGCCGAAGCTCTAGAGATTGAAAGAGCCGCTGTTGCCGCAAGAGCTGCCGAAGATGCTTCTCGGATAGGGACATCGGGAGAAGCTAGCAACGGGACTAATGGAAAGAAATGTACGTACAAGGATTTCAAGAGTGGAGATCCTACTTTGTATAAGGGTACTGAAGGGGCTACTGCCATGGTTCGATGGTTCGAACATACTGAATCCGTGTTTATCTTATGCAACTGTCCGGATGATTCCAAGGTTAAGTTTGCCGTGAGTACGCTTCGTGATCAAGCCTTATCGTGGTGGAACTCCTATGCAAAGCCCATAGGGATGGAGAATGCTTACAAGGTCACATGGGACGAGTTCAAAAAGTTGGTAACTAAGAAGTTTTGCCCACGAACCGAAGTGAAGAAGTTAGAGGTGGAGTTCTATGATCTGGTAACTGTGGGTAATGATATTGAGACTTACATTCGGAGGTACCAAGAGTTAGCTGCTCTATGCCCATCTATGGTGCCTGATGATGAAAAGTTGGTAGAGAATTTCATTGGTGGATTGCCCGAAAGCATCCGTGGTGATGTGATTTCTTTTGATCCGCAAACTCTTGATGAGGCAATCAGGATGTCTCAAAAGCTCATAGCTCAAGTTCTGAAGAAAGTGACACCCGCCAACAACAACAACAATAACTTCAACCGAAACCGTAACTACAACAATAACACCAACAATTACCAGAACAACAACAACAAAAGGAAATGGGATGACACCCAAGGTAACAACGCCAACCAACCACCACCCAAAAGACAAGAAACTGCACGGGCCTATGTTGCGGGTCCGACTGAAAAGAAAGGTTACGCCGGTACTCTACCAAAGTGTAACAAATGCCAAACACATCATAACCCGGGGGATTGCCCTAAACCTTGTTTCAATTGTGGGAAGATCGGTCATCTGGCTAAGGGATGCAGGGCCGCTCCTGGGGGAAATAATCAGAATCCACCGCCAACATGTTATGGTTGTGGAGAAGTTGGACACTTTAGGAACAATTGCCCGAAAGGAAATCAGGACATGGGGACCAAGAGGAATTAACTCGAGGAATAGCGTGCGTGTTTGGGAGAGAGACCGTCAGGACATTAGCAACATCAAAGACAACAACAATGCTTAACCAGAAGGAGTTCATGTTTTAATAAACCATAGTTGAGCCCTCTAGGGTTGTATCTTTCTTTTGTACTTTCCATAGGTACGTTGGTGTAACCTAGTTGTATTAAGCACTTTCCTATCCAATGTAATACCTATCTTTTGTTATCTTCGCGATAATCATAACCATCGTTTATTCCATTCCTATTCCAATTGCTCAATTCTCTATAGTTTCGCAAAAATATACCTTTATCTTACTAGGGATTAGGCCGATTTCATTCTTGACGGATTAGTAGACTAATACCATTTCATAAGATTCATCCATGTATCCAATGAAACCTTCAATAAATTTAATGCAAGTTATTTTACTACCCTACGGGAGAACTATTTTCCAGAACTTTCAAAATAAACCATTTGGTACCACCCTATAAATGGATTTCCTGTCATTTTATCAAGTATTTACTACCGCTACGCGAGACAATTTTCATGTTACTTTCAAAGGAAATATCTAGAAAACCATTTATCAAAACAACACGCTGAACACCATCTAAAACTTTTGGGAAAAAGTAATACCATTTCAATTTAACCAAGCATCGCATCGTTGGTCCTCAATTATACATAGCCTGATCACCTATGTATAATTCAGGAGGAATTATGCCGTGAAGAAAATAGTCACATTTTCAGAAATTATTAATAACAATCTTCATTCAAAAGCTTTGTAAACAAATGGAATTTTTCATGAACACCCCTTTTAACAAGCTCCCACCGGATACTTACATCACTCATCACTCACTCAGCCATTAAGTTGAATTTGCACCATTGACTTCTCTAGGAGAGACTCTACATTATGAAAGATATTTTATGACATAGAAACGGCGAAAGGATAGACGATACCCCTCAGATTTCTAGCAATTCCTTTAAGATATTCCTTTTCTAATTGGATATACACGCTCTACCATAGTTAGCCCGACGAATCCTTAAGAGAACTTCCTGAGCACTATAGGATGTATTCAACACCACACAACCAACTTTGTATGGATTGGGATAATCTTTCGATTATTGACGAATTTCATCATCAGCAAAAATAACCATCACGGGAATATATAAAGGCACCATTTAAGACACCCTATGGCCGAAGTGACCATATACATATTTATATATCGAATTTGGAAAGTTAAATTCACGGACCTAGAACTAAACCGGGAGACAACAAAGGAAATTTCACAAGTCAAGAATCAGTTACAAGAAATGAGAAAACAATGGAAGTTAGGTCGATGCATGATGCACATCATACGGAATTGATACCCTTGAACAACGAACCTCCTAGATTCAAGTAGAAGCACAAACTATGATTGAAAGCCTTGCCTTGGAAAGGCATGATACAATTTTTGATAACCCGATAGACTGAGCTCTCGGTATCGGACCATTTCGGATTCTAGTTAGAGCCGGTCAGTTGGCATACACACCTAAGTTTCCGCCAGAACTCAGCAACGTTCATAACACATTTCATGTTTCAAACCTCAAGAAGTGTCTTTCCGACGAGTCGTCCGTTATTCCACTTGAAGAAATTCAACTAGATGACAAGCTTAATTTTGTGGAAGAACCGGTAGAAATCATGGACCGTGAGGTCAAGCAATTGAAGCAGAGTCGAATTCCTATCGTGAAGGTTCGCTGGAATTCTCGAAGAGGACCCGAGTTTACTTGGGAACGAGAAGACCAAATGCGACGCAAGTATCCACACCTTTTTCCTGAACCTGCTTCTGAAACCAACAACAATTGAATTCAGGGACTGAATTCCCTTTTGGAGGGGCGACTGTCACAACCCGTAATTTCAGGTCACTTTCCTAACCTCGACAAATCACCATTCATGTCCATCATTCATCATTCATTTCAGCGTAACCGGTTTGGGTTAGCTGCAAAATTTATGCATCATCAGTAGGATCATTGCATACGGACTAGTAATAGTCTGCATATCATCATATTTACATTTTCATACTATTCCACTCGTAGGTTTATCAAATTAATATTTTTGTTACATTTGACGTTTTACGTATAATTACTTTTAATTAAAACGTTAACGCGCGATCGATAAATGTGACTAACACGTCCGACAATCCCCACGATGGTCCCGACATATTTTTATACTCATTTTAACATCAAGAAAATTATAAAATTCATTTACCCGGTATTTTGCGAATTTATTTAATTTATATCGTTCATTTAATATAATTACGACGGTTTTCGTAAAAACTAAACAATAATTACCCGAACACCCAATATTTGTACCCAACATATTTTTGTAATTTTTATGACTTCGTCAAGTCCCGGTTAACTCCGTTAAATTTTATTTCTAGCAAACACGGTACCCGGTTACACCTAAAACTAATTAAATTACACACTTAAACAAATGTAATCATCACATGGTTAATCAAAAGAGCCCCCCCCCCCTCTTGTCCCTTTGTGCGCCGGCCTCACACCCCCCAAAACACCCCAACACTTGCTAACTTCCTATCTCAATTAATGCCCATCATATCTTGTCTAAAATACATACTTAACTTCCATAATACACTTCATTTTACATAATATCTCAAGAAAACTCTCTCATCTCTATATGTGTGTGTGTGTGTTCGGCAAAACAAGAGCAAGAGGAAGAAAACATCAAACTTTCAAGATCAATCCATAATCAAGTCCATCTAGTGTTCCTTTAAGGGTTTTGAAATACAAACTCAAAGGTTTCTTAGGTTTTCATCCTCTTTTTCTCACTAATCCTTCAAGTAAGTTATCAACACCTATTTTCATAATCTTTCCAAGTTAATATCATGTTCATATAATTTTTGTAGAAGATTTACAAGTATATGTTAGTTATACCACTCCTTTTTAAACCTTTTGCAACTTATGAGCCCTAGAAGTGTTATATACTTAGATCCTTGTTAGATCTACATGGATGATGATGTTTAGGACCCTTGACACCTTAAAAAGATATATGGTAAGTTTTAGAATGATTGGTGGTTGTTTGTGACATTTTTGGACAAGATAATAACTAGAAAATCAAGTTTTAACAAATATACATAACCTACTGTCATTAAAAGTGGAACGTGGGAAACTCAGTAGGTGTGAGGTAATTTTTGGCCAAATATTTAGAAAATACATTCCGAGACGAAGCCGTGGCCGAAAACGGGGATAAAAACGAGTTAATAACGAAGGAGATATGATTTTTACAAGTTTAACGACGAAAACTATTTTCCGGAAAAACTGCATGCTGTTTGGTAGCATTCGACGGCTTATTTGCGGCGTTTGACGAAACCTAGATGAACCAAGCTACTAAAAATGTGTTAGCATTTATTTTTACGAAACCACGGATATAAAGAACGTCAAAAACAAGCTAATAACGAACGAGATACACGCGTTTAAACATCGACTATATACATTTTATTTTGACAGCTTTTTAAGTAGAAAATGTTTACGTACTAGAAACTATATTTTTCACGAAACGACTATGGTGAACCGTAATTCTTAACCATTGGAACACGTACAATCAAAGGTTTATTAACGCGACTACCATATCACATTTCAATGTTTTCAAAACGCCAAGACCAACACTAACGTTTTATACACATTATGACACGACTAGTTTTACGTTAACAAGTTAACATATTTATATCAAGTTTTGGAAAAACTTTACATATCAACGATAACTAGTACTTTCAAATGACGAGTGGTATAGGTTACATATACATGTACATGCACTACATTGCTTCATGATCTCAAGTAGTATTCATGCATTCATTTTAGGTAGCGGCTAGTGTTCGCGCCTTGTTATTGCCAAGTATTCCAAGTGTTCCAGTAGTTCAATTATTCCAAGTATTCCGATTTCATAGCATTGTTGTATCATCACTTCAGGTGAGTTTTCATAGCCCCGTATACATTTTATTATTGTTTTCAAATCCCACGGGGGAGAATACATTGCAACTGTTTTCCATACGAGCCAAAGTATCAGAATTCCTTGTACATAGATTAAGTTACCTTGTTGCCATATGAAAGTCCCCTATATCATGAACCGTTAATTTACCTGTAAGCGAGAGTGAGTGGATAGATCTATCGAGGGTGACGCCTCCATCCGTGTTGGCTTTGACCAACAACCGATAGCGGATGCATTTCATGTCTTTTCATTTGAGTGTCTGGCAAAACACTCCCAGGGGCTCCAAAGAATTCAGTCACAGCGTCGGGGTCATGAGCTTAAGGCTATTGTACAATCAATTTTTTTTATGTAACTTATGTCATACACTTTATACTTGTGGCTATCGTATAACTTCATTTTATTAAACCTATAAACTCTCACCAACTTTATGTTGACCGTTTTTAGCAATGTATTTTCAGGTTATTAGCTATCATGTGGGCATGCATTGGACCATCTTGGAGTCGCGGGGGTCGACTTGCATCACTTATTTTCATGCACTTATGTAACCGTTTGATCCACTATAGTTTTGTTTTTAAACTTGCAACATCATTTGGGACCTATGTTTTGTAAACTCTGATTTTATTTATGATCAAACGTGTATTTTCAAAACGACACTTTAGGTCGTTCAATATATCCATTGTATGAGACGCCATGAAAGTCACACCAAGGTATTCAATTCCGCTGCCATTAACAGGTAAATTCAGGGTGTGACAGTTTACGGCCCTAATGATCACTAATTGCGTTTAAAAATGTTTAATACTTAAAGATTTAAGATCATTTGAGGACCAAACTTTTTTTACATACCAAGGGACTAATCTCCACCCTCCATCTTTATTTGATCTAATGGATGAGATTAATCCCAACAATTTAAAAAACCCACTTTCATCCTTTTTTTTCAAATATTAATATCTTTCAAACCGTTAATCGTTAAGCGAAAAAAAATATGCCGTTACGACGAGCATTTAATTATCTTTCTATAGATAGGCAATTTGATATATTTTCGACAATTTTTTTTTTCATTTTTTTACGTTTTTTTTCGTGGCCGAAAAAATCATATATGATATTACATATCATATATGATATATATGATATATCATATATGATATATCATATAATATCATATATGATATATCATATATATCATATATGATATATAATATCATATATGATATATCATATATGATTTTTTCGGCCACGAAAAAAAACGTGAAAAAAATGAATTTTTTTTTTTGTCGAAAGTATATCAAAATGCCCGTCTATAGAAAGATAATTAAATGCTTGTCGCGATGGTGTAATTATTTTCGCTTAACGATTAACGGTTTAAGAGATATTTAAATTATAAAAAATGGGTGAAATATTAAATGCTTTTAATCTCAACCATTGATTTCTTTTTAGATGGATGGTGGGGATGAGTCCCTTGGTATGTGAGAAATGTTTGGTTTCTAAAATAAACTCGTTTCATACTTAAATTGCAGTAGTTATCATGTCTCTTTTATTCAATTTCAAAATGTTGTTCCTTTTAATGTGCATTACGCTTAAATTATCCCATCAAATGTCACATTATTACCCCAACTACATCGTTTTTTACAAAAAGGATAAAACTGTGTCGCTTTTGGACAAAATGTGGACAAAACTACGTCCTTTTGGACAAGCAACGAAAACGACGACGTTATTAGGCCTTTTTTAAAGTTAACGAGCTGAGAAACCCGCGCTTTGCCGCGGGAGTGCGGTGCTAAGTCTTGTTTGAAAATTAATCATTAATGACTGAATTTTAAAAATATCGTTAAAACAAAAAAACTATTTTTGAAAATGGACTAAATTTGAAAAATATCGATAAAACAAAGGACGCGTTGCATCGTTAGTCCCCAAAGGAAACGAAAGGACTATTTTTGAAAATGAACAAAATTTTAAAAAAAATGGATAAACCAAAGGACTATTTTTGAAAACAAATACTGGAAATAATATGTTTTTTATGTAAAAAGTCCCTAAAGTTCTCGGTGCGTTGTATCGTTAGTCCCCGAAGGACCTACCTTGCAAACATATTTTCACCGTAGGGACTAAACTGCACATGGCTACTGTTTCGTCCACTGTAGCAGCTACAACGCTTGGCTACAGTGGACCTTCCCATTAAAAAGAACACTGTGGACTTCCTGCTACTTTTAAATGGACTGGGCTGCAAGTTATGGGTCAGTTATATGTTACTATTCTGCACTGTATGCTACTATTCTGCATTGTAGATTACTGTAGAGCAACTTTTTATGTACTGTAGCAAATAAATTGATTTCGAGAAAGCTATGCATATTTATACTCTTTTTTATTAGAAAAATTATTTCGGAATCAATGGTGCAAGTTTCGTAATTTTTCAAGTTCATTTGGTACCTCGAATGGGCCCCACAGTGATTAAACCAAAAGTTTAATCCAAATGACAGTTTCTAACCCCGCACAATAATTATTACGCACCCCTTCAACTTTGTAATTGCCCAAGCTAGACCCCTCCTTGGGTATAAAAGGCTGAATTTTTTTATTTTATTCATTTTGTCTTACACACTCTTCTATACTCTCTTCCGTCTCTCTCTTCCCTTCCGGCCCCAACTCTGGCAGCCACTACCACTTCCGGCAACCACTGTCGCCGGAAAATTTTTCCGGCGAACCCAACCCATACACCGAACGATAGATTAGGAAGCCCTTGTTCGATCTGGAAAGTATCAGTTCCATCCGAGAAGTCTAGCACCACCAACGCCACCACCACCACCACTGTCAGCCGCCACTATTTACCGAGCTTCCCCACCTCTTTCACTCTTCTATAAGGTACCTCACGCGCTCTATTTCTTCTTATTTTTGATTTAATACGAAACCCTAGTTTCGTATATTATTTTTTATTTAATAAAACATAATAAAACCTTTCGATCTAACTTAAAAACGTATGTTATTTCTCCGTGTAACCCTTGTCTCAGTCCGACTGAGGGTAACTCACTGTGTCATGCGTCGTATTTTATTTATTTATTTCATTATTTCTTATTCACCTGCAACTGTTGTAGCACGGATTGAAGTATAGACCGAGTTGGTCCTGGTGGTTGAAGCCGAAGAGCTTCGAGCTCGTATGAAGCTTTGACCGTGACTCTTTGAGTCACGGCAGAACTGGGAATAGACTTAGGGTTAGGGTTTGGACATTATTTATTTATTTATTTATTTATCAATTTTATTTATTTTTATTTATTCTATTCGATTAGGTTGTTGTATTGTTATTATTTTTCCTTTCATTCGATTTGGTTGTATAATTATTTATTTGTAGTTGTGTTGGGATTCAGTAGGTAATATTGTGTGTTGGATGATGGATTTGATGGGGCATTGTGGTATTGATGGTGTAGAATATGATAGAATGAATTGTGCTCATTTTTTTTCTAATTTTCGAATCAGAATGAGATGAGTTGGCTCTGATTCTGATGGTTGTTGTTGTTGTTCGATGGTTATGGATGCATTAGTATGTGTTTTTAGTGTGTGTATTTTCTGGAATTTTCTAGGAATAAAAAGAACACTGTGGACTTCCTGCTACTTTTAAATGGACTGGGCTGCAAGTTATGGGCCAGTTATATGTTACTATTCTGCACTGTATGCTACTATTCTGCACTGTAGACTACTGTAGAGCAACTGTTTATGTACTGTAGCAAATTCTCATCTTTTAATATATTAGATAATTCATGAACATTGTCACTCACCAAAACCGCACTTTCACTTTCACTTTAAAAAAGAATTAGCAAAAAAGAATGGCGGCGTGAGGAAGTAAAGAGAGATAAGGTTCACTGCTTGTGTGCAAACACAAGTTTTAAATTCTTTGTAAGATTCCGATTCAATGATTTAATAACCCATAAACCATAACTCGAGATCTCAGTTTTGACATATAATCGAAATCTTGACATTCAAAACGAATCAAACCTACTCAAGGCCTAAGCACTTCGTTCAAGATCTTCAGGAAAGAAATGGATGCATGCAGAAATCAAACATAAAAATCGTGGGTTTGATAAGTTGCTTCAAGTATCTGCAGATATGCACTCAAAACCTAGATTAAGGGTCTGGTTGGTTCATAGATAGGTTTAGGATTTAGATTTGGATTTAAATTTGGATTTGATGTAAGAGAGAGAAATGTATTATAAAATTAAAAAGTATATTTGTAATTTTAAATTTGTAATAAGAATTAAGTTAAAAATATATAACGAGCGGTTGAAATAAGATGAGGTCCACTTATTTAAGAAAAGGACAAAATTGTTAGTCTTATGTATTAGTATAGGCCTAAGTGCATTTGTTCGGGCTAAGGCCCGAGTTCTAGAATACTCTATGCATTAGTATTTATGTAACCGGTTATTATGAATGGAACGACACAAAATTCATTATCCTTCATGGTATCACGAGTTATCAAATCCTAAACACGTTTTTTTTCTGCTGCTATTATCTTCTTCAAATTCAATCGTTGGTATTTATTATAACCAGTCGAAAAGTTTATTTTTGTTTTGTTAAAGTCGATTGTTGGTTGCTCAATATAACCAGATGACATTTACTTTGATTAATATAGTTCATCGTTGGTGGTTTTTCTCCATAGTTGACTTGTATTTTTTTTATTTTTTTTTATTATTATTTTTTATTTTTTATTTTTTTTTGGTTTACTGTTGGATTGCATGCATTCAATATCATAACCATACAATACTACACCCTACAGTACACCACGTTTTCTAAATCTCAACAATTGTACAGTTTTATCACCCAAGACCTAGTTTCATAACTCTCCCTAATGGCAGGCGATAATCCACCTCCTCAACCCGTCATTCTACTCTCCCATAAACTCATGACAATCACCAATCTAACCAACCTAATTCCCGACAAGTTGGATGTCGAGGAGATGAGTTACTCCTCTTGGGTTTACTTCTTTCATAACCTTTGCAAGGGCTACGAACTTTTGGACCATATTGTGCCCAAGAGAGTTGATGTTGCGTCTTCAAGCACTACACCACCTCCTGATGCCGAATGGTTAAAGATCGATACCATCATTCTATCTTGTATTTTCATAACGTTGTCCAAAACTCTTCAACAACGTATTGTTGTTGACAACCCTCAATCGGCTATGGAAGCTTGGGATATCCTTGCCGATATCTTTCAAGATAATAAACGTACCCGTTCTATAGCTTTGAAGGCGGAGCTACGTACCTTAAAACTAAGAGATTTATCTATTGATGCTTATTTTCGGAAGATAGAGTCTATTGCTACCATTTTGGCAGGTCTTGGATCCCCAATTAGTAACGATGATGTGGTTACCTTTGCACTAGAAGGATTTCCCGATAAATATGAGAGTGTCTCCACCATCGTTGCTCACCGCGAGCCTTTCTCGGACCTCAAAACGGTCTGTTCTATGCTTAATACAAAGGTGATGAGATTGAAGTCACGTTTACAAGCCACATATGTTGATTCCACGTCCTCATCACCCATGGTTTTGTTGACCAACTCCGGTTCCAACACTCGTCTTCCTACATCCTCTATGGAAAAGGTACACAAGCCGTGTTTTAATTTTAATAAAGGTGCTTGTCGATTTGGCTCTTCTTGCAAGTTTTTACAAAACGGAATCCATGGTAGTACTACTCGTCCCTCTAGCTTGCATACTACCTCGTCTCCTATTTTGACCCCCAATGATATGCAGACTTTGCAACATCTTATGGCCAAGCTTGGGATGCATGGGAATACTAATGTTACTTCAACTGTTGGTATGTTGAATACTCCTAATACTTATCCACCACTTGCGTTGCTTACTGGTCATAATTTACATCATACACAACCAAACTACGCAATACATAATAGTCCACCAGGCTTTGAGGCCCACACCCCTTTTATGGCCCAATCTGTAGTTCACCAGCAGTCACGACAGGTCAAGGGGGTGCAATAGGTCAGTTAAGTTGCATGGGTCTAGCGCCAGGTCAGCAGGCAGATCAGTTTGTGACAAGTTCATTTATTCCAGCCCCAGGTCAGTTTGTGACAGGTTCAGGTGGTTACCAGGTTCAGTATGGTATGCCAGGTCACTAAGGGGGTCAGGGGGTCAGAATGTGTATCCAGTTCAACAAGGAGGTTCGCCAGGCCCTTTTGTTTATCCGGTTCAGTTTGGTACACCGGGTCAACAGGCAGGTCAAGGGGGCAGCTTTGTAAAACCCTAAAATCTGAAACATGCAAAATGACCAAAATGCCCTTACTATTTTAAATTTTGATTAAAAGCTTATAAAATACCAAAACAATTCCAAACCTTCGGGAATGAGTTAGATATGAAACTAAATAATTTTTACCTATACATTTTGACATTACAAAAAATTATAAAAATCACAAAAATAATTAACTATGGCCGGTTTTATATTATTTGTATTATAATGATTATAAATTGAATTTAAATTTAGCAAAATTCAAGATAATTACGAATTTAATTTTGGAAGTGATCAAGGCCGGATTTCCAGCCCTTTTTCTTCCCCTAATCACGGCACAATCACCTTATTTTAGCTAAACATATTTTTTGCCTCCAAAAACCCTAACCGAGAATTTCAAGTCAACCACTAAAATTCATAATTCTTCAATTCGAAATTCTGGAGCTACACCAGTATTTTTCTAGTGTTAATCATCATTTAAGAAGGCTAGGAAAAATAGCCTTGGGGTTTTTAAGTGGCTCGTTTGATCGCTGGCTTTTAACTTGGTCGAAAATTTGTATCCGAGAAGAATAATTCCTCACGACTCATCCACACGTTCCAACCTTGATCTGGTATTTTTCTTATGTTTATTTTATCATATAAGATCCATGAAAATTGTCTAATTCGAATCATGCAAGGTTAAATGGGTCGTATGAATTATAAAGGTTTAAAACGGGTATAATATCTAAAATATACCATACGATTTTTCTGGGTCACTTTAATAATTTTTATGGGTTCTATGATCATCATATAGGTCTGGAAAAATATTGGTTCGAATTTTTGTAGCTCATAGTGATCGTTTTGAATTTAAATGGTTAAAACGTACGTAAATTCTAAAATATGTGATACGAACTTTCTGGATGTGAATCATATTTTATTTGGACTCTATATAACATATATGATTTGGGAAAAATATTGGAATGATTTGTTGAGGCCTAGAATGGTCATGGTTAATTTTGGTTTCAATCGGGTTTTGGTAATTCGGAAGAAAAATTTTGAAAACCCTAAGTAGCGATTTGGGATTTAGGGTTTTGGATCTGAATTTGGTTAATAAATAATGTAATTATGATGTACAAATGATGGCCTAATGATTGGGAAAGATTAGGGTTAGGGTTTGCATTTTAAAATGTAGTACGATTGGATTTTTTTAAATATAAGGGGGTGTTTTGTAATTAATGAAACTTGGGGGTTTGATTCGTACCACACTTATATTTGGGGGTATATTCTGTAAATTAATAAATGTAAAGGTTTGTGGCGTAATTAAGGATATAATACGGGTTAATTTGTAAATTATATAATTATATGGTTTATTTTGTAATTTTGATAAATAAAGGGTGTAAATTGTAAATTATGAAACTTTAAGGACGAAAGATGTGATTCTGAATAGATGACGTATTTAAAATTAGTAATTTGTGATGTTTCATCTAAAACCCTTAACTTTGGAATATTTACGATTAAAACCCTAATTTATGGAAACTTGTTATATATTACCTTAAGCTTTGGTAACTTACTAAAATATACATTATGTCCATAAGAATCCTAATTACTTTGTGGAATTTGTCTAATTATGGAAGTGGCTATTTTTGGAAACTTACTAAATAAGGAAACTTCCTAAAAAATGGAAACTTGCTAATTTTGGAAACCTGCTAAAAATGGAAAGTCGACTAAAACAAGTAATCTGATTTAAAATAAGTTATTAATAATAAGCCGATCGTTAATTCGTGTAGATTCGTTGAAGGAGGAGTAATTTCTTATCCTTATGTTATGTTTCATTGGCGGTTAAGGTACAAATATTCTACCCTTTTTCAGTAAGGGTGTCTTCTTTCTTATGATTCATTGATCTTGTTTCGTTTAAAGATTCCCTAATCAATTGCTATGTTCCCCTACACTTTGGTTCGTTTATTTGATACACTTTGACTTTGATGTTCGATATGACCTTTTGTTTTGAACCTCTATAATGATCCATTTGATATTCGTTCGATTACCTTGTGATATTAGTATTCAAAACACTTGATACTTCGAAGATTCATTTTGATTTTGGTAATTAGATCTGAAAACCTTTTTAATTATAATATGGAAAAAGTTTTGAGGAAAAACTATTTTAAATGAGTTTATGAATAATGCAATACCACTTTTATAAGGAATTTTACTAAACTTTTATGAAAACTACTTTTAAAGACTACTTTTGTGAAAACCGTTATTAAATTTCATTTTTATGAAAATCATTTTATAAAGATTTAATTTAAATGAACCATTTGATTATGAACATTTGATCTGTTCATTTTGACTCATTTGACATAGATATGGGATATGACCCTTTGGCATTTGAACCTTTGATATGAACCTTTGGCATTTGAACCTTTGCTATGAACCTTTGATATTTGAACTTTGACTATGATTCGAAGACTTATATTATTTGAACCTTTGCTTTGATTTGAACCTTTGACCTTTGACCCTTCAGTTTGATACCCGAGCCAAATGTGTTTCCTAGCCATGAAGGTAACATGGCCATGTCTTTGATGCACCAATGGCATGACTCGCGTGTGGTCGAGTGATTTGCCACACCGTCCCCATTGTGATTATGATATGCGCGCTTTATATTTATTATGGCCAATGTGATGTGTGTGTGTGGGGGGGGGGCGCATGGATGCATCCTAGGTACGTATTTGTGATGTGATATGTGATATATGTGGTGACTAATGATGGGTGCAATCCACGTCTTTCACAAAATGTGGGAGCTAGCTACTCCAATTTGATACATGAGGACGCCCCTCATATTATCTGGTTACTTAAGAGGTATCCCCTCTAGATTACTACAGGATTGTGATATGTGATGTGATATGTGTGGGCTCGTGGTGGATTACTGACCTTCCATTTTCCCTTTCCTACTTTGTACCTTTGTCTATGCCTTATATTATTCCATTGCTATACCATATTTGTTCGTTTGCTTTTGCTTTCGTTTTCGTTCATTATATATCTGTTCACTGGGCTTTTTAAGCTCAGCCGCATTTCTTTTCCTGCGGCAGGTTTTAGTTGGAAGATGGGTATGAGTGAAGAGACTTTTGGACTTAGAAGACTTGATAGTTATTTTGGCCTAGAGATGATTAGAAGTTATTATATTGTAGAATTTGTATTCGCATTTGTAACCTTGTAATTTCAGTATTTCATTTGTAACCTTTGAGATTCCTTGTATTACTGTAATGTATGCTTTGTTTTGATCTTATATGAAACCATTAGTGTGACATATTTACCCTTGTCGGGTTGGGGTGTTACAAGCTTGATCAACCTAGTAGCATGGGTCCCGCGTGTTGGGAATTAAAGCTTCCAAGGTGTTAATGTTGCTCAAAATGGTTAAGGCTGCTCATGTGATTACAACTGCTTTGTTGCTTAAAAAGAAAATGCTCTAAGTGTGTTTCTGCTGCTAGTACATATGTTAAGACTGCTGGTTGAAGTTAAGACTCCTAGTGTATATTATTACTGCTGAAAACTTCAAAGAAAATACACTAAGTAGTTAATGCTGGTAGAAGAAAAGTTAGTCCTGCTAGTACTAACTTACTACTGCTGAATAGTTAATGCTGCCAGAGTTAAAGGTTACTGCTGCTAATTATGTATTAGTGCTGTTGCTATGTTATAGTCGGTTAGATATGTATAGTATGTTTAGATAATTATAGAAAAGATATATCTTATAGAGAAAGTTATTGTAAGCCGACTAGGACTCCTTAGCCTATAAAAGGAGGTCCTAGGGCATTGAGTTATATACGTTTTTCACATAGCTTCAAGGTTGTAAACCCAAATACTAGGAGAGTATTCGTATTATTCATTAATAATATTGAAGCTGTTTTGTTTATTAATCTTGTGTTTATTACTGTTATATTACAAGTTCTTCTTAAAATTAAAGTCTAGATTCTGCATAGACTTTAATATACTCAAAGACAGTTTCTACATAGTTGTTTTAGATTTATCTAAGATAACTTAACCTTTACAAGCTAAAGGATTCGATCAAATTCATAACTGGGATCAACACCGCGGGTCAAGCAACTATTTTGCCATATACTTTTACTGCCGGAACACTACAAGATCATGCTTCCGGTAATTGGAATATGGACACAGGTGCGTCCTCACATCTTAATGATAATGTAAATAATCTTGGTGATGTTTTTAATTCGTGTATTTATTCATCTATTGTTGTTGGTGACGGACATTCTATTCCCGTTACTAACTCTGGACATAGTATTTTGCCTACGCCTTTTCACCCTCTTCATTTAAATAATGTTTTAATTACGCCTAATATAGTCAAAAATTTGATTTCCGTTCGTCAGTTTGTTTGTGACAATTATTGTACCGTTGGATTTGATCCTTTTGGTTTTTCTGTTAAGGACTTTCAAACCCGTCGGGTGCTGCTCCGCTGTGATAGAATTGGAGACCTATACCCTGTCACGAAGTCCTCTCCTATTCCTCAAGCCTATCTCACTAGTCAGTATACGTGGCATCAACGACTTGGACATCCAGGAAGTGAAGTGCTACGTCGTGTTATTTCCAATAATTCTATTTCGTTTAAAAAGGAGAAGTCTCCCGTGCTTTGTCATGCATGTCAGCTTGGCAAACACGTGAAACTTCCGTTTGTTAGTTCTTCTACTTTAGTTCAGTCTTCTTTTGACATTGTTCACTCGGATTTGTGGACTTCCCCAATTCCGAGTCTGTCTGGTTTTAAGTACTCTTTTGTATTTTTGGATCATTATTCACATTTTGTTTGGGTTTATCCTTTAGTTAATAAATCTGATGTTTTATCCAAATTTATGTTGTTTCGTAATTTTGTTAAAACTCAATTTAAGAGTGAAATTAAGTCTTTTCAGTGTAATCATGGTGATGAACTCAAATAAGTACATTTTATTACTATCATTTATCCTATTAATTTGACTTGTTTTATTCTATTATGTATGAGGATTGATACTTAATCGTTTACTTTTGTAATTCTCAGGTAAAAACAAGCATTTGGTGAAACTTAGCGATTTTGGACTGATTATGGAGCAAAACATGCAAGAAGTTAAGAGTCTACTGAAATGAAGAAGATCAAGTCAATTCTGCTCCAGATGCGCCGCATCTCACTCATGACATGCGCCGCATCTCTATCAAGATATCACCAGATACGATCCAAGATACAAGAGGACATGCGCCGCATCTAATCATGGGGTTACGCCGCATCTTCTGGCTGTGTACGAATATTCCTGAATATTATAATCTTGGACCCCACGCGAAGTTAAGTCAATGCGCCGCATCTACTTACTAGATGCGCCGCATCTTCCCTCAGACAGAAACTATAAATACCCCAAGACCAGACGAATTTCGGGGATACCATATAATACCGAAGACCGAACAGGATAAACCAAGGACGAATTCAGTCAAGGAGGCAGCACAAGACACACCCAAATCAAAGATACAAGAGCTGTAAGAAGGTGCTGCATGTGCTTAATTCATTAAGTAGTTTTGTTTTATTGTGTTAGCAAACTTTAATTCATCAGGATTGGTGGCTTGTGTAATGTGACAACGAAAGATTGCACTCCCTTTAATACTTGCTTTCCCATTAATTAAAGTTTATATGTTGATGTCTTTGGTTACTACTTATTAGTGCATTGATAACCTCTGTGTTTATTAGTGGCTTGCGGGCATTTGACTGCGGAAAATAATGTGGCTCCCACGGTTATTACTAAATTGATCACTTAGGAATAACTTTTAGACATAAGTAATCATTAAGGGTTTACTCGCCGATAAGAATAGGACCAACGAGAAAGGGTTAACTACATACACTTCATATAAAGCTATCAATAAAACAAGTGACAATCTACTTAATCATAAGGACAGCCCTCTTATTGTCTCGAGTATTTATCTGTGTACGTGTGTGCTACTTGCTGATTCGTGCCTATTGGTTTATTTTATTATTTAATTGCAAACAAATCGTGCCAGTCTCTCAGGCTGAAACCCCCTTGCGTTAGGATATTAAAATACTGTTTAGAATAACGAGATAATACGTTCCACTCTTAGTGATCGACACTCTACTTACCATTATATTCATACTGACCGGGTACACTGCTCGTTAAGTGTGTGTGTTATTGATAAGTCGGCTAAATATAAATTTAAAACTTGAGTAGGCATCTAAACGTGCTAAAACTATACTACGACACCGCACGCATCAAGTTTTTGGCGCCGTTGCCGGGGAGTGAATTGTTATTATCTGTTAATTTGATTAGTATTTTAATTAGGTTTTTCTTTTTATTAGATTAATTGCATCATTGTATTATTTTGCATATTTGTTGTATTGTGTGTTAATTGTTTTCTTTTATTTTTGTGTGTTTATTTTTGTTTGTGTGTTTTATTTGTTTTTATTTTTCGTTTTTTCTGTTCTGCTATCGTTGTACTGTGCTAAATCAAACGATACGGCGCATCTGATTTATCAGATACGGCGTATTGCGTTTAATTTTTATAAAATACAACGCGTTTAATTAATTCGATACGACGCATCTTTTCCCCAAGATACGGCGTATCTGTTTTTAATAAGAAAATTTTTCTAAGCGATAAAGTAATACGACGCATCTGCTTTAGCAGATACGGCGTATCTGTTTTTAATAAAAAAAAAAATTCTAAATGTTAACGCCATACGACGCATCTGCTTTCGCAGATACGGCGTATCTATTATTTTAATTAAAAACAGTTTGCGAATTATTAAACAGATACGACGTATCGATCTCTGTCGATACGGCGTATCCTCTGAATCGAAAAATCTCGTATTTTTAAAACGTAACGAAAATACGGCGCATTAACTTTCGTTAAATACGACGTATTTAATTTTGAATAAATATCGATTTTTGATTAATTAATTCGATACGGCGCATTCATAAATTCTAAGCGGCGTATCTATTTTCCGAATAAAGTCTGATTAAATTTTAACGATTATAAGATACGGCGTATCCAACTTTTTGGATACGGCGCATCGTCTGCAGATATCAGCTATTTGTATTCTTATATCCGTTTCTATATTCATTAATTTCTCTTCTAGCGAACAAATCCTACTGATGCTTTTCGTGATTGTTTCAGAAGGATAATGGAAGGGTTCGGAGAACTGATTGACTTAGACTTCGAAGCCAATTTTATGAATGAAGTATTAGTGCACGAAAAATCACCCGAACATTACAATGGGGACTACATTGAACTTAATGACCTTAATGGGCCATTAGAATCCAATGACCTATTCATGGATGATGCGGAATCTGAGTTAGAAGAAGGAGAAATTCTTGATAGTCCAAAAGTCAACGTTATTACTACTAGGAATTACGATGAATTTGAGGGATATGATGGTTCTTGGGATTATGGTAGAAGGATCCACGCCGATTGTGCTTACAATTTGCAATTCACATGCATGATTGGGTACAAGTGTATTGACGCCAATTTCTTTCCTATTTTACCAATCAATGTCATGTCAAGAAGGTTTTACAATTCCATTATGAGAAATAAAGTAGAGTATAAGGGAAAGAATGTAGTTGGTGCCTTCATTAATGTCCCGATATTCGTGGGACGCTTTACTATTGTAACTGAGTTCGCCGTTGTTGAAGACATGAATGCCTATTGTGACAGCAATATGGGTGACGTGATTGTTGGAAAACCATTTTGTAGGGAGATCACTATTAATGCAAAACGATTTGAAGGAAAGATCACCTTTCAATGTGGAAGCGACGTTATCACTTATATGATGCCCCGAACTCATCCTGGATTTAAACATGCTACTAGTAGGATCTGCTACAAATTTTCTCCATTCCTTTTTGTTAGTGATGATGACAATAAGAGAGGGATTGAGTACCCATACCAATTGATGGAAGGATTCTACAATGGAGTGTTAAAGTTAGGACCTGAATATATACATGACGAATTAGTTGCTAAATGGATCCTACGTAAGCAATGTGGGAGTCAATGATCGATATTAAAGAGCTGAACGTGAGTCTAACTTGAAGACTCTGGAATAAAGACAAGTGCTTACCGGGAGACAACCCGGAAAATTTTTATTATTCTGTTTTCTGTGTCGAGTCAGTCAGGCCCGCATGAGGATACGGCGCATCTCAATTCTGAGATGCGACGCATCTCCTGCAATGGTCATATCTTATTTTATTTTTCTGCATTTTTATTTTTGACTTTAAAACTATTTATCAGTTTATTTTAATGCGGCGCATCCCTGGTTAAGGATGCGGCGCATCTATTATTCTGATCCGTATTTATTCCAGGCTCGATACGGCGTATCTTCTCCAATAAGATACGGCACATCGACTGACCTGATGATTTTCAGTTTTAATTTTTAAGTTTTATTTTTCCTAACTACTAATGTATTATGCAAGTTTGAACCTTTCTTATCTTAGGTGTGTTTTAAAGTGTTGGTGGTATTATAGTTTCCTGGATTTCCTGTGGATACATCAAGTATGAAGCTTAAACGTTCTCATCCACAAGAAAGATGATTTTTGCTCTTATACTAATGGAGGATCATACCGAGCAAATCTCAGGGGAGTTTTCCTGTTCTAATTCTTTTATTTTCCAGTTTTTAACCTTTTATACAAACAACGAGGACGTTATTTAACTTAAGTGGGGGGATTGGAGAATTAGAACACTTAACAATTACTTGTCCTAAACTTTTTCAAAAATTATGCTTAAAATGTGCTTAATATATCAAACTTAAAATTTTTTTAGCATGTTTTTGTTTAAGATCTAAGTTGCATAGCTGCACACATGACGTTATTTTCAAAAATTGTGATTTTCCAAAATTCACAAATCTATGAGTGTGCCGGTGACTTGTAAACTTTAGAACTTGGCTTGTATACTATTCGAGACCACCATAATGAGTATTATTTATATAATTGGAATGACTTGTCTAACTTGGTAAAGTTCTAGGATTACACCCAAAATAGCCTATTATATGTTATGTGTTATTAGCTAACTACACTGGTTAGTTAACCCCCATATAAACCCTTTTGTTACTCTCATTTTTAGAGTAAGATACCCCTAGAAAAACACTCAGAGCCATTCCTTTCGTTTCTTACACCTATGTTTAAAATGTTTCGTTACACCCTTACACCTTAGCCTACCCTGTAGATTAGAATCCGTGGTTGGTTAATTGCTATAGGCAAAGTGTGTTTCCTTACAATACCTGTGTTCGCGTGCGTAATTCATTATCTTTGGTTAGGTCGGGAAATTGCACAATGCAATTGGAGTGAAAGTAAATATTGTATATCTTTGAGTTTATTTTTCGTGTGTTTACTACTTTCACTATTACCGTTATTTCTGAAGTATGAAAAGTATAGAAAAATTATCCAGAATTATCATTATAGTGATGTGGTGAAATTTTACACATCTTTTGTTAAAAAAAAAAAAAAAAAAAAAAAAAAAAAAAAAAAAAAAAAAAAAAAAAAAAATCGAAAAAATAAGAAAAGAAAAAGAAAGAAAGAAAAGTTGGAAGTTTGTTTTAACCAACTTATGTAAAGTTATGTAAGTGGTCGATATCACCACTATTTGTTGTACTATATCTATGGATTGAATGGGAATTGGCAGTTATGGGAACGCCAATTAAGGTTTATTCTTTGATTAAGATCTTGTTGAGTATAATTCGTGTCTACCTAAAGCGTGTGTTTCAAGTGTTAAAGCGTGAGTTATTCGATGATATGAGTCTTATTCATGGGATGGTTGGGATAGTGATTAACCACACTTAGGATTTTAATTTATTTGTTTTGTTCATTTTTAATTTTACACCAATTTATATCCCAAATGTTATCCATACCCTTTATTATTCTTTATCCAACCAAACCTTTGATTTATTGAGATTAGGGATTTGAGCAATCTTAAGTATCGTAGTCGTGGATTCGGCTATGTATTTATGATTTTGTCGCCCTTTTTGATATATTATTATTGGTGAAGTTTGGACCTATCTTTAGCCTATTCGAGTTAAGGATTTGAGCAATTGCAAGTATCGTGTTCGTGGATTCGATCATGTATTTGTGATTTTGTCGCCTTTTCTGGAATTTGAGATCGATAGTGATCAAGAATAATTAACCCTTAAGCCTAAAAACCCTTTTTACCGCTTTAGACTTGTTATTCCTTAGCTTTAGTGGAGGAGATGTGTATACTTGCCAAGCTTATGATAGAATATTCGTCACGACTGGACAGTTAAACGATTAGATTTGCTTTTATCAACTTATTTTATTTTACTTCTAATTCGTTAAGTGTTTAGTTGTGTGATTATGAAATAAACGAATACATGCTTAAATATAAAAATAAATCCTAACATCTTTTATGATACATTTTCATAAAAGAAATTCTAAGGTTTACTTGGGGACAAGTAAAGTTCAAGTGGGGGGATATTTGATGAACTCAAATAAGTACATTTTATTACTATCATTTATCCTATTAATTTGACTTGTTTTATTCTATTATGTATGAGGATTGATACTTAATCGTTTACTTTTGTAATTCTCAGGTAAAAACAAGCATTTGGTGAAACTTAGCGATTTTGGACTGATTATGGAGCAAAACATGCAAGAAGTTAAGAGTCTACTGAAATGAAGAAGATCAAGTCAATTCTGCTCCAGATGCGCCGCATCTCACTCATGACATGCGCCGCATCTCTATTAAGATATCACCAGATACGATCCAAGATACAAGAGGACATGCGCCGCATCTAATCATGGGGTTACGCCGCATCTTCTGGCGGTGTACGAATATTCCTGAATATTATAATCTTGGACCCCACGCGAAGTTAAATCAATGCGCCGCATCTACTTACTAGATGCGCCGCATCTTCCCTCAGACAGAAACTATAAATACCCCAAGACCAGACGAATTTCGGGGATACCATATAAAACCGAAGACCGAACAGGAGAAACCAAGGACGAATTCAGTCAAGGAGGCAGCACAAGACACACCCAAATTAAAGATACAAGAGCTGTAAGAAGGTGCTGCATGTGCTTAATTCATTAAGTAGTTTTGTTTTATTGTGTTAGCAAACTTTAATTCATCAGGATTTGTGGCTTGTGTAATGTGACAACGAAAGATTGCACTCCCTTTAATACTTGCTTTCCCATCAATTAAAGTTTATATGTTGATGTCTTTGGTTACTACTTATTAGTGCATTGATAACCTCTGTATTTATTAGTGGCTTGCGGGCATTTGACTGCGGAAAATAATGTGGCTCCCACGGTTATTACTAAATTGATCACTTAGGAATAACTTTTAGACATAAGTAATCATTAAGGGTTTACTCGCCGATAAGAATAGGACCAACGAGAAAGGGTTAACTACATACACTTCATATAAAGCTATCAATAAAACAAGTGACAATCTACTTAATCATAAGGACAGCCCTCTTATTGTCTCGAGTATTTATCTGTGTACGTGTGTGCTACTTGCTGATTCGTGCCTATTGGTTTATTTTATTATTTAATTGCAAACAAATCGTGTCAGTCTCTCAGGCTGAAACCCCCTTGCGTTAGGATATTAAAATACTGATTAGAATAACGAGATAATACGTTCCACTCTTAGTGATCGACACTCTACTTACCATTATATTCATACTGACCGGGTACACTGCTCGTTAAGTGTGTGTGTGTTATTGATAAGTCGGCTAAATATAAATTTAAAACTTGAGTAGGCATCTAAACGTGCTAAAACTTTACTACGACACCGCACGCATCAAGTCTTTTCAGTGTAATCATGGTGGTGAATTTGATAACTACTCTTTTCATAAATTATTTGCCGCCAATGGGATTCAATTTAGATTTTCTTGTCCACGCACTTCCCAACAAAATAGAAAATCCGAAAGGATGATTCGCACCATTAATAATCTAATTCGGAGATTACTGTTTCAAGCTCATCACCCTTCCAACTATTGGGCTTAAGCCCTCAATATGGCCGTTTACCTATTGAATATCTTACCATCACGTGCCATTGACAATGATGTTCCATTTACCCGCCTTACTGGCACTACACTAGATTATAGCCTTTTACGTGTTTTTGGGTGTCTTTGTTACCCTCATCTTGATGTTGACCACAAACTTGGAGCCCGCGCTACACCTTCCATCTTTTTGGGCCATGCTACCAATCATCGTGGCTACCGTTGTCTAGACCTCAACACCAATAAAATAATCATTTCCCGTCATGTTACCTTTGATGAAACCGTTTTTCCGTTTGGTTCCATGACACCCAATGTCAGTCCCTCTTATGATTTTTTGGAAGATACCTCAAATATAATTTCCAATATAATCAAACAGTCACCTACTTCTACCACTGCTTCACCTCAACCTCAACCTAACACACCTGCTCCTACTATCTACAATGATGCGTCAAATTCTCCTACACACGCTCCACCTTCCCCAACCGAGCCTCCTATTACCACCCCACTTCCCACACATGTCACTAGTCCATCTAACCAACACCCCCACCCCGTTTCCGTTTCCCAAGATCCACCACCTATAACTGTTAACCCAAACCCGGTTTCGATTCATCCCATGGTCACACGTTTTCATGTCGGGACTAATCGTCCTACTCAGCGTTTTACTTATCATGTGTCTTCGGTCTCCCCGTTACCCAAGTCCTATAACGATGCGTTTAATGATTCTAATTGGTAAAATGCTATGTGTGATGAATATGATGGCCTTATTAAAAACAAAACTTGGATTCTTGTGCCTCGACCTGCGGATACCAATATAGTCCGATGTATGTGGTTATTTCTTCATAAGTATTTGGCGGATGGTACTCTTAGTCATCATAAAGCTCGTCTTGTGGCGAATGGAAGTACACAGATAGAGGGTGTTGATGTTGATGAGACCTTTAGCCTAGTTGTTAAACCTGGTACTATTCGGACGGTTCTTAGTTTGGCTACTTCTATACATTGGCCGGTTCATCAGCTAGATGTCAAGAATGCCTTTTTGCATGGTGATCTAGCTGAGACTGTTTACATGCATCAGCCTCCTGGTTTTCAGGATTCTGAATATCCTAATTATGTTTGTTTATTACAGAGATCACTTTATGGTCTCAAGCAGGCACCTAGGGCTTGGTTTCAGCGTTTTGCTGCTTTTATGCTTCGGTTTGGATTTACTCATAGTCGTTGTGACTCCTCGTTTTTTATATATCGATAGGGGACTGATATTGCTTATTTACTACTTTATGTTGATGATATTTTTCTCACAGCTTCTTCTGAGAGTTTGTTACAGCAGGTTATTGCTTCTTTGAGTAAGGAGTTTTCTATGACAGATTTGGGATCTCTTAACTATTTTTTAGGCGTCTCTGTTACACGTAACTCTTCAGGGATGTTTTTGTCTCAGCGCAAGTATGCTGAGGAGATACTTGAGAGGGCTCATATGGTTGTTGTAATCCCAGTCAGACTCCTGTTGATATTGAGTCTAAATTGGGGGATGATGGTGCACTATTTTCTGATCCGAAATTATATCGGAGTCTTGCGGGGTCTCTGCAGTATCTTACTTTCACTCGACCAGATAGTTCTTATGTTTTACAGCAGGTGTGTCTCTATATGCATGATCCTAGAGAGCCTCATTTTTCGGCCCTTAAGCGAATTCTCAGATATGTTCGGGGTACTTTGGACTACGGGTTACAGTTGTTTTCATCTTCTACTACTTCATTGGTTGTTTACTCGGATGCGGATTGGGCAGGGTGCCCAACTACTCGGCGCTCCACTTCTGGCTATTGTGTTTTTCTTGGCAACAACTTTCTCTCGTGGTCCTCGAAGCGTCAACCAACGCTTTCTCGTTCTAGTGCCGAGGCTGAGTATCGCGGTGTTGCTAATACGGTTGCTGAGACATGTTGGTTACGAAATTTACTGCGTGAGCTACATACTCTTTTGTCTTCTGCTACGCTTGTCTACTGTGACAATGTCAGTGTTGTCTACTTGTCTTCTAATCCGGTTCAACATCAACATACGAAGCACATAGAGATTGACATTCACTTTGTTCGGGACTTGGTTGCTGTAGGTTAAGTTAGAGTTCTTCATGTTCCCTCACGTTATCAGTACGCGGATATTTTCACAAAAGGCTTACCTTCCACTTTATTTGAAGAATTTCGTTCCAGTTTGGGTGTCCGGTGTCCTCTCCTCCAACTGCGGGAGAATGTTAGTCGTATGTATTAGTATAGGCCCAAGTGCATTTGTACGGGCTAAGGCCCGAGTTCTAGAATACTCTATGCATTAGTATTTATGTAACCGATTATTATGAATGGAACGACACATAATTCATTATCCTTCAAAAACCTTTTCAAATGAAAAATTCAAAACTAGGCAAGATATTCAAGAATTGGATATGCCTATTATTCATGACTCAACCCACTAATGTATACTAAACAAACTTTTTTAACTCTAAACCCAAATCCTACACCTAATACAATCAAACAAACGCCTCCTAAGTCGGTGTGGTTTTATTCTCACGTTGTCGCAAACTATGAATTCGTTCACTAGAATGGTATAATTAAAACATAAAGAACTTCAACCATCAAATTTTTAGTTTAGTCGAAACTAAATTGAGCGACACCCTTTTGATTGGTTTATTTAAGTTTTCACCAAAATAATCAAAACGTTCACATCATTTATGGTTTGACTAACTTTAGAATCAGTACTTAGGGAATTAGGATTTGTTTTAGATCAATCTTGGTCTTTTATGTATTTGTATTTTGTGCTCTTGGGTCTCATCCTCCGTTTAATTTGCTTGATTAATCGGGGTGGGATGCCTTCTTTTTGTAATTTTTCCGTTGTTGGTTCTATATATTGTTGCCTTTCAAAAAAAAAATACTTAGGCATCCATATGATGAACGTATTATAAAGTCTATAAAATTGTGGACACTTATAGTGGGACGGATGGAGCGGAGGGAGTAACTTTCATACTATAAACCTATTACCACTATACATAAAACTTTTAGTAAGTTTATAAAATTGTCAACTCATGTAATGAGCCTTTTCAAAATGCTAGACCTTTTCATGGCACCTAGACATGAAATGGTTCTACACGATGGTACCAAAAATTTTGAACCTCTTCATAATTCCTTGTACCTATTCTTAAACTACCATATTGAATGCTCTTACATCGATTCTTTATGCACTTAGAGATGAGAGATTGAACACGTGTGAAAAAATCGATATTGCTAGCTCTGAGTCATGCATACTATAAGCCTTTGCTTCTCGATCAGCCTTGATTTGTTGGCTACACCATGTTTCCATATTGATCAAGTAGCAAGAACATTTGCAACAATGCCAATTTGATCCTTTAACTTTAAGGATTATATATGATTATATTCCTTGTACATGGGAATATATACAACAATACCAATTACTGTTCCTTTAACATATGCAACAACTAATGTACAAGATACTTCTGAAGAGGATATATTTCTTGTACATGGGTTGTCTCATAAAAACTACAAATGTTTTTACTTTATGAGTAGGAGTATTGTTGAGTTGTCATGAAACAAACTAGTTAGACTTCGTGAACGAAAATTAATAGGAGTATATGAGTATATCTGTATATACTAACGCACACTATATTTTTGGTTTGACTATTTTCAGGAAACAAGATTCACGAGCAATTTTTGAGGCACCAAGAAATGTGAGATTAAACGATCCAACTAGATCACCTAAAAGAATCGAGGTTGCTCATAGTCATCTATTCTAAAAAATACAAACCCTCACTTCCTGGTAAACCTTGATTTCTTAACCAAGCCATGTTTGAGAATTAATCAAGTAACATGAACATTTGCAATTATTATGGTAATTGCCTTGATTGATACTGTCACTTCGAAAATCACACATCTTTCTCTTTATCTCTTGTTCAACACGGTGTATAAAGTTATATAGACTATTTGGATCTTCTATGGCAACTGATAATAATCTATAGGTATGTGAAGAAGGTAGTTGGTTATTGAGTCTTGACTATGTGGAAATTTCAATGTTTTTACCTTTTTTGTTTTCGCGGTTGCTCCGTAATGTATTTATAATCTATAGGTATGTGAAAGAAGGAAGTTGGTTTGAAGGTCTTGTGTTCGAGCCTTCAAAACTCTCTGCAATTATTTTTTTTATATTTATTTATTTTTTCTTCCTCTTCTATTTTTTATTTGTTGCTACCATACAATAATTATCTGGGTATAGCTGGAAACGGTGTGCAGTAACGTCAATTTATATATGTATATTTATCTTTTACTTTTTCCTTTTTGTATATATGGACGTGAAGTAAGCAAGAGTTGAAAACTTTTGAAAATTAAGAACCTTGCAAGAAATTTGAATCTCAATTATTTGAATTATTTATTTAAAATTGTATTAATAAAGATTGAAGTTTATTCACATAAGATGTTATAAACTTATCTTGTTCCTGGCAATGGTTTTACAAACAAGATATTTTTCATGCACTAAATAATTGTTAGAAACCTCATTGTTTTTAAAACAAGGTTGATTCGACATTAATTGAGTGTAACCCAGTAAAAATGAACGAGAGTATCAAACATATAGGAGTCGTCATAAAAAATGTCATATGGTTTGGAATTTGGTAAAAGTAAAGGATCATTATGTCTCTTTATGTCTTTTGCAAAAGTTATGTGAGTATTTGTAATCTAACTTCATGTTTGAACACATATAAAACGCCTTGAAATATTACACGTGTTACCATCACTTATCAATCCACACTATTAAAATATTTCAGCCACCAAACGTTTAGTTTTAGCGAAATTAGATTAAGCTACACCATATTTATTGACTTGAATTTATTTTCAAGATGACCAAAATTATAAACAGAAGACTATTTTAACAAAGAAACTTGACCAAATAAATGGCAATAGTAAAGGTGAAAGATGACCGGGTTCGGTTCAAAAGGGTGTATAATTTCTTATTCCGGGTCAAATGGGGGTGGGTTGGGCACTTGGGCAAAAGACTACAGCGTTCAGAAACTACACTTACTCGATCAACTTGTTTTCATTTTAGCTAATTATTTTTAAATTTAACCTTGTTAACCATTGGAGACGGCAGCTGTATTCGACCCGCTTCTAAAAGCTAATTTTATAAATTGTTTGTGTTCTACTCTTGTACAACTGCATAGCTACAGTTATATATTAATTTTGTTAAAAATAGGGTGGAGTTTATACTTTATAGATGATTAACTTTACATTTTTTATGTTATGGTTATCTATAACTTTATAAGTGACTAACTACAAGCAAATCAATGTATATTGCACACTTCACATTAAAAGAGCCAGAAAATCTAGCTGGCCCGCTGCTTGCAGATACTTTTGAAAGGACGTAACGCATGGTACGTGAAAATGATTGCTAAAGGAGAACTGAGCCTCGATTTGGGTGACAACATCAGCGGTAAAGGAGAGCTGTTTAGGCCATTGTTTAAAAGGACTGTTACTCGACCCATCCATTTAACCACCTCTATTGGTTTACGAGGAGTGCTACAGTATGAGCTTTTTTTGACCTTCTGAGTCAATTGAGCTTTGAGTGTATTGAATCCCGATGAAAAGAAGTCTATTGCACCTGTGGAGCCCTGCATCCACTCTTAAAAGACATTTTACAAGATACTTATAAAAAAGTACTCGTAATATATATGGTAACATTTGGGAACCATAAAATTTTCATTATTTTGTCTCCTTAAATTAGTTCACAATAAATAACTGAATTTAAATGTATAATTTAGGTATATGGCTGGTTTGATGGCTAAGACTCATCACTCTCACACGAAAGGTCTCAAGTTCGAGTCGTCAAATCCATTTGTATTCTTTCTTTTTTCCTGCAATTATATCTCTAAGTTGCTGTTGAATTTTTCTAGTATTAATATTTTTCTAGTTATTGTTGCTGTTGAATTTAAATCAGTTATTATACTGAATAGATTTATATTCTTCGATGCATATCAAACATACTGAAATAGTGCACTTCAATCATCACAATTTGAATTGGTACGTTCAGTATAGTCTACAAGTTGACCAAGTATTGTTCCCGTTTGATGTAATTTAGCTTAAAACAAAGAGTTAGTTACGAGTAATAGTATCATGTTGGAAATGATTTTGGCCAACATGATATTCACTATACTTTGTTGTATATGTTGGAAAATTTAGTACACTTGAGGGATGAGTTCACACCTGGTAATGGGTTTGGAGGTACGGAGTGTACAACCATTTGGTCCCTGAACACCCTGACTCAATTTAAGTGGTTTATAGTGTAAATGATAATGCTGCTGATGCAGATCATTCCTGCTGCTAGCATTATCATTCCTGCTGCTAGCTTTAATGATACTGCTGCTAGTAGTATCATTTCTGTTGCTAGCTTTATTGTTCCTACTGCTAGTACATTGTTGTTGCTGCTAGTACAATGTTCCTGCTGCTGAACTGCTGAGCAATAGATTCTGCTGCTAGCACAATTTATTGTGCTGCTAGGCATAAGATTCTGCTGCTGGTTATAACCACTGATTCCTACTATTATGGAAACTATTATGATATAATTAATGGGCCGTTAATTATACATAATTCCATGGGCTAGGGTTTGAGTAAACTCTATTATAAATAGAGGTCGTATCATAATTGCATGGAGAGACAGAACACAAACCCTAAACACTTGAATACGATTTGGTTCTTGATCTGTGCTTAGAACAAGAACATCACTTGGTCTTATCCCATAGAGATATTCGTGCAACCCAGGCATAAGGTCGAATAGTTTCTATTGGAAAGTGATTACACGATTTCAAGTGAATATCCGGTACCTTGATTGATTATCTTAACCCTGTTCTGGGAACACAACACCACAGTAACGAAACCAACAATCAATAGAAACTATTTAGTGATAATCAATGGCAGCTGCAATGAGGCATATGGCGGCTAACTTTTCAAAGCTTGAAAAGTTTGAAGGTGTCGACTTCAGGAGATGGCAAAAGAAGATGCACTTCTTGTTATCTAGTATGCATGTGGTGTATGTTCTGACCACACCCATTCCTGAGGATCATGGGGATGATGCTACTATGGAACAGATGAGGAACAAAAGCAAATGGGAGAATGATGACTATGTGTGCAGAGGATTAATTCTCAATGGTATGTCTGATTCTCTATTTGATCTTTATCAAAATGTTGAATCTTCTCAAGAACTGTGGGATTCCTTGGAAGCCAAGTATATGGCTGAGGATGCATCAAGTAAGAAGTTCCTTGTAAGTAATTTTAACAATTACAAAATGGTCGATTCTAGACCTGTCATGGAACAATACAATGAACTTCTTAGTATACTTGGTCGTTTCACACAACACAAGATGAACATGGATGAGGCTATTTCAGTCTCTTGTATCATCGATAAACTACCTCCTTCTTGGAAAGATTTCAAGCATATGCTAAAGCATAAGAAGGAGGAGTTAACTCTTGTTGAGTTGGGCAGTCATTTGCGCATTGAGGAATCACTCAAAGCACATGAAAGTGACAAGCCAAAGAGCAGCAATGCTGCTGGTCCATCAGTTGTCAATTTGGTGGAGCATAACAACTCCAGGAACAATGACAACAAGGGCAAACGTAAGCATCAGGAGAACACCAAAACTGATCCTAACAAGAAGTCTAAAGCTACTTGTTGGAAGTGTGGTAAAACTGGACACTTCAGGAAGGATTGTAAAGGTGTTAAGTTTGGCAATAAAGCCAGTGGATCAAGCACAAGTGGTTCTGGGAATGGTAATCCAATTCCCTAAAAGGTCAGAATATATTTAATAAGTCTTTTAAGATTTATTATGTTACATATATATCTGATGTGTACTTTGTGCAGGATGATGATGTTGCGTGGTGGGTTGACTCTGGAGCAACAATTCATGTGTGTAAAGATAGAGGCTGGTTCAAGACCTACGAGTCAATGAATGATGGTTCTATTCTTCATATGGGAAATGAGTCAACAGCCCTGGTGCATGGAAAAGGATGTGTTGATTTGAAGTTTAGTTCTGGAAAGATTGTTTCTTTGTTTAATGTTTTACATGTTCCTAATATTAGGAAAAACTTGGTTTCTAGTAGTGTTTTGAATAATTGTGGTTATAAACAAGTATTTGAATCTGATAAGTATGTTTTATCTAAACATGGTGTATTCATTGGTTTTGGTTATTTATGTAATCAGATGTTTAGACTTAATATTGTTCATGATATGGTTGATTCTGCTTTCATGTCGACTTCTAGATTAAATGATTCAACCCTTTGGCATGCTAGACTTGGCCATATACACTTTAAAAGGATGCAAGATATGTCTAAGGATGGGTTAATCCCAGCATTTGACATGGACACTGAAAAGTGTAAAACTTGTATGATGAACAAGATAACTAAGAAACCTTTTCAAAGTGTAAAACGTGAAACTGTGATATTGGAACTGATTCATAGTGATTTATGTGATTTGCATGCTACTCCCTCTTTGGGGAATAAGAAATACTTTGTGACTTTTATTGATGATGCTTCTAGGTATTGTTATGTTTATTTATTACATACTAAGGATGAGGCATTAGATAAATTTAAAGTATTTAAAACTGAGGTTGAATTGCAACAAAGTTCCCTGATCAAGAGATTAAGGACTAATAGGGGAGGTGAGTACATGGATACTCTGTATTTCCAGTCTGTTGGTATAATCCATGAAACGACTGCCCCTTATACTCCTCAGCAAAATGGTATTTCTGAAAGGAAAAACCGAGTGCTGAAGGAAATGGTTAATTCCATGTTGTCCTATTCTGGGCTGAGTCAAGGATTCTGGGGTGAAGCTATGTTAACAGCTTGCTATTTATTAAATAGGATTCCCAACAAAAGGAACAAGACAACCCCTTATGAACTCTGGACTAAAAAGAAATCCAACCTGAATTATCTCAGGGTTTGGGGTTGTAGGGCAGTTGTAAAACTCCCTGATCCAAAGCTAAAAACTTTGGGTGAAAGAGGCATTGAATGCATCTTTGTTGGATATGCTGAGCATTCCAAGGCATATAGGTTCTATGTTATTGAACCTAATGAATCTGTTTCAATTAACTCAATAATTGAATCAAGGGATGCAATCTTTGATGAGAATAGATTCTCATCAGTCCCTAGACCAAGTCAGAGGATTCCTAATGGAACTAATGATGTTGGTGTATCAGAAATCTCTGATGAGGTTGTGGAACAACCTGAAACTGAGCTCAGAAGGAGCACAAGGGTCAGGACTCCAAAATCATTTGGACCTGAATTTCAATTATACTTGATTGAAGGAACAAGGGATGAGGTCTCTGACCAACACTCCTATTGCTTTAATGTTGAGGATGATCCCAAAACATTTGATGAAGCAATGAAGTCCCAGGATGTTGCTTTCTGGAAAGAGGCAATAAATGATGAGATGGACTCCATCATGGGCAACAACACTTGGGTGTTGGCTGATCTACCACCTGGTTGCAAACCTTTGGGTTGCAAATGGATTTTCAAAAAGAAAATGAAGGTAGATGGAACTGTTGAAAAGTTCAAGGCTAGACTAGTCATTCAAGGCTTTAAACAAAAGTTAGGAATAGACTACTTTGATACTTATGCCCCTGTGGCTCGTATCAGTACCATAAGATTGCTGATTGCCTTGGCATCTATTCACAATCTGATTATACATCAGATGGATGTGAAGACAGCTTTCTTGAATGGTGAATTGGATGAGGAGGTTTATATGAACCAACCTCAAGGCTTCATCATGCCTGGCAATGAAAACAAGGTGTGTAAACTGATTAAGTCCTTATATGGACTAAAACAGGCACCTAAGCAATGGCATCAAAAATTTGATGAAGTGGTTTTGTCTAGTGGTTATTCACTTAACCAGTCTGAAAAATGTGTATATAGCAAATTAGATGAATCTGGTAAAGGAGTCATCATTTGTCTATATGTTGATGACATGTTGATCTTTGGCACTGACCAAAATCAAGTTGACCTAACAAAGGAATTTTTGTCATCAAGGTTCTCCATGAAGGATATGGGGGAGGCTAATATTATCCTTGGTATAAGGATTAAACATGAAAGTAACAAAATTTCTATCTCTCAGTCTTATTACATTGAGAAGGTGTTGAGGAAATTTAATTACTTTGATTGTACTCCAGTGAGTACTCTTATGGATACAAGTGAGAAGCTCTTGCCTAATACTGGTAAAGCTGTGTCTCAACTTGAGTATTCTAGGGTGATTGGCTGCCTAATGTATGCCATGACTTGTACAAGGCCTGATATTGCATTTGCTGTGGGAAAATTGAGCAGGTATACTAGTAATCCTAGTGCTCATCATTGGCAAGCAATTCAGAGGGTATTGAAGTATTTGTAGAGAACTATGGATTATAGTCTCTCATATACTGGTTATCCTTCAGTGTTAGAAGGATACACTGATGCAAGTTGGATCAGTAACACTGAGGACAATTCGTCTACTAGTGGCTGGGTATTCCTACTTGGTGGAGGTGCAATTTCTTGGGCATCCAAGAAGCAAACTTGCATCACCAGTTCAACCATGGAATCTGAATTTATGGCCTTAGCTGTTGCTGGTAAAGAAGCTGAATGGTTGAAAAACTTGCTTCTTGAGATTCCATTGTGGCCTAAACCTATAGCACCTATTTTTATCCGTTGTGATAGTGCTGCTACATTGGCAAAGGCTTATAACCAGATGTACAATGAGAAGTCTAGACACTTAGGTGTCAGGCATAGCATGATTCGTGAGCTTATCATGAATGGGGTGGTATCTATAGAGTTTGTTAGATCTCAACAAAACTTAGCTGATCACTTGACGAAGGGTTTGGCTAGAGACTTGGTTTTGAAGTCTGCTAAAGGGATGGGTTTGAAAGTCCAACTTAGTCACTGAATGCTAAGACACCCAACTCCCTCCTGAGGAAACTTGGGAGCTGAGTTCAATGTGGAAAGCTGAACATTTAGTGGACTGGAGCACATGTTTTATTTACATCCCAAGGTTGTGCTCAGAACCTGCTGAAAAGGAGGATGAAGTCTTTACTTCTCAATGGTTAATTTTCTTTGAAAAAGTGCTTAGCAGGAGCATGATTAAAAGATGAACCACCTATGTAAATGTTGAAGTTTTGCCGCTTCAGGAAGCTTTTGGACTTTTAGCTTTTACAACATTTATGAATTGGATATGGACACATGGCTTGTATAGTGTCAGGAGTATTTAAGTGTTTGAAAATGTGTGTGTATTTTATCTTCAGGTATTCAAATGGGTTGAAGGGTTCAATTCTTTAGAACACCCTGATTCTCGAATATTTGAACGTGTAATGTACTAAGATGAGAATTCAATCTTCAAGATATTTTCATTTATGCATATGTTTTGTTTTGTGTTTAATTTTCATGCAAAGGAAGTGAACTAAATTTGGGGAGGATTGTTGGAAAATTTAGTACACTTGAGGGATGAGTTCACACTTGGTAATGGGTTTGGAGGTACGGAGTGTACACCCATTAGGTCCCTGAACACCCTGACTCAATTTAAGTGGTTTATAGTGTAAATGATAATGCTGCTGATGCAGATCATTCCTGCTGCTAGCATTATCATTCCTGCTGCTAGCTTTAATGATACTGCTGCTAGTAGTATCATTTCTGCTGCTAGTGTTGATACTGCTGCTAGTATTATCAATACTGCTGCTAGCTTTATTGTTCCTGCTGCTAGTACATTGTTGCTGCTGCTAGTACAATGTTCCTGCTGCTGAACTGCTGAGCAATAGATTCTGCTGCTAGCACAATTGCTAGCACAATTTATTGTGCTGCTAGGCATAAGATTCTACTGCTGGTTATAACCACTGATTCCTACAATTATGGAAACTATTATGATATAATTAATGGGCCTTTAATTATACATAATTCCATAGGCTAGGGTTTGAGTAAACTCTATTATAAATAGAGGTTGTATCATAACTGTATGGAGAGACAGAACACAAACCCTAAACACTTAAATACGATTTGGTTCTTGATCTGTGCTTAGAACAAGAACATCACTTGGTCTTATCCCATAGAGATATTCGTGCAACCCAGGCATATGGTCGAATAGTTTCTATTGGAAAGTGATTACATGATTTCAAGTGAATATCCGGTACCTTGATTGATTATCTTAACCCTGTTCTGGGAACACAACACCACAGTAACAAAACCAACAGTATATCCAATTTTTAAATAAAGAAGTGAATGTATACTAATGGGAGGTAAGAGTTATAGATCAATTTTTGGTATATGTATACCCATTTTTATAGTGATTTTTGCCTTTTCAGAATCGCTTATTGCTTCACCCTTTCTCATGTGTTGGCCAAATTTTGCATCTCATTTTAAATCAACTTTGCCATCTTCATCAACTACTGACATATCAGCAGTATCAATCTGAAGTGTAATTAAAGCACAAACTTTCAATAAGAATAGTGTATTGCGAAAAATAATATTGTATTAAGCTTAAATCTAAAAGAAGATAACCTGCTGCTTTGCTGACTTCTCAACACCAAGGATATTATCAGGCTTGAACCTGCAAGTTTCCAAATCCGCTAGCATGATTTATTCATACTTTGTTGCAAAAACGAAATATAAAACAACTTCAACAACAAAAATAGAAGAATAATTATGGGTAACTACAAACAATTACTTGCAAGATGAGCTAAACTTGAAGTCACTCAATAACATACAGCAAGACAAAATCAGATTCTTCTTGCACTATAACTGCAATAGAAGTTGCACAGTTCATACAAACATATCCCAATAAGTTATCTCCTAAAAGATAAGTAGACAGTAATTTAGTTGTAACATTTTTTGTCAGGAACACAAAACCACAAAGAGTACATGTTATAAATATAATACAAAACCAGGTTCAAACTTTTATTTAAAGAAGAGAAACATTAAACGTTTCACAAACACTTGTAGTTCACATCACTGAATGAGCAACGGGGTGTTCCTTTTTCCTGATTCAGCCGAACTAGAAAAACTGCCATTCTTGACTCCAAATGCGAGTCAAGAAGAGCCTTTATGACGCGCAAATGCGAGTCAAGGAAGGACCTGTCATAAATCTTCATGACTCGCATTTGTTCGTCATCCTTCTATGACTCGCACTTATGACCCACGTTTTATGACTCTCCTTTTTGCGAGTCATAACCTAATTTTTTTTATATGACTCACGTTTTATGACTCTCCTTTTTGCGAGTCATAACCTAATTTTTTTTTTAAAAAAAATTAATTTTTTTCAGTTCCTAATTTTCTATTAAATGACAATTAAAAACCTGATAATCCAAAATTAAAAACACAAATATCAAAATAACGCATTTCATATATATATATATATATATATATATATATATATATATATATATATATATATATATATATATATATATATATATATATATATATATCAAAACAATGAGGTTAATTCAAGTACTAATTCACGATAAGTCACAAGTTAATTAACGACAAAAATTACATATCGATAGTATACAAAAAATCAGTTATAATAAAAAATAAAAAATGACAGCGAGATATCACACCAGCATTTGAATAAAACCCTTACTAATTTCTGGGACTCCTCGCTTGCCAAACTAGCTTTCAAAGACGATATATTTGCTTCCAGTTTACAAATAGTAGCGTTTAATTCTTCTTCCTTCTTTTTCATTGCAGCCTCTGTAATAGATGTAAAACAGTGTTAATACGAAGTTAAATCGTGTAATTTAAAGTGACTTTATTTTAGTCTTCAGTCAAAGATATAACCTGCTTCCACACATTTTCTGTTTGATGAATCAAGCTTATTATGCAAGTTATCCTATTCCATAGCAAGGTCTTCTAAACTCTTCCGAAACCATTTTATACAAATTTTCAGCCTCTTCATATAATCTGTTATCCAAACCTGTTTTGCCTGAAATACAGAAGAAGATGACTAAATACACAGTTAAAAAACATAGTAATACCACAGTTCTGTTCATGATCGCAGAATAGTATGACATAACACGAGCTATACCTTTGAATCAAACTTCCCTCCCTTAAACTTCTCATTTAATAGTGCATCCACTTCCTCCTTTGTAAACTCGATATTTTCATCTTCAGGAACCTGAGCTTCAGAAGGTGCTGCAGCGCCTTCCTTTTGATTAGTAGTCACAGGGGCAAGAGCCTGTCTGCCTCGACTTGAGGTTGTTGAGGCCATAATCCTACCAGTGCCTAGTTTCCGTCGTTTGTCTAAAGGAGCCTCGTCAATAGCTCGATTTTTCTGCAAGACAATCACCAATTCACATCAGTAACTGATAAAAGAAAGTCACTCGCTGTAACATGGCTAGAACCATAAAAAAAAATAGCAGCAAATGACTGCCTATGACGCTAACTGTATATCTTATGATAACATCTTCCAGTATATGTAAAGAAGTACAAATAACATACAATCATTACCCAAATCCTATATCCATCCCAGTAACTGATTTAAAACTACAGACTTTTTAAAAGCACATACGTCACATGAAAAGGGTTCATTTTATCAAGTTGCAGGTCAAATGCATCGTTTACTAGCCACAGTACATATACGGAAACATAGATACTTAGCTAATGACTGAGAAATTGACACATCCAACAAATTCTCTTAACTCTAACACCAAAATTAAGAACGTAATCACACGTGCCATGAAAATCAATACATTTTACTAGCCTGGGACAAATTCAATCAATTCTAAAACCAAACGACTTTAACAAGCTATCAATCGAAAAATGCTATAAAGCCATACATTTTGTACACAAACAATAGACACTTAAGCAATGGTATCAACAGATCAGTCTGATATACATACACATACACTAACCGACAGATTTCGAACAAATTCAATCATCCAAAACCGCACAAACAACACTACACTATTCTTCTAGGTTCACACGACTAAATTCATACATCTTATAAATTAAAGTACACGACACTATTTTTCTAGTTTCACACGATTTACAACAAAACTACAGACGCAAACATTTCAGCAATACCTTGGTTCTCGGTTACTTACACGATTCAATAGCACATCAAACAAATTCAATCAAGTACGACACTGACTATAACACGCTATCCATCAACAACTGCAATTAAATTAAATTTATAAATCAGGTACCTATACACTATGAGAGGCTGTCATTCCTAATAATATACAACTGAAAGGAAAAGGTGAAGAAGTTAGATACAGCCACATTTCTACACTATCCTAATCAATATTTTTCTGAAAACAGATTTTATATGTTCCGTTTATTATACAGAACTAACCTTTGATATGACCATTACTATGTACAGAATGACAAATGAGCTTGCATCAAATAGGAAATTCGTTCTTTAGAACAGTAACTTCGATAAGATATGTAAGAGAATAAAAGTATTTACATACCTGCTATGATTAGATTACATACCTGTAGAGCAATGATTAGATTACATACCTGCTATGAAAAAGTTGGCATAGAATGTTATTGCACTTTTACCATGTTCTGTCTCAACGACCTCTTTACCACCACAACAGGTACCTACAACCATACAAATCAGAGTCTTAAGTCATAGTTATACATATGATGCACACAAAAGAGCAGTATGTTCAAATTGCTACTTCAAACCATATGCAATAGGAAAGACGGTTTCAGTCATTGAGTTTATCATCGCAATTTTCTTTTAACTATTATACAATATCTGGATTCGTATAAACTAAATGAGAATTACAATAAGTTTTTAAATTGCACAAATATAAAAATGGCATTCAAGACTTGCATTGAATAATTTCGCCGCCGACGCTTCTTCTGGCTTGAATGGTTTTGATATGGCTTTTATGCCTTGCTTTTAGTTGCCTGCTAATATTTTGAATTGAGACTGTGCAACAATGTATCAGACCAATCTAATAACAACTTGCTATGATGTCCACATAATTACTTTGAACTACCACTTAAAGTTAAGGCTTCTTAATTACCTGCAGACGTGGGAGTTTCACGTAAAGGAGCCCAAGCAGGACCTTCTCCCAATCCTTTAACTTAGACGTTGTAAGCATATAGACTTGGGAGTTTCAGTTTCTCTTACAGCTGCCTTATCCCAATCCTTTAACTTAGACGTTGTAAGCATATAGTTATCACGTAAAGGAGCCCAAGCAGGACCTTCTCCATCGCCTTCACTTCCAACCTGTAACGCAAATAAAAGATGGGTGTAAGCAATCACACAAATTGAAATATATACAGTGAGAAATAAATAAGCATCACCTTAGCATCTGATGCTGATGGACCTTTGCCCAGCTCAGAAAAGAATGCTTCTTTCCTTCGTTTCTGAATCACTGAAAAGTCATAGAACATACATCAATTATCTTTAGAAGTTACTATATACAATCTTTTTCCATCAAACTATGAAAGTGTCAATCTCGGTAAAGAGGTCAAATGGTTCAAGTGTTCAGCTGTATATATTAGCTGAAAGAACGGTCAAATGGATTGAAGTTGCACTAGGTATGTATTGAATGCATAGAACCTCTGAAATTATTAATCTCGAAGATTTAGATAATTATTGTAGACAAGTTCTAAAATTTTTTATCTCGAAGATTTAGATAATAATTGTAGTTTTACTGTCTTTAGCTCTTTGCTATAAGAAATTTTGAGAGATACACACGCTAAATGCCAACGGCTCACCAACCCGACTCCCTTTGACCTGTACTTAAAATTAACTGTTTCAACCAAAACTCAATTTGACCCGTTACTCAACCGGCCTTTATTGTGACCTCTTAACATATAGTTGCAAAGAATCCAAGCAATGAAATTAGAATTACTTTGTTAGACAATGCATAACAAAGTTCAGGACTTATAAACAGGCATGGGAAAAGGTAACAGTTAAAAAAGATCATATAGGTTACCACTGAATTAACAGACGGTCCACATTAGAATGCTTTTTAACATCTTTTGAGATATATCTTTTTTTTAGAAGTTCATGAAAAAAAACAGCGTCATCTTTCAATATACATTTTTAGCCTACTTGACATACTATATTTGTAACTCTTTATAGAACACTTCTAACTACCCCTATAAAAGAAACAACAGTTAACGCTTGCATGAGTTACAACCCATAGCAAGCATATACGACCAAAGCCACATCTCAAGTTTCATAGCAACTTATACAAGCATACTATTTTACTACTTCATGAGCAAATTACACTGAACAACAGAGACAGAAACCTAAGTTTCATTCCATATAAATAGAAGTTAACGGGAGGGAGACTATGTTATGTAGTTATGCATACCTTTAGCATCTTTAGATCTTAATGGATTCAAACCTTTCAGCGAACTTTGTGCCTTGCTAACCTATAAACAACCAGCAAAAATAAGCTTGATTCCAAAAAATGTAGCTCATAGCTGTGACAGAAACATTGAAACTCAGTATCCAATTCATAAGTCAGTTACTTACAGCATTAAATAACTTCACCACTGAAAGTTCCGCCATGACATGAAAAAATGTAAACACATTAGCATATTTCAATAATAGAAAAGTTTGTAAACCCAACAATTTATCAATCGAAAGGGACTCTTGGTCCATCACTTTCACGACAACAAAATCATAATAATAACCTAATAACAACAAAAACGGAACAACATCAAGAACATCAAGATCAAATAAGCCCATACCGAGTCAACTCTCGCATACATAGCATATTTCCTACCTTCTTTCTTAGATCTACACGAGTGGTGATGATACAAGGTGATGAGCAAGGTTTTTAGTGGCGCGTTGTGGTGCTAGAGTGACGGTGAGGTGGTGTTTGAGCGCGTGAGTCACGTCAAATGGAAGGGGAGATGGTGGTGAGTGTTTTGGTGGTGGTGTGCTTGTTCGGGTGGCGGTGATGGTGTCTTGGGTGGTGGCAGTTGGCGGCGCAGAGAAGAGAGAAAGAGAGTATGTGAGTTTAAGTGATAATGAAGAAGAGAAGATGATAGGTAGGGTTTTATTAGTTGTAGGGACTTGAGAGCGGAAGTGTTTTTGGCCAAAAATTAAACAATCAGATGCTAAAAAAAACATAGATGACCCCTGTTTATGACGAAGCAAAACGAGCGTCATCTAGCAGGCTAAATTTTAACTGATTATGACCCTATGAATTGACGCTTTTGAAAACGAGTCATCCTCAATAAAAAATTTACTCGTTATGACTCTTATTTTATGACTCTACTATTTGCGCGTCATCTTTTAGTGTGCGTCATAAAATGCGAGTCAAGGATAGACCTTTTTCTAGTAGTGTGTTCCTTTTTCCTGATTCAGCCGATTTAACATGGTTTTTCTTTTGTTACTTTTTCTTTTTCCTGCTGCCGCCGCAGCTGCTTGTTCCACCTTCTGAAACAAGAGGAGGGAGTATCGGAGAGGCTATTAGGTGTTGAGAGATAGAATATCCATCATCTGCCGAGTGAACAATGGGATCTTCCTTTTTCATGATTTCAGCCGATTGAACATGGTTTTTCTTCTGTCTCTTTTTCCTGCTGCCGCCACAGCTGCTTCTTCCACCTTCTGAAACAAGAGGAGGGAGTATCGGAGAGGATACTAGGTGTTGAGAGATAAATTCACCATCAGCCGGAACACGAAAATAACGGCCCTCTTTTTTCTTGTCATGATTCTTTTCATTCGTATACCTAACCAACTTTCGAAGAGTGTTGGCCTTACAATCTGATTTCGTAACCACGGGAAAGAAGTCAACAACATCAATGACTACCCCGTCATTTAACAGCTCAACAAGTCTTTTAAAGTAACTGTCAGCATGATTCACAACACTGATCGAAAGACAACAACAGAAATAATAATCATTATTATTAATATCAGAGTAAAGATAAGATACATACTTGATAAACCAACTAAGAGGCATATAAATAACATACCCTCCAGCAAACACAACAATCCTTTTATGCCGATGCTTGTTATGAATCCAACCATAATGACAAAGCATGATCCCTTCAAGCGTGTTTAAAAATTGATCTTTTGGTGCTACGAGTATGTAACAAACAAAGAAACTTGATAACTAATATTGGGAATTTGTTTATTATTATTATTATTATTATTATTATTAACGATTAAATAAAAAATATGTAGCACGTAGTAATTAGTTGACATACATCCACCAAGGAGATGTTGGAATTAATGTCCAAGTTCATAACTAATTGGTGAGACTATCGTCAAAAGTAGAGTCCTTTTTGGGTCGCCCTCGTTGAACCGTAAAAGAGAAAATCTATTCGGAGAATAAGGCATGTTTTTTTGTTGTTGTTGTGGTTATCCCACATCGCCCAAAAGGGTAAACCAAGCCCTTTTGCTTTCCTTATAAATAGAAGGGTATGCCTTGGTTTTAATTACCAATCTTCTCATTCTATTTCCTACTCCTTATAAGAGTCTTTCGTGTATCGGGACCTTAGGAGTTTGAAAGAATAGTTTTTTTTGGTTCGTGGGTGTGAGCTATTAGAGGTACTCTCGTTTGGGTACTCGCCTCCAAGTTCGACCAAGGTGGTCCGCGTGTGAGAAATTCGATTTTCTCAAAGGTTAGTAATTTTCTTATTTCTTATTTATTTAATTATTTCTTTTAAGTTGCTTTTAGTTAATTAGGTTTAGATCCTTTAGGGTTTAGTTCCCTTCTTGCTCTAGATTATTATTTCCGCTGCGTATTAATCTAGTTAGGGAATAGAAAACCCAACAGTGGCATCAGAGCGGTTTAGCCTAATTCTATTAGCACTTAAAAAGTAAATTGTTAACATGTGATAAGTGTAAATAATAATTGTATATTATATTATTGTCTTATGATCATTGAATGTTAATATGAATTTACATTTTGAACCTTATATTTTAAAATGTTTAAAATAGAACCCAAAAGTTTAAAATGTTTAAATGAAACCTTATATATAATTGTTATATTATATGTATCACTAAAGCTAAGTACGTCGTTAGTCAATTTGAATGAGATCGGCTCACCAATAGTGAACAAACTATAAGAGAGGTATAAGGCGGGTCGCTGACCTGCTTCTCTACTTCTTTGTGCGTTCAATGGAGCTACCGAGAACTTTTGATAGGATGATGTCTATATATTAAAAGTGTTAATATAAAAGTACTAAAACAAAATTCCCGTTTTAGATATATAGAAAATATGAATAGTATGCTAACCCATGAAAACCGCACATCTATCATATGGGCTATTAATGGAGCATGTGTGGTTTACCGGCACATTAATAAGAGAACATAAGTGAAAGGTGATGTGGGTCTCGCGATTCTCGAGCTGACTCGAGCCGGGTACCACGCGGGTTTTGCATGGTTAATTTCACCATCTTATTCATGATCCTCGGCAACCCAGTCATGAATAGTAGATGAGCATATCCGAGATTAACATGCCATTGATCAGAATCAATGAATCTCAAAAGAACTAGGAATTTCATAGAGAATGAAATTGACAAAGACACTGTCTACCTAAAATAAATTCGTGATGTGATTACGGCAACCCTCTTCACAAACGAATCCAAAATATGGATCCTAGCCTTAATATAAAATTGTGTAATTGATTAAGGAATATTCATGCTAAACTAAAACCATTTTTATCTTATAGATGTCTACAGAAAATGGTGTCAATCCTCCCGTTCCCAATCCCACACACAACTCGAACTTCTCATTACTCTCAGTTCTTGGGAGGGAAAGACTCACCGGTCCTAACTATATGGACTGGATGCGAAACCTTAGGTTCACCCTAAGGTACGAGAACAAAGAGTATGTTCTCGATGAGCAAATTCCAAAAAAATCGATGATGATTCAACCCAAGAAGAGATTGAAGCTCACCGAAAGCACTATGATGATGCGAACAAAGTGTCATGCATCATGGCATCTTCCATGAGCCCTGAACTGCAAAAGACTTTTGAGAACACTTGGGCTTATGAGATGAACCAACAGCTCAAAGAAATGTTTCAGGCAAAGGCAAGCAAGGAACGCCTTGATGTTGTTAAATCCCTCATGGCTTGCAAACCGAAACCTGGAGCCTCTATTTGTGCTTTTGTCTTAGAGATGAAAGGGTACTTTGACAGATTGGAATCTCTGAACATGGTATTCGATACTGAGCTTTCTATCAACATAATCCTATCTGGTCTGCCAGCTGATTACAATCAGTTTGTGCTCTCGTATCAAATGAACGGGAAAGAGACCTCAATAATGGAACTCCATAGCTTGTTGCAAACCGCTGAGCAAGGGATCAAGAAGATTGATGTGCCCTCTACTTCAGCGACTCCTGTGTTGACTGTAGGTCATAATGCAAAGAAAAGAAAGACTTCTCATTCCAACTGGAAAGGAAAGGCCAAAAAGGGAAAGTCCGATCATGGGTCTAAGAGAAAGGCTGAATCTGAGATTGCACCAATAAGTAATCCAAAGGAAGCAATGTGCTTCTACTGCAACACAAAGGGACATTGGAAGCGTAGCTGCCCAAAATATCTGAAGGACCTCAAAGACGGAAAGGTCGAAAAGGGTAGTCACTCAGGTATGTTTATGATCGAACTCCACAATACTACAACTTCTGATTCATGGGTCTTGGATACAGGGTGTGGTACTCACATTTGCACTGTATTGCAGGGTCTAAAGGAAAGTAGGAAGTTGAAGCATGGAGAGCTCAACTTAGTCATGGGAAACAGGAAAATCACACCTGTGACGAAGATTGGAAAGTTCGAGCTCATGCTAAAGTCTGGAGTTAGGATAAATTTAAATAATTGCTGTTATTCGTCAGAAATGACAAGAAACATTATTTCATTTCATGCTTTGTTTAAAGATGGTTATCAATTTTCATTTGACAATGAGAATGGAGATATTTTGGTTTATTCAAATGATTGTTTTATATTTAAAGCTTCTCTTTGCAAAGGCATATATGAAACTGTTGAATGTATTAGTGATAATGGCAATGTGATTTTAAATGTTGGTTCGTCTAATGAGCTTGATAAATCAAAATTGTGGCATTCCCGTCTTGGGCACATAAACAAGAAACGCATCGCCCAACTCCAAAAGGATGGAGTGTTGGAATCATTCGATTTCAAATCGGATGATGTATGCGAGTCTTGCTTATTGGGAAAGATGACTAAATCACCATTCACAGGTACATGTGAAAGAGGTGAAGGATTATTGGACTTAGTACACACGGATGTGTGTGGACCATTCCGATCAGCCACAAAAGATGGAAACCGCTACTACGTTACATTTACTGATGATTTCAGTAGATATGGATATGTTTATCTAATTAAACATAAGTCGGATACTTTTGAAGTATTCAAAAGGTATCAAAACGAAGTAGAGAACCAACTGGGCAGAAAGATAAAGGTACTCCGATCCGACAGGGGAGGAGAATACCTTAGTATCGAGCTTTTCGATCATCTTAGAAACTGTGGTATAGTTTCACAATTAACTCCTCCTAGAACACCACAACTGAATGGTGTTGCTGAGAGGAGAAATAGAACCTTGTTAGACATGGTTCGATCTATGATGTGTCGAGCAACACTTCCAATAAGCTTCTGGGGTTACGCATTAGAAACAGCCGCCCATATCTTAAATCTTGTACCCACTAAGAAGGTTTCGAAGACACCTTTTGAGATGTGGAAGGGAAAACGTCCTTCCCTTGGGCACATCAAAATCTGGGGTTGTGAGGTTTTTGTTAGACGAGAAGCTCAAGACAAACTAGAAACCAGATCTGAAAAGTGTAATTTCGTCGATTATCCGAAAGAGTCATTTGGATATTTGTTTTACAGACCCAAGGATAATGTGGTGTTTGTAGCTCGAAGGGGAACATTCCTCGAGAGAGAAATGATATCCAAAGAGGACAGTGGGAGTAAAATAGACCTTGAAGAAATTCAAGATTCTGCCGATGAAGAACCTATAGTAAACACTGACACTCAACAAGAGGTGGTGACACCTGTTGAACCTGATGATATATCCTTACCCATTCGCAGAACAAGTAGTAAAGTAAGCAAGGCTTCTTAGGATCCTCAATTCTATTATGGTTTCCATATTGAAGAGGACAAGATTAGTGATAGTACACTAATTGATTTGAATGAGCCTGATAACTACAAGGAAGCAATGGCAAGCCCTGAGGCTGCTAAGTGGAAGGAAGCTATGAAAAGCGAGATTCAATCTATGTATGACAACCAAGTTTGGAATTTGGTTGACACTACACCTGGTCTTAAGACGGTGGGATGTAAGTGGATCTTCAAAAAGAAGACAGACATGGATGGGAAAGTACACACTTATAATGCTAGGTTGGTTGCGAAGGGTTATACTCAAACCCACGGGATTGATTATGAGGAAACCTTCTCACCAGTAGCTAAAATAAAGTCAATTAGGATAATGCTTGCCATAGCTGCGTTTCATGATTATGAAATATGGCAGATGGATGTCAAGACCGCTTTCCTTAACGGAAAACTAACAGAGGATGTGTTTATGGCACAACCAGAAGGTTTTGAAAATGCTAAGTATCCTAAAAGAGTGTGCAAGCTTCAAAAGGCCATTTATGGACTTAAACAGGCTTCTCGTAGCTGGACTCTATGCTTCCATGAGAAAGTCACACAGTTTGGATTTTCTAGAAGTGAAGATGAGTCATGTATACATATCAAAGTCAGTGGGAGTGTTGTAGTCTTCCTGGTATTATATGTGGATGATATACTACTCATAGGAAACGATATCCCAACGTTACAAAGTGTAAAAGAATGGTTGGGGAAATGTTTCGCTATGAAAGATTTGGGAGATGCAACATTTGTTCTTGGTATAAAGATTTATAGAGATAGGACAAGACGTCTTATAGGACTTAGTCAGGACACGTACTTAGATAAAATTTTGAAAAGATTCAAAATGGAGAATTCTAAGAAAGGGAATCTACCCTTACATCATGGCATAAAGATTAGTAAGGATCTATGTCCGAAAACTGATGAAGAACTGGACAGAATGAGTCGAGTCCCATATGCTTCGGCTGTAGGATCGATCATGTATGCCATGACGTGTACAAGGCCTGATGTCTCCTTTGCTTTGAGCATGGTAAGTCGACATCAGCAGAATCCTGGTGAAGGTCATTGGACAGCTGTAAAGAACATTCTTAAGTATCTAAGAAATACTAAAGACAGGTTCTTAGTTTATGGTGGAGAAGAAGAACTCAGAGTGACTGGTTATAGTGATGCAAGTTTCCAAACAGATAAAGATGATAGTCGTTCACAGTCTGGTTGGGTATTTTTGCTAAATGGGGGAGCGGTGACGTGGAAAAGTTCAAAGCAAGATACTGTGGCAGACTCCACATGCGAGTCCGAGTATATTGCAGCTTGTGAGGCTTCTAAGGAAGCTATCTGGATGAGGAATTTCATTGGAGATCTTGGAGTTGTTCCAACAGTACAAGACCCGATTGAAATATTCTGTGATAATGAGAGTGCAGTCGCCTTGACTAAAGAACCCAAGGATCACGGAAAGTCAAAGCACATTGAAAGAAAATACCATTTTGTTCGAAGCAAAGTAGAAGAAGGACACGTGATTGTGAAGCACATACGATCAGAGGATAATCCAGCTGATCCATTCACAAAGGCATTGGCTAAGTCCAGACACGATGAACATGCTTGGAGCATTGGATTGAAAGATAATATAAAGTTTTAGTTGTTAGTTTGAATTTGAAACATTGTAAACAATGATTGAAATCGTAATAGATTTGGTGATTAAATAATGGAGATTTGTTTATTTGCAAGTGTACTACCATTTACTATTGTTTATCATTGTGTTTCATTTTTGCATGTTTAGAATCCACTTCCTGAGTACTTAGTTTAATCAAACCTCCTCAGTCGTTCATACTACAGGAAGTAAGTATTGATTTAAGACTGTCATGGAGTGTTAGTAGATTGTCTATAGAGATTAGACATGGCATAGAGAATGCTGCAACACTCATGAGTACTTAATGGGAATTAAGTATAGGACAAACCCGTACTTAGAAAGATTACTTCATGGATTGAGATCACGAGTAATTCTAAGATGATAATATCCTCTATTCTTAAAATGGAGATGCATCGAGTTTCTAGTTTTCAAGTCTGTTATACTTTAGTTTATTCAAACGCTGTGCGTAAATGCCAGTTATAAAGGGTATGCTAGGTATGACATGATAAGTTGACTAGTTCTATGTATTCAAAGTTTATTTGTTCCTTTCGCCTAAAAGGGAACGCGATATCAATGGGCCCCTCGATGATTAAATATTGACTTAAATGTGCTAGGCCTAGCCGGGACTAAATTGATGTGTTCAATTCAGTAGTCTCATATAGTCAAATAATCGGAAATCGAGAAACAAAATGTTGAACCTGGAGATTGATTAAAATCCATGTCTCAGGTTCATACGATATCAAAAGAACAGAGGAATAGTTGATCGCTTATCTAAGGGCTGACTCTAAGATATGATTCAGAGTTTGGCAGTTGCATTGGATGGCACTCTCTGCTTAGTTGATCGGAATAGGCTTAGACCAATTATAGTTGATGAATTGTCCAAGTGGGAGACTGTTGGAATTAATGTCCAAGTTCATAACTAATTGGTGAGACTGTCGTCAAAAGTAGAGTCCTTTTTGGGTCGCCCTCGTTGAACCGTAAAAGAGAAAATCTATTCGGAGAATAAGGCATGTTTTTTTTTTTGTTGTTGTTGTTGTGGTTATCCCACATCGCCCAAAAGGGTAAACCAAGCCCTTTTGCTTTCCTTATAAATAGAAGGGTATGCCTTGGTTTTAATTACCAATCTTCTCATTCTATTTCCTACTCCTTATAAGAGTCTTTCGTGTATCGGGACCTTAGGAGTTTGAAAGAATAGTTTTTTTTTTGTTCGTGGGTGTGAGCTATTAGAGGTACTCTCGTTTGGGTACTCGCCTCCAAGTTCGACCAAGGTGGTCCGCGTGTGTGAAATTCGATTTTCTCAAAGGTTAGTAATTTTCTTATTTCTTATTTATTTAATTATTTCTTTTAAGTTGCTTTTAGTTAATTAGGTTTAGATCCTTTAGGGTTTAGTTCCCTTCTTGCTCTAGATTATTATTTCCGCTGCGTATTAATCTAGTTAGGGAATAGAAAACCCAACATCCACCAAGGAGACGCTTGACTTTTTGAAAATCATTAGTAGGCAAGAGCAAAATACCACCATCTTGCTCACCCATTCGATTTTAGATTAGTTATTTTGAGAAGCTCCATGCTTGAAGACATCATCAACATAGTGCACTTAGGTCTACCAAGTACCAACACAAAGAATGAATTTTCAACTATCAGGTGTTTAGTTTTACCAACACTAGATTAAGCTATACCATTTTTATTGGTGTACGTTATTAATAGTATCAAGTTCATCAAAACTATGAAACCGTTTGGATGTATGCCATTGTAAACCATAGGTAAATCGTTCTAGAACGTTTGGATCTTTTGTAGCTAAATGAGGCAATCATGGAATTCGCGCATTTCAGCTATTTCATGCATTAAACACCCATTGTAGTATGACATTTCACCAACAACTTTGTTGGAAGTTGCTCAATGTACCCAACGTGCTTATTTTTAATTTCCATCGTTTTATGTTGTTCTTGCAATGTAAATAAGTTAATAAGCTGAACCGTAGGGGGGGGGGGGGGGGGGGGGGGGGGGGGGGGGGGGTTGAGCAAAGTTGCTCATAGCCATGCATTTTACAAACCTTCGCCTCTCGCTTGAACTGTTGACAACGCCATGTTTGCTCCTATTACTGTATATCTTGATATCAAATTCGAAGCTTGTTGCTTTTTAAGTTATTACATTATTTGTTGTACCGTTTTTTAATCAGTGCACTTTGTAAAATATCCGAAGGACCATAAGTGTAGCTAAAAAATATATAATGATGATGCAAAAATCATAAGGTATTCTATATTTTGGATGAAAAATGTTACAGTACGATATATAGTTTTACTAAAGAAAAAATTATTTCAAAAAAAAATATATATTTCGAAAAAAAATATTTTTCTAAAAAAGAAATTATTTCTTTTTAAAAATTATTTCGAAAAAAATATATATTTCGAAAATAAATATTTTTCTAAAAAATTATTTCGAAAAAAAAAAATATTTTTCAAAAAAGGACTAACGTTGCAAACGGCCGTTAGTAAAAGGACTAACGTTGCAAACGGTTGTTTGGTTAATGGACTAACGTTGCCATTTGCTAATGGAAAAGATAACGCCAGTTAACGATAAGGACCACCGGTGTGCAATTGAAAAACCACAGGGACCAACTATGCAAAAAAAAATAGGAACTGAGAGTGAAATTTGACCCAAACTACAGGGACGAACGGCGTAATTTACTCTTTACTAAAAGAGGGAATTATTCCCAAATTGGTTAAATTTTGTCTTGTTAGGAATGATGAATAATACTCGACTAACATTTGGCAACCATTAAATCTACGTTATTTTTTTTTGTGTTTTCTAAATTGAAATCAAAAACTATATCAGGTGTGTTGTTAGTCTGATGGCTAACACTGTTCATCCTTAAATGTAAGGTTTCAAGTACGAGCCTTCAGATCCGTAACCATCGCTTCTTTTTTCTTTTTTTTTCTCTTAATTTAGTTATTCTGCTTTGTTTTTTATATTTTACAGACTTACAGCACTATAAGCTGTTCTTCTCAATATTATTACCGATATTTCATATTATAATTCTACTTATTGTTGTTGCAATCAGATTAGTTTATTTTATAACGTTTACATAGACCTTCAACATTCAAAAATTTGGATTCCCTCAAAACCTAGATTAAGCGACACCATTTTTGTTGGTTTGGTTTTATTCTCAAGTTGTCGAAAACTATGAATTCGTTATTCGTTCACTAGAATGGAATAATTAAAACATTTGACCAAAGATCGCTTGTGTGAATTAAAGAAATGAATAAAATCAAAGTTTAAATCAACACAAATGAAAGTGTAGTTGAGGGTAAAAAAGTTGTATAATCCGACACATTGCATAGCTAAACATGCTAGTTTTGTTTTTGACAAAAAAAAAAAAAAAAAAAAAACATACATTCACCAAAACTAAAGCGAACGTTAATTAAGACCAGATCTCTCGAACATTTTATTAAAACTACACTATAATGTCCATGTAATTAACAAAAATATGAGATGTCCAGACACAATATAAATTCACATTGAAACAACTTATGTTATAAACAAGCACAATTAAGGTCGTTGTGAGCACCGAATGTAGTATGTCCGATCTTATATCAATTTATTCCTCTCTTTGTTATTCTAGACCGTTCGAATATTCTGTGACCACATGATATCGCGTTCATCTAAAAAAAATAAAAAATCAAAGAGTCGAGGGCTTGTTGCTTTTTATGTTATTTGTTGTAACGTTTTCTTAATCTACGCATAATTCGTCATTTAACACTCTTGGGTTTGAATACTACTTTCATACTCGTTGATTATTCGACCATTAAGTTATCATTTTTTGAAAAATGTCTCTCAGCAATATGTAGTTGTACCTTCTAGCTGGTACTAATCAATACGTATATTGAATGTTTTTTTTTTCCGACGAATAATAATGGATGATATAAAGTTATCATACTACGACAGTAACATTTAACAAACATTATATTTAACATCTGTTTTCTAGTAATAGATATATAATAATGATTGTGAAACACATGGGGATGAGTTGTTTGATGGCTATGCTTCGTTTCACCTAAACGATAGGTCTCTTGTTCGAGTCATTAAACCCGAGCATTCCTTTTTTCTTTACATTTTTTTTTTTTTTTTTTCCTTCTTATTTTGATTTTTCTCTCTTTTCTTTTAACGAGAGTTGTGATCCCGCATTTCACTTCGAGATAAGTTACTAATATATGCCTCATCTTTATTACTTATAAAACAAATTTGTCTATTCTTTAAACTTAAAAATGCTGAAATGAGTAAAGTGATTTGTCTAATTTACCTTTGATTAAAAATGATAATATTCACCATTAAATTAATATTTTGGGTGTGTTTAACAAAAATAACAGTAGCTGTATTGATTTATAAAAATTTTTGGTAAAATAACTATATTTATAATTATAATGTATAAAACAGCTCTTAAATGTTACTTCATTGAGCGTCAAAAAAGGAGAATTCCGCAAAAAATAGATAAAGCTACTTGCTACTTGACAAACGGATATTAAAAATCACAACGTTCAACGCTCACCGCTCCTAAATACTCCTAAAAACTCTTTGCCAAATACACCTTTTATATATTGTTTAATCTTCAAACTTTTATCATTTTTCGTTTATAACCCATAAAACTCTTTGCCAAATACACCTTTTATATATTGTTTAATCTTCAAACTTTTATCATTTTTCGTTTATAACCCATAAACTATTTTTGCGCAATGACTATAAATTGAACTATTAAGTGTTACATCCAAAAGTCACACCAAAACAACAAATTCATAAGTATAATTATTAGCTGTTATACACCATCGTTTTACATGAATATTCATCTAATATTATTTATACATTCTCCTTCCAAAGTTAATCAAATTTCATGGAAGGAATATCACTCAAAGTCAAAACACAAAGCACTAACATAATGGAGATCTTGGTTTTAATTTTTGATGCCTACGAAACAAGATTCACACGCGATTCCATAAGCACTTTAAGATTGAACGTTCCTTGTGAAAGAATCGATGTTAGATGTACGGAAGAGTTTGGTTGAGCTCATGAGATGTGAATCTGTGAACGTTATTCGTGAAGTTGTTGAGAAAACGGTCGAGGAGAAGTTGTTGGTTGTCTACTTTTTCGTTAAAGCGTTTGCGGTTATTGGAGATCAAGAGGATGTTTTTCTTTTGTTTTTTTTGTTAGAGTTTATGTGTGTGATTGCGTTGATTTTTACGAGATTTGGTGGCTTATTTGATGAAATTGCGACTTTGATTTCGGTTAAATCGTGTAAAGTGTTATTGTAGATCCGATAGGCTAAAATATCTGTTACTAACTATTGACTGAATTTACGGAGATAGAGACAAACTTGTACATAGTATAAGGATCACGAGATCTGTTAATATAAAAGCGTCATTTAAACTGTATAAAGTGTTATTGCAGATTAGATTGGCCTTAAACTATGTGATACTAAGTTTTGACTAGTTCGAGACCAACCTGTTTATTCGTATAGGTAGAGCTTGAATGAGGCGAAATTGAGAAGGTTGATGCGTCGTTCATTTTATAATACTTTGTATGTGATATCTCATTGGCATTGTTAAGTAGGTTATACAATTTATTTTTGAGAAAACGGAACTTAATTTCTTTGCTGACGTCTACAGAGATGAACATAGGACCTATTACTTAATTTATATTTTTAGTTGGTACTTATGGAGTTTATTGTTTTCAGAGTTATTTAGCTTTGAGATATGAGCCATTGGCTATGCGAGAACTGATATTCGATTCATTTGGAAGGCCTGATTAGTGCTTTTCTGTTATCAACAATGCTACAGGACTTTAGACCACATGGCATATGTTGGGTGTTTCACATTTGTGGAATTTGGGTCATTAGATAGTAATAGCAAAGTGGCTACCTTCGTATTGCTTTCGTTTCTGCTATTAGCTTCAAAGAGAGGGTTTAAGAGACATAGAAAACGATGTTAAATTGTTGGTGTGAAATTGTAATGCTAATAGTCTGATACGAACCGGATTCGATTAAGAGATAAAAAGAACAATAACGATAAATAAAGATAGGTGATCAACTTTTGAGAGGCCGATCTCTCTCCGAATAATGATATCAAATCACTAAACCACTCATAAAATTCTACATAATCTCAATTACAACCCTAATACCTTATTTATAATAAAAGATGCTCTAGAATTAACTTGGTCCCTAAGATAACACTGAAAAGGAAACTAATTGTAAAATGGAAAATACTTATAAATAATAAAATACAGAAAACTAAGAGGATTCGTATCAATACTCTGCCCCCCAAAAACACCTTGTCCTCAAGGTGTTGCCTTGAACTATCTTGATTCCTGGATCCCATACCTTTCTTTTAGCTACTATCTTATGATGTTGTCCAACACTAAGCTCAAACTGGCCAAACTTCAGTCCATGATTGTTGAAAATACACATATACAAGTTGGAAAACTCTCCTAGTTCAATAAAAGTAAGACTATTAAGTGAACCATCTTTTGTTCTTTCTTGTGTAAAACCATCAAAGCTTCCTAAATAATGATCACGAAGGGCTTGATGTATCATCCAAACACCATATTTATGTTTTGCTCCAACACCCACAACAAAGCTGTTGCTTAGGCGTGCATAACCCACATTACTATCCCTGTTGTCAAGCTTCTGCTCCCAATTCAGCCCCTGATGTTTGTCGTAGGCTGCAATCATCTCGTCCCTCGTTTGTTTTATTTCTTCCATGTTTGATCTTGTGCTTTCATTCTTGCCACTTTTTTCATTATACCCAAAGTTCTGTTCTTCGTCTTTATCTTCAGCGATTAACACATCACCTTTGTATTCACCACTCTTTTCCATAACATTTGTTTTAATTGGACCCTTGGTGAACTTACTTTGAGACTTCTTATCCATCTCCCTTAACCTTAGTTTTAATAAGGCAAGCTTATGTTGAATCTTCACAATATCCTTGTGAGTGTTTGCAGCTTGATTCCTCATTCTTGGTTGAGATTCTAGAATGGCTCGTTGGCCTTCCAATTGGAATCAGATTCATTTGACCTTATTGTCCCATTCTTCTTGAAATGCGCTCCTATGTTGCATTGATTCAAGAAATCAAGTATGTATACTTTTTCCTGATAAACAGTAATTCCCCCACTCCGTGAACAGTACTTCTGATGAACAGTGTTCTGATGAACAGTGTTCGGATGAACAGTAACTCGATGAATATTTTTTTTTGAAACCCTAGAATCGAACAGCTCTGATACTAATTGATACGAACTGGATCGATAATGAGATAAAAGAACAATAAAGATCGAATAATCGATGTTCGAGAGGTCGAATAAGCTCTCCCAATTGACACGAAATCAATAAACCATTAATAATAATCTGCATAAGTGTTTTTACAGCCCTAATGATCTTTAAATACTAAATAAATCCTAGACTTGCCATAATACTATATTCTTGTTTACCAAGATAATACAATAAAAGGAAATTACTAGAAAAGTAAACTAATCAATAATAAGGAAATACTAAATAATAATAGTAAGAAAATATCCTAATGATCAGGGTCGTATCATTACTCCCGCTCCCAAAAACACCTTGTCCTCAAGGTGTGGCTGCAAACATTCTTGATTCCGGGATCCCATACTTTCCTTCGTAGTTTCCTCTTTCGTGAAGCACAATAAGACGGGACAACACCCCAAGTAGACGACTCATTTTTCTGCCAAGAATAAGTTTGAAGTTGCAGCTTCTCTTCTATCGCATACGAACTTTTTTTCCATACTCAGATGAGACCAATATAAACAACTCATTTCCAGCCCCATCCCTGGTCTAAGTTTTTCAATAAACTTTCCAGCCAAACCCACAATTACCCTATCACCAATTTCTTGGCTGCCTAATGCCGCGCCTTCTTCCTTCTCGCTACTAGACAACAACTGCTCTATTCCCCCACTGAGCTTCACTACCCTACGATTGTCATCGTTCGACCACCCATCAGTGACGTTTTCTCTATCTGTGGCATCCTTTTTGTGGTTATTATTTGACCCCAACAATGTTGCTTTACCCACTGCTTGTGTTTTCTCATTCGACCTTGTGTACTCACAAAAGTTTATGAGATTACCACCACCAACGTGTTCTCCCCCTTCTAAACTTGTAACATGATAACCTTCACCGATGCTGTCTTTCACCTCCTTGCAACTGCTATAACTTCCCCTGCCCTTCTCTTCTGTCAAAGGTTTGAAAATTGATGTCACATGAACTGGTGTAATATGAACATCCACTCTCTTCGTCTCATCCAACCTTATAATTATCCCTTCTGATATCCTAGTGAGCTGTTGTTTAATCCCCGCCATTCTTTGCTCATATGCAACTCTTCTAATTCACTGTCTTACATTATCATTCCGCTCTTCTTCAAATGCGCTCCTGTGTTCCATTGATTCAAGAAATCAAGTAAGTAAACTTTTTCCTGACGAACAGTAATTCCTCCGCTCGGTGAATAGTGCTTCTGATGAACAATATTTGGATGAACAGTACTTGATAATTTTTATTATTTTTTTTGAAACACTAGAATTGAACAGCTCTGATACCAATTGATACGAACCGGATTCGATTAAGAGATAAAAAGAACAATAACAATAATTAAAGATAGGTGATCAACTTTCGAGAGGCCGATCTCTCTCCCAATAATGATATCAAGTCACTAAACTATTCATAAAATTCTGCATAATCTCAATTACAACCCTAATACCCTATTTATAATAAAAGATGCCCTAGAATTAACTTGGTCCCTAAGATAACACTGAAAAGGAAACTAATTGTAAAAAGGAAAATACTTATAAATAATAAAATACAGGAAACTAAGAGGGTTCGTATCATAGTCCAACCTACACTTAGCTCAACAATATTCCGTTCTTGGTGCACTGGAGTCTCTTTCATGCCAGTAGATAGTCAGTTCTGACAACGGAGTGTTGACTCTCTCATAGTAAGGCTACAATCTCATTGTGATTTGCTACGTAGTACATATGCTCGAAGTTCTTTAGGGATTATTTTTCAAGCTCGTATTTGTATTCTCTTTTTTTAAGCCTCTTTTTTTTTTTGTCCAGTTTCAATTAAAATGAGATTCTTGATCCACTTATGCTTTTATGAAAGATAGATCTGAACATTAGATTGCCTTACTGTGTCGCTCTTAATGTACAAAGAAACACAAATAAGCTTTTAATTGTTTGATTATAGATAACCAGCTATTATACTGGTACTGATTAATAATTTATGAAGATTGTAGTACCAAAACATGTATGAACAGAGTGACATTGTTATAGAACTTTTACAAACACAAAATGAATACTAGTTCAGTAGTTTAGTTTGGTTGGTTATGGTTTTATCTGGTTGTAATTTTATTGATAGGACCATATTTTTTATTTTTTTATTTTTTTTATTATTATTATTATTATTATTATTATTATTATTATTATTATTATTATTATTATTATTATTATTATTATTATTATTATTATTATTATTATCCAATATATTAAAAGATGGGAAATGGGATGAACAGTACTGCTACAGTTTTTTTTTTTTTAGTTTCAAAAAATACCCCTGAACTCGACAACTCTTTGCAAAATTAGTCCTTTTCCAAAAAATATGTTTCAAAATTGGCAAAAAATACCCCTAAGGTTGGCAACTCTTTGCAAAAGTAGTCCTTTTACAAAAAATCTGTTTGAAAATTGGCAAAAAATACCCCTGAAGTTCACGGATCTTTGCAAAAAGAGTCCTTTTTCAAAAAATCCATTTCACATCACCTTTTGAATTACGGACACTGCATTTGTTACCAACAACGGCGAAAAAAAAAAAAAAAAAAAAAAACACTCCGCAAAGCGCTCCGCTGCAACGCGCGGGCTTCCCAGCTCGTTATTATTATAAACCAAAATTTATTATTATTATTATTATTATTATTATTTTTTTTTTTTTTTATTATAATAATAATTTTCATTAAACATAATAAATTTTACATAAAGTTGGATGGGAGTCTAGACACAAGTTGTGCTCCCACTCCTTTCTGAATACAAAAGCTAACTCTATGAAAGATAAAAACACCACTTTTAGCATTATTTGAGTGACTATTGGCAATAGACTTAATACGTGAAAGTGTATTCAAAGCCTCTGTATCGAATTCTCCGAATGTAGAAAGAACAAAAGGTATGAACTTGTATCCATTGTCCTCACATTTGGAAGCATACTTTCTATTTTTCTTTTCCACAACATTGTGCAAGGCCACCCCAGGAGCCCATGAAGTTGCCCCACTACCAGCAAATGGACAGATGCCAGTCACATCCAAGCATGCATCTTTACCTTGAAGCCAATTATTATTATTATTATTATTATTATTATTATTATTATTATTATTATTATTATTATTATTAAAATTTATTATTTATTATTATTATTATTATTATTATTATTATTATTATTATTTATTTTTATTTTTTGGTTTGGTTCAAATTGTTCTCTGAATCTCTCCAAGTATGTACGGTATTGCAACATGATGGTATATGTATGTTGATAGTTGGCTGCTGTTTTAGTTCATGTGCTCTTTAATAATGGTACGCAAGCCCTTGCTTTGTAGCTGCACTTTATAGGCCGCAATGCAACATTTGGTCTTGTCTTTTTTTATTGAAAGGCAACATTTGGTCTCGCTAATCCAACATCTTTTACATGATCTTAAAAGCACAAGGATGTATGTGCGTAATAGTAGATTAACTTTTGAGACGATGGACTGAATTTGAAGGTTTTAGCAAGAGCTAGTTTGTTTTTTATTAGCGCTTAGCATCTCTTATTCGAATCACATGTGATTTGTTCTGAATCACATGTGATTTATTCTGAATCATATGTGATTTGTTCAGAATCACATGTGATTTTGTAATACAACTCTGAGTAATCACTTACAATTACATGTTACTAACTACATTTTTGTATGTGACTAACTACAGGTCTTGCTTAAAAAGTTGAAGGAAAGCCTAGCCAAAGGCTAAGTCTAAGCCTATTCAAAGAGAACTAAGTTATTAGATTCCAAAGAAGATTATGAAAGTGATGAGCATAAGAAGGTGTCAAAGAAATTCAAGGGGAAGATGATTAGGTTTTATGTACTTTATGTATTAGGTTATTCAACTTGTGAATTCGTTATCACCGAATGATTAGGCTTTAGGTACTTTATGTACGTACGAGTGATGATTATTGATTTATATGAATTTGTTGATCTTATGTGCTTCCGTTTTAAAAAAAATGGTAAATGAAAAAAGGCAAGTTCAAGCCATATGCCTTCTTTGTGGTTTTGTTTGTTGTATTTTTATGCAGATTGATGTGCAAATCACATCTGATTTACCTAAAATCACATGTGATTTTCATATAAATCACATGTGATTTTGACATGAAAATCATATGTGCTTTTGACATGAATCACATGTAATTTTGACATTAATCACAAGTGATTTTGAGATGAATCACAAGTGATTTTTTTCATCGTAATACCAAATCACACTATAGAACAAAACAAAATGATAAACAAATTAAAACAGAGGTTAATCAAAAATCACACTGTAGAACAGTTTGATCATTAATTTGGTTACACAAAGGATATTGAACCGATTCCCATTTTGGAAAGAATATTAGTACATTACAAAGAGCAGAACAATTTGATTTCGAGAAACACGAAGTTGTAAACGATAGCCGATCTACCAGTTTAGTAATACCTATGGGAACAGAGAAACGGATCGTGATACCTATTGTGTTAAGAATGTACATGACTAAGGGAAATGTTCCATCTTTACCAGCAAAACTATCAGCCAGCTTCAGCATTCAAATGAATTGCAACCAAAACTCAATTTACAGTAATCGCTAACTAAGGTCATGTTTCCTATTCATGCTCAATAGAATCAGAGGGCACTCTCATTCCCATCAGTATGTGTTTCAGATTCATGTTGAGGTTATCAGTTCGTTGTATCAAGCTCATATTCCCTTTGAGGATCTGGTGGGCTGCTGTGACAACTCTTAAAATTTCCCTAATATTTATATTATTGACAATTCATTTCTGTGACTAGGAAACCTGACTAGACCATTATGTGTTAAAACGGATAACAGACCTACACATATTGACACCCGGAAATCTCACCAAGGAACAGTGAAATTACATTTCATGATTTACTCATGATTATTGTATTGAAAATGGGAGGTTATCCCAGTTTCACACGGATTGACACGACACACAAACCAGGAAACAAATCAGAGATTCAGAAAATGTTAGTGAATAATTAAGGACTCGGAAATAAATTCAAGTAACACATAACGACTCTAGGAATATAAACTCTCAAACGGTTCCAGGAAGGATTCGAATTTGAGACAGTTTGACGAAACGCGGGTATTAAATTACCAAACCTTACCTAATAATACATTCACTACTTAAAATAATTTTTTTTTCTTTTTCCCTTCCACTAACACACACACCCAAAAGTCTGTAACCCTATCTTCTTTTTGTCGCCTCCCTTATCTTCCCCAGGAAGACTTCGAGCCATCACCATCCCAAAACCCAAGCGCCATTAATTCCTTTGACTTAAAACCCTTGTCTCCTTCATAGATCACGAGATAGCATAGGATACGAAACCATAGAAATAAAGAAAACACACCAAAAAGGTAGGCTCATCCACCCCAAATCCGAAAGACAATATGGAATTACTCTCCAATACCCTCCTTAAATCCACGCCTCCAAGTGGGATTCGAATCACACAATCATCAAAACACACCAAACATCTGAGAAGTTCTCAAGAAAAGGGTCAAGTTGTGATTCGATTGGAGGTTGAGGTGGGTTAATATTAGAGCAGTTGGGTCTCGGATTGGAGGATTCATTCTAGTGACCATTCGCCAAGAAATCTTTGTAAGGTTAATCTTGATCTTAGTATGATGTTATATATTTTTTTAGAATCGTTATAAGTAAGAAAATTTAGATCGAATAATTTAGAAAATTGGTGATGATAATATTGTGTTCCTGCCGAATTAATACCTAGGTACGCCATTGTTTTGAGGAAAGATTTTAAGTTTTGATTAGTTTAAGTCGCTGATGAGTGTGTAAATACTCATCATTTTACACCCATGAAAGACACAAAAATGACCAAAAACACCCAAATAGATCAAATATATTGCAAATATTCGTGGTTTGTGTTTTTATGTGTTTCAGGTATAAAAGGATTGAAAACAAGGCAAAACGGACAAAAACCGAGCATAAGATTGGAAAGTTGTGAAAAGCCGAGGACAGGGAAGAAATTTACAAGTTCGGACCAAGAAATTACCCAAGTGTCAAAAGTCAACCCTCAAGAATGTCAACTTGTCAAGATTGGCCCTTGGAAGTAATTTTGCAAAAATGACAAAGTTGGTCCCTGGATTTTCAGATTTGGCAACAATAGTCCCTTAAAGTTAAACCTAATCCAAATCTAATCCTAAACTAAAATCCATTTCCAGTCCATACACTAACCCAACCCACACACCAAATAAAAAGCCCATATCCAATGAAAATACCCAACCCGGCCCAACTCTTTTATTTAAACAATACCAAGTTTGACCCCAGTCAAACCCCTTATCTCTTTCCCTTACCGCCAAACCAAAACCACCCTCACCCACCATTTTCTCTACAATACCACCTTATCCCTGGATCCTTCCCCCCTCTACACTCCCTAACAGTCCAAAAAAACATTTAATGCTTTCCCACCCCTCACAAGTGAACAAGCCCAGTGGATATCCAAGTGGTTTTACTTTTGGCGCCAAAACTGAAGTTAACGGCTAAGATGATATCCAAGCCAAACCAATGGTGGGATTTGATCAGGAGTGATCATAGGAGCTTTTTGGATGGCTATTTAAAGGAATGAACACACACAGAGAAGGCTGTCCTGCTTTTAGACCATTCGTAGTGTAAATTAAGTTTAATTTCTGTTTTCTAAAATTATTGTAATCTACATTTCAGTATTAGTTAACTTTTATAAACATTGTACTCTTTTGGTTTTATTGAAATCCTAGTTTATTCTTGCTAATTCAGTTTCAATTATTAAATAGTCAAAAGTCAACATAAGTCAAACTTTGCTCATTGCTTGATCTTAGTACTTATTTGGAATTGTTTAGTTCTGTTTTAAGCTTTTATATAGTTGGTAATTCATCTGTTTTAGGTTTCATAGCTCTATTTGTTCTGTTTCATGTTTAATCACAATATCAGTCAACATAAGTGGTGTTTGGCTTATGGGTTAAATAGGGTCAAAATGGGTGTTCACTGTTCAATTGCCTCATAGGGAAGTTTGATCAAGCACAATTTAACTTAGATAAGTTGATATTAGGCTGTGATAAGCTGATTTGTTGGATTTTGCTCACCTATAATGATTTCCCTAGTTTCTAAGGTTATAACTGTCATGACTGCTTATCATTGAGATAAGCAGTTGAGGCACTTGTTTTTTGCAAATTTTATGATCAATATAATCTATTGAATGGGATTTTAAGAGTTGAACTCACTTCTGTTTGAATTGTTGCTTTAAAACCCTCCTCAGTAAGCAAAATAAGCCTGCAACATCAGCCCTATTAGCTTATTTTTGTACTTATTTGCTTATTTACTTTGCCTAATTTGTTCCCTAGTGCTTGTTTAGGAGTGACTTTAGATTGTTTGAGCTTATTTCTGTGTCCCTTAGATTTTCTAGCTTATTTGCTTATTTATAAGTTCACCTTAGTTTTATTTCTTGTTATAAGCCACTGGTCTGCTCCTTTGGCTGTTTCTCAGCTTATTTCTAGTTTGTTAAAATAGTTGTTTTGTTATTATTGCTTATTTAATAATGCTTAATGAGTTTTAAAGAAATAAAATTAAAAAAATAAACAAGTAGCAAAAAGCTGAGGCCAGGTTCGAACCGGGGACCTCTTGGTCGCAAAGCCTCACACCTACACGTTTAAACCATCTCAGCCCTTGGGACTTTTGTGTTACACCTTTACACAATTATCCTTTTAACCCATTTTCAGTCCTTAAGCTTATTTTCCTTTTTAGCTTATTAACTGCTTATCCGAATAAGCAGTTGGTCCCAGCTTATTTTTCCTAGGTTCAGCTTTACCCTTAGGACTTTCCTGTATTTTTCGTAATTTTTAGTTTCCATTTAATATTTTTAATCTATTTTCCTTTTTAAATTTGTTTTTAATTTATAATAAAAAATATAAAAATCAGAAAAATATAAATCTTTTTTCTAAAATTTTCTTTTGTCATATAGATCTTAGGAAAAAATAAAATTACACTTGTAGGTTTTATTTTTAAAGATTTCACTTTTAAAGCTCGTTTTTAGAATTCTCGTATCGCGTTTTTAGTATAATTTATTTTAAAATTAGCTTAAAACCAAATATCTCATTATTCTCACTATTCAATTCACACGATCACAAACCGAATCACAAATTCCATTCTAACCTTCATCGGGGATAACGACCCGGGTTACACATACTTCACTTGTGTTTCCTTTGGGAAAAACATATGTATTGATTTTTGCGAATCAGTCGCATAAGGATTTCTAGGAATGGAGAACTTTGGTAAAGTTAGTATTGATTTGTAGTTATGTCGAATAGAAAGTCCCAGGATTAGAAAACTGTTGAGTTAGTTAGTAATGGTGGTGACAAGGAAGGTTTAGTTTAGTTGTGACGATGTTGTATTCGAACCCACCATGGGAATTGGGTTCATGAACCTGGAAATGTTGTGAGTCAAGTAGACTGTTACACGCCCTGTTGTGATGAATTCGAGAACCTAGGAACCACGGGTTATGGATTCGAACATGTGGAAGAAATGTGGCAGAGTTAGCGTGGTTAAGTAGCCATTGGGAGTTGCTAAGCTAGTCCAAATTAGTTAACAACCATTAGGCTTACCATGTGGATTGTATCTCGGTTCAAGGTATGAAACGAGTTACCCTAACACAAGAACCCAAAACTGCAACACAAGGCATCAAAACATCCTCAACGAAACCCATATGGGATAGGAAGTACTCGTACAAAGGTAACCTTTAGGATGAACAAGAAAAATAGAAAGGTTGAGACAACTAAGTTTTGGAGACCCTAGGTTCCACTATGTCGACCTCAAAATGGGTCAAGGACTCAACGTATAACCAACACGTAGACACCAAGAACTTGGAGTCGAGTGGTACTCGAAGGCTAGTCACAAAGTAAGACCAAGGCCATGAATTGTGGCTCATTACCGTCGCAAAATGGAGATCCCAGAAAGACCTCGCCAAGTTGGTAACTTGGCACAAGTCTGTCTTGACCACAGTGAGAATACCAGGCCAAACGACCCTACAACCAAGCCCAACTAGGAGCCTATTAATAGCCCATTAGACAGCCATGGACCCAGTTGGTAACATGGGCTTGCGTACAGGTCTTTAGCCCACCAGGAATTGTTTTAAAAACAGTCCACTAGTAGCTTGATTTTCCCCCTGTTAGAACCCATGGGCCGCAGCCCATTAGTACCATTAGTGTAAAAACATATTTCGAATAACAGTTATGATATTACCGTCAAGAACAACTAAAATGAATCAATAGCCATCACGAACTAATGTATATTAACTAACATTTAAAACTTGTAATAGCCGAAAACACAAAGGAAACATGAAAACTTATTAACTTACATAAAAACTTTGGATAGGCAGCTATAAACACTTGGCGGAAAAATTACTCAACTTAAGGTTACATTCAAACAAGTATAGCCGAGAAACCAAAAGTGTGATTTTAATTACAGTAACATATGTGTAAAAGTTTGAATAGCCGAAATGATAAACACGACGCAAATAGTTAAACGACTAGACTAAATTTAAAATATATATACACATTGTTAAACAATTAACTTCACTTACATTTTGGAAAATAGGGATAAACATATATGTACAAACTAGATTAAATTGTGTAGCAAAGGTAATTATGTCAAAAAAAAATAATAAGTTTCACGATAGTTATAAACCATAACACATGTCGAGATATATATAAATACGTAAGCACTTATATTCATCATATTGATAGCCAAATAAATTAAAAGTGAACGTCACTAAAATATATATCATTTAACTTGAATAGATTAGTCGAAACATAAAACTTTAAACTAATGTTGTGTAAATGGATCATAATAGAGAGACTAGTTAAATTACTCAAGTAACGGGTAGAAACCATTAGGTGATGAACTTCACGAATGTTAAGTCATATTTTTAAAATCAACATAGGCGAATCTAACAAACAATATATGTGAATAATTATACCTATCACAATTAGGTTAAATTCATTCATAACTTAGGTCGTTAGATGTTTCCAACCCCTAGTTACCATGACCTTAGGACAATTATAAGAGTATACATCACCATCCCTTAGGAGAGACCGTAGTAACCACACTTGCCGTCACACAAGTAACAACGCATAGGTATACTAAAACATTAAAATTAAAATTTGAAGAGACTTGGATATAATACTTGAAACTAAGACATGGTTATTTAATATAGGTTGCGTGTTGGTGCCGTGCACTCGCTAATTTCACAACGTTCACTGTTCAAACCAATAAAGGTGAGTTTATAGCCCCAGTTTTACTTTTACTTGTTTTCACAAATATGGGGTGAGAAACATGCAAATCTTTTATGGACCTTAATGTTAATGCTTTTACTCAAACCTATTGCGCAGTTAGCCTAAGCCCTAGAACCCACTGTTATGCCCATTTTCATGAGTCGTTAATTTCCTTTGGAAAGCGCGATTGCTTTAGATAGATCTATTGGGGTGACTCCTCCGCTCGGTTTGACCGGATAGGCAGACGAGCGTATAGCAAGTCGGACTTCGAGTGTATTGGGTTAAACACTCGCTAAGGGCCCCTTGACTATTATTTATGTGTTAGAGATTAGCACACTGGACTGTCGAGCTTCGGTTGCATGAACTTAGTGCTAGCGTGATAGATACTTTTGTATGACATTATATGTGTTATAATGATCATGCTGGTCCAAACTAAATATTTGATGATTTTAATTAAACCTATGAACTCAACAGTTTTTTGCTGACTTTTTAAGCATGTTTTTCTCAGGTGTGTGAATTGTTTGGTATGGCAAGATATGGCAAGGCAAAAAGGGTCATGGAGCTTTTTATCAGATTGGCAAATTATTTTCGGAGACTTGTTTTTATGTGGGACCACAATGTTTAATGGGCCTAATTTCTATCAAAACTATGACTTATCTTTTGTAAAACTAATTTGATGATTTTAATTCAAAATGGAGTATGTATTCCTTTCTTTATCATCTTGTGTTGTGATTTCCAATAGTAGCACCCTCAACCATCTGTATGCTTCCGCGACCGTTGTAAATTTTGGGGGTGTTACAGATTGGCATCAGAGCCCAGGTTGTAGAGAACTAGGTACATATAAACCCTAAACTATAACCATTTTTATAAAAACAAGTCCCTATGACTGCCATTTGCCTTGCTTGCCATTTTACTTGATTATTTGATTTGACTGTCTGTTATGATTGTGACTTGTTACTATAAGTATTTTATGTATATATTTATATACCCTTAACTTACACTAGTTATTATTACCGATATACTGACACACTTATACCATTTTGTCACAGACTATGTCTTCCCATCCTATTCCGCTGAGTTCACCAAATTCAGAAGACCCGTACATGTAAGTGCCTACTCCTAGTCACAGCAGTCAGCCTACTGGTCACGATACACAGCAGCACTGCCTACTCCCAGTCAGCCTACTAGTCACGATACACAGCCTATTTCACATACTCTTCCAGTCAGACGTACAACTCGCATGAGAGTTCCTGGTTATCGGATGAGGTACTTAGATTTTCTGTCAGCATCCCAGAAGAGACCTCGAGTTATCTATACAGGGACTTCTACCACCCCAGTGTCAGTTTCACCAGCTTCATCTCCGGAGCATTCACCACCTCACCAACGGCTCAGAAGGGCTGATGACCTCTATTCAGAAGAAGAAGAGGAAGAAGAGGATCCTGAAGAAGAACCAGTGCCAGACCCTATTACACCAGCTGAGCCACGACACGGGAAAATGATATTGGAAGAAGTGCCTAGTACATTCGAGTTGGGACAGAGCTCTAGGGCAGCTCAGATTGTGGGAGAGGACAGGGATATGCCTCTCGGGTTAGGTTTGAGAGCTGCTAGCTTGCGAGCCAGGGATGAGGCTCCGGTCACCTGTGAGATTAATGGCATAGTGTGGAAGGATATTGAGTGTATTCATAGCACTCCACTCCAGGCAGGTAGTCCCACTTATGAGCCATCTTCACCTACTTTTGTGCCGCCATCTCCATCACTACCGATTTCCCCTCCACCAGCTGTATCACCATTGACAGAAGAGGAGGAAGATGATGTTACTGGGTTTGTAGACCAGTTGGGTGCACAGGGAAATTTGTTGGACGTTTATTCCGATCAGTTGGAGAGATTAGGGAAACGGGATGAACAGGTCGGCAGAGAGCTTGCTGAAGTCCGACGGAGGTTAGGAGATATTGGGAGAGACCAAGCCAGAGCTTGGGATGCCGAATGGACAAATTGGCATCGTATGCATGAGCTGGAGTCAGTTATAGCTAAAGTCACGAGAGCTGAGCATGAGGATCGTAGGGAGGTATTAGCGTTAAGGAGACGCGAGGCACAGCTCGAGACTAGGGTAGGAAATTTGGAGACCATCATAGCTCAGATGGCACGAGAGCTGACACAACTACGTATTAAACAGGATGAGTTTGAGAGTTAGGAGTTGAGATGTATCTACACTAAACTGGGTAGTTGCCAGTTAGTGGTAGTAGTTTGTAGTCTTAGTAGTAGTCAAGGAACTTATGTTATTTCATAGATGTTCGAGTTCGAAATTTTGTACACCCAACCTTATTTTAATATATATGACGAGCTTGATCGACTATTTTGTTATGATTACCGTCTTTAGGAAATTTACCTTACCCATATGCATTACACTTGTGCCAATTCTTCAAATCTTGATTATCTCCATCCTTCTTATACAGCAACATGCCTCCAAAGAAAGTAACTAGAGCCACCCGTGCACAAACAACAAACCAAGGCCCCGCTGGAGCTGCAGCAGCCCCACCTGTGAATCGAGCCATGCTCGATCAGCTCGTGGAAGAACGAGTGGCAGCAGCACTGGCTGCAGCAAACAACTCTACAACGGATGTTGGCAATTCGAGACCTGCGACTAACAATGCTCGAGGTTGTACATACCAAGACTTCCGGAAAATAATGACTGGAGGTTTTGGAGGTACTGAAGGAGCCATCGTATTGGTTCGATGGATAGAGAGATTGGAGACGGTGTTTAGGATTAGTGGATGTTTGGAGGAGGATTGAGTTAAGTTTGCATCGTTCACGTTTCTGGATGCAGCTCTAACTTGGTGGAATAACTACTTGAAATCATCTGGCTATGACGCTGCATATGCAATGTCGTGGGAAAGCTTTAAAGAGATGTTTCTCAAGAAATACTGCCCTAGGAATGAAGTGAAGAAGCTAGAAGTAGAATTTTGGAATCTTAAAGTGCAAGGCACTAACATGGTAGTATATAACCAACGCTTTCAGGAACTAGCTCTATTGTGTCCTGATATGGTTCAAACTGAGGCTCGTTTGTTGGAGAGGTACATCGGAGGATTACCTCAGTCTATTAAAGGCAATGTCACTACGTATAAGGCTGCGGATCTCCACGAGACAATAGAGGTAGCCAACAAGCTGATGGATCAGGTGATTGAAGATTCGATCGAAGCGGGTGTGAACAATAAAAGGAAATGGGATGATCATCCCCGAAACAATAACCACCCGAACAAGAGGCATGAGATTGCCAAGGTGTATGCTGCCAGACCTACAGAGAGGAAGGTCTACGTTGGAAGCTTGCCGTTTTGCAATCGATGCAAGTTGGATCACAAGGGTCAGTGCACCGTCAAATGCAAAAAGTGTCAGAGAGTTGGACACATGACCCGCGATTGCAGAGCAAGACGTCTAGCGGCAACACAGGTTGCACCGGTAAGGGCCGGAATCACGTATTTTGGCTGTGGTGAAAAAGGACATTATAGGAGTGAATGCCAAAAGATAAAGGACCAGGGAAACGGTGGCAACAGAGGCCAACTAAGAATTTTGGGTAATACAAGGAACCCAGGAGCAGGCATGAACCAGTTAGTTGTTGTGCCCCAAGGGAATAAGGGGAAAGATGCAGTAGCCCGTGGCAGGGTTTACGCGGTGGGAAAAGTGGAAGCGCAAGAGGACCCGAATGTGGTAACGGGTACGTTTCTCTTAAATAACCACTATGCATCTATACTATTTGATACGGGAGCAGATAAGAGTTTTGTTTCCACTGCTTTTAGCCCATTGCTTGGTATTTCCCCGACTACTTTAGGCAACGTATATAATATAGAACTGGCTAATGGAAAAGTAGAAAAAGTAGATACCATTATAAGAGGTTGCACCTTAAACCTATCTAACCACCCATTCAATATTGACCTAATACCTGTAGAACTAGGAAGCTTTGATGTCATCATCTAGATGGACTGGTTGTCAAAGTACCATGCTAGTATTCTTTGTGACGAAAAGATCGTCCGAATACCTTACGGGAACGAAGCCTTAGTCATAGAGGGTGATAGGAAAGGCCGACGAAGCACCTCGAGATTAAACGTTATCTCTTACGCGAAGGTCCAGAAGCATCTTGAGAAAGGATGTCTTCTCTTTTTAGCTCAGGTTTCTGGAAAGGAAGAAAAGGAGCCTGAGGGAAAATAATTGGAAGATGTGCCGATCGTTAGAGATTTCCCAGATGTCTTTCCTGAAGACTTACCCGGACTCCCACCAAAACGACAGGTCGAATTTCGAATTGACCTAGTACCAGGTGCCGCACCTGTAGCACGAGCGCCTTACCGACTAGCCCCAACAGAACTACAAGAGCTGTCTGAACAATTGTCAGAACTCTCTGACAAAGGATTTATCAGACCAAGTTCCTCGCCTTGGGGAGCTCCAGTACTGTTTGTCAAGAAGAAAGACGGATCGTTCCGAATGTGCATCGACTATAGGGAACTCAATAAGTTAACCATTAAGAACCGATACCCCCTTCCCAGAATCGACGATCTGTTCGATCAACTCCAAGGATCGTGCGTTTACTCGAAAATCGACTTAAGATCCGGTTATCATCAACTGAGAGTACGGGAAGAAGATATCCCAAAGACGGCTTTTAGAACTCGATATGGCCACTATGAGTTCCAGGTTATGCCTTTTGGCTTAACCAACGCACCAGCGGTATTCATGGATCTCATGAACCGGGTGTGTAAGCCGTACTTAGACAAGTTCGTGATTGTCTTTATTGACGACATCTTGATATATTCTTGGAGTGAAAAAGAGCATGAAGAGCATCTTAGGTTAATCCTAGAATTATTAAGGGAAGAGGAACTATACGCCAAATATTCCAAGTGCGAGTTTTGGATACCAACAGTCCAATTCTTAGGTCACGTAATTGATAAACAAGGTATCCATGTAGATCCCGCGAAGATTGAGTCGATAAAGGATTGGGTGACTCCTACAACTCCTACAGAAATACGCCAATTCTTAGGACTCGCAGGATACTACAGAAGATTCATTGAGGGATTCTCGAAAATAGCAAAGCCTTTGATGAAGTTGACCCAGAAAAATGAGAAATTTGACTGGGGAGAGAAAGCGGAGGAAGCTTTTCAACTTCTCAAGGAAAAGTTGTGTAGCGCACCTATCTTAGCCCTACCAGAAGGCAGTGGGGACTTTGTAGTCTACTGTGACGCCTCTCATAAAGGGTTAGGAGCTGTACTAATGCAGCGAGAAAAGGTGATAGCTTACGCCTCACAACAATTAAAGACTCACGAGAAAAACTACACTACCCATGACCTAGAGTTAGGATCAGTAGTGTTTGCCCTCAGAATTTGGAAACACTACCTTTACGGCACCAAGTGCGTAGTATATACCGACCACAAAAGTTTGCAACATATTTTGGATCAGAAGGAACTCAATATGAGGCAACTTCGATGGTTAGAATTGCTTAGTGACTATGACTGTGAAATTCGATACCATCCGGGCAAAGCAAACGTGGTAGCGGATGCACTTAGCCGGAAGAAGAGACCGAAACCCCTAAGAGTAAGATCATTAGGTATGACCATTGTCTCACCACTTCCCTCGAAAATTCGAGAAGCTCAGATTGAGGCTCTGAAGGAAGAGAATAAGCCTAATGAGAGAATCGACGGAATGGCCAAAAGCGAAAATGGATTCGTAAGGAAAACGGATGGAACTTTTTGTTTCAAGGACAGGAGTTGGATTCCACTCTACGGAGGTATACGAGACCTCATTATGCACGAATCCCATAAGACAAAGTATTCCATCCATCCGGGAGCCGACAAGATGTATCTCGACCTGAAAAAGCTGTATTGGTGGCCCAATATGAAAGCTGACATTGCAACCTATGTCAGTAAATGTCTAACGTGTTCCAAGGTAAAGGCTGAACACCAGAGACCATCAGGTTTGCTCGTACAACCTGAAATCCCAGAATGGAAATGGGAACGTATAACCATGGATTTTATCACCAAATTGCCCAGAACGCCAAGTGGCTATGACACAATTTGGGTGATCGTCGACCGCCTTACCAAATCCGCTCACTTTCTACCAATTAAGGAAAACGCCAGTATGGACAAGCTTGCACAGCTGTATGTAAAAGAAATAGTTGCTCGACACGGAGTTCTACTTTCGATCATAACTGACCGAGATAGTCGTTTTACGTCAAATTTTTGGAGATCTCTGCAAGACGCTTTAGGAACCGACTTAGATATGAGCACAGCATACCATCCGCAAACAGATGGTCAAAGTGAGAGGACCATCCAAACCCTAGAAGATATGCTGAGAGCATGTGTGATAGACTTCGGTAACAGTTGGGATAGACACCTACCGTTAGCCGAATTTTCTTACCAATAATAGTTATCACACCAGCATTAAAGCTGTACCATATGAGGCACTATACGGCAGAAAATGCAGATCCCCGATCTGCTGGGCTGAAGTTGGAGAAAGCCAACTCACCAGTCCAGAGTTAGTACAAGAGACTACAGAAAAGATCGTGCAGATCAAGAACCGAATGCAAGCGGCCCGAGATCGTCAGAAAAGCTATGCTGACAAAAGACGAAAGCCACTTGAGTTTCAAGTTGGAGATCGTGTCATGCTAAAAATATCGCCATGGAAAGGCGTGATCCGTTTCGGGAAGGTGGAAAATTAAACCCTCGATATATAGGTCCCTTCAAAATTCTCACGAGAATAGGATCAGTAGCTTACCGACTTGAATTACCTCAAGAACTCAGTTCCGTGCACAACGTGTTCCATGTGAGCAATTTAAAGAAGTGTCTTTCCGACGAAAACCACGCCATTCCTTTAGAAGAAATTCAAGTTGACAAAAGATTGAATTTCGTCGAAGAACCCATCGAAATAGTGGACCGAGAGATCAAACGGTTAAAGCAGAGCCGTATCTATATCGTCAAAGTCCGTTGGAACTCTCGTAGAGGTCCCGAGTACACATGGGAACGGGAGGATGAGATCAAACGAAAATACCCACACCTCTTTACACACCCAACGAGTAACCCTAAGTAAAAACCGAGGACGGTTTTCGTTCCTAAGACGGGGAGGATGTGACAACTGGTAAAATTTCCCTAATATTTATATTATTGACAATTCATTTCTGTGACTAGGACACCTGACTAGACCATTATGTGTTAAAACGGATAACAGACCTGCACATATTGACACCCGGAAATCTCACCAAGGAACAGTGAAATTATCACATTTCATGATTTACTCATGATTATTGTATTGAAAACGGGAGGTTATCCCAGTTTCACATGGATTGACACCACACGCAAACCAGGAAACAAATCAAAGATTCAGAAAATGTTAGTGAATAATTAAGGACTCGGAAATAAATTCAAGTAACACATAACGAATCTAGGAATATAAACTCCCAAACGGTTCCAGGACGGATCCGAATTTGAGACAGTTTGACGAAACGCGGGTATTAAATTACCAAACCTTACCTAATAATACATTCACTTCTTAAAATAATTTTTTTTTTCTTTTTCCCTTCCACTAACACACACCCCCAAAAGTCTGTAACCATATCTTCTTTTTGTCGCCTCCCTTATCTTCCCCAGGAAGACTTCGAGCCATCACCATCCCAAAACCCAGGCGCCATTAATTCCTTTGACTTAAAACCCTTGTCTCCTTCATAGATCACGAGATAGCATAGGATACGAAACCATAGAAATAGAGAAAACACACCAAAAAGGTAGGCTCATCCACCCCAAATCCGAAAGACAATATGGAATTACTCTCCAATACCCTCCTTAAATCCACGCCTCCAAGTGGGATTCGAATCACACAATCATCAAAACACACCGAACATCTGAGAAGTTCTCAAGAAAAGGGTCAAGTTGTGATTCGATTGGAGGTTGAGGTGGGTTAATATTGGAGCAGTTGGGTCTCGGATTGGAGGATTCATTCTAGTGTCCATTCGCCAAGAAATCTTTGTAAGGTTAATCTTGATCTTAGTATGATGTTATATATTTTTTTAGAATCGTTATAAGTAAGAAAATTTAGATCGAATGATTTAGAAAATTGGTGATGATAATATTGTGTTCCTGCCGAATTAATACCTAGGCACACCATTGTTTTGAGGAAAGATTTTAAGTTTTGATTAGTTTAAGTCGCATAAGGATTTCCAGGAATGGAGAACTTTGGTAAAGTTAGTATTGATTTGTAGTTATGTCGAATAGAAAGTCCCAGGATTAGAAAACTGTTGAGTTAGTTAGTAATGGTGGTGACAAGGAAGGTTTAGTTTAGTTGTGACGATGTTGTATTCGAACCCACCATGGGAATTGGGTTCATGAACCTGGAAATGCCGTGAGTCAAGTAGACTGTTACACGCCCTGTTGTGATGAAGTCGAGAACCTAGGAACCACGGGTTATGGATTCGAACCTGTGGAAGAAATGTGGCAGAGTTAGCGTGGTTAAGTAGCCATTGGGAGTTGCTAAGCTAGTCCGAATTAGTTAACAACCATTAGGCTTACCATTTGGATTGTATCTCGGTTCAAGGTATGAAACGAGTTACCCTAACACAAGAACCCAAAACTGCAACACAAGGCATCAAAACATCCTCAAAGAAACCCATATGGGATAGGAAGTACTCGTACAAAGGTAACCTTTAGGATGAACAAGAAAAATAGAAAGGTTGAGACAACTAAGTTTTGGAGACCCTAGGTTCCACTATGTCGACCTCAAAATGGGTCAAGGACTCAACGTATAACCAACACGTAGACACCAAGAACTTGGAGTCGAGTAGTACTCGAAGGCTAGTCACAAAGTAAGACCAAGGCCATGAATTGTGGCTCATTACCGTCGCAAAATGGAGATCCCAGAAAGACCTCGCCAAGTTGGTAACTTGGCACAAGTCTGTCTTGACCACAGTGAGAATACCAGGCCAAACGACCCTACAACCAAGCCCAACTAGGAGCCTATTAATAGCCCATTAGACAGCCATGGACCCAGTTGGTAACATGGGCCTGCGTACAGGTCTTTAGCCCACCAGGAATTGTTTTAAAAACAGTCCACTAGTAGCTTGATTTTCCCCCTCTTAGAACCCATGGGCCGCAGCCCATTAGTACCATTAGTGTAAAAACATATTTTGAATAACAGTTATGATATTACCGTCAAGAACAACTAAAATGAATCAATAGCCGTCACGAACTAATGTATATTAACTAACGTTTAAAACTTGTAATAGCCGAAAACACAAAGGAAACATGAAAACTTATTAACTTACATAAAAACTTTGGATAGGCAACTATAAACACTTGGCGGAAAAATTACTCAACTTAAGGTTACATTGAAACAAGTATAGCCGAGAAACCAAAAGTGTGATTTTAATTACACTAACATATGTGTAAAAGTTTGAATAGCCGAAATGATAAACACGACGCAAATAATTAAACGACTAGACTAAATAAAAAATTTACATACACATTGTTAAACAATTAACTTCACTTACATTTTGGAAAATAGGGATAAACATATATATACAAACTAGATTAAATTGTGTAGCAAAGGTAATTATGTCAAAAAAAAATAATAATAAGTTTCACGATAGTTATAAACCATAACACATGTCGAGATATATATAAATACGTAAGCACTTATATTCGTCATATTGATAGCCAAATAAATTAAAAGTGAACGTTACTAAAATATATATCATTTAACTTGAATGGATTAGTCGAAACATAAAACTTTAAACTAATGTTGTGTAAATGGATCATAATAGAGAGACTAGTTAAATTACTCAAGTAACGGGTAGAAACCATTAGGTGATGAACTTCACGAATGTTAAGTCATATTTTTAAAATCAACATAGGCGAATCTATCAAACAATATATGTGAATAATTATACCTATCACAATTAGGTTAAATTCATTCATAACTTAGGTCGTTAGATGTTTCCAACCCCTAGTAACCATGACCTTAGGACAATTATAAGAGTACACATCACCATCCCTTAGGAGAGACCGTAGTAACCACACTTGCTGTCACACAAGTAACAACGCATAGGTATACTAAAACATTAAAATTAAAATCTGAAGAGACTTGGATATAATACTTGAAACTAAGACATTGTTATTTAATATAGGTTGCGTGTTGATGCCGTGCACTCGCTAATTTCACAGCGTTCACTGTTCAAACCAATAAAGGTGAGTTTATAGCCCCAGTTTTACTTTTACTTGTTTTTACAAATATGGGGTGAGAAACATGCAAATCTTTTATGGACCATAATGTTAATGCTTTTACTCAAACCTATTGCGCAGTTAGCCTAAGCCCTAGAACCCACTGTTATGCCCATTTTCATGAGCCGTTAATTTCCTTTGGGAAGCGCGATTGCTTTAGATAGATCTATTGGGGTGACTCCCCCGCTTGGTTTGACCGGATAGGCAGGCGAGCGTATAGCAAGTCGGACTTCGAGTGTATTGGGTTAAACACTCGCTGAGGGCCCCTTGACTATTATTTATGTGTTAGAGATTAGCACACTGGACTGTCGAGCTTCGGTTGCATGAACTTAGTGCTAGCGTGATAGATACTTTTGTATGACATTATATGTGTTATAATGATCATGCTGGTCCAAACTAAATATTTAATGATTTTAATTAAACCTATGAACTCACCAGCTTTTTGCTGACTTTTTAAGCATGTTTTTCTCAGGTGTGTGAATTGTTTAGTATGGCAAGATATGGCAAGCCAAAAAGGGTCATGGAGCTTTTTATCAAATTGGTAAATTATTTTCGGAGACTTGTTTTTATGTGGGACCACAATGTTTAATGGGCCTAATTTCTATCAAAACTATGACTTATCTTTTGTAAAACTAATTTGATGATTTTAATTAAAAACGGAGTATGTATTCCGTTCTTTATCATCTTGTGTTGTGATTTCCAATAGTAGCACCCTCAAAGTTCTGTATGCTTTCGCGACCGTTGTAAATTTTGGGGGTGTTACAGTTGCTGGTCACATCACAATAGCAGGTAAAACAATAAGAATACAAATGTAAAACATTTGTATTAGATCACATGTGATTGTTTCACAAATCACATGTGATTGTAGTAGAATCACATGTGATTTTATGTGATTTTTCAAAATCACATGTGATTCTCACATGAATTACATGTGATTTATACATAAATCGGGTAATGCAAACAGCAGAATACCGAAAATCAACCTGGTATTTCCCAAACGCGTACATTAGATGCTGTAAAATGATCTCCAGGTGTGGTGCCAACTCATCAGCGGCTTCCTGTAATCAAACACAATTTAACTATATACTTGATTTCAGAAATATGAATATATGGCTCATTTCTTCCTAAATAACCTCTTCAAGAGTTGCAAAAGCTGAGCAAGCAGCCGCCTGCACACGCTTGTTATTATCCAAAATTATTCTTAAAAGACCTGTGAGAACTTTTTCAAACTGTTCATGTCCATCTGGATGAGCAATTCCCTGAAACAAAAAACCATGTAGCTGAAAACATCCGACTTCCACTCATCAAGTATGTAAGCAGATATTAAACATGTCCAATTTCATAAACAAAAGGCTTTGAGGTTTTAAGCATTAAAAATACACTTTGGAAAAGTTAGGACTCATTTAGCTATAATTTCATAAACTTAGCTTCGTTTACTTCTACCCTCATCATTTATCAATAATTTGACCCATAGATAGAACTTAACCTGAATTGAGCTATTCATCTACCTTTCTAAACTCCTTTTATTTATTTTCTTCCTCTTCTTCTTTTCCTTATATATCATATTCTTCTTTTTCTTATAATATTTAATTTCATTTTCAGGACAATAAGCAATTACAAGGAACCACAGATACTGAAAGACTGAATAATGAGAAATAATAAACAGCTAAAGGGTATTAACCCACACCTGTTCAGGAGAGCCGTATGTAATGATCTCTAGAGCCTTATTCCAGTTTGTGGGGACAATTACACCGTGCCATTGGATATCTTTCCTTTTGAGGTTCCGTGGGAATAAAAGCTAACCTAAAAACACAAATTAAGCAGCTAACATTTGTCATTAAGCTAATAAGGGATAAAAGTAAAAAGATAACATTTGTCACTCGAAGGTTCATATTACCTGCTACCCACTGGTCCGTGAAGATTTTGATCGATTACAGATCTAAATCTTTTCGAATTGAAGGTTTTTGATCGAGCAACTATCTGTTATGATGATTGGAAGGTGAAATTCGAGTGTTTGTCGCGACGTTTTTATGATGATTCGATCGTACAATCGCCGGTAGAATGGGGAGAGAACCTAGGTTCTTTTGGGAATAAAATGAACTGTGTGTAAAAATAATGCTTTTTATATTTCCATTTTTGCCCTTTGAGGTAGAAGGTGGGTGGGATATGTCATTTAATGACAACCTTTGGATCAAATTGGATTGGGCGGATGGGATTGGTTCAACGGATCTTTGGATAATTGTAGGTCTTTAGGGATCTCAACTCTTTTACCAATAACCTTGTCGGAAGTAGCTTAATGTATCCAGTGTGCTTATTGTGTTCCTAGGTTTATTTTAATCGATGTTATGGCTGCAATGAAAATAAGCTAAATCTTAAGCGGCCGTTTGTTTGTTGGATTTCAGTATCTAAAATGGTTGGCTATTGGCGAATGCTGTTTAGTATCAACTCCTTAACAAAAACATTTCTTGTGGAGTTATTCAAATGCTTTTAAAATTGTAAAGCACTAAATTATTTGGTTCGATCCATATCAAATTCTCCGCTTGTTGTTTTTTATGTCATTTGTTGTAACGTTTTAACAAACAACATACGAACTTCATCTTAAAAATCGTGGATTTGAATGCAACTTCCATGCTAGATGATTATTCTAGACAGACCCGCTAAATCTCTAGGTAATTAATTCATAAGTGTAATGCATATCTTTCGAAAAATCTCTTCGCGCCAGCAAAAAAGAAAAAGGAAAAAAAAAAAAAAAAAAAGGTGACGAACCATGTGAGCATAAGTAACATTTGAAAACCAATTAATTTCCAGAGCACCTTTCTAGTTTTTTCTAATAGATTTATTAATAAATAATTAAATTGGAGAACAAATCTCATGGTTTTCTGTAGCATAGTGGTATTACCACATCTTAAATGGAGGGGTGTGTCTCTTATTCGATTCGGTTTGTTGCACAATTTTTTCTTTTTTAAACACGAAAACCCCCAAAAAAGGTTAAAAAAAACACCTAAACTGAGGTAGATGGAGACTCAAAGAAATGAATTTTAAGCATTTTAAGCCATCAAGTAAGTACTAATCAAAACCAAATTAAGCTTCACCATTTTTATTTTTATTAGTTAACTTTATTATCCAACTTCATCAAAACTACGCTCACATGAACATCTAAAAGTCAAAATAGTGATCTATACTACATATAAAACATGAGCCTCATGTTAAAATTTTAAATACTAGACGAGTACCCGTTCATAGTAACGGAAATTTCTAGCGGCAGGCAATTAACGATATGCGATATTTTGGTAACTGTTTCGTATAACGTTCAAAATAGAACGTGAAAAGATGAAAATTTAATTGCAAACGGTTGTAACATGCGATAATTCATAGAAACACAAGTATACATTTAAAACTGACGCCAACTTAAAATGTCAAAAACATCACATACGAGTTGAACGGAATTCCATATCTAATCCATTCTTAAATTTAAAACATTCATAGAAACAGTAGAGCGCCATCATAATGAAAACAGAAAACCAGAGGAAATATCTAAAATTATTCCAAAATTCTAAACGTATGCAATTATTATTCATAGAAACAGTAGATCGTGAAAGTAATTAAAAAAAAAGAACAAATGTTAGAATATTCAAATGACGTAAAAGACAAGAACTTGAAATGAGACGAGTTTTGTTATATCCTTATATTCTTCAGAGCTTCTGCTGCCCGCATAATCGGGTCAAAGTCTACACTTGTTGACTCCGTGTCAATCAACAAGTTCACTGTAAATAGAGGGAAATGACGCATTATTAGACAAAAATATAAAAATGAAGCAGCGTTTGAAAAAGGTAAATATAAATTTGAGTCGAGTATGTACTTGGTTCGGCATGCACGAGCTTAACACGGGTTATGTATATGACTCCCTTCTCTTTGATAACCCGTGTGAGCCTTGCAGGTACTTTTCGTAACGTATGAAATGCTGTGAACTTAATTTCCGCCCCTCTATCAGAATTGAATAAATGTCAGCTCGTGAACACAAAAAAGTAAATGTAAAACATTTTTTTTAGACACACTTACATCACATCTCTGACAAACAACTCGCACGTGGCATAACCTGCGTGTCCTTTTAGGTATCCCTTAATTACTTTTCTAATAGAGTATAAATAAATTATAAAATATGATTAGGAATACGTAATATATACGCATTATAGTTGAAGAAAAGTGATTGATCTTTTTTTTTTTTTTTTTATTATTTTTTTTTTTTGTGTGCATGATATGTATAAATCATTGCCTAGCTTAGAATGATATATGACAACTATACTTGATATATTTACTACACAAGTTTCGATTAGCATATCAATTTACAATCAATTTAAAAAATACATTATCATTAAAGCAATGTTGTCATTTACTACACGAGTTAATGGCCATATATATCCCAAAATTAGATGTGACAATTGTTTTGGCAAGTAGTTAAGTTACTAAAAGGTAGCATTAGTTAATGGTCATATTAATCATTTTATTATTTACGTTCACACCATGCATTTTTTTTTTTAGAACAACAACTATCATTCACAAAAACCGGAACCCAACGAGCAAGACACCCGAGGGGCCCGGGAAAAACAAAAACAAACTAAAGACTAAAAGAACACCAATCCAACCACTCCATACTAAGATTTCTACTTCTATTTATACACCATAAATACGATAAACTTTTTATGTCTTTTATAATACGCGCCATCGACGGTCTTCTATTCCGAAAAATTGCCTCGTTTCGCTCCCGCCAAATGCACCAATGGCCGACTCTAATAAACGCTTTTATAACTTCCTTTTTCTTTTTGTCACTAACCAGATTCTTATACATGGAGAAGAAGCCTTTCATATCAAAAGCGAACAACGGACTAATCTTACACCACTGCCCGATGACGCACCAAACCGCGTCTGCCAAACCACAATGCAAAAACAAATGCAACGAGTTCTCTGGAAACTCCTCACAAAGAACACAAAGATCAGAGTTTAGAGGAACATGCCTTTTCGCTAACTGGTCCCGGGTAGCTATTCTATCTATGTGAGATCTCCAACAATGAATGTTCACTTTGGTAGGAACGAGTCTGCTCCACGAGTACCCGTTAACCTCATTCGTACCATTAAGATTTTCCAGAATTTTTCGAAGCGATTGTGCCGTAAACTTATTGCCTTTATCGCCCTCCCATATCCACTTGAAGTCCTCCATGTGAATCATCTCCCGAATTTGAATACCTTTTTTGCTCAACCACCCATCAACTTTTGACACTTCTTTCCAAGTTCCCGTTAAATATTTGTTACACGGAATGAACGAGAGGCGTCTACCACTATCGTGAAAAGAGTAGATAACTTTCCGCCACAATCTCCTCGGTTCCGTTTTAAATCTCCAAATCCATTTCGATGGTAAACTTTGATTAATAAATTCCAGCGAACTTAAACCGAGGCCACCATCTTTTTTTGGTTTACAAACTTTATCTTTCGCCACCCAGTGAGTTTTAGCTTTCCCGTATATATGGACATTATTTCAACTTAATTAGCCAATTTTGTGATGATTAAAGAAAATCATTGAAGTTTTGTAACAAACAACCAAAACAATGTGAACATTAATCTTACATAAGAAGCTTTGCATGATATGTATAAATAATTGCCTAACTTAGAGTGATATTTTTACATGCATTTTCATTAAATCATTGCCCGTATTCTAAATTTGCATGATATGTATAAATCATTGCCAAAGCACATCCAATATCGACGGGTCTTCATTTAGCATGCATGATGAATATTATGACCCAAAATATAAAGTGTCCTCATTTATATAGATATTGGTTGCTTGATTATATATTTGCCTAAACTAATGGTCAATTCTATTAAATGTATATCTATCCTAAATTTACATGTAGTAGGAAAAAATAGCACATAAAAAAAGTCACAACTACACTTGATGTTAAACATTTGAAAAATCACAACTTAAATTTATATAAGAATAACATAAGTTTTCTGATAATGTAAACATAGTCGAAAACAATGTGAAAGTTTATTATGTCCAAGAATGACTTGATCTCTTTACGAACAAGTCTACCCATATCCGATCAATTTTAGCCGTTGTAGCTCCGACAAGTTGTTCGACATCAACATGAACATCAATAGTATGAGAGTTTGTGTTTGTTTCTGAATTTGTCTATAAAACGATAGCTTGATTAAACAACACATAATTTAAAAAATAAAAAGCAGATTGAAATATTCTACTTATCAAAGTCATGAAACACTACATATGAAAAGTTTGAAAATTACAGTGTTTTACATAGACCGTCATTTGATCCCATCGTCGTCAATCTTTTAGACATTGATTTAATTTTTCACTTCTTATATAAATCGATACAAACCTAAACAAAAAACGTAATAAATACGAGTATATTGTTAATTGTTAAGTTATAATTATAATAATGAAACTATGTAATCTAATTTTAGATGTAATATATAATTTTATATGCTGATTGTCTACTATAATAATGGCCCATCGTGATTGCTTAAATTGGTATTATGTTCACTCCTCTTGTCCAACCCATCTTCAAGGCCCACTATCTTGGTTAGAATTAGCCATAGTTAGCTAGTAACTTCAGAGTTTGACAGGAAAATTATTTCTAAATGACATAAGCAGTATTCTAACGTTGATTACATAAACTATCTTACAAATGTAAGAAGTTGCAAACACGTGATTGGTGTCAATAAACAAAACCGAATTGGTTTAATAGTAGGTGTTAAGTCCAGTTTTAAATAGGAGACACTTTGCAATTCTAACTAATCACAAACATTAATGCGCGCGAACAAGAAATTCCAACGCCAAATGATAGTTTATTTATAAAAAGAGCAAAGTGCAACACAGGAAAATAAACTAAGGGAACCAAAACATCGTTTATACTTTTGTTAAACAAGATGTTTAAACAAAATGCCAACACATTAATTCTATTCTTCACCACTATCACTTTCATCAATCAAACTATAAACTCTTTTCCGACCAACTACGAATACTCGACTCTCAACAGTTGGCGTTGGAATTTCTTCTTCATCATCGTCATCATTTGAGATGACAATAACGTAATCCCAATTCCAGTTTATCAAGTTAAAGTTGAAAAACGGATTAGGATGTGTAGCAGGGTTGGGAGGTGGAAGAAGCTGTATAAAACCAAAAATAAAAGGAGAGATTAGATGTTGTCCACAGTTACAACAACGAAGCAAACAATAATATAAGATGAAGCAAACATACACAAACACGAAGCAAAACATTTCTAACCTCAAGATCGTCGTCAATATTCTTTTCATTTTTCATTGCCATGTCTATGCGAATGAAAGTAAACAAGATGAACTAAATCAATACATTAGTATTCTTTATATAGGCATTTGGAAAACCCTTGCCATATATAATGTTTGAAGTTTGAAGTTTAAATTGAAGATATGAATACAATTTCCCGCCATGTCTTTAAAGAGATGAATCGTTTAGTTTAAAGTTTACAATAGTTTCCTTTATTAGAGTTTGAAAAAAAGTCAGACCCTACTTCAAGAACAAGTCAACTAATTAGCCATTGCATTATTGTCATATCGTAAGTTTAAGTTTACATCCATTGTATTAAAATAGTTTCCTTTATTAGCTAAGAACAAGTCAACAAAGTTTACAGCCATTGCATCATATCGTAAGTTACAACCATTGCATTAAAAGAGTTTCGACTTTCCTTTGCAAGCAATAAGGGCATTATGGGGATTGACCAAAACTTAAGTTTTCACTTTTTCATTTGACCATTTATACTTTATAAGTAGTATAGATTCAACATACTGAGTAAACTACCTTTTTGTTGAAATTAAACCTAATAATATATCTCATGAATCGTTTCCTAACTTAACACACTCCAACAACGTACTAATGGCATACATAATGGTTTCCTAAGTCACAAACTGTATGTACAAAATGGTTTCCTAAGTTAGAACATGTACAACTACTACATACAACACAATGACATACAAAATTACAAATTTATATTCTAATATTTTTTTATAACATATAAACTATACAAAGAGTGTATGCCAGTAATCAAAACTTAAGTTAGCATTATAATATTATGAAATTTGAAATACTAGTTTATGCTTCAAAAATTATTCAAATTCAAGGTCAAGAGGCTGATGACGTATAGTCCGCACTCGGGTCACGAACCCGACCAATACTCAAGCCCATCACGCGTGGGCTATCACGATAAAGATTTGGGCTTACAACGGCCCAAATCCGAAATCTATTATTGGCCTTGATATAGGATCTCTTATTTACGGGATAAGGATCAATAGACAGAATAAGGCGGGATACGCCGAAGAGTAAGGAACACGAAACCAACAAGGATTTCGTATGTATATAAAGGGCATCTCGGCTCTCATTAAAGGTATCATATCATAACCCTAACTCTTCACTAAAACCCTAAAACCGATTACTTACTCTCACGCCGGAGGATAATCGTGGGAGACAATCCCACGATAAGCCTAACGGTGTTTTTTGTTCTCTTAGTGCGCAGGTCTCAAGCATTAAGATCCAATTGATACGGGAACAGGAATCCAAACAGGGGACGCCCAACTTTTGTATCAACAATTATTCAAATTCAAGGTCAAGAGGCTCTTCAATACAGTACTGACTGCTAAATCTCTAAGTAATTAATTCATAAGTGTTATACGTATCTTTCGAATAATCTCTTCCAACTAGCAAAACAAAAAAGAAAATAAAAAAATGTTACAAAACGTGTCAAGTAACATTTGACAACCAATTAATTTCCATTGCCTTTCTGGTTTCTTCTAAAATACAACATTTGAGAATAAAACAGAAGGTCTTGTGTAGCTTGATGTCTAAGTCTCTTCGTGAAAGAAATGTAGGTCTCTTGTTCGAGTCCTCACGCCACATAGATCTTATTGTATTTTTATGTTTTGAAATGAATTTTAAGCCATCAAGTGAGTTTTATCAAAACTAAACTAGATTAAGCTACATCATTCTTATTGGTTAACTTTATTATCCAACTTCAATAAAACTACGCTCACACGAACATGTGGAGGGAAAAATAGTTATCTATACTACATATAAAAGTTATAACAATCGTACATGTACGGGTAAAACTACACTATAATGTCCATGTAATAAACACAAAAATGAGATGTCAAAACACAATATAAATCTACATAGAAACAACTTATGTTACAAACAAGCACGATTAATGTGATATGTCCGATCTTGAAGACATTGTACAAGGTAATTAAAGAGGTCATGTTCTACGTACATATATCAATTTATTCCTCTCTTTGTTATTCTAGACCGTTCGAATATTCTGTGACCACATGAGATCGCGTTCATCTAAAACAAATTAAAAAAATTAATAATAATAAAAAATTACCAAAGAGTCGAGAGCTTGTTGCTTTTTATGTTATTTGTTGTAACGTTTTCTTAATCTATGCATAATTCGTCATTAACACTCTTGGATTTGAATACTACTTTCATGCTCGTTGATTATTTGACTATAAGTTACTCCCTCCGTCTCAAATTATAAATCCATTTTCTTATTTTTGATTGTCCAAAAATAGTAGTCCATTTTTTTTATTTCAATCAATTAAAAGACATTTTAGTGGAGAAATAATATATTTGATTGGTGAATAGATTAATTAATGGAAATTTCTTAAACTTAGTACAAAATGAAAGTGGACTTATATTTTGGGACAGAGGGATTATCATTTTTTGAAGAGTAAATTACATGGATGGTCCCTATGGTTTGTCAAAAGTAACAACCTTCGTCCCCCGAAGTTTGAAGTTGCACTTGTAGTCCGTAAGTTGGTAAACAAATAACACACCAGGTCCAATAGTTAACGTGTCGTTAGTAAGACCAAAAAGTCAGACTACGTGGCAAAGATGGGAGGGTATTTTTGTTTTTCCATGTTCCAACGTTATTATACTCTACTATTTAATAAAAATCCACCCCCACTACAGATTTCATCTTCTTCCTTTTATTTTCTTTTTCTTCCATATAATTATAAACCCTCAAATCAAAACGATGGTGAATTGTTATTATGGTAGAAGATCAAATATCATCACATCTTGGACAAATGAAAACCCTAGCAGACGTTTTTATGGATGCCCAGATCATGTAAGTGTTATCTTGTTTATTAGGGTAACACTTTGCAATCATTAATATGTTATCTTTCTTGTTTATTAGGGTATAGTGGATTGGTTTGATCCCCCTATGTGCCATCGTGCTGTAAACATAATTCGAGGACTATTGAGGGCAAGAAACAGACAAGAAGCTCAATTGTTGGAAGCACAAAGAGGACGTGAAAGAATGAAGAAGTTGTTGCTTGTTTCATGGTTAACATTTTTAGTGTTAGAATTTTTCAAGTTGTATGTTAAATTTAGTGGTTGTATTGGTTTAAGTAATGTTACAAACCATGTGTTATTGTAGTGGGTTATAGTAGTGTTTGACATAAGTAGTCAATTTTGTATTTGCAACAACCTATGATATATAAATGGTACTACATTTGAATCTTATTACTCTTTAGTGTTTGACTTGTGGTTGTTTTTGTTTGAATGCCAAAATTGACACATAAAAGTCAAGATGACCCATTTCTAAAGTGGAAACCATGAGTCTCCAAAACCTGTGCTAAAACCAAACCACAAAACACAAGTTACATAAAACCAAACCTTAAAAGTTTGCCATAACAGTCAAAATTGACCCATTAAAGTCAAAATGATCCATTCCAAAAATCAAAAAAAAAAAAAAAACCTGTGCTATTTGCCAAAACAAGTAGGTTATCATAAACCTGGTCCATAACAAGACAAAATAACGATAAACTTGATCCATTCCATATCAAGTCAAAATTGACCCATAACAAGTCAAAATAACCATAAACCTGAACCATTCCATAAACTGTCAAATAACATAGTCTAGTCAAATGATCACACATGATCAAAATTAACCATAAACCTGCATCATTCTAACAGTCTTGTCAAATGATCACTCAGGATCAAAATCAGTCAAATAACATGTTGATACAAAAGTTGGGCGTTCCTTGTTTCCGTACCAATTAGATCTTAATGCTTGAGACCTGCGCACTAAGAAAACAAAAAGACACCGTTAGGCTTATCGTGGGATTGTCTCCCACGATTATCCTCCGGCGTGAGAGTAAGTAATCGGTTTTAGGGTTTAGTTGAAGAGTTAGGGTTATTAGATCGTACCTTTAATGAGAGTCAAGAGACCCTTTATATACACACGAAATCCTTGTTGGTTTCGTGTTCCTCACTCCTCGGCGTATCCCGCATAGGTCGGTTGTTTGATACATATCTCATAAATAAGAGATATCCTATATCAAGACCATAAATAACTTCGGGTTTGGGCCTTCGTGAGCCCAAACCGTTATCGTGATAGCCCATTCGTGATGGTCTTGAGCCCATTCGTGATGGGCTTGAGTGGTAGTAGCATCCATTGGTCGGGTTCGTGACCCGAATGCGAACTATACGTCATCATGTCCCCCCAGTCTAGTATGCGTAGTGTAACGACTGCGGATGCTAGACTAACAAATGTAGCAAAAAAGTATTCCGGGATGCGTAGCAGAGAAGTTTCAAGTATTTCCCGCCTAAAAAAAGCAAATTAATCTAGTCCAAGTACATCCGTATATCCTTCGTAAATCGTGAGGGGTGGGTGAAAAAGTGCTTCACCTTTTGGCTTCCCAGCCACACGATTAGAGCAAGTGGGGTGCACGTGTCATCCATCCACGAATATGTGTAACCCTATATAAGGTGTCATTTCCATTTCACTGTGCTTATCACAGTAAAAATCATCCATTGCCGCCATTGTTAAAAACTTTAAACAGCGAACAAGAAATCAACAACTCATAAGGTAACGGCGTATGCGCTTCAGAATCCTTTAAATTCCAACCATGGTTCTTCAGTTATCCGATTTTAATTCCTATATATCTGAGGACGAACTTCGTCAGTTCACCTCAGATTATTACATCCCTATCGCATTGCACCCGGTGGTTCCGGTGGCGACTGCGTCAATAGCGAACTTCCCTCAAGGGAAGGTAGGGGTATACACACGTTTCTTCGAATTCGCTAACCAACGTGTGCCCATTTCCCTATTTTTGTGCGATATTCTAAACCACTATCGTCTTCATATTTCCCAACTGCACTGTATAGGTGCAACAAAAATAACCAATTTTGAAGTAAATTGTCGCCTGTTGGCGATTGAACCCACAATCCATCTATTCCGCGCGTTTTATCACACCTCGTGGTCAAACGGGTGGGTGTCCTTTTCCAAGCGCGCAGGGCCGCTGCAGTGCTATACGGAAAAGTTAGACGCACTGAGGAACTGGAGGGAGAAGTTCTTTTGGGTTGATAGTGCATTTTTTCCATGGATTTTTTAGTTCTATACCCAAGAATCATTACCGAGAGATGAGCGCCCCATCCCCGGAACGTATAGCGCAGAAGATGCGGAGACGATTAATGCCAATCGCATACCAATCAAGGCGTATCCAGAGGAGTTTTTGGTGCACATGGGCATCAGTCGCAATTACTTCGGTAGTCCAGAGGAGGTGCCAACTTTTTTGGACGAGAATAGCCGGGGTGGGTGCTTGTCTCTTCCTTCCTCTTCGCTTAGTAGTTGTAAGCGTTCTTCCCTTTGTAGCTTATCTAACTCATTTTGTGTTTGTTTGTTGTTTGTTGCACAGAGATGGATCTATTCAGTGTTGTTCGCTTGGAGAGGCCGAAACAAGTGACTGTAGGGGTGCGCCCTTTGAGAGATGGCGAGGAGCCAGTTCTACAGGCTACCGCGGGGCGCACGATGGAAATCGTGCAGGAGGAGTCAGAGGATACGCCCCCAATTGTTTTAGAGGCGACTCCTCTGCGCAGTTTTCCCACTCCTGAGGTACAAATCCATGTAGAAGAGCTATCGCAGACTGATTCGTCAGAAAGTGGGGAGTTTGCCATGTCTGAAAGTGGGCAAGAAGGCGCTGGCCAAGGGGTGAAGCGCAAGACAGTTGCTGGGGATGATGGCGCTGGTACGTCCAAAAGAAGGCGCCATCTTATCTCTAGTGAGCAATCATCATCAGAGGAGAATGCGACGCAGAAGGATACAACTGAAACTCCTCTCCTCAAGTAAGTAATTAGACTTGTGTCTTTGAAACTTTGACGCATAGTATGCGTTGATATTATAGTATAACTTTAACCCTTGCCTTTTGCGTGCAGTGTTGGAGATGCTGGTGATGCTGCAACGCGCGCTGGGGAATCGCCACCCAAGGCGAGTCCCTCGCCTACTGATCTTCGTGCGCAGGGGGGCCAAGAGTCTGGGACAAAGGCTTCTGAAGATGTGCCTACGGACCAGTTGATTGAGGAGTTAAGCTTGGCTGTTGCGCATGAAGCCTCATTGGTTGCACAGCTCAAAGCTAGGCATGCGGGTGAAGGTAGCAGCAGTGCGCAGAAGGATAGGGAAATTGCGCTACTGAAGGCGCAGTTAGCTGATGCTCAGGCTGAGGTAGAGTCGACCACTGTGTATGCTTAGAAACTTGCTGATGAGAGGCTATCGTTGTTTGCTCAAGTGAACCAAGAGCGTGCTGGCGCAAAAGAGTACAAGGCCACTTGCCTTTGGGCCTTGAAGTATATGGAGCAGAACAAGAGCGCTCACTTCGCCAGACTAGATGATTTCCGCAAGGCTGTGGAGGAGTCGCTGGAGAAGCAAGAAATCAAGCTGCGCAAGCTCAGTATCGAGTATGACGAAGAGCTGTATCCCCATCTGGTATCTTCTATCGCTGAGCGCAGGTGGCTTATCAGCCATGGGTTACGCCTTGCTGCCTTGGGTACTTTGGAATCCCAAGAGGTGCGGGAGGCTTTTGGGGAAGTTGTGGAGCGTGCGCTTGCGCGTGGCAAGGCGCAGGCTATAGAGGAGCTCTCTGAGAGCGGATTGTTGAAGGTGCCTGCCACACAAGTGCCCGATTATAATGCTGATTCCTTCGATGAGCTTGTCGCTGCCATGGAAAAGATGAAGCTGCTAGACCTTCCTCACATTGCTCAACTGGAGCGCGACCAAGATTACCCCATAAGTGTTATTATGGAGGGGTTAACCTTGGCTAGGCATGCAGCGGAGGGCGCAGAGGCACAAGCTGACTATTTTCTCAAGCCAGATGAATCGCAGCTGCAGGTACCTATCTTCGCTCGCCCTCGCAACATCCTGGATCCTTTTTCCCTTGAAAAGGAAATTTCTCTGAAGGAGTCCTTAGAGGCCCATGCTATGAGGCTTGCGAAGAAGCAGGGTGTGAAGGGGAAGGCCATCCTTTGTGGTGTCGGTGCTGCGCATATTCCTAGGTCTGATGGAGTGCTCGTTAGCGTACCGACGGTGTCGCCCCAAGATAGTGGTCTTCTGCAGGAGCTTGAGGGAACTGGTCATGCTGCGTACCATGTTGGCGGTTCTGGGCTTAGACGCACCCATAGCTTTTAGATTTTTTTGTCTTGGTACTTTTTTGTAATAGATTAACATTTTGTTGCACATGTGCATGTTAAGTCTATATCTTGTATGAACTCGTAGTCCGTAATAAAATGTTGATTAGAAAAATACGATTGTACGCATATTGTATCAAATGTGATTGTGGTTATAATGTTTGTACTTAGTTATTTTGTCTTTGCGTGAAAGACTTCTATGTTTTGTCTAAGAATCAAACTGTTGTGTACATACTTAAGAAAATTTATAAGAATCCACAATCGTGTATGAAGTTCATAAAATTTGCAAGTGTATGGATTGATATGCAGCGTACTGCAAGTATCATATCAAGGAGCTAAGTGTCTTAACTCCTAATTTGTTAAACGTGCACAGTGTGCTTTGTTGTGTATCCGTCGTGGGATGCACATTGAACTTACTCCAACGTCTTGAGAGTAAGGTGTTTAACAAGGATGCGTGATCCGATGTTGATGGGTTTGCAACCCTCTTACTCAACGAGTTATTTAGTAGGTTTACTCATCCTTTTACCATCGTGGGTTTTAATAAGTGCATGCACGCCATGTAGGCAGAAAGTAAAGTAACAACAATATTGAGACATAAATAACATGTAAACAATAAAGTGAAATGTGTCGCAGAATTAGCTAGAAACCGCGACCTTGAATTAATACTTGCAAGTTTTTGTAAAAAGAAAAAACATTTGCCTAAATGAAACAAAATGTAAATACACGGATATTTATTGAGCACTTACTAAAGTGCGGGGGTGTCCGTGTGTTGGGTCGTAACCTTTCCTAAAGATAGCATCTCTTGAGATTGCAAACATTCCATGTGCGTTGTAGCTCACGGCCATCCATGTCACGCAGCTTGTACGCGCCTTTACCTAGTGCTTCAACGACCTCATAGGGTCCTTCCCACTTTGGTCCTAGTTTACCTGTATCTTCTGCGTGGCTCGCATCATTAGCGCGATATACAAAGTCGCCTGGTCTGAATGAGGTGCTTCGAACTTTAGCATCGTAGTATCCCTTCATTTTTGACTTGGCTTTTGCTTCACGTATAGCTGCGCATTCGCGCCTTTCTTCCAATAGGTCCAAGTCGATACGTCGTTCGTCGTCATTGGTTGCAACATTAACTTCCGCGGTACGAATAGTTGGCATCCCAATTTCAGCTGGTATGACAGCTTCTGTCCCATAGACAAGAGAAAAGGGAGTGTCTCCATTGCTAACTTTGATTGTCGTGCGGTGCGCCCATAAGACATGTGACAATTCATCCACCCATCTTCCTTTGTGCTTGTCCAGGCGCGCTTTAATTCCTTCGCCTAGACTTCGATTTGCGCGCTCAACCAAACCATTGGTTTGTGGGTGTTTAACTGACGCGAAGTGTTGTGTAATATTTAGCTCTGCGCACCAGTCTTTGAACGGGTTATCACGGAATTGTTTTCCGTTATCCAAAACGATCTCCCCAGGTAATCCAAAGCGGCATACAATATTTTCCCAAACGAATCGTTTTACTTGATTACCTATGATTGTCGCCACTGCTTTTGCTTCAATCTACTTAGTGAAGTAGTCTATTGCCACAATAAGAAATTTCAGTCCCCCCGCTGCAACAGGGAAGGGACCCGCAATGTCGATACCCCACTTATAGAATGGCCATGGAGAAGTGATAGGCGTTAGTTCTTGTTGTGGTCTGCACGGGATGGGTCTATGAACTTGGCAGTCGCTACATTTCTTTATCACATCGCGCGCATCGCGATGCATAGTGGGCCAGTAGTATCCTGACCGCAGGGCTCGTGCTACAACGGACCGTGGTCCTGAGTGCATACTGCATGAACCGGCGTGAATCTCTCGGAGTACGTAATCTGCCTGAAGAGGTCCAACGCATCTAAGCCATGGTTGTAGAAATGAGCGCCGATATATGATACCATCTCGAAGTTCGAACCTCTGCGCTGTGTGCCGTATCCGTCGAGCGTCTTTCTGCTCCTCGGGCAATTTGCCCTTACTTATGAATTCGATGATAGGGGTCATCCATGTAGGATCCTGCTCTTCTATCACCGTAGATATCTCCATTTCCGAGATGGATTTGTTTTTTAGGATCTCCACCAATACTTGTTTTGACAGGTGCGCGAAGCTTGTAGATGCGATTTTGCTTAGTGCGTCCGCCTTTTTGTTCTCCCCTCTAGGAACTTGTTTAATGGTAAACCTGTCAAAACCTTGGATTAGTGACTTGGTCTTGTCGAGGTACTGGTCCATGTTATCCTCTTTAGCCACATATTCGCCCAGCACATGGTTGGCTACTAATCGAGAATCCACATTTGCTTCTAGGTTGCGTACGCCCATTCGAGTTGCAATGCGTAATCCAGCGATTAGGGCTTCATATTCTGCCTCGTTGTTCGTGGCTGTGAATTCAAAGCGCAGTGCGTAAGTGAATTCCATTCCTTTTGGGTTGGTGAGGATAAGGCCTGCGCCCGATCCGTCTACACATGAAGATCCGTCCGTGAACAGGACCCATGGCTCTTGTAGTTCTACCTCGCTCAGTGGAGGTGCAGCATCGGTGTCTGGTTTTTCGATGATGAAGTCTGCTAGTATTTGTCCCTTAACCGCAGTGCGTGGTCTATAAGAGATATTATACTCGCCTAGCAGCACACTCCATTTTTGTAATCGCCCCGATGCGTCAGGTTTAGAGATAACTTGCTTGATAGGTTGGTCTGTGATCACCGCTATTGGGTGTGCTTGAAAGTATCTACGCAGTCTTTTGGCGGCAAATACTAACGCCAAGACCAACTTCTCCATTGGGCTGTAGTTAATCTCTGTCTTCTTGAGTGCTTTTCTTACAAAATATACCGGTGTTTGTATGGAATTCCTATCCGTCAGTAGCACTGCGCTGACCGCTCCATGAGTCGCAGATAAGTAGACGATTAACTCCTCCCCTGGTCGGGGTGCGACTAGCTTAGGAAGCGCTGCTATATGTTGCTTAAGCTGTGTGAAAGCTTCCTCCGCTTCCGTAGTCCAACGAAAGTCTCCCTTTTTTGTACACTTCTTGAGTGTTTTAAAGAGAGGAAGTGACTTATCCGCTGATTTGGATAGGAATCTGTTCAAACTGGCTAGTTTTCCATTCAGAGACTGAACTTCTTTCAACGTGCGCGGTGAAGGGAGTTGGATGACAGCCTCTGTTTTTTCTGGGCATGGCTTAATGCCATCTGGTTCTATCAAGTATCCCAGGAACATGCCTTCTGTAGCGCCAAAAGTGCATTTCTTAGGATTTAACTTCATGTTGATCTTTCGTAATGTTCTAAATGTTTCTTCAATGTCGCGCACCACTTCGTCTTCAGTAAGGCTTTTTATGACAAAGTCGTCTACATAGACCTCTAGGTTGCGGCCCACTTGCTTTTCAAATGCATTATCTACCAATCGCTGGTAGGTGGCGCCCGCATTCTTCAGGCCAAAAGGCATCTTTGTATAACAATAGACACCTTGGCTTGTGTGGAAGGCTGTTTTTTCCTCGTCTTCCTTGGCCATTTGGATTTGGTGGTACCCTTTGTATGCATCCAAGAAACATTTAAAAGGATATCCGCACAAAGATTCTACCTTCCAGTCTATCTCTGGCAGTGGGTAGCAGTCCTGTGGACATGCTTTGTTGAGATCAGTGAAATCCACACACATCCGCCAACTACCATCGCTCTTCTTGACCATTACTGGATTGGAGAGCCAGTCATGGTAATAGACTTCTCGCATGATGCCTGCATCCACAAGTTTGTGTACTTCTTCCAGAATGGCTTTTGCGCGCTCTGGAGCCTGGCCGCGCTTTTTCTGCCGTACTGGGGAATATCCTTGTCGGATTTTCAGCTTGTGTTCTGCAATCGAGCGTGGCACACCAGTCATGTGCTTTGGTTCCCATGCGAAGATATCCAGATTCTTTTGCAAGAGTGCGCACACGGCAGCTCTGCCTTTATCAGACAGCGATCCCCCGATCGATACTTCTTGTTCCGGGTAATCAGGATGAATTGCGACCTTCAGATTTGGTACTTTAGCTGCGCTCTGTCCTGGGGCGTGCGTCGTCTCACATGTAATCGTGTTACACTCTCTTGGTGGCGCAGCGTTATTGTAGATGGTGACAATGCCGCCCTCTACCGGGAATTTGAGCATCCCATGTGCTGTGGACGGTACTGCGCGTATTGCCGAAATTCCTGGTCTTCCGATGATGCCATTGTATGGCGAAGGAGATCTGATCACCATAAAATTCATCCAGGCTGTCGTGGAATGTTCCTTATTACCAACAGCGACTAGTAGTCGTAGTTGCCCCATGGGCCATATCTTTTCTCCTATGAAGCCAGTCAACGGCGTCGTGGCTGGGCTTAACTGTCTTTGTATCTCAGGTTGCAATCTCTTGAAACAATGCTCGTACATTATGTCCGCTGATGCCCCTCCATCAACATACATGCGGTGGATATCGTGGCCCCCCGCATTTATCTCAATGGTGAGTGGTTCCGCCACTGCGTTGTCCGCAACCAAGGTGGGGAAAGAGATTTCGCTTCCGTGAGAAAATTTCTGGCTGATCTTTTGCCTAGTCTTTCGCTGCCATGATTGTATCATGTAAATTGTGTCAGCCTTGTCCTTAGGCGCTTCTTTTTTTTCCCCCAGTTTTCTGTTTCTCTTTCCCATCCTTAATGTTCTTAACTAGATGGTCCAATCTGCCTTCTTTTACTAGCTTCTCAATTAATTGGCGCAATTGAACACACTCATTAGTTGTGTGGCCCTTCTGTTGATGCAAATAATGTTCTAAAAACGTTATTTATATCTTTCGATTACTTCACGTTTTGAGGATGACAAAATGTGAACTCACGTTACGTTAAAATTAACGTTAACAAGTTTTTAATCGGAAGATCCCGTTTCTACGCAAATCTCTCTTGAACAAAGTTACAACTTGAACTAGTGATCAAAGAACTGAATTCATGTTTTGAAAATTCACATTTTAAATGGGACAAAACATTTTTTCAAAAATACACATGACAAATTATTTTTGAAATATTAAGAAATGTTTTAATGGAAAAATAAGTTTGAAAATCACAACAGCTATTTTCCCCCCCAAAATCAGCTCCAACCTTCCCCAAATAAGTTTTCACCAGAAAAGACAAAATTTGGAGCGTCCTAGTCTACCACGGCTCCACGGTACCGTTAAATTTAACGGAGCCGTGGGTCATTTAGTGGAGCCGTCCGTACCATTTTGAATTGTAACGTTCAGATTTTCTTTGCCTATAAATACCCACCTCTTTCACAGTTTTAGGCACCCTTCACACACAGAAAAATCCCTTAGTAAAACCCTCTCACACCTTTCACTTCTTAGGGTCAATTAGATTAGTTTTTCTTTGTTTCAAGAGTGATCCAATCATCCTTCAAGTGATCCTCTTCATACCTCTTCACTAGCAAGAGAAGAACACAAGTATCCAAGTTGATACAAGGTGTTGTCATCCCTCTTCATTGGCAAGAGAAGAACTCAAGTAATCAAGAAGATACTAGAGTTATAGTTGATAGGTTTTTGTAACACTTGTTACAACCTTGTTGTGTCTTAGCATACATCAAGTTTATTTTCTTTTTGTGAGTGAGAGTGAAGATCAAGTGTGATCTATAGAGATAGTGAACATCTCTTGAAGCCATTGGGCTTGTGTGATTGATCAAGAAGATCAAGGGTCATTAGGTTAGTGTTAGTCGAGTAGAGTGAAGTGAGTGTTGATCATTGTGATCGTGTTGAGATCTTGGTGATCTCTTGAAGCCATTGGGCTTGTGTGTTTGGTCACGTGGACCTTGGTAGATTGGTGCTAGCTAAGATTAGCACTCGACATCTAGCTTAGTGTCGGAAATAGGATAAGCGACGTGTACGGTTTTCTCCGCCTGAAGGGAGGTTGTTGATATAGTGTTTGAAACTCTCGAGTGTGGTACTCGGGGAGTGGAGTAGGGCGAAGAAGAGCTTCGTAGCCGAACCACTATAAATCCTCTGTCTCGGTTTGATCTTTCCAACTCTACTCTTTACTTTTATTTGTTATTTTTACGTAGCTTAGTTTGTAGTTCATATTGGTGTTGTTTGATTACACATAGAGTTCGAATCAAAGTTTCCAATAGCATACTTTTAAAACAAGATTTTTAAAAGAAGTTTTTAAACCGGTAAACTATTCAACCCCCCTTCTAGTTTCGCACAATTGGTATCAGGAGCCACGTCAGTCAAGTTTTTAAAGTATATTGTATTTTAAAGCTTGAACCGATCAATGGATTCCGACAAATATCTAGAAGGGCAATCTATGCAAAGACCACCACTTTTCGAAACCGATTGTTTTATTTATTGGAAAACAAGATTCGAAACGTATGTGAAATCAAAAGACATTGATCTTTGGCATGTTATTACCGAGGGTGACTTTCAACCTATTCAAAAGAATCCGGAAACTAAAAAGGATGAAATAGTTTCTTATGATAAACAAAGTGATGAACTAAAAAGGAAATTAGCCAAAAATAATGAGGCTAAAATGATGATTTATAATGCTTTGCCTAAAAAGGAATTTGAAAGAATTTTTATGTGTAATACGGCAAAAGACATTTGGAAAACATTGTTAGTCACTCACCAAGGTAATAACCAAGTCAAAGTGAAAAAGATAGATCTTCTTGTTCAACAATATGAACAATTCTCCATTTCGGAGGATGAGTCAATAGATAATGCTTTTGCTAGATTTAATACTATTATCACTAGTCTTAAAGCTCTTGATGGAGGTTATTCTAGTAAGAACTATGTTAGGAAGTTTCTTAGAGCTCTACATCCTAAATGGAGAGCAAAGGTCACCGCCATAGAAGAGTCAAAGGACTTGGCGGCATTGTCACTCGATGAACTTATAGGAAACTTGAAAGTTCACGAGATGATCATCAAGAAGGATTCCGACATTGTCAAAGGCAAAAGTGAGAGAGTTAGATCTCTAGCATTAAAAGCCAAGAAGGAGTCTAGTGATGAGGAATGTTCGAGTTCCGGTAGTGAAGATGAAGAGTACGCACTAGCCGTTAGGAACTTTAGAAAGTTCTTTAGGAGGAAAGGTAGATTTCCTAGACAATCTCGAGATGAGAAGAAGTCATCCCAAAGAAATCTTGATGAAAGAAAAGGGACAAGTGATAGGAGATGCTTTAGATGCGGAGATCCTAATCACTTCATAGGAGAATGTCCTAAGCCACCAAAATCCAACAACCAAAGAGCCTTTGTAGGAGGTTCTTGGAGTGATAGCGGTGAAGAAGAAGAGAAGAAGCCTAACGTTGAAACGTGCTTAATGGCTCAAGCTTCTAACGAGGTACAATCCGACTCTTCTTATTATAGTGATAATAATTCGTCAGTAGATGATAATGAATTACATGACGAATACAACAAACTATGCGTAGTTAGCACTAAGATTTTAGGTAGAAACACAAAGCTAAAATTAAAATTAAAAGAACTAGAACTACAAATCTTAGAACTAAATGATCAAGTCAAGAGACTTGAGAAAAACAAGGAAGTAGATTTAGGATGCGGGTCATGTATTAGTCTTCAAGTAGAAAACGAAAAACTTAAAGAAAATGCTTTAAGAATCATTAGGTTTGATGAAGGAACTAAAAAGCTTAATGATATACTTGAAAATATTAGATATAGTGAACATGACCATTCGGGTTTAGGATTTGACCCAAATCAGGCTTCTACAAGTAGTACTAAACAAGTAAAATTTGTAATGCCTGAAAAGTCCATGTCTGAAGGTGACGGCACCATTAAAGATACAGACGGCACCACTAAATTTAGTGGTACCGTGGTACCGTGTGGTGCTGAGGACAAAACTGGGTCAATTCTGAAAAGTAACTTAAGTCCTAAACCAAGTCAAGTAGTTGTAAATAGAACTAGAGTGTCTACTCCAAGTAGAGAGGAAACCAAGGGCTTTAACAAACCATTGTCATCTCCCGAACATGGATTTGTAAAGCGTGACACTAGGTCAACAACTCCTCCAACTAGAAAGGTTAACTCTCCCAAACCTCGGTCTAGAACTCCTCTACCGAGAGGTAACTTTAGAAGACAAAATCATCCAAGTAACTTTCCCGTAACTTGGAATGATCGTCCATCACAAAGTTACTTACCATGGGAAATGTGTCCTCCATTCTCACATCCTAAACTAACGCAACAAATGCGTAGGATGTTTAACTCTAACAACTTTAGACCCATGAGATATTGGGGACCAGATGTTTGAACATCTGTTTTGCTAGGAAAACATGAGTGTAAATAAACCTTGGATTATAACAAAAGGAGTATGGTGCGTTATCAAGCATACCCGGTGACGCTATAGTCAAGTCGTGTCTTTCATGCTTAACATTCAACAAAGGTACCTTAGTCTTCTAGTTTTAAGAGCAAACACCTCAGGCACAGGTACGCTTTCTTAAAACACCCTTTGTTAGTAGTAATGTTTGGCATGAAATAGTGTAGTTAGAATCTAACATGGTAGGCACTATAACACATAAACTTTATTCACATCTCATCATGCCAAATTCAACTTGTCCAGAAATGTTCGATGATCGCTTGAAGATCATGCGTGACAAGCTTGAATTAAGCATTGATAAGTGAATCAAGTTCCCTTCCTTGCACATATTTAATCTTGCCTAAATAAAGTATCCCTGTAAACTTATGTATACTATATGTATAAGATACATAGTTTAAGTAATAGTCTCTATTGACAATAACGCCCATATCCGCAAATGCGAAACTCACAAGAGACGAAGAAAGTGAGTGCGTGGATATAACTAAGTTAGGGGCATAATAGGTAAAGCAGTTTACCTAACGGTAAGTAGGTCCATTATCATGAATAGTGTTGGCTTTGTGCCCACTTGTAAGAAGTATCCCAAAAACTTCTTACATCAAAATGTTTAATGTATCATACCATACATTAAAGATACTATAAACTTGAGATTTCGATATCTTGAGGAGATTGATGTAGAAAATGTTTCTATACCAACTCTGATAATGTGAGAGTTAATGTGGGTTGAAGCATAATGAGTAATGTTTGTACCTTCATAGGTTGATTAACAAACATCTTGGTTCCCCAAGAAACAAACTACTCTTATTATCACCACGACCAAAACCGAGTTCGCAAGTGCCAGAAAGGCATGACAACAAACACTATAGATGAGACAACTCCCTGTGAAGAGTAGCAGTCAAGATGCCATTAGACTTGTCCGGAAACCCTATAGTCTGCTCATGAACGAAGCTCGTCGAAGTACGTCATCTCCCCGCGGAAAGACATCTCCTCCGTCATGATAACGTCGAATGAGAAATCTTTTCTTTGAAAAGTATTTCTTCTCACCTTAACCTTTACATTCTCGTCAAATGACCTCTTAATATTCCATTGGAATTATTAATGTTATTTCTCACGTCTCATCATATGACTTTTCAAGTCATTCCTCATATCCCGCTAATGACTATTTCAATATTTCTATGGAAATATTAAAGTCATCTCACACTTCCATTCTATTCTTGACTCATGACTCTTGAATATTTCATTAGAAATTTCAAGTCATTCCCTAAGCCTTATCCCATGTCTTCGTAATATTTCACTGGAAATATTAACGTCATTTCTCGCGTCTCGTCATATGACTTTTCAAGTCATTCTTCTCATCCCGCTCATGACTATTTGAATATTCCTTCGGAAATATTAAAGTCATCCGTCACGTCATGCCTCATAACCTTTCATCCCTTCTATGACCTCTCGAGAGTTTCGCGGGAAACATTGAAGTCATTCCTTGTGTCATATGACTCATGAATATTTCACGGGAAATATCTAGTCATTCCTTGTGTCGCGTACTCCGACTAATTAAATATTTCATGGGAAATATTATAGTCATCCTCCTTAACACAACTCATAACTTCTATTTATTTCACGGGAAATACTAGAAGTAAATCCTCATCCAATGACGTCTTAGTCAATTTCCTCAGAAACACTAAGGTCATTTCCGGTCATCCCATTTAATCATCTTTCGTCAAAAAGTTTATTAGGTATAAACTTTTTCCTCGTGTCAAAAAGTCTTACTAAATAAGTAAGATTAATCAGCCAAAAGTCAAAACAGAAGAAAAACTGGACCATCAGATATACGGCTCCACTAAAGAGCCACGGCTCCACTAATGTTTAGTGGAACCGTGGAGCCGTACATCTGAAAAACGCGCCCAGACACTCTTTTCTTCTGCATAAACTTTCCAAACACACAAAACCTCTTCCACCTGCTGTCATAATCGAACCATAACACCATAATTCAACTAAACTCTTGCAAATCAAGATTGAGGCATTGGAATTAACAAATCCTAACCACAACATCATCAATTGTAAGTAATTCACTCTTATTTTCTTTTAATTTGAGTCTAGGGTTTGTTCTTGGGTATAAATCCGAATTGGGGATTTTCAAAATTAGTTAAACCCTTGTGAAATTAAGACTATGATTAGACAATGTAGTATTCACATGATTCCCTAAACCTAGGATTTCCAAAAACCCACTTATGTTGCAAAACCTAATCCGAAATTAATCACTAAATTCGGATTATGATTGTTTATTTGTAATGGAATCATGTTTAGGATGATTAAAATTGAATTAGGAACGTTCTGCATTAAAGCTTTTCAATCTTAAAGTTTGATCAGCACCATGTTGAAGCATTTGCCAAACACCCCAATTCGATCATATTTTTCGAATAACTTCACAAGTCTAGGATCATGAAATCTTTTTCATGCATTGTTGATGCAAATTAAAAACGTTTTTGCATGCATACATGAACTCTCAAAAATGGCTCGAAGTACATAATTGATATGTATTGATCGACATATTTGATTGAGCAAAAGTGAAGTTAGGAGCGTTTGGGTAATCTCTTTAGGATAATTTTAGAGTCGAGATTGCCACACCTCCACATTGTTTGCATTTAGGCACACACACTAGAAGTATAATCATTAAAATGCAATGAACTAACATATACAAAAATATTTTTTTGTAGACGAACAATGCCTCAAAATGATTATCAAGATACCAAACCATACATTCTTAGCACTCTTGAAAATCTAAACATTCCCGATGAGCAAAGAGCTTATCTCGCTAAAGTCCAAAATAGATACATACACGAAGGACGTGTAGTCGATGCTCTCTATGTCATGACAGACAACATTAATGCCTGTTTCCCTTCTATCGAGTTCGATTGTTTATACAAAATAAACGATCAAGTCTGTCCCCGTTTCATTCTCGAGTTCTATAGTCGTGTCCGTACATACACCGATCTTGACGGAAACGTCTTCCTTGATTTTTGGATTCGACACCAAAATATCATATTGTCTGTCACCGAGATTGGTCACATTCTCAGTATTCCCTCTTATGGTCAGTGTGCATTCACTAAAGACCATTCTCTAGAGTCTCTTTACTACAATCTTGAGAACGAAGGTGCCTATTGTACCGAAGTTCCCGACATTGAAGTAATTAAACAAGTAATTCAAATCCCTCGAGTCACCAACACGTATCAAAAATGTGATGGTTCCATCATATACCTAGACCCAAACAAAATCTACCTTAAAGAGCTCCGTCCCGATATTAGAAATTGGGAACTTCTTCTGCGTGAGAACGCGTTAAGCCTAGCAGGCAACCGTGATCACGTTCTGGCAAGTCTTGCCCACATGCTCTACTGTCTTAGTATCGAGGAACCTTACAACCTCGCATACTACATGGTCAAACGGATGGCCAGTATTCATCGTCGTTCCGATGAGCTCATGCCATACGGCATGTTGCTTACTCGTTTATTCAGGTGGGTTATGCAAACCTACCCATCTCTAAATGATGTCGACTATGTCCTAGTCAATCCAGTTATGAAACCTCTTGGTGGACCACAACGTCGCACAAAGCAACGTAAGGACAAAGGGTCCAAACGTGGTCGTAAATCCACTTCTGATATTCCCCATTCATCCTCCTCTTTCAGTCACGAATCATCATCTGAACCAAGGTTGTCAGGATCGGGATCCTACCTAGGATCGTTTTCGGCTTTGCAAGATCGGGATCGTAGGATCGGATCTTACCTAGGATCGTTTTCGGCTTTTCCTTTACATATGTATACAAACCATTTTTAAAAACCTTCCTAAAAAAAAGTCAAAAAAAGTCAACAAAAAAAACAGGATCGGATCGTTCACGATCCTACGATCCTACGAGCGATCCTACGATCCTGTAACGATCCTACCTGAAAAAAGGGTTACCAACAGGATCGGATCGTTCACGATCCTACGATCCTACGAGCGATCCTACGATCCTGTAACGATCCTACCTGAATTACGATCCCGTAGCGATCCTGCTCGTTTTGTATGTGTAGGATCGTAGGATCGTACGATCCTACGAGCAGGATCGCGATCCTGACAACCTTGATCTGAACCCATGGATGAGGATGATGATGAGGTGAACGAAGAAGGAACGTCTAGTTCTCAAATCCCTTCTCCCGACACCTACTTTCGTAACCTTGATACCTCATCATTTCGACGTACAACCGACGCTGAAAACGGGATGGTCAACCTATCCTACATGATGAGAAGGCAAACTACAATGTACAATAGACAAGTGGAGATGCATGAGCAAACTGTCGGGGGTTTCAAGTCTATTGGGAAGGCGCTAAAAGGGATCGGGAGCAAGCTGAAGAAGTTGGGGAAGAAATGAAATTAGTTAGGATTAGCTTAATTAGTACTAGTAACCTAAGTATTATTAAGCTATCATAAACAAAGGCATGACATTAACTTGGTTGATGTGTTTCCTTTTAACACTTGAACATGATTAATTTTCTTGTTAATTAATCCTCATGTTGCTTTATCTTGCATGTTAGTTTATTTTATTACATGCACTAGATGTTAAAAATGCTTGAATTCATGCATGCTTAATAGTTGCCTAAATACATAGATGATCACATGATCAAGTTAGTTGCTAGTTGAAACTAGCTTTAGGAATTCTATGTGCTTAGTAATTTGAGGCTTTGAGATTTGCAGCCAATGGATTCCCCAGAAATTTCCCCATTTAGGCTGCCTAAAACCTGCAGACCTGGAAAGAAGGTCAAAAGAGCCCACGGCTCCATTAAATAGGCCACGGCTCTACTAAATTTAGTGGTGCCGTAGCACCTTTAATGGTGCCGTGCCTCTGGAAGACGAAAACTGCTATTCTCTTCCACTTTTTGACTATCTTTTCCAGAAAATCTGCAACCAAAACCTGATTCCCATGCACCCAAATCCCCAAATCCAACATTTCAAACTTGCATGCTTATGTTTTGGCTATTTAAGCTAACATTATGCATTGCCATTCTTACACCCATCCTTACACCTTCACACTCACCATATCATAATCATGGGATCAAGGGTATTCAAGAAACCTAGATTCAACATCAAACCAACCAACCAAACCTCTCTAGTTGATCAATGGATCAAGAATGTCAACATACCCCAATCATCAACTAAACCTATCACCAATGACATTCCCCTCATTGATCTCACCTTGGATGATGAAGATGAAACCCATACATCCATAACCTCTACCAACTCATCATCTTCTTTCACTACACCCCAAGCTCCATCCAAGGCAACCTCTATTAAACCTACATCCTCATCCTCCACAACAAGAATCAACACACACTCATCTCCACCTAGTCCCATTCACCCTTTAACCCTAACACTTAACTCATCACCATCAACTTCCCTTGAATTGGGAACTCACACAACACCCTCATCACTTTCAACATCACCACAACCTCTAACTCTCACCCTCACCCTTTCACCAAACACTCCCTTTGAATTTGGGAGCAACATATCATCACCTTCACTATCACCATCACCTCAACCCTTAATGGGTTATCCAATCATGTATCCCCTTCACTCACACACCTTGAGTTGCCCTTGTTGCAACTACAACCTTGAACTCATCATGAACCTTAGAGATGAGCTTAGCTTTAGGTTTTCATATCTAGAACATCTTCTCACACCACCCATAGGACCCATCATCCTTCCACCACCTCCACCACACAATAGCCCAAACTAAACATGGTTATGTTTAGTTCCTCAAATAAATGACTAGGAACCCTTTTGAAGTTGGAAGCAAATCTAGAAGCCTCATGTTACTTTAGTAGTTTATGTGTCTTCTTGTTAGTTTAATTTGCTTTCCTATTGTAGTCATACTTATGTATGACATTTTTTTCATATTTATGTAATGGGCTTTTCATTTTGGATACTTAGCCATAATTCTCTTATTGTGGTTGGATATTTGTCTTATGTGCTACTTGTTAGATATTGTATATTTGTCGTCTAACTTTGTTTTGTAGCACGATCCATTGCTCGATTCCTTTGTATTCTCCAAATGAGGGGAGTACACATCAAGGGGGAGCCTTAACCACCTTTTTGATTTGACAAAAAGGGGGAGAAATGGGAGTAAACTCATTAAAAACTTGTTAAAATTAATTTTAACCTAAAATGAGTTTATATTTTGTCATCATCAAAAAGGGGGAGATTGTTGATGCAAATAATGTTCTAAAAACGTTATTTATATCTTTCGATTACTTCACATTTTGAGGATGACAAAATGTGAACTCACGTTACGTTAAAATTAACGTTAACAAGTTTTTAATCGGAAGATCCCGTTTCTACGCAAATCTCTCTTGAACAAAGTTACAACTTGAACTAGTGATCAAAGAACTGAATTCATGTTTTGAAAATTCACATTTTAAATGGGACAAAACATTTTTTCAAAAATACACATGACAAATTATTTTTGAAATATTAAGAAATGTTTTAATGGAAAAATAAGTTTGAAAATCACAACAGCTATTTTTCCCCCCAAAATCAGCTCCAACCTTCCCCAAATAAGTTTTCACCAGAAAAGACAAAATTTGGAGTGTAAAACCCGAAAATCTAAAACATGCAAAAATTACCAAAATGCCCCTGAAAACTTTAAAATTTAATTAAAGCTTAATTAAAGTTCCGAATCGATCCCAAACTTCTGGAAACGAACAAGATATGACACGAAATAATTTTGACGACTTCGATTAATATTTATACAAGTTGTGAGATGACCAAAATACCCTTGTGTATACCGAAAATTTAAATACACGATTATTATTAATTAAAAACCATTTAAATTACAAGATTAATTAAGGAAAATAAATTAAAGATGGTAAATTGATTCTTGGGCCTTGAAGGCCGGTTCTTAGTCAATTCCCCCTCCTCAATACTCGGTCTAACATAATTAATATCACCCCATGAATTATTTCTCCCACTAAACCCTAATAAAACAATTAGCCGCCACCCATAAAAATTCCCCACACCACATCCGAATTTTCTGAAGCAAAGAGGTAATTTTATGGTGTTCTTCATAGTGCCAAGAAGGTGGGAAAAATAGCCACAAGGTCCTGGAGTCGATCGTTTGGTCGTGGTGAATTAATTGGGTCGAAATATTGAAACCGAGCAACAATAATTCAAAGCGTGTGAATCCTTTGATCTATAATTTTTCTGGTAATTTTCTAGCCCTCTCCTAATCATTTATAATGTGGGAAAAATGATAAAAGCAAGCCATGCACTATATATTAATCGTATGAAAAATTAGGTGTTATAAACCCTAAAATCGAATTAAATCTATAAAACATGTATGCGATTTTTCTGAGGTGTATACTTATTTTTCGTGGCTTCTATATACTTCATATAACATGAGAAAAATAGTCATTCAAATTGTTTGAGTCGAAATCGTGATTTATGGATTTATGTTAAAACCGGATTTAAGAAATAAAAAGAGAAATTATGGAAAAAATCCTAAGAACTAATCGACCTAGGGTTTTTAGTGGATGAAATCTGGTAATAATTGATGAATAATGATGATACAATGATTGCTTAATGATTGGGGTTGCTAGGGTTTGATTTTGTTAAGATTTTATGCAAACCGAGTGGGAAATAATTAGTTAAGGGTGTGTTTTGTAATTATTAAAACTTGTGGGATATTTTTGTAACATTTTATGGACCTGGGAGAATATGTAAAAATTATAACATGAGGGTCTTATTTGTAATTTTGGCAAGATAATGATTTAATTTGTAAATTATAAGTCGAATTGAAAATAAATAAAAATGAGGGACTAAATATGTAATTTCTGGAAACTTGGTGCTGAATTGAGTAATAAATTATATTCAGGGGGTTATGTGTAATTTTGATAATTTAATGGCTTAATATGTAATTGTTAATAATTAAAGGTTGAAATTGTAAATTAAAGGACTAAATATGTAACTTTGATAACTAGAGGGACCTATTGTGTAAATTATGGAAACTTGAAGGAGCATTCGTATAACATGCTAAAATAAGTACTCATGGTGTAAAATTTGGTAAATTAAGGGTTTAATATGTAATTATAGTAAATTATATAATTCGAATTTGTAATTTAAAAAGTATAAGGACCAAATGTGTAAATTACCGAAACTTTGAGGGCTGTTTGTAACATAATTATATTGAAGGTTAATTTCTTTAATTTGAAGAAATAAAGGGACTTGATGTGTAATTTGAATATTGTAAAGGTTAGATTGTAAATTATGTAAGTATAAGATTAAATTGTAAATTAATAATGTAAAGGGGTGTAATTCGTAAATATTGGAAACTTGGAGGCCAAAAGTGTAATTCTGGAAAATAAAGTATTCGAATGGTAAATTATGAGATTTCTATTTTAAACCTTGAACTTCGGTAAAGTTACGTTTATAACCCTAAACTATAAAAACTTGTCATAACTAACCCTGAACTTGTGTAGCTTGTTAAAATGAATGTTACTGCCATAATAAGCTAATTAAAGACTTGACTTGAAGTATACCAGTTGAATCTTGCCAAGTATTGAAGCTTACTAAATCTGGAAACCTGCTAAAAATAGAAAGTTACTAAAAATAGAAGTTACTTATAATGGAAAGATAACTGAACCCCTTTCGTATGTCTGTCTTCTACTCCTTTAGGTTCGAGGAGGGAGTGATCTTGATCCCGGTCAGCTACTCTTTTGTTTGTGCTTGCTATTTGAATAAGGTACAGATATTCTGCTCTTCTTGTAAAGAGCTTTCGTTTCATTTTTTATTCCTGATTCATTTTATGTTTCCCTTGTGTTGTGAACCATGGATTTGGACCTTTTGTTTTGAACCTTGTCTTGAACCTTGTCATAAACCTGAACTTGAACCTTGATACACTTGATATGAACCATTTGACTTGAACCTTTGACTTGAACCCTGCTATGACACTTGACATGACTTATTGAACCCTGATAACCTGAATAATTAAGACCTTGAGTACTTGAAGGTTCATAAGATTTTACAACTACTTTTTAGTTATATATGAAGAGGTTTTGAATATTTCTTTAAAGGACTTGTATTATGAAACTGTTCCAACAATCATTTTATTTAAACCATGTAAAAAGGATTTCTTATAATAAACTATTATGAACCTTCTAGTATTGGACTTTCTGATATGGACCTCCTGATAATGAACCCCTGTATCTATCTCCTGTCTTGAACCCTGATATGAACCCTGATATGATACCTGACATTTGATACCTGAGACTTGACACCTGAGACTTGACACCTGAGACTTGACACCTGAGACTTGATACTTGACCTTGACCCACAGTTTGAGACTACGAGCCACCCACTAGGCATGAGGGTTTCATGTCCATGTCATTGATGCACCGGTGGCATGACTCTAGGGCAGGAGAGTGATGTCCTGTCCCGTCCCCGACCTGATTTGATTTGTTATGTAGAGGAAGACCCTGTGGCCTGCGGGGGCGCATGGATGCATCCTAGACATGTCCTGATTTGTTATATTTCCTGTTATATCCTGGTGACTGACGAGTGTGTGCGATACACGTCTTTCACACCCCTGGGAGCTCATGACTCCAACCCTTGGAGGTATCCCCTCACCCTGTTTCCTGGTATGCTGAGGTCACCCCTCCATACACCCTGATATATGATGTGATGTGATTTGATATGTTTGGGCTCGTAGAGGATTTCTGTTTACCTGAAACCTTGTAACCTTATGACCTGTCACTTGACCTGACATTTGACCTGACTTGATTTGACTTGGGTTTGTGGTGGATTACTGGTTATGTTACCCTATGACTTGACACTGGACTTGACTTGATTTCGACTTGGGATTGTGGTGGGTTCTGGTTTCATTTGCACCTATCATTGTAACCATTCTTAGTTCCTGGTATGTCTGCATAACTCTCTTGTATTCCTTTTCCTGACTCTTGTTACTCCTGGTATTATTTCTTTTACTTTATTATTCCGTTACTACTGCTTTGTTTCCGTTATATCTGTTCACTGGGCTTTTTAAGCTCAGCCGCACGTTTTCTTTTCGTGTGCGGCAAGTTATAAGCAGGACGACGGGTTTGGGTATGAGCGAAGAGACTTTTGGACTTAGAAGACCTTGATAGTTATTCTGAAGTAGAAGTCATTAGAAGGATTGCATTTGCAGACTTAGTATTTAGTTTTGTTTCATTCTTAACCTTATAATGCTAGTATTTCATTTGTAACCTTTGACATTTTATTGTATTACTATTGAAGTATGCTTTGTTTGATCTGATATGAAACCATTAACGTGACATCTTTACCCTTGCCGGGTTGGGGTGTTACAATTATGGTATCAGAGAGACAGGCTGCGATTTCGTAATACATTTACCCTTGACCTGTGTAAGTTTGGACCACTAAGTTTCCACTGTAGGCGCTCATAAGATAACCTGTAAGAATTTGCCTTAGGACTTCCCTATAGGAACGTAAGTTTTGACCAGTGAGGAATGGGTAGACTATAAGGCATTCGTTTAAGTATCTTTGCTTTCGCATCACTCTGATTCGTGCCTTGCTTTTGGATTAGATCCTGTTGATGCCACTTTTGGAAAGTGAAAGCTTATGCACCACCTAAGATTTGAACCTGAATAAATCTTGAAGCCATTGAAAATTTCATAGTAATTGCCTGACACTATTTGATCCTTACCTTCAGATTCCGACTCTGACCTCTGATCTTTTGTTAATCATTTCGATGCCTCTTGGGCATTTTGAGAATCTCCATGGCAAGTAGTTTGGTTTTCCCTCTTGATTATGACATCTGATTTTGTTGACCTCCGAGACTATAGAAGTACTAGGTGGATTAAGATAGGTTGTTTTGCTTACGACTAGAGATAAAGTATGATCATCATGAAGGCATAATTATGTGGTGCTAGTATTATGACGTCTGGCCAACGTGATAATACTTACACCATATAACGTGCCCTCATTGTGGCCATAGGATATCTTGGGAAGTACCTAAGAAGTTTAGAACTTGATTCCCGATGGATTATCTGTGATTAGTGAGACCTTAGGTTCATTCTACCTATGCGTATACTCTGCCTTCGTTCGTCAAATATCTGAATTAGTTTGGACTCTTGTGTTGCATTCTGTTGACCTCAGTTATGAACCTTAAACTCCTTGAAGAGCTCTCTACTGTAGATACAATTAATTCGATTTGAAATTCTTGTTCGCATTCCGTATGAGTATTCCGTTCTCTTTCTCCCTGCTTCCTGCAAATTTCGAGGACGAAATTTTTCTGTTAGAGGGGAAGAGTTGTAAAACCCGAAAATCTAAAACATGCAAAAATTACCAAAATGCCCCTGAAAACTTTAAAATTTAATTAAAGCTTAATTAAAGTTCCGAATCGATCCCAAACTTCTGGAAACGAACAAGATATGATACAAAATAATTTTGACGACTTCGATTAATATTTATACAAGTTGTGAGATGACCAAAATACCCTTGTGTATACCGAAAATTTAAATACACAATTATTATTAATTAAAAACCATTTAAATTACAAGATTAATTAAGGAAAATAAATTAAAGATGGTAAATTGATTCTTGGGCCTTGAAGGCCGGTTCTTAGTTAATTCCCCCTCCTCAATACTCGTTCTAACATAATTAATATCACCCCATGAATTATTTCTCCCACTAAACCCTAATAAAACAATTAGCCGCCACCCATAAAAATTCCCCACACCACATCCGAATTTTCTGAAGCAAAGAGGTAATTTTTTGGTGTTCTTCATAGTGCCAAGAAGGTGGGAAAAATAGCCACAAGGTCCTGGAGTCGATCGTTTGGTCGTGGTGAATTAATTGGGTCGAAATATTGAAACCGAGCAACAATAATTCAAAGCGTGTGAATCCTTTGATCTATAATTTTTTTGGTAATTTTCTAGCCCTCTCCTAATCATTTATAATGTGGGAAAAATGATAAAAGCGAGCCATGCACTATATATTAATCGTATGGAAAATTAGGTGTTATAAACCCTAAAATCGAATTAAATCTATAAAACATGTATGCGATTTTTCTGAGGTGTATACTTATTTTTCGTGGCTTCTATATACTTCATATAACATGATAAAAATAGTCATTCGAATTTTTTGAGTCGAAATCGTGATTTATGGATTTATGTTAAAACCGGATTTAAGAAATAAAAAGAGAAATTATGGAAAAATCCTAAGAACTAATCGACCTAGGGTTTTTAGTGGATGAAATCTGGTAATAATTGATGAATAATGATGATACAATTATTGCTTAATGATTGGGGTTGCTAGGGTTTGATTTTGTTAAGATTTTATGCAAACCGAGTGGGAAATAATTAGTTAAGGGTGTGTTTTGTAATTATTAAAACTTGTGGGATATTTTTGTAACATTTTATGGACCTGGGAGAATATGTAAAAATTATAACATGAGGGTCTTATTTGTAATTTTGGCAAGATAATGATTTAATTTGTAAATTATAAGTCGAATTGAAAATAAATAAAAATGAGGGACTAAATATGTAATTTCTGGAAACTTGGTGCTGAATTGAGTAATAAATTATATTCAGGGGGTTATGTGTAATTTTGATAATTTAATGGCTTAATATGTAATTGTTAATAATTAAAGGTTGAAATTGTAAATTAAAGGACTAAATATGTAACTTTGATAACTAGAGGGACCTATTGTGTAAATTATGGAAACTTGAAGGAGCATTCGTATAACATGCTAAAATAAGTACTCATGGTGTAAAATTTGGTAAATTAAGGGTTTAATATGTAATTATAGTAAATTATATAATTCGAATTTGTAATTTAAAAAGTATAAGGACCAAATGTGTAAATTACCGAAACTTTGAGGGCTGTTTGTAACATAATTATATTGAAGGTTAATTTCTTTAATTTGAAGAAATAAAGGGACTTGATGTGTAATATGAATATTGTAAAGGTTAGATTGTAAATTATGTAAGTATAAGATTAAATTGTAAATTAATAAAGTAAAGGGGTGTAATTCGTAAATATTGGAAACTTGGAGGCCAAAAGTGTAATTCTGGAAAATAAAGTATTCGAATGGTAAATTATGAGATTTCTATTTTAAACCTTGAACTTTGGTAAAGTTACGTTTATAACCCTGAACTATGAAAACTTGTCATAACTAACCCTGAACTTGTGTAACTTGTTAAAATGAATGTTACTGCCATAATAAGCTAATTAAAGACTTGACTTGAAGTATACCACTTGAATCTTGCCAAGTATTGAAGCTTACTAAATCTGGAAACCTGCTAAAAATAGAAAGTTACTAAAAATAGAAGTTACTTATAATGGGAAGATAACTGAACCCCTTTCGTATGTCTGTCTTCTACTCCTTTAGGTTCGAGGAGGGAGTGATCTTGATCCCGGTCAGCTACTCTTTTGTTTGTGCTTGCTATTTGAATAAGGTACAGATATTCTGCTCTTCTTGTAAAGAGCCTTCGTCTCATTTTTGATTCCTGATTCATTTTATGTTTCCCTTGTGTTGTGAACCATGGATTTGGACCTTTTGTTTTGAACCTTGTCTTGAACCTTGTCATAAACCTGAACTTGAACCTTGATACACTTGATATGAACCATTTGACTTGAACCCTGCTATGACACTTGACATGACTTATTGAACCCTGATAACCTGAATAATTAAGACCTTGTGTACTTGAAGGTTCATAAGATTTTACAACTACTTTTTAGTTATATATGAAGAGGTTTTGAATATTTCTTTAAAGGACTTGTATTATGAAACTGTTCCAACGATCATTTTATTTAAACCATGTAAAAAGGATTTCTTATAATAAACTATTATGAACCTTCTAGTATTGGACTTTCTGATATGGACCTCCTGATAATGAACCCCTGTATCTATCTCCTGTCTTGAACCCTGATATGAACCCTGATATGAACCCTGATATGATACCTGACATTTGATACCTGAGACTTGACACCTGAGACTTGACATCTGAGACTTGATACCTGACCTTGACCCACAGTTTGAGACTACGAGCCACCCACTAGGCATGAGGGTTTCATGTCCATGTCATTGATGCACCGGTGGCATGACTCTAGGGCAGGAGAGTGATGTCCTGTCCCGTCCCCGACCTGATTTGATTTGTTATGTAGAGGAAGACCCTGTGGCCTGCGGGGGCGCATGGATGCATCCTAGACATGTCCTGATTTGTTATATTTCCTGTTATATCCTGGTGACTGACGAGTGTGTGCGATACACGTCTTTCACACCCCTAGGAGCTCATGACTCCAACCCTTGGAGGTATCCCCTCACCCTGTTTCCTGGTATGCTGAGGTCACCCCTCCATACACCCTGATATATGATGTGATGTGATTTGATATGTCTGGGCTCGTAGAGGATTTCTGTTTACCTGAAACCTTGTAACCTTATGACCTGTCACTTGACCTGACATTTGACCTGACTTGATTTGACTTGGGTTAGTGGTGGATTACTGGTTATGTTACCCTATGACTTGACACTGGACTTGACTTCATTTCGACTTGGGATTGTGGTGGGTTCTGGTTTCATTTGCACCTATCATTGTAACCATTCTTAGTTCCTGGTATGTCTGCATAACTCTCTTGTATTCCTTTTCCTGACTCTTGTTACTCCTGGTACCATTTCTTTTACTTTATTATTCCGTTACTACTGCTTTGTTTCCGTTATATCTGTTCACTGGGCTTTTTAAGCTCAGCCGCACGTTTTCTTTTCGTGTGCGGCAGGTTATAAGCAGGACGACGGGTTTGGGTATGAGCGAAGAGACTTTTGGACTTAGAAGACCTTGATAGTTATTCTGAAGTAGAAGTCATTAGAAGGATTGCATTTGCAGACTTAGTATTTAGTTTTGTTTCATTCTTAACCTTATAATGCTAGTATTTCATTTGTAACCTTTGACATTTTATTGTATTACTATTGAAGTATGCTTTGTTTGATCTGATATGAAACCATTAACGTGACATCTTTACCCTTGCCGGGTTGGGGTGTTACATGGAGCGTCCTAGTCTACCACGGCTCCACGGTACCGTTAAATTTAACGGAGCCGTAGGTCATTTAGTGGAGCCGTCCGTACCATTTTGAATTGTAACGTTCAGATTTTCTTTGCCTATAAATACCCACCTCTTTCACAGTTTTAGGCACCCTTCACACACAGAAAAATCCCTTAGTAAAACCCTCTCACACCTTTCACTTCTTAGGGTCAATTAGATTAGTTTTTCTTTGTTTCAAGAGTGATCCAATCATCCTTCAAGTGATCCTCTTCATACCTCTTCACTAGCAAGAGAAGAACACAAGTATCCAAGTTGATACAAGGTGTTGTCATCCCTCTTCATTAGCAAGAGAAGAACTCAAGTAATCAAGAAGATACTAGAGTTATAGTTGATAGGTTTTTGTAACACTTGTTACAACCTTGTTGTATCTTAGCATACATCAAGTTTATTTTCTTTTTGTGAGTGAGAGTGAAGATCAAGTGTGATCTATAGAGATAGTGAACATCTCTTGAAGCCATTGGGCTTGTGTGATTGATCAAGAAGATCAAGGGTCATTAGGTTAGTGTTAGTTGAGTAGAGTGAAGTGAGTGTTGATCATTGTGATCGTGTTGAGATCTTGGTGATCTCTTGAAGCCATTGGGCTTGTGTGTTTGGTCACGTGGACCTTGGTAGATTGGTGCTAGCTAAGATTAGCACTCGACATCTAGCTTAGTGTCGGAAATAGGATAAGCGACGTGTACGGTTTTCTCCGCCTGAAGGGAGGTTGTTGATATAGTGTTTGAAACTCTCGAGTGTGGTACTCGGGGAGTGGAGTAGGGCGAAGAAGAGCTTCGTAGCCGAACCACTATAAATCCTCTGTCTCGGTTTGATCTTTCCAACTCTACTCTTTACTTTTATTTGTTATTATTACGTAGCTTAGTTTGTAGTTCATATTGGTGTTGTTTGATTACACATAGAGTTCGAATCAAAGTTTCCAATAGCATACTTTTAAAACAAGATTTTTAAAAGAAGTTTTTAAACCGGTAAACTATTCAACCCCCCTTCTAGTTTCCCACACCTTCTGTCCATGATACTCACAGTATCCGTTCCCTACGCGCCGATCTTCTGGGGTGCGCATCGGTGGAGGTCTCGGAAAGTTAGCGCCTTCCGTCGCAAATATCTCCTTTGGAGTCTTCGTTAGTGGGGTATACTTGTCATTCTCTCGTCTGCCCCCCTGACTGCGATAGCTTTTGCTGCGATTGCTACTCTGGTCATTGGATTGTCTCCTTGGATGTTCTTGTGACCTATAGTTTGAGTAGCCTTTCTTACTATCCGCGGCGGCGGCTTCTCCTTGGATGAAGGACCTCGTGCGCTTCATCAGTTCATCAAAGGTTTGGGGAACCCTATCATTTAACTTTTTGATAAGTTCTGGGTTATTGATTTCGTTCATAAACCCTGAGATCTTTAGTATTTCGGGGCATGCCTTGAATTGTATGCATTCGTCTTTAAAACGCTCCATAAAAGCGCTTGTGGATTCCCCTTGGCGCTGTTTTACCCTAGCGAGCTCGACAGGGTTCTTGGCGCACTTCTTCCTCTGAGTAAAGTTCAAACGAAACGCCTTCCGCAACTCTTCAAACCCATCGATGCTTCTACGTGGAAGCTTACTGAACCAGTTCCGCGCATTCCCTACTAAAGTAGAGTTAAACATGTGGCACCACACAGGTTGTGGCCAATTTTCGATGGTTGCTGCTGATTTGAAAATTTTTAGGTGGTCATCAGGATCACCTGTCCCGTCATAAGTCTTAACATTAGTGGGCATGCGCCTTCTCTTATCTTCTGAAAAATCACTGATATGCCGAGTGAATGCGTCAACCTTTTGGCGGCGCCAGGGACGAGACATATCTTCGTCTTCCCGGTCGCGGGATCTTCTCCTGGACTTCCAGTGTCCTGTTTCTTCGTCCTCGTTGTCCGAGGAGTCACTTGAGGATGAGCTTACCCTTTTTCGGCGCTTGCGCCGACTATCCTCGGAATCCGAGCTTGAAGGGCTTTCGCTTGGGGAGCATCGTCGCCCAAGTCTATCGTGGATCCTGCGACCGCCAAGTCTAGCGTGGACATTGGTGCGCTGTCCATCATCTTCATGCTCCTCCAGAGACTGTAAGTCGGCTGCTTCAGCGCCTACAACTTTCCTTTCAATCCTAGTAAACACTGGGTGTCGGTGGCCATCCTTCTCGCGCCTTTCCTTTCGGTAACGTGGTGGGGATGCTTCATGCTCAGGGTCGAAGTTGAGCCGGGCTTGCAGACTCTGACTTGACCTCTTTTTCGCTTCCTCTCGCATAAGCGCAGCCAAGGTTTCATATTTTTGAGATACGAAATCACTTGGCGCTAGTTCAGGCGTGACTCCTTCTAGCGCGAGGATGTTTGTTTCTACATCAGGACCCTTGTTTCGGATAGGCGCATTTGGCGGTTCAGTGATGTCTAATTCCGACATGGTGAAAGGAGTGCGCAGTAGTTCTACCGCGCTAGTGGTTATCGTAGTAGCATGGGTAGTCCTTGTGAGCGGTTCTATTGGAGTAAAAGCCAGATCTGAGTATGATCCTAGGCTTTTGGGCGCACTGGTTGTTCCAGAGGCCTGCTTAGCGGCTGAATCAGTTTGCTGCTTCTTCCCCGGTAGGTCGTCATGCGTTTTCTTTACCTGCGGAGTCCGCTGATTTGGGTTTCCATGCTTCGTCATTCTAGTTCTTCGTAGAGTTCTTAGTGTACGGTCCCACGGATGGCGCCACTTGTTGATACAAAAGTTGTGCGTTCCTTGTTTCCGTACCAATTAGATCTTAATGCTTGAGACCTGCGCACTAAGAAAACAAAAAGACACTGTTAGGCTTATCGTGGGATTGTCTCCCACGATTATCCTCCGGCGTGAGAGTAAGTAATCGGTTTTAGGGTTTAGTTGAAGAGTTGGGGTTATTAGATCGTACCTTTAATGAGAGTCAGGAGACCCTTTATATACACACGAAATCCTTGTTGGTTTCGTGTTCCTCACTCCTCGGCGTATCCCGCATAGGTCGGTTGTTTGATACATATCTCATAAATAAGAGATATCCTATATCAAGACCATAAATAACTTCGGGTTTGGGCCTTCGTGAGCCCAAACCGTTATCGTGATAGCCCATTCGTGATGGTCTTGAGCCCATTCGTGATGGGCTTGAGTGGTAGTAGCGTCCATTGGTCGGGTTCGTGACCCGAATGCGGACTATACGTCATATAACATATTCTTACTACACAAAAGAAAATCCACATCTAGTTCCAAAAGATCACACAGGATCAAGAGATTGTTATTACATAAAAGATAACTACATAAGATCACTTAGATCACTTGGGTTTGCGTTTTTCTTCTTACCCCTGCCCGCACCACCTTTTTGAGAAGAAACTTTACTTGAAGCATAGTTCCAAAAGAGGGAAAAACCTACAAATTACCAACGTACTTTCCAATTGGTGCCGACTTGAAACACATACTATTTTATTCAAGGACTTCAACAACATACTTTCAAATTCTGTTCCGAGATAACCAATATAACCCAGAAGTGACTATATTACCCTTGTACGGCCGTTAGTCCATTTGCATCGTTAGTCCTTCATACTAACAGTCGTTAGTCCTTCTGCACGTTTTCGTCCGATTTTACATGTTTTCGGTTGTTTTTGCATGGTTTCATCCATTTTTACACGTTTTAGTTTGTTTTTGCATGTTTTCGTCCGTTTTTACACGTTTTTGTCCATTTTTACACGTTTTAGTTCGTTTTTGCACGTTTTTTAAACGTTTTCGTCCATTTTTGCACGTTTTTATCCGTTTTTACACGTTCTCGTCTCTTTTGCAGGTTTTCATCCGTTTTTACACTATCTCGTCCGTTTTCATTCGTTTTTAGACGTTTTCATCTGCCTTTACACGTTTTCGTTAATTTTTACACGCTTTCGTTTGTTTTTGCATGTTTCGTCCGTTTTTACACGTTTTCATCATTTTTTACATATTTTCGTCCGTTTTACACGATTTCTTCCGTTTTCATACGCTTTAGTCGTTTTTACACGTTTTCGTCTGCCTTTACATGGTTTCGTTCATTTTTACACGATTTCGCCCGTTTTTATAAGTTTTCATTCGTTTTTACACGTTTTCGTCTGCTTTTACACGTTTTCCTCCGTTTTTACACGTTTTCGGTTGTTTTTGCATGTTTTCGTCCATTTTTACACATTTTAGTTCTTTTTTGCACGTTTTCATCCGGTTTTACGCATTTTCGTCTGTTTTTACATGTTTTCGTCCGGTTTTATGCATTTTCGTCTGTTTTTACATGTTTTCGTCCATTTTTACAAGTGTTCATTTGCTTTTGCATGTTTTCGTTCTTTTTTATATGTTTTCATCCGTTTTTACACATTTTTGCACGTTTTCATTCGTTCTTACACGATTTCATCCGTTTTTATACGTTTTTACACGTTTTCGTCTGCTTTTACAGGTTTTCGTTCGTTTTTACACGTTTTAACTTGTTTTTGCACGTTTCTTCCTTTTGAATACGTTTTTACATGTAAAAACACGTAAAAAGTGGATGAAAAAGTAAAAAAAATTGAAGAAATTGCATAAAAATGGACGAAAACGTGTAAAAAAAACGAAACCATGTAAAAGCAGACGAAAACATGTAAAAATAAATAAAAACGTTTAAAAAAGGACGAAATCGTGTAAAAATGAACGAAAACAAGTAAAAACATATAAAAATGTGTAAAAACGGATGAAACGTGCAAAAATGAACAAAAACGTGTAAAAGCAGACGAAAACGTGTAAAAAAGAATAACAATGTATAAAAAGTAAAAACAGACGAAATCGTGTAAAAACGGATGAAAACGTGCATAAACTTACGAAAACGTGTAAAAACGGATGTAAACGTATAAAAGCGGACGAAAACGTGTAAAGACGAACGAAAAACATTTAAAAACGGACGAAAACGTGTAAAAACGGACGAAAACGTGCAAAAACGGACGAAAACGTGTAAAAATAGATGAAAACGTGTAAAACTGGACGAAAACGTGCAAAAACGAACTAAGACGTGTAAAAAACAGACGAAAACATGCAAAAACAATCGAAAACGTGTAAAAATGGACGAAAATGTGTAGAAGGACTAACGGCTATTAGTATAAAGGACTAATGATGCAAAAGGACTAACGGCCATACAAGGGTAATTTAATCACTTCAAGGTTATATTGGTTATCTCAGAACAGAATTTGAAAGTATGTTGTTGAAGTCCTTGAATAAAATAGTATGTGTTTCAAGTCGGCACAAATTTGAAAGTTCGTTGGTAATTTGTAGCTTTTACCCTCCAAAAGATCACACAGGATCAAGAGATTGTTATTACAGAAAAGATGACTACATAAGATCACTTGGATCACTTGGGTTTGCATTATTCTTCTTACCCCTACCAGCACCACCTTTTTGAGAAGCAACTTTACTTGAAGCAACTTTACCCCTACCAGCAACACCTTTTTGACTTGTAGGTTAACTTGGAGTAGTTGCAGAAGGAGCAGCTTGACTTGAAGGGGCACTTGGAGTAGGAGCACTTGCAGATGGTGCAGTTGTATAAGGAGCACTTGCAGTTTTCCTTTTGGTCTTGTTTTTTCCACCAGTCTGCGTTGGATTTTGTGTCTTTTGCATGTTATAACAGTCTTTATTTTGCTATTTTTTGAATTCTTGTTTTGTTTTAACTAATCATTTCCTACTTAATCGAACGAACTAAGTCCCTGTGGATACGACCTGGTCTTACCTATAACATTATACTACATACGTGGGTTATACTTTACCCGTGTTATTGGTTTATTACAATCGGTAAAACTAGTATTATAAATTTAAAGCTTTCCTTACACATCAAGGGAGTATCATTTTTTGAAGAGTAAATTACATAGATGGTCCCTGTGGTTTGTCAAAAGTAACAACCTTCATCCCCCAAAGTTTGAAGTTGCATTGGTAGTCTCTAAGTTGGTAAACAAATAACACACCAGGTCCAATAGTTAACGTGTCGTTAGTAAGACCAAAAAGTCAAACCAAGTGGCAAAGATGGGAGGTGATGCGCGTGATGTGTCGTTGCGGTTTAGCAGTTTTAATGCCTACTCAAGTTTTAAATTTATATTTAGCCGACTTATCAATAACACACACACTTAACGAGCAGTGTACCCGGTCAGTATGAAGATAATGGTAAGTAGAGTGTCGATCACTAAGAGTGGAACGTATTATCTAGTTAATCTAATCAGTATTTTAATATCCTAACGCAAGGGGGTTTCAGCCTGAGAGACTGGCACAGTTTTGTTTGCAATTAAATAATAAAATAAACAAATAGGCACGAATCAGCAAGTAGCACACATGTACACAGATAGATACTCGAGACAATAAGAGGGCTGTCCTTATGATTAAGTAGATTGTCACTTGTTTTATTGATAGCTTTATATGAAGTGTATGTAATTAACCCTTTCTCGTTGGTCCTATTCTCATCGGCGAGTAAACCCTTAATGATTACTTATGTCTAAAAGTTATTCCTAAGTGATCAATTTAGAAACAACCGTGGGAGCCACATCTTGTCCCGCAGTCAGATGCCCGCAAGCCACTAATAAACACAGAGGTTATCAATGCACTAATAAGTAGTAACCAAAGACATCAACATATAAACTTTAATTGATGGGAAAGCAAGTATTAAAGGGAGTGCAATCTTTCCGTTGTCACATTACACAAGCCACCAATCCTGATGAATTAAAGTTTGCTAACACAATAAAACAAAACTACTTAATGAATTAAATACATGCAGCACCTTCTTACAGCTCTTGTATCTTCGATTTGGGTGTGTCTTGTGCTGCCTCCTTGACTGAATTCGTCCTTTTGCTCTGCTGTCCGAACTTCGGTTTTAGGGTTTCGAACTCCCGGAACTCCTTAATGCGTCTGGTCTACGGGGTATTTATAGTTTGTGTCTGAGGGAAGATGCGGCGCATCTACTAAGTAGATGCGGCGCATGTACTTAACTTCGCGTGGGGTCCAAGATTATAATATTCAGGAATATTCGTACACCGCCAGAAGATGCGGCGTAACTCTTGATTAGGATGCGGCGCATGTCCTCTTGTATCTTGGATCGTATCTGGTGATATCTTGATAGAGATGCGGCGCATGTTGATAGTGAGATGCGGCGCATCTGGAGCAGAATTGACTTGATCTTGTCCATGTCAGTAGACTTCCACTTTATGCACGTTTTGCTCCATTATTAGTCCATAATCGCTAAGTTTCACCAAATGCTTGTTTTTACCTGAGAATTACAAAAGTAAACAATTAAGTATCAATCCTCATATATAATATAGTAAAACAAGTCAAATTAATAGGATAAATGATAGTAATAAAATGTACTTATTTGAGTTCATCAAATATCCCCCCACTTGAACTTTACTTGTCCCCAAGTAAACCTTAGAATTTCATTTATGAAAATGTATCCTAAAAGATGTTTAGGATTTATTTTTATATTTAAGCATGTATTCGTTTATTTCATAATCACACAACTAAACACTTAACGAATTAGAAGTAAAATAAAATAAGTCGATAAAAGCAAATCTAATCGTTTAACTGTCCAGTCGCGACGAATATTCTATTATAAGCTTGGCAAGTATACACATCTCCACCACTAAAGCTAAGGAATAACAAGTCTAAAGCGGTAAAAAGGGTTTTTAGGCTTAAGGGTTAATTATTCTCTTTTCACTATCGATCTCAAATTCCAGAAAAGGCGACAAAATCACAAATACATGATCGAATCCACGAACACGATACTTGCAATTGCTCAAATCCTTAACTCGAATAGGCTAAAGATAGGTCCAAACTTCACCAATAATAATATATCAAAAAGGGCGACAAAATCATAAATACATAGCCGAATCCACGACTACGATACTTAAGATTGCTCAAATCCCTAATCTCAATAAATCAAAGGTTTGGTTGGATAAAGAATAATAAAGGGCATGGATAATATTTGGGATATAAATTGGTGTAAAAATAAAAATAAACAAAACAAAACAAATAAATTAAAATCCTAAGTGTGGTTAATCACTATCCCAACCATCCCATGAATAAGACTCATATCATTGAATAACTCACGCTTTAACACTTGAAACACACGCTTTAGGTAGACACGAATTATACTCAACAAGATCTTAATCAAAGAATAAACCTTAATTGGCGTTCCCATAACTGCCAATTCCCATTCAATCCATAGATATAATACAACAAATAGTGGTGATATCGACCACTTACATAACTCTACATCGTTGGCTTAAAATAAACATCCAACTCTTTTTTCTTTCTTTTTCTTTTCTCATTTTTTCGATTTTTTTTTTTTTTTTTTTTTTTTTTTTTTTTTTTTTTTTTTTTTTTTTTTTTAACTTGAAACATAAACATAGATGTGTAAAATTTCACCACATCACTACAACTTTCTTTCCGGATAATTTTTATTCATACTTTTCATACTTTCAGAAATAACGGTAATAGTGAAAGTAGTAAACACACGAAAAATAAACTCAAAAAATATACAATATTTACTTTCACTCCAATTTGCATTGTGCAATTTCCCGACCTAACCATAGATAATGAATTACGCACGCGAACACAGGTAATGTAAGGAAACACACTCTACCTATAGCAATTAACCAACCACGGATTCTAATCTACAGGGTAGGCTAAGGTTTAGGGTGTAACGAAACATTTTTAAACATAGGTGTAAGAAATGAAAGGAATGGCTCTGAGGGTTTTTCTAGGGGTATCTTACTCTAAAAATGAGAGTAACAAAAGGGTTTATACGGGGGTTAACTAACCAGTGTAGTTAGTCAATAACACATAACATATGAAGGCTATTTGGTGTAATCCTAGAATTTTACCAAGTTAGACAAGTCATTCCAATTATATAAATAATACTCATTATGGTGGTCTCGAATAGTATACAAGCCAAGTTCTAAAGTTTACAAGTCACCGGCACACTCATAGATTTGTGAATTTCGAAAAATCACAATTTTTGAAAATAACGTCATGTGTGCAGTTATGTAACTTAGATCTTAAACAAAAACATGCTAAAAAAAAATTTTAAGTTTGATATATTAAGCACATTTTAAGCATAATTTTTGAAAAAGTTTAGGACAAGTAATTGTTAAGTGTTCTAATTCTCCAATCCCCCCACTTAAGTTAAACAACGTCCTCGTTGTTTGTATAAAAGGTTAAAAACTGGAAAATAAAAGAATTAGAACAGAAAAACTCCCCTGAGATTTGCTCGGTATGATCCTCCATTAGTATAAGAGCAAAAATCATCTTTCTTGTGGATTAGAACGTTAAAACTTCATACTTTATGTATCCACAGGAAATCCAGGAAACTATAATACCACCAACACTTTAAAACACACCTAAGATAAGAAAGGTTCAACTTGCATAACACATTAGTAGTTAGGAAAAATAAAACTTAAAAAATTAAAACTGAAAATCATCAGGTCAGTCGATGCGCCGTATCTTATTGAAGAAGATACGCCGTATCGAGCCTGGAATAAATACGGATCAGAATAAAGATGCGCCGCATCCTTAACCAGGGATGCGCCGCATTAAAATAAACTGATAAATAGTTTTAAAGTCGAAAATAAAATGCAGAAAAATAAAATAAGATATGACCATTGCAGAGGATGCGTCGCATCTCAGGACTGAGATGCGCCGTATCCTCGTGCGGCCTGGACTGACTCGACACAGAAAACAGAATAATAAAAGATAAATCCGGGTTGTCTCCCGGTAAGCACTTGTCTTTATTCCAGAGTCTTCAAGTTAGACTCACGTTCAGCACTTTATTCCAATACTTCAGGTTCAAACTCCACCACCTCGTTCTCATTATCCTCGATTTTATTATCAAAGTATTTCTTCACACGTTGCCCGTTCACTTTGAATATATAACCATTTTTATCGCATATTTCAATAGTTCCATATGGATACACTTTCTTGACAACGAACGGTCCCGTCCATCTTGATTTAAGTTTACCAGGATACATCTTTAATCTGGAATTAAATAGTAGCACTTTTTCTCCAATAGTAAACGTTTTATCTCCACGTAACCTCGAGTCATGCCATCTTTTAGTTCTTTCTTTGTAGATCTTAGTATTTTTGTAGGCCTCATCTCTTAGTTCATAGAGTTCATTAAGTTCCATGAAACGGTTCTTTGTTGCAGCTTCCATATCCATATTACAGTTCGTCAAAGCCCAATATGCACTTTGTTCAACTTCGACCGGTAGGTGGCATGCTTTTCCATATACAAGACGAAATGGAGTGCATCCCGTTGGTGTCTTATAGGCTGTACGGAATGCCCATAAAGCATCATTCAACTTGTCAGACCACCCTTTAGGATTATACCCAGTTGTTTTTTCAAGAATTCGTTTTATAGCTCTATTGGTTACTTCAGTTTGACCATTTGATTGAGGATGGTATGCGGTGGAAACCCTATGATATACTCCATATTTTTGCAAGGCTTTCCCCAGATGGTGATTACAAAAGTGCGTTCCCCTATCACTAATTAATGCTTTAGGAATTCCAAATCTAGAGAACAAATTTTGCAAAAATTTAAGTACTACCTTGCTGTCGTTTGTTGGAGATGCTTGCGCTTCGACCCATTTTGATACGTAATCAACAGCAACTAAAATATATTTATTACCTTTAGATTCAGGAAACGGTCCCATGAAGTCTAATCCCCATATGTCGAAAACTTCACATACATGGATATAGTTTTGCGGCATTTCGTTCTTTGATGTAATATTTCCAGATCGTTGACACGCATCACATCCTTTTATATAATCTTTCGCATCCTCCAACATAGTGGGCCAGTAAAATCCCGCATCCAGGATCTTTCTTCTTGTGATGACTGGACCGTGATGTCCCCCTGTTGGCCCTGAATGGCAATGTGCCAATATTGCAGGAATGTCATCACCATCTACGCATCTTCGTATAATATTGTCAGGACATAATTTAAAGGCATAAGGTTCATCCCAAATATACTCGCTAGAGCGAGTTATAAACCTCCTTTTCTCGTCGGATGTTAGCCCTTTTGGAATTTCATTTGCAACAATAAAGTTTATAAAATCGGCGTACCATGGTCCATTATTATTGCTCTTAATTCCTACCATCATAAGGTGTTCATCAGGGAAGTCATCAGCTATTTCCCTTTCGTCAAGCACCTCCATATCAGGGTTTTCAAGTCTAGATAAGTGGTCAGCAGCTAGATTTTCGGCACCCTTTTTATCTTTAATATCAATATCGAATCCTTGGAGCAATAAAACCCACCTAATAAGCCTTGGCTTGGCATCCTGTTTATTGAACAAATACTTCAAAGCAGAATGGTCAGTGTAAACCATAGTTTTTGACAATATAAGATACGATCTAAATTTATCGAATGCAAAAACTACTGCTAAAAGTTCTTTTTCCGTGGTGGTGTAGTGTTCTTGGGCATTATTCAATGTTTTGCTAGCATAATAAATTGGCTTAAATTTCTTATCTATCTTTTGGCCAAGTACGGCTCCAACAGCATAATCACTAGCATCACACATTAGTTCAAAAGGCAGATTCCAATCCGGCGAAATTATAATGGGTGCAGAAGTTAGTTTTTCTTTAAGTATATTAAATGCCTTTTTGCAATCTTCAGAAAAATCAAACTTTGCATCCTTTAGCAATAATTGGGTCATAGGCCTAGATATTTTTGAAAAATCCTTTATGAATCTACGATAAAATCCAGCGTGCCCTAAAAAACTTCTAACGCCTTTTACGTTAGTGGGGTAAGGTAGTTTAGCAATTACATCAATTTTAGCTTTATCGACTTCTATACCTTTCCCAGAAATCTTATGTCCTAACACAATTCCCTCTCTAACCATAAAGTGACATTTTTCCCAATTAAGAACAAGGTTAGTTTCTTCACACCTAGCAAGCATTTTATCAAGTTTAAAGAGACAATCACTAAATGAGTTACCGAACACCGAGAAGTCGTCCATGAAGACTTCCATAAAGTCTTCTACCATATCATGGAAGATAGCCGTCATACAACGTTGGAAAGTAGCAGGGGCGTTGCATAGTCCGAACGGCATTCTCCTATAGGCGAAGGTTCCATAAGGGCAGGTGAAAGTCGTCTTCTCTTGATCCTCGGGGGCAATGGGTATTTGGAAGAAACCTGAAAAACCATCCAAAAAACAATAATAATCATATCCTGATAGTCTTTCTAACATTTGATCAATAAATGGAAGAGGGAAGTGATCTTTTCGCGTAGCATCATTGAGTTTGCGGTAGTCGATGCAAACTCTCCATCCGGTAACGGTTCTTGAAGGGATTAGCTCATTGTCGTCATTGAGTACTACCGTCATTCCTCCTTTTTTCGGCACAACGTGGATAGGACTGACCCACGAGCTGTCGGAAATTGGGTAGATAAGTCCGGAGTCAAGTAACTTTACGATTTCATTTTTTACCACATCTTGGACTTTTGGATTCAAACGCCTTTGAGGTTGGATAGTTGGTTTGAATTCATCCTCCATAAGGATTTTATGTGTACAAAATGACGGGCTAATTCCCTTAATATCAGACATACTCCATGCTAATGCTCCTCTTCGTTTATATAGTACCTGCAAAAGAGACTCTTTTTCTTTTGGCGTTAAGTCAGATGCAATAATAACGGGTGAATTAGTATTTCCGTTTAAATAAGCATATTCTAAAGTAGAAGGAAGATCCTTAAGCACAGGTTTAACATTATCAATCTCAGTAGCACTAGCGGAATAAACCTGTTCTTTAATTATATCGCTGCTGTCATCGGATAGATGCGCCGCATCGATGTTTTCGATGCGCCGCATCGCGTTACATACAGCAGAATCCAGCAGCAAATTATTATTTAATCAATAGTATTTCTCATCAACTTGATTTCTATAGCAATTGTAGTTTTCTAAATTTTTAAGCAGAAAAGATCAGCAATTATTTTTTAACAATCTCTGAGTAAATTGATTAATCGTGTCATCAGAAACATCGATGTTATAGCATTCATCATCATCGGAATTATCTTTACTCATAGATTGTTCCATGTTAAACTCAACCTCATCTTTTCCTATGGTAAGAGTTATTTTTTTATTAAAAACATCAATCATGGCCCTAGCAGTGGCTAAAAATGGTCTTCCTAATATTATAGGAGTTCTAGAATTTTCAGGCATATCAAGGATAACGAAGTCGATAGGTAATTCAAATTTATCAACTTTTATTAATATATTTTCCGCTATTCCTAATGGGTATTGTATGGACCTATCAGCTAGTTCTAAGCACATCCTAGTAGGTTTTGGTTCACCAAGACCTAATTTATCATACATAGAAGAGGGCATAAGACTTATACTAGCTCCTAGGTCGGCTAAGGCATTTTCAATATGCAAATTTTTAATCTGACAAGGAATAGTGAAACTCCCTGGATCTTTTTCTTTAGATGGAAGTTTGTTGAGCAATGCCGCTGAGCTTCTTTTCCCCATTGTTATGGTGCAAGCCTCTTCGAGTTTAGACTTGTTTGTAAGCAAGCTTTTCAGATATTTAGCATATTTCGGCATTTGCACTAGGGCTTCCATAAATGGTATGCTTAGCTGCAGCTGCTTGAGATTCTCCAGGAACTTCTTTTGATAGGCATCTTCTTTCTCTTTCTTTACCCTATGTGGGAAGGGTGGTGTTGATCATTTAGGTTCAACAGAAGGTTCTCTTCTAATTACAGGTTCTGGATCAGTCTCATTTGGTTGCTCTTGCTCAAGTGGTAAAGATTCAGGGGAAATTTTGTTTATACTGTTATCCTCGGGTGTTTCTCCGATTTGAAAGGTTGACTTTCCGCCTCTAGTTGTAATTCCTTTCAGATCGTGCCTTACCAAAAGAACCTTATTAAGTACTGTTGACAATTGGTGCACATCAATTGCCAAACCATTGATCAAATTGTTTTGTTCCTTTAGTAATAGCTCATGACTGCCTTTGAATTCGGTGATAAAGTTCCTTGCCTCATGATATTCTTGTTCATTGGCTTGAGCGATTAGTAGTGCAAATTCTTCCATAGTAAGGTTTCTTTGGGGTCTTCCGAACCAGTTTGGGAAAATATCGAACATTGATCCTGAAAATTAAGAACAAGAAGATTTCAAAGTAAAAGCTTCCAAGTATAAGGGTAAGTCAGAATATTTTCCGTTCGGAAATTAGAAAAGAATAAGAGTTGCTGATATCTGCAGACGATGCGCCGTATCCAAAAAGTTGGATACGCCGTATCTTATTATCGTTAAAATTTAATCAGACTTTATTCAGAAAATAGATACGCCGCTTTAGAATTTAAGAATGCGCCGTATCGAATTAATTAATCAAAAATCAACTTATCTAATTAAAATTAAATGCGTCGTATTAACGAAAGTTAATGCGCCGTATTTTCGTTACGTTTAAAAATAAAAGATTTTTGATTCAGTAAGATGCGCCGTATCGATAGAGATCGATACGCCGTATCTGTTTAATAATTCGCAAACTGTTTTTAATTAAAATAATAGATACGCCGTATCTTCAAAAGAAGATGCGTCGTATGGCGTTAATGTTTTAGAAAAAATTTTTATCAAAAACAGATACGCCGTATCTGCAAAAGCAGATGCGTCGTATTACTTTATCGCTTAGAAAAAATTTTCTTATTAAAAACAGATACGCCGTATCTTGGGGAAAAGATGCGTCGTATCGAATTAATTAAACGCGTTGTATATAAAAAAATTAAACGCAATACGCCGTATCTGAGAGATCAGATGCGCCGTATCGTTTGATTTAGCACAGTACAACGATAGCAGAACAGAAAAATACGAAAATAAAAACAAAAAATTAAACACACAAACAAAAATAAACACACAAAAATAAAAGAAAACAATTAACACACAATACAACAAATATGCAAAATAGTACAATGATGCAATTAATCTAATAAAAAGAAAAACCTAATTAAAATACTAATCAAATTAACAGATAATAACAATTCACTCCCCGGCAGCGGCGCCAAAAACTTGATGCGCGTGATGTGTCGTTGCGGTTTAGCAGTTTTAATGCCTACTCAAGTTTTAAATTTATATTTAGCCGACTTATCAATAACACACACACTTAACGAGCAGTGTACCCGGTCAGTATGAAGATAATGGTAAGTAGAGTGTCGATCACTAAGAGTGGAACGTATTATCTAGTTAATCTAATCAGTATTTTAATATCCTAACGCAAGGGGGTTTCAGCCTGAGAGACTGGCACAGTTTTGTTTGCAATTAAATAATAAAATAAACAAATAGGCACGAATCAGCAAGTAGCACACACGTACACAGATAGATACTCGAGACAATAAGAGGGCTGTCCTTATGATTAAGTAGATTGTCACTTGTTTTATTGATAGCTTTATATGAAGTGTATGTAATTAACCCTTTCTCGTTGGTCCTATTCTCATCGGCGAGTAAACCCTTAATGATTACTTATGTCTAAAAGTTATTCCTAAGTGATCAATTTAGAAACAACCGTGGGAGCCACATCTTGTCCCGCAGTCAGATGCCCGCAAGCCACTAATAAACACAGAGGTTATCAATGCACTAATAAGTAGTAACCAAAGACATCAACATATAAACTTTAATTGATGGGAAAGCAAGTATTAAAGGGAGTGCAATCTTTCCGTTGTCACATTACACAAGCCACCAATCCTGATGAATTAAAGTTTGCTAACACAATAAAACAAAACTACTTAATGAATTAAATACATGCAGCACCTTCTTACAGCTCTTGTATCTTCGATTTGGGTGTGTCTTGTGCTGCCTCCTTGACTGAATTCGTCCTTTTGCTCTGCTGTCCGAACTTCGGTTTTAGGGTTTCGAACTCCCGGAACTCCTTAATGCGTCTGGTCTACGGGGTATTTATAGTTTGTGTCTGAGGGAAGATGCGGCGCATCTACTAAGTAGATGCGGCGCATGTACTTAACTTCGCGTGGGGTCCAAGATTATAATATTCAGGAATATTCGTACACCGCCAGAAGATGCGGCGTAACTCTTGATTAGGATGCGGCGCATGTCCTCTTGTATCTTGGATCGTATCTGGTGATATCTTGATAGAGATGCGGCGCATGTTGATAGTGAGATGCGGCGCATCTGGAGCAGAATTGACTTGATCTTGTCCATGTCAGTAGACTTCCACTTTATGCACGTTTTGCTCCATTATTAGTCCATAATCGCTAAGTTTCACCAAATGCTTGTTTTTACCTGAGAATTACAAAAGTAAACAATTAAGTATCAATCCTCATATATAATATAGTAAAACAAGTCAAATTAATAGGATAAATGATAGTAATAAAATGTACTTATTTGAGTTCATCAGGAGGGTATTTTTGTCTTTTCATGTTCCAACGTTATTATACTATCCTATTTAATAAAAATCCACTTCCACTACAGATTTCATCTTCTTCCTTTTATTTTCTTTTTCTTCCATATAATTATAAACCCTCAAATCAAAACGATGGTGAATTGTTATTGTGGTAGAAGATCAAATATCGTCACATCTTGGACAAATGAAAACGCTGGCAGACGTTTTTATGGATGCCCAGATCATGTAAGCGTTATCTTGTTTATTAGGGTTACACTTTGCAATCATTAATATGTTATATTTCTTGTTTATTAGGGTATAGTGGATTGGTTTGATCCCCCTATGTGCCATCATGCTGTAAACATAATTTGAGGACTATTGAGGGCGAGAAACAGGAAAAAAGCTCAATTGTTGGAAGCACAAAGGGGAAGTAAAAGAATGAAGAAGTTGTTGGTTGTTTAATGGTTATCATTTTTAGTGTTTGAATTTTTCAAGCTGTATGGTTAATTTAGTGGATGTATTGGTTTAAGTAATGTTACAAACCATGTGTTATTGTAGTGGGTTATTGTAGTGTTTGACTTATGTAGTCAATTTTGTATTTAACCTATGATGTATAAATGGAAATACATTTGAATCTTATTACTCTTTAGTGTTTGACTTGTGGCTGTTTTTGTTTGAATGCCAAAATTGACACATAAAAGTCAAGATGACCCATTTCTAAAGTGGAAATCATGAGTCTCCAAAACCTGTGCTAAAACCAAACCACAAAACATAATTTACATAAAACCAAACCTTAAAAGTTTGCGATAACAGTCAAAATTGACCAATTAAAGTCAAAATGATCCATTCCAAGAATCAAAAAAACCTGTGCTATTTGCCAAAACAAATGAGCTATCATAAACCTGATCCATAACAAGACAAAAGAACTGATCCATTCCGTATCAAGTCAAAATTGAGCCATAACAAGTCAAAATAACCATAAACCTGGACCATTCCATAAACAGTCAAATAACATAGTCTAGTCAAATGGTCACACAGGATCAAAATTAACCATGAACCTTCTAACCGTCTAGTTAAATGATCACACAGGATCAAAATTAGTCAAATAACATATTCTTACTACACAAAAGAAAATCCAGATCTAGTTCCAAATGATCACACATGATCAAGAGATTGTTATTACAGAAAAGATAACTACATAAGATCACTTGGATCACTTGGGTTTGCATTTTTCTTCTTACCCCTACCAGCACCACCTTTTTGAGAAGCAACTTTACCCCTACCAGCAACACCTTTTTGACTTTTATGTTGACTTGGGGCAGTTGCAGAAGGATCAGCTTGACTTGAAGGAGCAGCTTAACTTGAAGGAGCACTTGCAGTTGGAGCACTTGCTGAAGGAGCAGTTGTAGAAGGAACACTTGCAGTTTTCCTTTTAGTTTTGTTTTTTCCACTAGTCTGCACTCGAATTTTGGGTCCCTTGCTTGTTCTCTTTTTATGTCCTTTTTCTTTGCACAGAACACAAGTTACAGTTTTAAGCTTCCTTGTGAGCTTCCCATTCTTGACTATATCAAGCATTTCAGTTGGAGAGCTCTTCCTCTTCTTGTTCGGTCTTCCAGGTTGAGGATGATGATTGGGTGGGGTGATTGTTGTTGTAAGGTTACACTTAGGCCACATACTTGGCCCATTAGTGGGACGAATCTTGTATGAGTAAACTTGTTTTCAAGTATCCAATCTGTAACAAGGATGCACCCAATCTTCTGGTAAACCAAGGTTCATGTTGTTTTCTGCCATATTTCAATTGACTGCTATTGCATGCTTGCAGGGTATACAAGTTATTTCCCAATACCTACAAGTGCAACTCCTTTGTGACATATTTACCACATACTGCTCAAACCAACCACCACTAACTTGGTACATTTCATCTCCATTCCAAGACACAACATAATTTGCAGCTTCTTCTTTGATAACTTCTAGCAACCTAGTAGCAGTAGGAGTTAAGGGCTCATCACACTTAGCTATAAGCTTATTCACAGACACTATCCTTCTCATCATATACTCTCTAATATACTCTAATGCTCTAATAATTGGCATGTCCCTACCATCAACAAGTTTGCCATTGAAAACCTCACGCATATTATTCAATAAAACATCTGACTTTGCCCTACCTGTAATAAAGTGAAAAACATATTTGTTTATATACTATTTTATTAGATATTGGACCTAACTATTGTTGAATATAATGTTACCTAAAAATTAGGATCTAGACCAATGATGAGGAGGTATCTTGCATAACCAGTCATATGTATCTTTGTTGAACTTCTTCAAAGCATACATTGCTTTATTGAAGTGTTGGACAGTGGTAGAACTAGCACACTTCCACAACATAGCTTTGAACACTTTACCATTCCACTTTTGCTTCATGTTTTCATGTATGTGTTTCAGACAGTATCTATCCTCAGCTGCTGGAAACAACTTGGCAACAGCTGGTATTATGCCATGTTACAATGCAAGTATATAAGTATACATATTACACAAAGTCATATGATTGTTAAGTAATGACATTGAAATTACCTTCTTCCTGTCACTAATGAAAGTGAAGTTAGAATTGCTTTCTAGGTCTAGATCTTCACAAGTTGCTCCAAAAACCATGTCCAGGATTCTGTATTCTCAGCTTCAGCAATACAATAAGCCAGATGGTATATGCCATTGTTGGGATCCAAGGAAACATCAGTTAATAGCTGACCTAGGAATGGACCCTTCATGAAGGCACCAGTAAATCCCAATAAGTCCATCTTCCATGCTTTTAAGCCCTGTTTTAAAGCTCCAATGCAGATGTAAATCCTTTGAAACACCCTATTAGTATCTTCTGGATCATCTGGATGTTCACATTTTATTTAGACATCTGTGTTGGGGTTATTTGCCTTCAATTCTAGAACATAATCCCTCAAAGTTGCATATTGGTGAGTGTGGTCACCTCTGATTTGACAACTTTTGACTTAGCCCTAAAGGCTTTCATCCTGGAAATCTTCAATTTATACTTCTTTTGACTTTGATCTTGAACTGCTCTAATTGGAATTTCTGGGTTTGTTGTAATCTGTTTTACTATCTCTTTGGCTAAAAAATCTGTTGTGCAAGCTTTGACTTTCCTTGTTTGTAGACACTTATGCTGAGCTTTGTATGTTCTAACTGACCAAGTACCATCTTGACCCTTTGCTATTTGTAGAGCCCAAGGACATTTATTGGCATCTTCTTGACTATTCTTGTTAGGTTGCCCACCATTAATTATTCTTTACTTGGTCAACTCAACTGCCTTCTTTTTAGCTGGAGAAGCATTAATAATGCTAGTCCTAGTCCACTTAACAATTTGGCTAGGCCCATCTGCTTTAGACCTAGCTTGTTTACTTGGCCCATCTTCTGTAGGTCCAACTTGTTCACTTGGCCCAAGTGTTGAAATGGTACCAGAACATTCAGCTATTATCCTTACCTTGTCATTCTTTTTCAAAAAAAGTTGCCTCATTGTTTCTATGGAGTGTAGTTTAATCAGATCTTTTGCCTCTTTAGTTGTCCCAAATGATTTACCAACATAAAAGTATGATGTGACCTTGGCACCATCTGCTGTCTTTTTTTGTTGTTTTCTTAACCCCTTCAACTTTCTCTTCTTAATCTTCTCTATATCATCATCTCCTTCTGATCCACTATCGAACTCATCATTGTATAAAGCCTCTATATCTACATCAACATGATCATCAAATACCATATTCCTCCTCAAATTCCCACTGCCCATGAACTCTACACTAGGATCTACATTGGCATGAAAATCCTCCATATCAACTTCTACTTCATCTATATCATTTGCATCATCAACTATGTAATCACTATGTTCCTCATCTTCATTATCTTCACTCCCACTCTGTTCCTCCTCATCCTCATCACTATGTTCACTCCCAATGTGTTCCTCCTCATCATCCACTATAGGCTTTTTACCCTTATCAACAACATCTTGATCCTGACTACCCATTTCTAAAGTTTGCTTAACCTCATTTAGCTTATCAACTACCTCATCATCATCTAAACCTAAGAAAGGGTCAAAGTCTTCATTGTCCAAAGTAGAGTAAAAGTCAGTTGTAAACTCACTTGGCACATTATTTTTACCCATTTTATTAGTTGTGCTACTTTCACCAACAACATTTACACTACTTTGACCCACTACCTTGTCATTCCATTCTAACATCAAGTCCTTAGCAACTTTACTTCTAAGAACTGGTGCATCATCTTCAAGTTCAAAAATGGTACAAGTTTTAACTGATGAAGACTTATAAGTGTCCAAACTAGTTTGTTCATGCTCAATATACACATTGATCAACCTATGACCTAACAGAACACACTTAATCAGACCTTGAACATCTTGGTCACCACCTAAAGCTCTAAGCCCATTGTCTAAATCAAGATCAGGTATCATATATTGGTAGTGCATTATTTTATCCCCACTATACCCTATCGACATAACCATGTCATTCAACTTAATGAAAGAAAACAAATCAAAATCTACATTGTCAATGAAACTTTTATTTCCATTAACATATCTCCTTCTTGGTGGGTCAGTAAACATCCTTCCATGATGTATCTTGAGGGAAAACATGTTAGGATCAGCGGTTGTAGAAATCACCAAAAAAATTATTTTAGGGACTGTTAACACATTTAATTATCACAATTAAATCATAATCAAATAATACATTTCTTACCATAAACTGATTTATAATCCACATTCACTTGATAAAATTCACTTCATTTTTATCAGATGGACGTAAATTACAGACTCACAAAACCATCGCAATTGTTTTACAAAATTAGGGTTAGGGTTTTTGTCAATCAAGGGTTAATGTGAGAAGGTTAAGATTTTGTGCGGGTGTGTGTGAGAAGAGAGTGAGAGGGAAAACGAAAAGATGGGTATTAATTGGTATAGCTACTTGGTCAAAAGTCAAATGTAATAGGTAGAACATGGAAAAACAAAAATACCCTTCCATTTTTTGTCTTACTAACGGCACGTTAACTATTGGACCTGGTGTGTTATTTGTTTATCAACTTAGGGACTACTAGTGTAACTTCAAACTTCGGGGTACGAAGGTTATTAGTTTTGACAAACCACACGGACCATCCATGTAATTTACTCTTTTTTGAAAAATGTCTCTCAGCAATATGTAGTTGTACCCAATGTTTTAAAAACCGGTTTTTTCGACGAACCGGATTTTTCACCGCGGCCGGTCTAGGGCTGAGCAAAACCGACCGAAACCGATTAGCCCGACAAACCGACCGAACCGAATTAGGCCCGAAACCGAACCGACAAAATACGGGACGGGATTCGGTTACAATATATTGCATGTGTCGGTATCGAGTCGGGTCGGTATAAAAACCGACAAAATCCCGTTTGAACCCGACAGCCCGACAAAATACACGCTCCTCTATATTGTTATCTTTTCATTTGACTTGACCTAACTCACACCTACCTCAAATACTCTGCCTCCTTCCTATCCCTCCCAACTTGGATCTCATCTCCATCAAAAATCTTCCATCTTTATTCATCTCCATCAAAAATCTTCCATCTTTTTACATGGTCTCAGGTAGGTTTTTACGTGTTTGTGTTTTAATTGAACGAACCTAGGATGGGAAAATAACATAATTGTTATCTTTCTTCTCCTATCAGTTTTGGATATTAATATGAAGCATGTCTTCTTAACAAGGATCTGTGATGATACAAGTTCCACTAAAAAAATCTATTTAAGATATAAAGTGGAATGAGTCTGAGATTTATTCTTGTAGTCGTTTGATCGTGTCTTGTTTGATTCGATTCTTGATTGTTTGGAGATGGGATTGAAGGTGATGTGTTAAGATAAAATTGGATTTGTAGTTTTTGGTTTGGACTTGGATATCAGTAAGGATAGAATTGGATTTGGTCATTTGGAGATGGGATTGAACTATTGAAGGTGATGTGTCGGGACAATATTGCAAATACCGAAACCCGGCCCGATATAACCGAATTAAACCGAATCGACCCGACTATTAATCGGTTCGGGAGTCGGTATGGTGTTTTCCTTTGTTTCGGTATCGGGATTTGGCGGGTCGGGTAGGGACGGGTCGGGATCCGGCCCGATGCTCAGCCTTAGGCCAGTCGAACCGGTCGGACCGGTCAAACCGGCCAGTTCAACCGTTTGACCAGTCAAAAAAATTATAAAAAAAAAAAAAAAAAAAAAAAAAAATCAAAACCGGTTGAACCGGACCGGTCGAACCGGAAAAACCGGCCAAAACCGGAAAAACCGGCCGGTTCTAAACAGTGAACGGGACCTATAAAAAACCGGGGTTTTTTAAACCAGCCGGACACCGGTCAAACCGGCCGGTTTTGAACCGGTTTTTAAAACACTGGCGGTTCGAACCGGTTTTTAAAACACTGGTTGTACCTTCTAGCTGGTACTAAACTACTAATCAATACGTATATTGAATGTTTTATTTTTATTTTTTTGTTTTATTTTATTTTATTTTTTTGTTTTATTTTTTTCCGAATAGTAATGAAGGATGATATAAAGTTATCATACTACGACAGTAACATTTAACAAACATTATATTTAACATGTGTTTTCTAGTATTAGATATATAATAATGATTGGGAAACACATGGGGATGGGTGTGTTGATGGCTATGCATCGTTTCATCCAAATGTTAGGTCTCTTGTTCGAGTCATCAGACAAACCAATCTCCTTTTTTATTCTTTTATTTTTTATTTATTCTTGTTTTGATTTTTCTCCTTTGTCTTTTAACGACAATTTGTGATCCCACCCTTCACTTCAAGATAAGTTGCTATGCCCCATTTGTATTATTTATAAAACAAATTTGTCTATATTTCAAACTAAAAAATGCTTAAAAATGAGTAAAGTAATTTATCTAATCTTACCATTGATTAAAAATGATAACATCCACTATTAAATTAATATTTTGGATGTGTTTGACAAAAATAGCAATAGTTGTATTGTTTTATAAAAATGTTTGGTAAAATAGCTGTAGTTGTAATTATAATGTGTAAAACAGCTCCTAAATGTTACTTCATTGAGAGTTGAAAAAGGAGCATTCTAAAAAAATAGATAAAGCTACTTGCTGCTTGTCAAACGAACATTAAAATCACAACGTTTAACGCTCACCGCTCCTAAATGCTCCTAAAATCTCTCTGCCAAAGTGCCAAACACACCTTTGTATATTGTTTAATCTTCAAACTTTTAATATTTTTCGTTTATAACCCATAAACTATTTTCTCGCAATAACTATAAATTGAACTCGTAAATGTTACATCAATAGTTACACCAGAACAACAAGTTCACAAGTATAATTATTAACAGCTATATATCATCGTTTTGCGCGAATATATATCATCGTTTTGCGCGAATATTCGTCTAGTATTATTTATACATACTCCTTCCAAAGTTTATCAAATTTCATGGAAAGAATATCACTCAAACCCCAAAGCACTAAAATAATGGACACCTTGGTTTTAAATTTTGGTGCCTACAGAACAACATTCACGCGCGATTCCAAAAGCACTTTAAGATTGAACAATCCTTGTGAAAGGATCGAGCTCAGAGTCACACATTCTACAATCCTTTGCTTGATTTACTGACCACACCATGTTTATTATTTATCTTTTCCTTCTAACAATTATAGTTACCAAATAAGCTCCTACTTAATGATATGTTTTTTAAAATCAAACAGTCAATTGCAAGTGTGTCGTTTTGAGTTTGAACCAAATGAGGCGATCATGGAAACCGTTCCATCTACTTCATACATTAAACACCCATTGTAGTATAACATTTTACCAATAACCTTGTCGGAAGTTGCTTAATGTATCCGGTGTCCTTATTGTGTCATTAGATTTATTTTAATCGATGCTATGGCTGCAATGAAAATAAGCTAAATCTTAGGCGACCGTTTGTTTGTTGGATTTCAGTATTTAAAATGGTTGGCTATTGGCGAATGCTGTTTAGTATCAACTCCTTAACGAAACATTTCTTGTGGTGTTATTCAAATGCTTTTAAAATTGTAAACCACTAAATTATTCGTATCGATCCATATCAGATTCTCCGCTAGTTGGTTTTTATGTTATTTGTTGTAACGTTTTAACAATCAATGCATACGAACTTCATCTTCAAAACTCATGGATTTGATGCAACTTCCATGCTAGATGATTATTCTAGACAGCACTGACCGCTAAATCTCTAGGTAATTAATTCATAAGTGTAATGCAAATCTTTCGAACAATCTCTTCCAAACAGGTAAAAAAAAAGGTTACAAAACATGTCATCATGAGTAACATTTGACAACCAATTAAGTTCCCATTACCTTTCTGGTTTCTTCTAAAATAGCTTTTACAAGGAATAACTAATTATATTTGAGAATAAAACACACGCGCTAGTGTAGCTTGATGACTAAGCCTCTTCCTGAATGAATGGTTGGTCTCTTGTTCGAGTCCTTTCGCCACATATAGATCTTTTTTGGTTTGCTTTTTTATTAATTGAAACACGAAACTCCCAAAAAAAAAAAAAAAGGCTACAAAAACAAACTCCAAATCGAGTTAGATGGAGACTCAAAGAAATGAATTTTAAGCCATAGTTTTATCAAAACTAGATTAAGCTACAACATTTTTATTGGTTAACTTTATTATCCAACTTCACCAAAACTACGCTCACACGAATACGTGAAGGGCAAAATAGTTATCTATACTACATACCAGTTATAATACTCATGCACGCACAATGTTACGACATAAATTTTTTATCATATATTAATACAGAATATATTGTCTTAAAATATATTGTACTTTTCATTTTTTTTTTAATTTTGTTTGTTAGAGATGTATTAAATTAGTTTTTTTTTACTTAATACATGAGAAAATTAACAATTCAATTAAAGAATCAATTTACTTAAATAATTCAGATATGGATCCTAACGGAGGAGAGGTTTAACAAGATAAACTGGTCATGATTAGACACAAGCTTTATTTGAGTCAATACTTCATAATTTGCAAATCGAGATAGATAAATGTAATATTGTTAATCGCGAAGCTAAGCAAGCGAATGATTTATTAACAGCTGAGCTTGAGAGATATAAGGGACAAGAAAAACGTTTTGAAATAGATAAAAAAGAGAAACTGGACTTGAAATTGGTTATAGAGAAGCTATTTATCAAGAAAAACGTTTAAACAAAAAACTTGATGAACAACATTCAAGTAACTTAAAAATAGTTAAAGGCTCTTAATGAGAAAAGTTTTAATCTTCAAAATCAGATTTGATAATGGGCTTCTCAAGTGTTGATAATGGGTTTGACCATTGCATGTAATTAATGGGTTTGAGCCATTAACATTCTCTAGAAGGGTACCCGCGCGTTGCGGCGTCTGGCACCCTGTAATCAATTTTTTTGATGAGCGCTATTTTTTGATTATATATTTTTCATGATTTTAACTTTACGCATGACGATAACTTTAGGGAACAACTTTAACGCACACTCTTTCATAAAAAGAAAATGGTAGTGAACCCGTGTATCGCGATGCAACGATGATACGAAAATGGTGGTCACCACTATTACGAAGTTGTGATGATTGATGGCGATATGTACTCGCGAGTCGGTTGATGTTATGTAATATTTATCACAATATTATATAACATTTAAACATAGAGTAATATACATTCATTAGTGTAATATATGATTAGTAAATCTATATATGACAATGTTTAACAAAATATAAATCACGGTATTTAAAAGTTACATATTTTCATCCTTTATAAATCATTTGAAAATCTTTTTACTTTGACATGTACAATTATTTTAGATTGAATTTATTAGCAAAATAATTAGAATTTCACTAAGCTTTCACAAAAATACATACATAGAAGATAAATGTTTTTTTTTTAAATATGCAATTTTTTTTTTTTTTTTTTTTAATTTTTATAGAAGATAAATTTTTATTTTATAAATATGCAATTTTCAGAATTTTCAAAAATGTCCATAATCAAACAAAAAATTAGCATTAAACTTACATTGATGAATGTTTTAAATAATTATGTATTGGATAATTATTTGTTTAATATAATATAGCAGGGTACCCATGCGTTGCATCGATAGGTACCATCTAATTAAATAGTTCGGGAGCAATATTTTTCGATTATACATGTTTTACTCTTTTTATTTTATTTTATTTTATTTATTTATTATTTTTTTTACAATTCTCCTAGTATATACTTTTATTTGTGACAAATTTCATTAATAGAATTTTTGTGGAGAATGTTATCAATTAAAATGTTGACTAACCAAACATTTTTATATTTATGATTTGATTAACCAATCTTTACCATTTGCATTACAACTTGTTTATCATGTAACTTGTATGTTGAGATTGACATTCGTTAAAGTTAAAGGTTGAACAGTCAATTGTTTTACGTGTGTTGTGTTTAAATAATTTGTATAATTTGTTTAATAACTTGTATTACTTAACGTAAAATATTGTTTTAGTAAATGTTTTAATTGATTGTACCCTTAACTTAATAAATTTGTATGTGACTCTACAAATTTATCCAAAGTATTTGGAAATATAAGTTGAACAAAATAGCACATCGACACAAGCATGAATGTCTAAAAGTTGTCTTTTTTCCTACATAGTTCCTTTTGAAAAGATTTATTATAAGAGAGAAATAAATGTCATTGATATTGCAAAATATTATGGACTTATGTCTATTCATCTTAATTTTGATTAACAAGTTAGGGTTTTCCTATGCTTTATAAATACCTTCTATTGTAATATTATGAATATATCTCAATAATAAGAATTCTCTTCCTCTCTTCCTCTCTTATTCTTGTGTTTTTGTTCATCACATTAACAATACGTCATCAACACGCTCAAAAGCTTTAGGTCCGTTGTTGTTTTCTGTCGTTTTAGTTCCGCCATCGAGTATAAGTTGATGTCGTGGAGTTAATGAATGGATGCTTGGTGAAGATCTTTTTAGCACGTGTACGTTGAAGTTTGAAGTTTAATTATCACAGGTAACTCTTCTTCATATTTTATCAGGGAGGTATTAACTATAAAGTTTGTTAGTATTCAAAACCGCATACAATAGCTCTGCCCCGCTATTGATATTGCTATATCAAGTTAGATCTATTATATTATAAAAAAAATAAAGGTAAAAATAAAGCACAAATCAATTAGTTTGTTCATTCTTGAAGTATATTAACTTGTGTGGTTTTGTTACCTTTAAAAGAACATAACCAACATACACTTACAAGAAAGATCTCTAATAAGTTTTAAATTTTTAACTGTTTGTTGATATAGATTTGATATGTATACGGTTTATCTTTTTGTCTTTGTTCTTGTATTCGTTCAAGGTAAATGTTTTAACTCTCAAATTATATGTTGATAGAAAAAGAAAATCCAACGATACACGTTATATTTTTTTTTTCAAAAGAAGGATTTAGTCCATAGACCAACTTGAATTTTTTGAAAGATACAAAGTAAATTCAAATGAGTTTTGTGAACTGTGTATGTATTAACCAGTTTAGGAATCCATTAAAATAAAATAAAACATTGCAATATTGATTCATGGTATGACGTGATATAAAATATTTATTTAGTTTATAAGCGATATTAAAACTTATTATTCTTCAAGTTGATTGCTATCTCGTAAATGTTACTTTTGCTTTTACGATCACTGACCATACTTTGTAATGTCAGTTTAAGATGCTAAAATATTGCTTGCACCATAAACATAGATTGAATATATGGTATTTGAATTGTAAGTTGTGATATGGATTGGATACTTAAACATATGTTGGTGTATGTGTTTATCAAGTTTGTTTAAGGTTTTGAATTTTTGTTGTTTTATTCTTTGCTACTATAATAATTAGTTTGCAATATTGAATTATCTAATACTATGTCTTATATATATATGTATGTATGTTTTTTTTTTTTTTTTTTTTTTTTTTTTTTTTTTTTTTTTTTTTTTTTTTTTTTTTTAATCATGTAAAAAGTTATTATGGACTTTGACACAACTAGAAGAGCTTATATCAAACAAAGTTATCTAGATATTGGGATGTTTTTCTAAATACATGATTTACTAAGCCAATGAGGCATTAGATCCGTAATCTAGATTATTATATCATCTTAAAAGGCATGTCTAGTTTGCATTGAATGTTTCTTATTAACTGGAAAAATAATTAAGTGATGAAAAAAAAAAGATTTTTAAGAAACATAGCCACTGTTTGACTATTTTGTTCCAAAGGGTATGTTTGGCAATAAAAGTGTTTGTTAAGTTAGCTCTTAAATATAATTATAAGATGTAAAATGACATAAAAGGAAATATTTATAATTGTAAACAAATGTTTGAAGGGTATATCAGTAATTTAAAGTTTTAACAGCTCCAAGATGTTGAAAAAGCTTCATGAATCAGCTTTTCATTTAGGAGCTATTTGTTTGAAATAGGTCGATTACATATATATTTTCTTCTAATAGTACAATTTCAAGAGTATAGAAATATTTTCTTGTTTGATAATGTTATATCGCTAACGAGATAATATATGTGAAATCTATAAAACTGCTCACATGAGTTTGATTGGAAATATATAAGTTTCATTGATATAATGTATTACATTTTCCATATTATTCGACTTTAATATAAAGTCAAGTGCAATCGAAGCACGCGAGGTCATAAACTAGTTGTTTATGCGCCAAGATTTCACATAAAGTCAAGTGCAGTTGAAGCAAGTAATATTCCCAAAAATCTCGCTATGATTGTATGCACCTCAAGCTGCATTATAAAAAAAGCATAAGTGAGTTCGGTCTCACAATTTCAGTGTTAGATCTGAATTAAAAAGAAAATATATAACGGTGAAAGATCCGTTAAATGTATGTCAAAATCTAAAAGAAAGATTTACCCATCATAAGCAAGAGATTCTTGCAAATGCGAGCACATTTTTCGCAATATTAAGTAGTACATCTGAATGATGAAAATAAAAAATGCGATGAGATGGTTAATGCCTCGAATATATTTATATATCGAGAACAATGTTTTGATATAAAAGAAATGGGCATGTTTTGAACAAACACGATAAACCCGTTTACTAAATTTGCTCCATATTGTCGTGTTAAAAGAAACTGGTTGGCAACCTCAAGTTGCAACATAAATATCTCCATTCCCTCAAGTGAATGAGATAAAATGATCAATATGAGATTCTCATTCCCTCATGTGAATGTGATAATGTAACGATAAATGGTTAAAGATCATTTATCATGGTAAATGCTATGGTCGAGGTAGTATGACAATGACAAACCACTAGTAGTGGCGAAAATACAATAAGAAAGGAGCAAACAAAAATGCTATTTATGCAAAAATGCAATGTGATGTATATGAAATACAAGTGTGTCAAAGATATTACACACTATATTCATAGATTTAAAAATCTATGCTAGCGCATTTTGCTCCACAAAAGAAATATAAAATTGTCATGAGAAACGAAGTTAAGTATTAAAGATATATTATATTCTTTTATATCTTCCTCGACATGCATTATATAAAGATTAATAAAAGCTAATCATTGCCATAAACTTAAGTTTATGAGCAATAATAATTATAATATTTTTGGCATGACCAGTTACACCATCTTGAGTCATTAATGATGCAAAAGCTATAGAAGAATAAGATTCTTCAATCTAATGTTATTATCTCTCAAAGAAAGTTGGTTATTATTCTATCAACTAGAATGGGGATTAAATTTCTCAATTTTAATAGGAAAGAAAACAAATGGATATATGTAAGCATACAAATCCATTGCATGAACCATTTAGAGTTTAAAATCGATGCATCGTCTAAATGGTCATTAAATCGCAACCTCAAGTTTGCATGATTAATAGCTCAATGCGAGCCTAACATTCCAGAATAAGTATTTCATCATGAAAATGCGATGAATTACTTCTAAATTATCAAATGAAACTGAGAGAAAAACTTGTGTTGTTGTATGGGGCCATATTATAATATGCACAACAACAAAATTAGCATCATGCCAATATGTTATTATAAATCCTCCCTTTTATAATTGATTTTGGTTATAAACCAAACATATCCCTTTTTTTTTCTTTTTTTTTTTGTGTGCAAATTTTACTCCACCTAAATGCACATATATGGGATATAGAAGATGGATAATTCCTTCAGGAGGAGAGAAGTAGCTGCAAATTCAGAATGAATTATCATATTCTGTTGATCCTCGAAAGAAATTTTTTATGGATTGATTATTCAATGGATAATCTAATAGCCACGAATAAACATTGGTCAAAAACAAATTTTCAGCTACTCATGCTCTAATTAGAAGTTGTCCTTCAAGGACACTATTTTATTATGACATACCTCAAGCGTGGTAGACAAATCGATTCCAAATAAAATCCTCGATGAAAAATATGGAGCATGAAAACAAGATGGTTGTTCGAGGTATAAAAGACCCCATGATAGTCTTATAAAGAGACACTAGACATTAAGGTTTCAAAGAACCTCAGATAGCTAATGAGATCTCAGTAAATTCTATCTTGTGTTGAATTATTATGGAATCGACACAAAACGACGTCGATAAATTTGTCTACATACAATATATTGCTTGATATTATGCGTGATAAAGATCAAATATCAATTAATATCCAAATGTGCGTTCAACGAAATGATTGGCCAACATAAAAGGACTTAGTATCTTGCAAATACTAAAAGTCTTGAAACGTGAAGTTCGTACACGTCAATGTGTAAAATATATTGGATATAAATCGGTTTTTTGTGCTAAACCGAAATAAGAGCTATAAAGTTATGTGTTTTAATACTTGAATTGTGAAATAAATAAATTTACAAAAAAATAAGTTGATTATTGAGAGACAAATTATCTCGAGGTGGATGTAAATATCTTATTGATATTTTATGAGACAAGTATCTATTTTTCCTTAAAATTTGGTTTATTAGAGCTCTCGTATTTTATGAAGGATATGTAATGCCTCAAGCATGGCTTACAACTTCAACTTCTAGATACGATTAGTAAAGTTCTCAATATTTTATTTGATAAAGTTGAATGAATCCGTAAATGGATCAAAATGATTTTGGGCGCATATTATATAAATTGCTTTTGCACATGTCTCAAAGAAATAATTGGTCCTCAAGTACCATACATAAGTACAATTGAGGTTTGGATGCCAATTTTGTAATTAATATGCGTCACGAGAGTGTATTTTTCTCTTTTAATATTTGTACATGCATTGTATATTTTCCAACCAATTGATTTGATATTGGGTTGGAAGCTACACATATATTTTGTCATTTTTTACAGGACTTATTCGTAACATCATCAATTTGATGGAATTGTAAAGTTGTTGCCAACAAAAGTATACGAGTAACTCATTTAGAAGATTAGCATGCGATGCTTAAAATATATACATTAAATTGAGGAGGAGGAGCATTATACGCATTGCACTCTTTTCCTTCATCAAGTTTTTTTTATCCCATTGGGTTTTTCTTGATAAGGTTTTTGATGAGGCAGTCTATTAAGTATAATGAACGATGAATATCCAATGAGGAGTATTGTAAAATATTATGGGCTTATGTGCTTATGTCTATTCATCCTAATCTTGATTAACAAGTTAGGGTTTTCCTATGCCTGATAAATACCTCCTATTGTAACATTATGAATATATCTAAATAATAAGAATTCTCTTCCTCTCTCTCATTCTTGTGTTCTTGTTCATTACATTTACAATAATTGAATCATATTAACCAAAAGATATGGAATGATTTCATAATTTATAGCGTTGATGTTTGTATAATAACTTGTTGTAACAACTTACTATATTTAAGCCTTTTACTTCAACATATACAAGTTTTGCTTTTAGACAATAAAAAAATAGTTGAGTTGAGTTATTTTGCTTACCATCAATCCCCTACTTACTGAGGGACTAATCTGAACCGTTGATCAAAAAGACAAAATTTAAGGAATAAAAAACATGGATGGACTGAAAGTGTAAATTGTATCAATAACTCACACCCCACACCTGTCATTTCTCACATTACAATACCCAAAGTACTTACACACAAAAACACACACATAAATCACTTTCTCTCTCTAACAAATATCAAAATAAACCAAAAACATCATAATCAAACCGTTTTTAACAGTCAAAATAAAATAAAACACATAAAAATGGATGAATCGAGGTAATCATAACCAGATCCGTTGAAAAAATGGTTCAAAAAGAAGAGATTCAAACTCACAATGATGGTACGCGCTTCTAATTCATTATTTTGAACATATAATATTATGTGCTTTATGTGTCATATTATCGTGGGTCCCATTCACTTGAGAGGTGTAATTGAAAAGTACAGTAGTAAAAGATTCAACTTACCCAAGCTATTGTAAGCATTTTGGCATTTTCATTTGATCTTATCTGGTGTGAGGAGAAATAAAAGAAGTAGTAAAAGATTCAACTTACCCAAGCTATTGTAAGCATTTTGGCATTTTCATTTGATCTTATATGGTGTGAGGAGAAATAAAAGAAATACATGTTACACAAAAATTGACACACACTTAGCTATCATTATGCATTTTGCGGTTTCACAACTTTATGACAAATATTTTTATATTAATATGTCCATTAAATCGTAGTTCCCTCCATTATCTGTGTAGAAGAAGGGTAGAATTGTAGAAATAATGGAAGGAAAATTGAACTATGTGAAAATTATTTCAAAATTGGGTATTTGACTCTAGTATTAGTTGGTAGTATATCACCCGTGATACAACAGTTGTAATGATTGCTTATTGGTAGTATATCACCTGTGATAATGAACAGTTTTTTTGTTTGACATGAGAGATGAAATTTTGTTTTAGAAAAAATGCAGAAGACGATATTTATCAGCATGAGGACCTTATACAAGCCTTAACAGGTTAGTTTGTGTTAACAAAACTTTAAACATAAGAATTGCAAAACATTGTAAGATATAAGCATGACTCCTTTAAAAATATCAAGTGTGATAAAAGCTTTTACAATTTTCATCAACTCACTCTTTCATTCGTTGTGATAATACTTTAGTTTTTACTGTTAGAGAATGATTATTAGTGTGTTTTACTAATTAATTTTTGATACTTTGTGATACTGTGATGATTCTTGTGATAATATCAGATATTTGAGATTAGGTTTAACTGAACACAAGAAATATTGTGATGTTTCCGTTAGATTTGTCTGTTTAATAGATAGATTGTGCATGTTACAATAGGTTTTACAGCGGTATTTGAAAACAGAATTGACTGGTAGTATATCACCTGTGATATAACAGTTAAATTATTGTTAATTGGTAGTATATCTAGTGTGATGATGAATTGTTTTTTGTTTGACAGATGATATTGAAAAAAATGAACTACTCATACACTAACAACAAATATGAAAATATTTTTATGCCGATTTGAATGAGACTTGTGCAAAGAAAACAACCCCCATCAAACTAAAAGAATCAATAACAACTGCAGTTGTGGTTGAAGAAAGCACAACATATCCACAAACAAACTGAAGAAGCTCAAATACCTGTGATATCACGATATCACCTATGATATCACATGTGATATCACCTGTAATATCACATGTGATATCATATGTGATATCTCTGGTGATATCACATGTTCCTCAATCACCACAACTGATTCAACAAATAGAAGAAGCCAACACGCCTGTGATAGTTACTCCAAAAGTTGAACAACATAAGAACATGTTTGCAATCGAAAACCCAGATGAGAACAAAATGAAGGAGCTGTTTAATGAATCAATGAAGAGGAAGATTGTTGAACAACAAAAGTAATTAGAACAAGTTGATGAAAACATTTGCATCTAATCACTTTGATTTGATTTCAAAAACAATATGTGTTTGGCATTATGTTTGATTTTATGTTTTAACAATTGGTACTAAAATCTTTTGGTTGGAAATATACAATGCTAATGATAATAGTTTATGTTCTCTGAATAAAGGTCTTATCAATTGTGATACCCAATTAAGAATGTGAATTATCACAAGTGATAATCAATTTCATATAAAATGCTAATGATTATGGTTTTCGTTCTATACATATATGTTTTATCAATTGTGATACTCAACTATGAATGTGAAATATCACATTCTTACCACAAGTGATAATGAATTCGTATTTTACCAAGTGTATATGAAAGAGATAATAAACATCAATTGTCATATTTTATCTCTGACTCAGCCTTCGGCATCGCCTGAAACTTAAACGCTTTTCTTTATTTTTACAGTGTAGTATCACAAGTGATAAATAAAAGTGAATACTCATGTAAAACTGAAAGTATTTTAGCATCCATTTAAAATAGAACGCATATTCATCAAACACTTATTCAAAAATCCTAAAACACGTGTTCAAAAGCATCAAACATAGAAAAATTATTGCTGAATATATGTACAAACGTGTACACTAAAAATAGATGCCTCAATTGAAAGCCTCTTGATAATTCATTCTTCTCACCATAACGATTTTTTTTCTTTCTCAAATCAGGTGGAATTAAATCTCTTGTCCAACGCCTCAGTATATACTATTCTGGGATACGTACGACATTACAATTCTTTAGCACACAAAATATGTGTCAACATAGAATCCCACAATGAACAAAAAGATAACAACAACACGCAACTGAACCATCTTGTTTGCTATCCAACACCTTAATCAAAACTAACAAAAAATAGAAAACAAAAAAGATGTGACACATAATATCACAAGTGATACCACACATATGATGCAGAACATATTTAAAAATTTTAATATGAAGCATTCATGTAAATTAAAAAAAAAAAGAAAAGAAAAAGCAATCAGGATGTAATTCAAGCAAAATAAACTAAGAGATTAACTAATAAACATTGTACATTATAATCAATTAAATATCACAAGTGATACTACACATATGATGTAGAACAGATTTAAAAAAACTTTAATATGAAGCATTCACATCAATAAAAACAACAATCCAATATAACTAACATTCACATCAGTTAAAAGTTAAAACAATATACAATCAAATTCAATTATTTTTGTTAGTGCAAATATTACGATATTTAATCTATACAGTCTCGTTTCTTGTGATTGATGACAAACATGTAACCTGATACATGACGTAAAATGTACAAGTTACTCGTAATCATATTTTGTCTCAACATACATTCAACACCTCTCGACGTCTCAAGTCCTCGTATGCTACAACACAGGTTTGTACATGTTTGTTATGTGGCATTATGATCAAACCCCTTAACAAATCATTTAGAATGTTTAAAATACATTTAGAGTCATTAAGTATTTTAAAAGGTTAACCATTCTATTTCGAACCTCATTTTACATTTTGCATATACAAGTATTTTTACTTGTACATCATGCTTCCTAAGTTTTATTCATGTCAAAATAGAATAGTGCAACATTAGGTGTAAAAGTGCACTTTAGGTGTCAAAATAGGATAAGTGCACTTTAGGTGTCAAACTAAGACAAATGTGTTTACTTACTTCTAAAAATGATGTTAATGACATAATAACTTAAGTCCTATAATAGCATAAGTTGTTTAACATTTTTAGTAACACATAAACTAACATGGTACAACTTGTTAAACATATATTAACTAGTTAAGTAATACATTTTACAAACAAACTTTTGTTTACATTTTAATCAAAATGAAAATGGTTTTATTACCTCATGCATAGTGTCATCAAAATCTTGAAAGATCACAAATGATATCTTGGAAAGATTGTGTAAATATTTTGGAAAGATTTGAAACAAGATTTGCAAAGATTTTGAAAATCTTAGAAAATATCTTTGTAGGATACTAGTAAGATCATGTATATATTTTGGTTAGATTTGGTAGAAGATTTTGAAGATTTTCTGTCAGGTACCCACGGAACCAAATGCATACACGGACGGAACCCTTGTTTTGGTTTCGTCTGATCCGTCGGTTGCTGAGCTTGTTGGCTATAAATAGCAGCCCATTGTTTACTCATTTTTATATCACTTGAACATACATTCTCTCTACCCTTTTTCATACATTTTAGATCAGTAGATAACAATGTAGCAACATACATTAATCACCCTTATCATCATGATCATAATGCTTCTAACTTTCATTATGTTGTAAGCATACTCCTGAAATGATCCTGTGAAGCAATCTCAGAGATCTTGAGTCATCATTCACCACAAGCATACATATATGAAGATCTATCACAACAAGCTTAGGGAACTTGTGATCTTCATCCATTGAAGGCTTTCTATCAATGGAAGTTCATTTAGATTAGTCATTCATATCCATTAGACATTTGTGTCATGGATCATCATTGTAAACATCATTGTATCATCACAATCTATTCACCAAACTAGATTAGATGGTTTATGTGTTTGTGCCATAAAACACAAGGTTTTTATGTTGGGCCATAAAACATAACGGGAGTGGTTGTACCTTTGTAAAAGAACTCGACATCTAGCTTAGTGTCGGAAATATTGTATAGGCGACGTTACGTTAGTTCTACCTCGAACTAGAACCCGGTATTTAGCTTTATACCGGAAAAGTGTAAGCGACGTTTGTAAAGGTTTTCTCCGCCAAGAAGGGAGCTTGTTGATTTAGTGAAGTAACTCTCGAGTTGGGTACTCGGGGAGTGGAGTAGGGCGGAGAGGAGATCCGTGACCGAACCACTATAAATACTCGTTTCCGGTTTGCACTTTCTTTTACTTACTGCTTTAATTTTATACTTGCATTATATTATTGCTTGTGTTGTGACTTGATGGTTATGCTTGTGTGACAACTTGTGTTAGTGTATGCTTATATTAGTCATAGACTATAATTGGCATTTTTCATATTACAACAAGCTTGATCGGATGTTTGATACAACAAGTTTTAAGATTTTAAAAAGGTAACGTATTCACCCGCCCTTTACGTTTTCACAATCTTCACCTTGTTACAAAAGCAAATCATTTGCTTGACACCAAGGGTGAAAGCAAGAAGTGCATGCTCTCGGGTCTGACCATCCTTGAATATAGCAGCTTCAAAACCACCAATGGTCGAGTCGATAATTAAGACAACATAATCAGCCTATGAAGTTCCAATAATCATATTCTTGATAAATCACAATGTCCGGGGGCATCAATGACTATGCAGTATTACTTGGTGGTTTCAAACTTCCACAAAGCAATATCGATGGTGATACCACGTTCATGTTCTGCTTTAAGTTTGTCTAACACCCACACATACTTGAAGGACCTTTTGTTCATCTCACCAGCTTCCTTCTCAAAATGTTCAATCACACGCTTGTCAATACCTCCCAACATGTAAATCAAGTGACTAATGGTTGTAGACTTGCCGGAGTCGACATGTCGAATGACGACAATACTGATATGAAACTTTTCCTTACCTATCTGTAATACAAATAAATAAATAAATAAATAAATAAATAAATAACATTTAACATCAATCATAAATAAAAACTCTAAGATACTAAATAAGCACATACACAAATATTATTAAAACAATATAACATCAATACTAATTTCCAGCGTTATATCAAATCATTAGTTACCAAAACATATATTTAAGCATCAATACTTAATAAATTGATAACATTTAACTAATTTGCACAGTTAAATAGCTCGTAACGGATATAACATCAATACTTGAATAAATTTGTTACTATACACATCTACATAGCTTTCACAAGTGATAAAACAATACAATGTAACATTAATTTTGGTATTCAAGGTATGAGTATTATAAAGTAATAGAATGTGACATTAATTATGGTATTTCACATATGAGCAATATCACATGTAATAAAACAATAGAATGTTACATTAATTATGGTATTTTACATATGAGTGATATCACGCGTGATAAAGCAATAAAATGTGACATTCATTTTGGTATTCTACATATGAGTAAATATCGTAGGTGATAAAGTAATAGAATTTAATTATGGTATTCTACATATAAGTAATATCATAGATGATAAATCAATAAAATAACCAAAAGTAGACATCATTTATATGACTTGAATATTTTCTTCATTTTAGTGTATAATCACTTGAGATAATCTAGCTACAAAATAAATAAAGTATAATATCACAAATGATAAATCAATTAAGTGACACTTGTATTAACTATTAAGTGTATTAGAAAAATAAATTACTAACTCCAAACAAATAAATTACTAACTCCAAATGGATTAAAAAATCATCTATGAAAGTGAGTTGAAAGCTTGCATCCTAAGATTGGTATTATCCTCTTTCAGTCTTTTGCTCGATGAAACGTGCACTTTTCCAAACATTGACTGCCAATAGAAATTAAAGAGACAAATCAAATAGAAACAACTATTTTTAATAGATCTTTGACTTACACAGATGACTTGACTATTTCGCGTGTGTGTGACATTAGTTTGAATGTAAATCCCAATATAAACATACATGAAGGAATTTGTGTCGGTATAATATCTCCGATGTTAACATAACCGTAACAACATATATGAATCAAGCTCTTATAACTTCAAACTACCCTAGACACCAAGGTCAAAAGGGCCTAAGCCCAAATATAGATTTTAAAGTAGTCCCCAAATAGAAATTTTAAGTTGAACTGCAAAGCCTCGAAAGTGTGAACACCAAATCCCACCAAAATTTTAAAGTATGACGATTGTATGTCAACATACGACTTTTTATTAGAACAAACGTTTGGCTTGCACTTCACTCTCACATGCATTGGCATCATCAGAATACCCAAGGTGGCTATTTTGATTCATTTATCTAAAAACAGGTTAACTGGACTTACTTAATCATCAACAAGTTTAGTTAAAAAGATAAATAACTAGTTCAGTTTATATTCATAAAAATTCAGAAAGAGGACAAAAATAGTTCGTGCAATGGGCCTTACCCGACACGTTACCTAACTGGCCCATTTTACAAGCTAATACAAACAGTGTAGGAGTGATGATAGAAAATAATTTGAAATATAAGATGATCTCTGTAACACCCCGCCTTATAGACCACAATATTGTCTGCTTTGCCTGTAGGCTCACGGCTTTGCTTTTGTGGCCCACATCCCGAACGGCTTGGAGTGGCTCTGATACCATTCTGTAACACCCCCAAAATATCGCAGCGGAAGATTGTGTCACTTAGGTATTACTTCATAGCTCACAGTACAAGTTACAAAAAACGACTCTAAACGAGACGTTTTGAAATAATTTTTCATTCGATTAAATAAAACATCAGGGTTTAAGAGGTCCCAACCAGTTTATAAGTAATAGACATAAGGGTTTAAAAGTTTTATCGGATGATAATGATGCATAAAAATAGTTATATCGTATATTGTCAGGTGTCGGTTTAGGTTAAATGTACGTTTAACGACGTACGCGGAATAACCTATTTAGTTACTCGCAAGAGTAAATTTATTTAAAATAAAATATTAAGTAAAATTAAATAATTAAATAATGACTATGTAATACCCTAGTCAAATCCCACATTGGTCATGACTTGGAGTGATACTGTGACATATGTTAACATTCGCCTTATACGACAACAACGCGTTTTGTGGTCTAACGGTTAATCGCTCATACTGTTAAGCGTGCTCGTGTGAGAGTAGTACTGGGTTGGGTGACCTGCCGGGAAGTCTTCACATGAGGGCCACAAAAGCAAAGCCGTGAGCCTACGGGCAAAGCGGACAATATTGTGGTCTATAAGGCGGGGTGTTACAGGTGGTATCAGAGCCACTCCAAGCCGTTCGGGATGTGGGGTAAACCTCATCGTCATTCGAGGACGATGAGTCCCTTAGACAGGGTTGTTACCCAACTGAATCCCGGTACGGGATTCTTCTAAGGGGGGGGGGGGGGTGAATGTAATACCCTAGGCAAATCCCACATGGCCGTGACTTGGAGTGATACTGGGACATATGTTAACATTCGCCTTATACGACAACAACGCGTTTTGTGGTCTAACGGTTAATCGCTCATACGGTTAAGCGTGCTCGTGTGAGAGTAGTACTGGGTTGGGTGACCTGCCAGGAAGTCTTCACATGAGGTCCTCAAAAGCAAAGCCGTGAGCCTATGAGCAAAGCGGACAATATTGTGGTCTATAAGGCGGGGTGTTACAATCTCCATATAGAACCAGAACCAACTAAGCTACACACAAATATTATCATTCTATAAAGTAACACGATTGTGTATCGACTACATTTGCACAGAATGGTAGATCACCACATTGAAAGCAATTTTAACTTAACTGAGACATGAGTTCAAAGAGAAAACCTGGCAAGACGAGTGTAGAACAACTGTTTGGACAGCTCATTGCATTTCTCAACAGTTGCTGGGATCTGAACATACTGCTTGTTTTTCTCCATTATATCCATGTAATAAACACTTTCATATGCAGACAAAAACTGTTTCGCCTGACATGCCTTAAATTGCAACTGCTTCAATTGTGATGTCATCCTATCTGCAATTAACAACTATTGTGATAAATTCAACATTGAAACGACCCAAAGGAACCATCTAATCTACGATTAAAATCTTGAATGAGCACATACTGAATGATAAAATTAAGAAATAAAAAAGAAACCCATGAACTTAGACTACTAAATCCAAACCACTTACAACTGCAACTAACTCACAAATGCCATAAAAAAACTATTAACTTCTTTCACCATGGCAAAAAGGATCTATTAACATACATGGACGACGATCCAGTTTAACAACCAGTAGAACGATAGTAGATATTAAAAGTCAACAACATTTCCCTCACTTGCATCAGGATACAAATAACATTATCAATAACGTATTTTCTCGAATCAAATAAAAAGTTCCATTTCTGCAAGTCCCAATAAAACACAAGGCTAAACTCTAGATTAAGACCAGCAGTGTAACACTACTCGCAAACTAATACTAACAATCACACAATCACTACTAGTAAAAAGGTAATTTCTAAACCATCTCCAAGGGGGCCTAGTGATAAAGCATCCCAAAGGTCTCATTAGGTAAACGAGGGCAACTACTAATGTTTCACTGAGGCAATTTATCAAACACATGTGTAAAAACTACTAATTTTTTCACTGAAGCATTTTATCGAAAACTTGTGTTACAACTACTATATTTTTCACCGAGCCATTTTATCAACTATTAAAGTTATTAGCATTCGACTTCGATAACTAGATTAAAATGCACAAACTTACATAACAGTTAAACCATACATATTGCAAAACACACCTAAAATAACAACACAAACCAACAACTAATTACACAGGCCAATATGAACACAAATTAGGTCAATATTGATCGAATAAAGCAGTTTATAATGCATCAGTTATAAATCAAATCAGATCCACACGGATTAGGTCAAAATTGATCGAACAAAATTAAATTGGTAACGAACAAGTAATAGATGCAACATGATGAATTACAAAACGTGTTTGATTTTGATGAATCATAATTAGATGGTAATGTATCCAATATCAGTTGCAAGCTCATCTCAGTTGGTTAGATTTGAATGAACAATTGATGATGATGGGGAAGTAACTAAATTTTTGGAGGGAACCGGTTGAGAGTAAAACACACACTAAGTGTGTGAGTAAATGAGTCGATTGAAAAAAAAAAAAAAGAGTTTATATAGTTGGAAGAAAATAGGTTTAAACAATTAAATCTTAGATTAAATCTTCTGAAACTAAATGGATGGTGGGGATTAGTCCCTCAGTAAGCATCAAAATAAGAATAAGCAAATGAACTTTTCTCTAGTTTATATATATATATATAATATATATATATATATATATATATATATATATATATATATATATATATATATATATATATATATATATATATATATATATATATATATATATCTGTGTGTGTGTGTGTGTGTGTGTTTTGAGATTAGGATGGGTGATAAATGGGCTTAAATGGGCTGTTAAAAGATTTTTAAATGTGTTGTATTAATATCCGGCTGTTACAAGTCTATAATTTAAGACATTTAATTTTTGTTGTAATTTTTAATTATCTGTATGATGTAAGCTATTGTTTAATATATAATTACATGCTAAACGAAGATAATTACAGGAGTTTCAATATTGATTACACGTAAAACTATAAATAATAATAATAATAATAATAATAATAATAATAATAATAATAATAATAATAATAATAATAATAATAATACGGAGTAATAATAATAATGATAATAATAATAGTAATAATTAATGTTGCAAAAAAATGTCTACAAGGCCGATTAATCGCCGATTATGTGCTACAAGGCCACCGACCTTGCTGATTTATGTAACTGGGTTAAACAAATAGGTCAACTGTGGTCAACGGCGATTAACGGCGGTCAATGGTGGTTAAACTTTCCAGAAACCTATAAATCTTGCCGGAAGTACCCAAAACTCACTGTAAACTTATTTTGATAACTTATAGTAACTGTTTAAGTCTATTACAAGTTGATTTTTAGAAAATACCTTGCCGGAAATACCTAAAACTCACCGGAAATACACAAAACTTGCCGGAAATAACTAAAATTTTTAGTAATGCCAATCCGATTAATCACCGATTAATCCCGCCTAGACCGATTACAAGCTACAAGGTGGTCGACCGCCCGACTACCGATTCACGATTTTTGCAACATTGGTAATAATAATAATAAAAGTACCTTTTATCTACCGGTTGCACAAGAAATTAAATATAAGCCTGTCGCACAAGTTTGGAGTGGTCAATTCGCCGCCAATTTGATTACTTTAGTACTAGTATTAAATTTGGTTTAACTTTTGACACGAAAAGACAAAACTAAAGTCGCACAAAGTACATAAGCGGCCGGTCGCACAAAAAGTACAAAGGCTAATAAATGAAGTAGTAGCTTACACAACTCTTCCACCATTTGTACTTTATTACTCAATCCGTCTCAAAATTATAGTTCATATTTCTTTTTTTGGATGTTTTCAAATAATTGTATACAAGAGAAAAGTTCAAATGCTTACTCTTATTTTGGTGTTTACCAACGGACAAATCTCCACCATCAATCTAGTTTAATCTAATGGTGGAGATTAACCTAAGATTAAATATGGAAAACTAATTCCATGTCTTTTTTTCTTTCTTATTATTATTATTATTATTATTATTATTAATTTATTATTATTATTATTATTATTATTATTATTATTATTATTATTATTATTATTATTATTATTATTATTATTATTATTATTATTATTATTATTTTTATTTTTTTATTTTTATTTATTTTTTTTTTTTTTATTTATTTATTTTTTTTAAACATCACTTCATTAGAAAAGCATAGGATTTACAAGAAATTAGAGGGGAGCTGAGATACTAACTGGGCTCCCACTCCTCTAGCTATTACAAAGCTAATCCTACTAAAAATATGAGCAGCGGCTCGCGATCCGATGGCTTGAGTTACTGAGAACTTTTGGATCCGTTTCAGTAAGGTCACTGCATCCTTCCCAAGTTCCTCAAAGGAAGAGATGAGAAGGGAAGGAACCCATATCCAATATCAGCACACTTGGTCTCATACCTGATACGCTTGTGTTGTGCTGCTTTTTATTATTATTATTATTATTATTATTATTATTATTATTATTATTATTATTATTATTATTATTATTATTATTATTATTATTATTATTATTATTATTATTATTTTATTTTTTGTCTTTTTTTCTAATTCACTTTTTTTTTTAATTCACCTTTTTTTTAATTCAAGTTTTTTTTAAGTCAATTTTTTTTTCCGCTTTCATACATTTTCGTCTACTTTCATACGTTTTCGTATGTTTTTCTATGTTTTCGTCTCTTTTCAAACGCTTTCGTCTGTTTTCGTCCTTTTTTATACGTTTTCATCCGTTTTCAAACGTTTTCGTCCGTTTTTATACGTTTTCATAAGTTTTTGTCCGTTTTCATACGTTTGTATACGTTTTCGTCCATTTTCAGACGTTTTTGTCCGTTTTCATACGTTTTATACGTTTTCGTCCATTTTAAGACATTTTCGTCTGTTTTCAGACATTTTCGTCCGATTTTGTACGTTTTCGTCCATTTTCATACGTTTTCGTCCGTTATCTTACGTTTTCGCCCGTTTATGTTCGTTTTCATACGTTTGCATCTGTTTTTTTATGTTTTCGTTCGTTTTCATACGTTTTCGTCCGTTTACGTTCGTTTCAATACGTGTTCATCCATTTTCTTTCGTTTTCGTCCACTTTTCATACGTTTTCGTCCGTTTTCAGACGTGTTTTCACGCTTTCATACATTTTCGTCTGTTTTCTTACGTTTGCATCCGTTTTCTTACATTTTTGCCCATTTTCATCCATTTTCATACGTTTTTATCCGATTTCTTACGTTTTCATACGTTTTCGTCCGTTTTCGTCCGTTTTCATCCGTTTTCTTTCGGTTTCGTCCATTTTTCATTTGTTTTTGTCCATTTTCATACGTGTTTTTACGCTTTCATACGTTTTCGTGCGTTTTTGTAGCAACCCGTAATTTTCCACGTCAACATTTATTTTCAAACTCTAATTTAAAACTTTGAGATTTTACAAGAACATTTTCTACGTATAACTCTTTAGTTAAGTAAACATGAAACTAGGAGCAACCCTCTTGAGCACTATGAATTTAGACTATATTTAGTCCAAAACATTCCAACACCTTGCTCCAACTCCGGTTCGAAATTTTAATCCCTGAGACAATTCCCTTTTTATTTATTTACGATTGTTAACTTAACAAACGCTATTCGCAAATTAAAAATTTAACACTCGATATACCTAATTCTCCCAACGATTATTTCTAACGTATTTTTATACTTCCGAAATGATTACCAAAGTTCCAAAAACATTTCCTTACGCCTAAGGTAAATTCTTTATATATTACGTTTAATTACGTATAACTTTCGTTAATCACCAAACCAACAACCAATACCTATTTTTAATACCCAATACATACTACCTATACACTCTTGTACAAAATAAAAATCTTCTACTCCAAACCTTACCCATGTGCCGCCCCCCTTTATACCATATCAATAACTAGTCAAAAATTTCTACTTGTAATTAATAACTAGGCAACCTCCATAAAACATGGCCATTAAAATGGTGGCTTGACCAAAGCCCTTGCCAACCTCCTAGCCCCCTTCGTCCACCACCCTAAACCCATAGCAATAATATATTTTGACCCACTATTGAAGGTTTGAAAAATTCCTAGTATATATATAAGTGGTCAAGTATCATTTACCCTAGCTCAAGAAGAAAAACAAATATATCCTTCCAACTTACATATACAAATCGACACACATAGAGGAGCAAGGGAAGCAAAGATCTTGATTTTGCTAATTCTAGTGTCATTAGAATACTCTAGCAAGGGTTTGGAACACTAATTCTTGGGTTAAGCAAGTATCTTACATTCTCATCTCACTAATCTCTTTTGTAAGTAATCTTACATTGCAAAACTTCATGTTTTTCATGTCATAATGCTAGTTCAAGTGTATATACTTAGTTATCACTTTGTACATGTTGACAAAGCTTTATATTCACAATGATCTTTTAACAAAAGTCTATGTTTTAAACAAGTTTTTATTACAAGAAAACTAGTTAGTGAAAATCTCCACAAGAAAGTGATGATAAACATTATATATATATGTTAGTGAACTTGTAATTTTTACCAACCTTGATGATCATTTACAAGAACTCTTGAATATTGTTAAGTTTATTGTTAGATCACTTTCGAGAAGTTGGTGGATGAACTAGGACTAGATTTGGAGTTGTTGTTAAGTGGTTATAATAACTAGAAGATTAGGAAAAATAGTTTGACACATTTGATAATGAATCTGTCCCGTTTTGATTAACACAGAAAACTCAGTAGCTTAGTGACAAGTTTAGGCTAGAAATATAGAAAATAGGCTAAATAACGAAAACGTAGCCGCTTGAATGAGTTAAAACGGGCTTATAACAAAAAAGATACGCTAGTTTCAATTTATGCGACGAAAACTAAATTTTCAGAAAAATGGTTGAAGCTGTTAGGAATTTTGAGTAATGAAAACTGATGATAAATGGTAACTAGACTAGCCGAGACCTTAAAAATCCGATAGTGTACTCAAATACCTTCGCGGGGATAGATAAAATTTAAGAAACGGAGTTACGACGAAAAAGTTATAGCCTAACGAAAGTTTACGACGACATATACGTTGACATCTTATTTTCTTGCTATTAGAAAAGCAGTTAGAATTATTTGAAGTGGATTTTGGACCCTTTAGAGTGTATTTTGGCTAAAATGACATAAATGAAAACGGTAGAACATAATATGTACTAATTAGGCGCGTTAGAGATTTTCAAAATATCGATTAACATGACGACTAAAATTTGATCACGAGATTAACAAGTTATATCTTTCTAAAAAGGGTGATTTTCTAAATAAACAATCAAATTGATCCAACTATATTTTTGACGTTAAATACTACAACAAACATGTACAAGTGATAAAGTAGAGTATGAACTTGCGTGCATGACCTTGTTTTCGAACCTAAGGCATATCATTCATATTAGGTTGCGAGTAGTTTCCGAGCCTCTATTCCGTGCACTTTCTTTTTGTTATCATATCGGTTGTTCCAGGTGAGTTCATGACCCCTACTTTTACTTGTTTTATAACTGTTTTGGGGGAGAATACATGCTCGTTTATATTTTAAACTCCATGCTCATTTTACTTGAAACGTGAATTGTTTTTCCCAAACATTACTAATTGGTTGAAACCCTTGATTTGATTACTCGAATGTATTATGTGTTTACTTGTTACAAACTTGATTATTTTTCTTATAGACACAAGCGCATTAAACTATTAAATATTGCCTAAGTCATGAACCGTTAAGAGCGAATGTTGTGAATAGATCTATTGGGATTGAACTCTCTGTCCAGGTGGTGTTTCTCCACTTGACTGGCATATCAAACGGACGCATAATCATTTGAGGAATCTTGGATGTCCTAGGTGGACACCTACCAGAAAACTTTGGGTGTCCGGGTGGTTTCCCCACTTGACTGTTATGTCAAATGTATACCCAAACTAGAAATATTAAGGCTTCAGTGTCATGAACTTAATACGACAATAACCCTTTCTATATTTGGAATATATTGGTCTTTGATTTCTTGTGGTCCATATCATACTTGTTGTTTACTAAAACATATGAACTCACCAACCTCGTGTTGACCCGTTTTAGCATGTATTTTCAGGTTCTTAAAGTCTTAGCTCACATTTGGCGGCAGTTGGCATGGCATGGCATGGTTATAGGATCAAGACACTCTGATATTCATTTGGGGACCGTTTTACTTATTTTATGGGCCTATTTCTGCACTAAAGTTTAATAATTTAAATTTAATACTTTTGTCAATAAATTTTATTTAAATGATTATGGTGAAAACCGTTCTTTGTACTTGTGTTGTGATACCAATTGAGTAGCACCCCAGTGACATCATCTTCCGCTGCGACCCGATTTTGGGGGTGTTACAGATTGGAACCAGAGCCTTGGTTATAGAGAACTGGGTATTTTTTAAATCTAGACTATAACTACTTTTACGAAAACTTAACCCTATGACCGCCACGTGCCTGCTTGCCAAGCTGATGCCTCATTTGTGATTTGTTTGCTGACATATTTGATGAGATTTGTGTCTTATTATCGGATTAATTACACCCACTTATTTTCGTTGATTACTATAAGTATCTTCCATATACTTAAGCTTACGTATCATATACGTCACACCGTTACGCCCTTTCTTACGTAATCTCATCGTTCGACCTCGAGTTTGGTCACTTGCCTTAGTCTTTCAAACGGCTTTTAAATGTGAGGGACATATTATTAGTATAACTGAGATGAGCATTTCAAAATTCATTGAACCTCGGTGGAATATAGACTGATCACCTATATTCAACCAGGGACAGTGGGACATAGCCTGATCACCTATGTCTGACTCAGAGGTGAATTTTGCGATACTGGGAGTAGTTATAATAGAATTATGTCTAGATTGATTCCCTACTCGATTTCTAAAGGTTTCAAAAATTCATGCGTGTGTATACAATCGTTGCATGAACATTCACATCTACATCCAACACCTTAGCATCACAATACTTTCTCGACACAGTACTTATCTTTCAAATGGACACTCGTACTTTTTAAAAGTCCTTTCAAATATTTCCAAGATATCTTGATTAATGAAAACGATCTCTGAAAATTTTCGCGATCATACGAAATACCGTCTTACGTGACCTTAAAACCCGTTATAGTCTACCAATTTCCCGATTACCTTACTAACCATTTCTGAAGGTTAGTTTGAACACTCGTCCCATAATTTAGAATGTCTACATCACCTCGTAAACCACCGCCCAGAAGTACGCCAGCTAATCATAACATGACCTTAAGTTTTCATTTTACGACAAGCCACTTTAGAGCACCTACTTTTAGGAAACGTCTTTATCATGTCTCACTCTTCTTTTCTTGTTTTGAAGAGAATGCTGCCAAAGAAACAAAGCATGAGTGCAGCTGCTATCAATAGACTCGTTGCTCAGCAAGTCACTGCACAATTTGTTGGGAATTAAATGTTCTGAAGATTAAGTATCAAGAATTACAAGTATTAACAGTTCCAACTGCTGTGAAGAATACTCTAACAGTTCCAACTGCTGTGAAGAATACTCTAACAGTTCCAACTGCTGTGAAAAATACTCTAACAGTTCCAACTGCTAGTGTATATTTTAGGTAGGGGTGCAAACGAGCCAAGCCGAGCTCGAGCCTAGCAGAGCTCGAGCTCGCCTCATTTATATTTCAGAGAGCTCGAGCTCGAGCTCGGATCGGTTCGAGCCTTAAGATTTGAGCTCGAGCTCGGCTCGTGGTATGATATAAAAAGCTCGAGTTCGGCTCGGGCTCGGCTCGTTTGTGATGCGTTGGCTTCTTAAGCTACTTATTCGAGCTCGTTTATCTAGAGCTCGTTAATGAGCTCGTTAGTTATTTTGGATCCTAACCCATCTCCATCAATTACAGCAGCCAGCATCATCTCATCCATCACAATCGAGACTCAAAACTAAATAATACAAAAACAAGATCTCAGGTTATATTCCGTTCAAGACAAAAGATCTTTAAGATCTATACACAAGAATCCATCATTGATCTTTGTAAATAACTAAATATCCGAAAATGGTTAAGAAAGAACAAAAATAAACTTGTTTTCATTCCTTCTTTCTTTCGGGTTAAACAAAAACGAAAAACAAAACCTACCCGAGACCCTTGTAAGGATCTTGAAGCCGATATAACGCATTCTTTAAGTTGTTGTCTTTCGAGTTCACATAAAAGAAAAGAAGAAAAGGTTGTACGGATTAAGGGCTGGTATTCTTTTTTTGGTGTTCGGTTATCACAAATTCACAAGCACAAAGAAAGATTATTTAAGTTATTATGATAAAGTGATAAGTGAAACATAGATAAGAAATGGAGGATTTTTTTTTGAAATAAAGTAGGTGCGTCTGATTTTTGCAAAGAAGAAAGTTATGTGGCTACAGTATCATTCAAGATACAAAAAAGCAAGATTGGTTTGAATAATCGACGGTAAATAAATAATAGATGTGATCAAGTGGATGTAAATGAGCCAGGTAGGTGTAGGAATAAATGGAGGTTTGGTAGGGAGTGGTTATACTATATTATTTACTAAAGCTCGTTTAGGCTCGACGAGCCTACTCGATCTTCACAAGCTCGGCTCGAGCTCGGGCTCGATAAGTAAACGAGTTGATTTTCAGGCTCGAGCTCGGCTCGAGCTCGACAAGGCTCGGTTCGTTTCGAGCTTTTTATCGAGTCGAGCTCGAGTAGCTCGGCTCGTTTGCACCCCTAATTTTAGGACTGTTCAAGTTATAACTAACCGTATTAACTGATGTTGGTACTGGTAGTACAAAGAAGGGACTGCTAGTTGCTACTGCTGAGTGGATAATTGTCACATATACAACTGCTGGTTGGATAAGTATTGAAAAGATATTTGTGTACTAAAGTTAAGTATATGCGGTAGATAATATCTTTTAGCAAAGTGATCAATATCAAGTTATGTACTCAGATACATGTTGTATCTTATGTACTGACACACTCAAGATAAGTTAGCAAGTAGTTTGACAAGACTTTAACTTATTGTAAAAGATCTTCTTGGACTATAAAAGAAGATCTTAGACTAGTTCTTAAAAGTGTCCAAGTGTGTGTTCAAATAAGTGTTTACTTAGAACTTGATAGAACTTTCATAAGCATCAACAACAAACAACATCAAACCTTTGTATCATTATCAATAATATTAATCGTTTGGTGTTAACTCTAAATTGTTCTTTATCAAATTCAAACGACCACCATTGTTCCATTTCCATACAACAAATTACCTTCTAAGTGTGATTAAGTAAATTCCGCGTACTTGATCATATTAACTCAAGTATCACATACACAGAGTGATAAAGGTTTAACCACCTTAAGTGTATATCGATTAATCCTAACAAGTGGTATCAGAGCAGGCTGATATTTGATTTAGAAGAAGAAGAAGAAATGGGTGTTGAATCTATTCAGACAAATGTTGCTGCGAAGATTCCCATACTCAAACAGAATGAGTTTGAGATGTGGAGGCTGAGGATAGATCAATATTTCCAAGTACAAGATTATGCACTTTGGGAAATCATTGAAGATGGAGACTCTTACCAGCCTACCACCACTACATCAACAGTGGACGAAAAAGTGGTGTCAACTCTGCAGACAAAACCAACATCTGCAGAAGAAAGAATAAAGAAGAAAAATGACTTAAAGGCAAGAAGCATGCTGATGATGACCATTCCCAATGATCAACTTCTAAACTTCAGCAAGTTCAAAGATGCCAAGTCATTATTTGAAGCTATTATTGCCAGATATGGTAGAAATGAAGCCACCAAGAAAACCCACAAGACACTGCTTAAGCAGCAGTTTGAAAACTTCTCCTCTACATACAATGAATCTCTTGACCATATGTTTAATAGGCTTCAGAATATTGTGAGCCAACTTGCTATTCTTGGGGTTGAAATGCATCAAGAAGATTTGAAATCAAAATTTCTGAGAAGCTTACCAGAAGAGTGGGCTATGCATGTTGTTGTCTGGAAGAACAAGCCAGACCTAGACACCATGAAACTGATGGACTTGTATTGCAACTTCAAGATTGTGGAGCAAGATTTGAAGAAGAATGGAGGTCCTAGTTCTAATACTGGGAACAAGGCATTTATGTCAACTCCTAGTACCTCAAAATCAAGTGAAGAGGTGAAAGTTGTTGATGATGTTGGTGCTGCTAGTTCATCAAGTAGTACCATGGGTATTTTGGATGAAAAGACTTGTTGTGCATTTCTTACAAGTCAAAATAATGGGTCCATGCTCACCTATGAAGACCTCCAAGAGATCAATGATGACGATCTAGAGGAAATGGATCTAAAATGGCAAATTTTTCTTCTTAGCATGAGAGCCAAGAAGTTCTATCAAATGACGGGGAAGAAGCTCATAATCAGCAACACTGATGCTGCTGGTTTTGATAAGTCAAAGATAGAGTGTTATAACTGCCACATGATGGGGCACTTCTCAAGAGAATGTAGAAGGCCAAGGCAGCAAGATAGCAAGAATAGAGGTTTTGGAAGCAAATCCAAAACAGATGAGGTTATTGAGCCAAAAGCTATGGTAGCTATTGATGGCTTAGGTTTTGATTGGAGCTTCATGGCAGATGAAGAAGAAACTCCTACTCAGATGGCACTTATGGCTTTTTCTGCTACTGAGGTACAAAATCATAAAGCTTGTTCAAATACTTACACTGCTCTTAATGCTCTACAAGTTTTAATCAAACAATATGATGATCAAAAGAAAGAGCTAAGCAGCACTTTTCAAAACTTTATAAACTATAAGTGTGGATTAGAGACTCTAGAGAAACAAATCACACACTATAAGGAAAATGAATAAGCTTTTTCTGATGACAAAGCTCTCCTAAGACAGGACATATTCTTTAGAGATGCTGAAATTAAGCTTTTGAGAGAAGCTTTTGATAGGGTCAAAAAGGAAAATGGAAACATTCACTTGACTACACAGACACTAGAACATGCTTCTAGAGGTGTGCACAACATAATAGAATGTCAAGTGATTAATAGAGCCAAGTCAGGGTTAGGATATAAGAGTGTCTCACCTCCTTATAGAGGCATCCCAAAACCCCCAGGGATTGACTTAAAAAATTCAGGCTTACTTAAGTTTCAAGAACCAATAATGGAATATGGTTCTAAGACTACTAAGAGTCTTAAGATAGAAAAAGTAAGTGAAAGTTTGAACAAACCTTTACTTTATCAGGACAAGGTGTCCTTTGTTAAGAAATTAGATGCTATAGTTGTTGAAGACTGTACATCTGATAGTGATGAAGAACAGGTTATGTCTAAACCTGAAGTGGTTAAGAAAGTAGGAACAAGTGTTCCTAAGTTGGTTAGAAATCATACTGATAGGCCTAAGTCCAATGTAAAACATGTTAGGCAACCAGTAAGATATTGTGAACAATATAGGTCCACAAACAAGCCCAAAGGTGACCATAGAAAATGGAATACCTTTAAGTCTCACCAAAATGATGACTTTGGATTTTACAACAAAGCTTGTTTCACTTGTGGAAGTTTTGACCATCTTACAGCTTTCTGCAACCAATGGGTATCTGGGTATGAAAACAAAAGGGTGAATTTCAAAAGGCAAACTCCTCAAACTCACTTTCACTCTAGTTCTAATTTTAATAGAACAAAACCCAGAGCAGTTTCAAAAGCAGTTTCAACTGCTAGACCATTTAAGACTGTTAACCCAAGATCAACAGTTAAAAGTGCAAAAATAACTTCAAAACATGCACCAAAAACTGTTCACAGGCCCATTCAAACAAAAGCAGTGGTCCAAAAACAAGTTTGGAAACCAAAGGGTTCAACTGCAAAACCAGCAGTTAATACTGCTAGGAAAGCAGTTAATACTGCTGCTTGGAAAAACAGGGAAAATGCTGTTAAGTCCTCAGCATGTTGGGTTTGGAGACCAATTAAACCCAATGGTGCATCAATCATTTTAAAAGGGATTGATTACATTGATGCAAGAGGCAGATCCAAGTCAGTAATGGCTTGGATCCTCAAAGAAAACAAATTTCTTTATACATGTGCAGGAACATTCAAATGCTCAACAAGGATATCATGGATACTCAAATAATGAATGTTCAAGACACATAACTGACAACATATCACATTTTTAAATCATTGGATATGTTACCATCAAAGAAGGAATAGGTTTCAGAATTACTGGTAATGATACTAGTAAATTGCAAAAGTTTATTCTGTTAGTCATATGATAATGCTGCTATAAGACATATGCTTTGCATATTGTTTCTTGGTTTTGGACTAACAATTTCAGGAATGAACATTGAGCAAAAAGGAAGTTTCAAGTGAAATGGAAGCAGCAGAATGTTATACAAAGTTGCTAACATAATAGGTTTATGATGGACTGAGTTTGAGAACTCATTAACAAAGGTTTACACCTAAGTTAATTAATTCTTTAAAACTTCTTTCTTGAAACCTGGTTATCATATTTCACATTGAATTGATGACTTAGTTGGTCAGATAGTAACTGACTCAACTCACTTTCTATCATTTTATACTTTCAATGTATAATGAGCAAGTCTAAGGACATCTGATAGAAAGAACAGCTAGTAAAAGTGAATCTAACACTTGTGTTAGAGGTAACAATTACTATGAGCTGGAAACCCTGTCAGGAAAACTCTTTGAATGAGTTTATCTGCACACAGGCAGTTATTTATAACTGAAAACATTGGTTCTCACACAACCAGAGGTTGCATTAAACCGAAATTTTGATTAAGTGTCTATTATACACTTAATCTCTTCAAAATGATTGAAAGCAGTATGGTTTTTCATAATAAAATCAATTACATACTGCTAAGGCAAAAGTTTCTTAAAAGGTTTTTCAAAGAGACTCACAAAAACCATCCATTGATGGACCATGAGTCAAATGCCCCATGAATCACCTCTCATAGGAGTTAACACACCTAGAAGTGATGAGGGCAGCAAATTAAACTCTTAAGGAATTGATGGCTACATGTACAACATTGTCTGATAACATATTATGATGGATAGCTCAGATGATGGAGAGAAATATTTTGGTACATAGTGAGAGATCTTCCAAACAAGGGGAGGATAAAAATGTTATTTGCTTCAGGGGAGGAAATAAAAGCCCAAGAAAGGAAGAAAAACCCAATGTAAGGGAGGAAAAGACAAGAGCATACAAGATGATGACATGGAGGTTGAAAATGACAAGATCAGAACTAAAGGAGAAAGTTCTATTTAGGACAAATGGAGAAAAGTTTCAATTTCAGTTCACTACGTTTGTTCATCACTTGCAAAGGCATGCTGATAGATGATTTCACTTGTTGAAACAAGCATCAAAGGTACACAGCATCATTGCCTCTTATAATTCCTCCATCCAAGGAAATTGCACCATCTTTTAGTCCAAGATTGGAGCAATGTATTGATATTGTTGAAGTCAAAGATCAGAAAGCAGATGAGCTACTGAGAAAGATATTCAATCTCACAGAATAGAAGATAGTTCAGATCAAGAGTCTGACTATGAAGTGTTTGAAAGATCTTCACAATCCATAATTTAATTCAGAAACATGTTGAAATGGATTCACATGTTTAGGGGAGGATTGTTGGGAATTAAATGTTCTGAAGATTAAGTATCAAGAATTACAAGTATTAACAGTTCCAACTGCTGTGAAGAATACTCTAACAGTTCCAACTGCTGTGAAAAATACTCTAACAGTTCCAACTGCTAGTGTATATTTTAGGACTGTTCAAGTTATAACTAACCGTACTAACTGATGTTGGTACTGGTAGTACAAAGAAGGGACTGCTAGTTGCTACTGCTGAGTGGATAATTGTCACATATACAACTGCTGGTTGGATAAGTATTGAAAAGATATTTGTGTACTAAAGTCAAGTATATACGGTAGATAATATCTTTTAGCAAAGTGATCAATATCAAGTTGTGTACTCAGATACATGTTGTATCTTATGTACTGACACACTCAAGATAAGTTAGCAAGTAGTTTGACAAGACTTTAACTTATTGTAAAAGATCTTCTTGGACTATAAAAGAAGATCTTAGACTAGTTCTTAAAAGTGTCCAAGTGTGTGTTCAAATAAATGTTTACTTAGAACTTGATAGAACTTTCATAAGCATCAACAACAAACAACATCAAACCTTTGTATCATTATCAATAATATTAATCGTTTGGTGTTAACTATAAATTGTTCTTTATCAAATTCAAACGACCACCATTGTTCCATTTCCATACAACAAATTACCTTCTAAGTGTGATTAAGTAAATTCCGCGTACTTGATCATATTAACTCAAGTATCACATACACAAAGCGATAAAGGTTTAACCACCTTAAGTGTATATCGATTAATCCTAACACAAGTTGCCGCTGCTATGGCTGAATACGAGACCCTCCGCAACAGTAGTAACGACAGGGAAGCCAGTGGAACGGAGACCAGGGTTAAAACCGTGGCTCATGGTTGTACCTACAAGGAATTTATGTATTGGCAGCCTCAGCATTTCGGTGGCAAAGAAGGGGCTGTCGGCTTAGTTAGATGGTTAGAGAAGCTGGAGTCGGTTTTCTGCAGGTGTAACTGCGCGGAGGACTATAAGGTGAAATATGCTACGGGTACCTTGCTGGAGGGTGCCTTATCTTGGTGGAATGCTTATGCTCAGTCAGTGGGAATTGATACCGCTTTCGAAACACCATGGGCTGATTTCAAGGAAATGATAAAAGCGGAGTATTGCCCAAGAAATGAGGTTCAAAAGATGGAAGTAGAATTTTGGAACTTAGCTGTGAAGGGAGTCGACATTGCAACTTATACTGAGCGATACCATGAATTGGCTACTCTTTACCCGGAAATGGTTTATATTACCCGTAAGAGGATCGAAAGGTACATCTGGGGTCTTCCACCCAGTATCCAGGGAAATGTTACCTCATCAAAACCTAACACTCTCGAAGAGACAATTCGAATGTCTCACAATCTGATGGACCAATATGTTCGAGCAAGGGATGCTCAAGAAAATAATAACAACAACCACAACAACAACGACAACAAGAGGAAAAGGGATGACGACCAAGGAAACAATCAAGTTCGACAGCCAAACAAAGGACAAAAAGTGGTTAGAGCCTATACTGCAGGACTACACACCAAGAAGAGATATGCTGGAAATTTACCCTAGTGCAACACATGCAATCTCCATCACCTAGGTCATTGCAGTGAACTGTGTGGGTTGTGCAAGAAGCGTGATCACCAAACCAAGGACTGTAGGAATCCCACAAATCAGAGGATCCCGAGGAGCTGCTTCGAATGTGGAAACATAGGGCACTTCAGGAAGGACTGCCCGGAGCTGAAGAACAAGAAAACGGAAGCCTAAACTCTCTAGTGCTGTATTTCTTTTGCGTTTCACTTTAAGTTCTACTGTATAAGCTTCATGTACTATTGCGAATTACTATCTAATGAATGTTTTATCTTTTATCGCCTCAATGCGACAAACCTCGTTCATTACACTTTCTATTTCACTACCTTTAACTCAACCTTGTCTTGAAAAGCTAGCCCCACTTCATATCACGTTCCAAACCGATAAAGTCGAATTCCTATCGTTAAGGTTCGCTGGAATTCTCAAGGAAATCCTGAGATCACTTAAAGCGAGAACATACGTCTGTAGAAGGAACGAGCTGAATTCAGGGACTGAACTCCTTTAACGGGTGGAGACTGTAGCAACCCGTAATTTTTCACGTCAACATTTATTTTCAAACTCCAATTTACAACTTTGAGATTTTACAAGAACACTTTCTACGTATAACTCTTTAGTTAAGTAAACATGAAACTAGGAGCAACCCTCTTGAGCACTATGAATTTAGACTATATTTAGTCCAAAACATTCCAACACCTTGCTCGTACTCCGGTTCGAAATTTTAATCCCTGAGACAAATCCCTTTTTATTTATTTAAGATCGTTAAATTAACAAACACTATTTGCAAATTAAAATTTTAACATCCGATATACCCAATTCTCCTAACGATTATTTCTAACATATTTTTATACTTCCAAAATGATTACCAAAGTTCCAAAAATATTTCCTTATGCCTAAGGTAAATTCTTTATATCTTACATTTAATTACGTATAATTTTTGTTAATCAGCAAACCAACAACCAATACCTATTTTTAATACCCAATACATACAACCTATACACTCTTGTACAAAATAAAAATCCTCTACTCTAAACCCTACCCATGTGCCGCCCCTTTTATACCATATCAATAACTAGTCAAAAAATTTCTACTTGTAATTAATAACTAGGCAACCTCCATAAAACATGGCCATTAAAATGGTGGCTTGACCAAAGCCCTTGCCCCCTCCTAGCCCCCCTTCGGCCACCACCCTAAACCCATAGCAATAATATATTTTGACCCACTATTGAAGGTTTAAAAAATTCCTAGTATATATATAAGTGTTCAAGTATCATTTACCCTAGTTCAAGAAGAAAAACAAATATATCCTTCCAACTTACATATACAAATCGACACACATAGAGGAGCAAGGGAAACAAATATCTCGATTTGGCTAATTCTAGTGTCATTAGAATACTCTAGCAAGGGTTTGAAACACTAATTCTTGGGTTAAGCAAGTGTCTTGCATTCTCATCTCACTAATCTCTTTTGTAAGTAATCTTACATTGCAAAACTTCATGTTTTTCATGTCATAATGCTAGTTCAAGTGTATATACTTAGTTATCACTTTGTACATGTTGACAAAACTTTATATTCACAATGATCTTTTAACAAAAGTCTATGTTTTAAACAAGTTTTTATTACAAAAAAACTAGTTAGTGAAAATCTCCACAAGAAAGTGATGATAAACATTATATATATATGTTAGTGAACTTGTAATTTTTACCAACCTTGATGATCATTTACAAGAACTCTTGAATATTGTTAAGTTTATTGTTAGATCACTTTTGAGAAGTTGGTGGATGAACTAGGACTAGATTTGGAGTTGTTGTTAAGTGGTTATAATAACTAGAAGATTAGGAAAAATAGTTTGACACATTTGATAATGAATCTGTCTCATTTTGATTAACACAGAAAACTCAGTAGCTTAGTGACAAGTTTAGACTAGAAATATAGAAAATAGACTCAATAACGAAAACGTGGCCGCTTGAATGAGTTAAAACGGGCTTATAACGAAAAAGATACGCTAGTTTCAATTTATGCGACGAAAACTAAATTTTCAGAAAAATTGTTGAAGCTGTTAGGAATTTTGAGTAATGAAAACTGATGATAATTGGTAACTAAACTAGCCGAGACCTTAAAAATCCGATAGTTTACTTAAATACCTTCGCGGATATAGGTAAAACTTAAGAAACGGAGTTATGAAGAAAAAGTTATGGCCTAACGAAAGTTTACGACGACATATACGTTGACAGCTAATTTTCTTGCTATTAGAAAAGCTGTTAGAATTATTTGAAGTGGATTTTGGACCCTTTAGAGTGTATTTTGGCTAAAATGACATAAACGAAAACGGTAGAACATTATATGTACTTATTAGGCGCGTTAGAGATTTTCAAAATATCGATTAACATGATGACTAAAATTTAATCACGAGATTAACAAGTTATAGCTTTCTAAAAAGGGTGATTTTCTAAATAAACGATCAAATTGACCCAACTATATTTTTGACGCTAAATACTACAACAAACATGTACAAGTGATAAAGTAGAGTATGAACTTGCGTGCATGACCTTGTTTTCGAACCTAAGGCATATCATTCATATTAGGTTGTGAGTAGTTTCCGAGCTTCTATTCCGTGCACTTTCCTTTTGTTATCATATCGGTTGTTCCAGGTGAGTTCATGGCCCCTACTTTTACTTGTTTTATAACTGTTTTGGGGGAGAATACATGCTCGTTTATATTTTAAACTCCATGCTCATTTTACTTGAAACGTGAATTGTTTTTCCCAAACATTACTAATTGGTTGAAACCCTTGATTTGATTACTCGAATGTATTATGTGTTAACTTGTTACACACTTGATTATTTTTCTTATGGACACAAGTGCATTAAACTATTAAATATTGCCTATGTTATGAACCGTTAAGCGCGAATGTTGTGAATAGATCTATTGGGATTGAACTCCCCGTCCGGGTGGTGTTTCCCCCCTTGACTGGCATGTCAAACGGACGCATAATCATTTGAGGAACCTTGGATGTCCTAGGTGGACATCTACCAGAAAACTTTGGGTGTCCGGGTGGTTTCCCCACTTGACTGTTATGTCAAACGTATGCCTAAACTAGAAATATTAAGGCTTCGGTGTCATGAACTTAATACGAAAATAACCCTTTCTATATTTGGAATATATTGGTCTTTGATTTCTTGTGGTCCATATGATACTTGTTGTTTACTAAAACATATGAACTCACCAACCTCGTGTTGACCCGTTTTAGCAAGTATTTTCTGGTTCTTAAAGTGTTAGCTCACATTTGGCGGCAGTTGGCATGGCATGGCATGTTTATAGGATCAAGACACTCTGATATTCATTTGGGGACCGTTTTACTTATTTTATGGGCCTATTTCCGCACTAAAGTTTAATAATGTAAATTTAATACTTTTGTCAATAAATTTTATTTAAATGATTTTGGTGAAAACCGTTCTTTTTACTTGTGTTGTGATATTCGGAAAATCACTTGTGATATTCAAAAACGTATAAAAACGTCTGAAAACGGCCAAAAATATTTAAAAACGGACGAAACGTAAGAAAACGGACGAATATGTATGAAAACGAATGAAAACGTATGAAAGCGTAAAAACAATATGAAAAAGGACGAAAACGTATGAAAAATGGACGAAAACGAAAAATAACGGATGAAAACGGAGAAAAACGTATGAAAACGAACGAAAACGTATGAAAACGGACGAAAGCTTAAGAAAACGGATGAAAACGTAAGAAAACGGACGAATATGTATGAAAACAGACGAAAACATAAAAACACGTCTGAAAACGGACGAAAACTAAAGAAAACAGATGAAAACGTATTAAAACGAACGAAAATGGACGAAAACGTACGAAAACGTATGAAAACGTAAGAAAACAGACGAAAACGTATGAAAACGGACATAAACGGGCGAAAACATAAGAAAACAGACAAAAACGGACAAAAACGTTTGAAAACGGATGAAAACAGGAGAAAACGTATGAAAACGGATGAAAACGGATGAAAACGGACGAATATGTATGAAAACGGATGAAAACGTATGAATGCGTAAAAACACGTCTAAAAATGGACGAAAACGTATGAAAAATGGACGAAAACGAAATAAAACGAATGAAAACGTATTAAAACGAACGAAAATGGACGAAAACGTATGAAAACGAACGAAAACGTAAGAAAACAGATGAAAACGTATGAAAACGGACGTAAACGGCCGAAAACGTTTGAAAATGGATGAAAACGTATGAAAATGGACAAAAACGTATGAAAACGGGCAAAAACGTAAGAAAATGGGCGAAAACGTATGAAAACGTGCGAAAACGGACAAAAACGTATGAAAACGGACGAAAACATATGAAAACGGACGAAAACGTTTGAAAACAGACGGAAACGTATGAAAGCGAAAAAAAACATGAATTTAAAAAAAAAAAATACGTGAATTAAAAAAAATGAATAATAAGAAACACAAAAAGACAAAGAAAAACATGGACTTAGGTTTCCATATTTAATTTTATATTAATCCCCAACATTAGATCAAACTATATGGATGGTGGAGATTTGTCCCTTGATAAGCACCAAAATAGGAGCATGAAAAATAAAGTCACTCTTGTATACCATCCCTTTTAAGTAAAAACTATATAATTTAGTAGATGAATATTCTATTTGAGGGGTTGAAATTTAAAGTGACTACACTTTTATTAAACTATGTGATTTTTGTCTCTTAAAAATAATTTTGAGAGGGAGGGAGTATTAAAAAATGTGACACATGTCAAAAATCTAATTGAGTCGCATGATCTGTAAATCGCGCCGAACTGTTCTAGGAATTTATTACTTTTTTGTATAGAAACTGGACTTTCACTCTACGATATGAAAATCACTAGTATTTCCAAAACCTTTGTGTATAATTCTTCGTATCAAAATTATAGTTCATATTTCCTTTTTAAGATGTTTTTAAAAAATTGTACACTTTCTATTTTAAGTAATAAAAAAATAACTTAGTGAGCGAACATTTTATTTGTGGGGTTCAAAATTGTAATGATCCCACTTTTATTAAATTGTGTGATTTTTATCACCCAACAATAATTTTGAGATTGAGGAATTAAAGTCAAAGTCGTTCACCATCTTCATGCTCTTGTCTCGTGAGCCTTTGTTCATTTCATGCCCACTCTGTCAAAACCTCTCTTTGATGATCCCACTTTCATTCAATTGTGTGATTTTTATCACCCAACAATAATTTTGAGATTGAGGAATTAAAGTCAAAGTCGTTCACCATCTTCATGCTCTTGTCTCGTGAGCCTTTGTTCATTTCATGCCCACTCTGTCAAAACCTCTCTTTGAACTTTCATTCAGTTCTCTCTTCTCATATAAATAGACAATGTGTCTTGGCTTAAACTAACTTTTATGTATCACAAGATCTATCTTAGGATCAGTAGTAACTCTTATTTACCCATTTTACCCTTAATTTACCATGTGTTTGGATATGGTGATTAATCCAGTTTTGGTCAAAAGAATAGCATATGGTGCATACTGCATGTACTAAGAATCAATAATCAGTTTGCTATAGAAAATGACATGGACCACATATTATTAAGTTTAAGAAAAGACTTTCATAAACCAGACTCAATCCCCCAAACCTGATCTTTCATACGAAAACATGATCAGGGACTACTTACCTTTAACAATTGTCATATCTATGGGAGTGATCGAGGGAAGGTCTATGCGAGACTTATATAAGAATGAGGAGTGTTTGGAAGAACATGCATAAGTGGTTTTCGAACTCGTGGTACAAGGAGAATGGGAATGCAGGTTTGCTATTGATAGGTTGAATAACACTGGAGTTATAACGCTAATAAAGTAGACAGAATTAGTATAGCTGTAGTTTTTGTTTTGGAATCTAGTTATAAGTTTAGAAAATGGTTGATTAGTTGCTTTGGGCATGCCCACGGCTCTAATAACCGTTTGTTCTAGTTATATACTTTTCCTTTTCACCAAAAAAAAAAAAAAAAAAAAAAAATGAAATACCAAATGTGATCTTCAAGCAAGAGCAGACTTGATAGGTAAATAGTAAAAAAGGAAAATAAGACTAAGAAAAATAAACAACATACTGATTGAATAAACGATCCATAGACTCGAAATTTAGCACCAATATTTAGTAACTGACAAGCGAAGACGAGTTTAAACATAATGCCAACAATTAGCTTTCCTACTGTTAACGTAAGCATTGTTCAGATTCTGCTAAATCACAGCCACTTGGAAGTAACATACTTGTATGCATTTAAAATTCAGCAACCATTTCTAACCTAAACATGAATGCAAAGTTCCATCAAAATATTGACCTTATCACTGTTAGGACCGTCTTCAAGCAGTAGTTCCTCTTAGTCTTTGTCTTCAACAAAATCACTATCCTCGATACTTCTTTATGTTTGATGGAGAACAGAAACCTTTAGCTTCCAAACGAGCAAGAGCCTACCAACCATAATAGCAATGAGAAGAGAACAAAATGGAGAATCGTGCAATGCATTATTATCACGGAAAACTAAATATATAAGTAGCAGTCACACCCCTTTTGAAAAAAGGAGACGCCAAGAGTAAAAAGAAAGACATTCATACTCCATCGCAAGTTCCAGCAGACAATAAAGGAAGCGCTTAAAATAAAGATCAACAACAAGAATACAAGCAGTTTAGTATGTGACAAGGATGTGCGTTGATACTTTTTACTGCTACTAGTTCATTTTAAGTCTTACAAAAGTAATTATAATTTTACTTTTGTGACCATATATTTAGGGTCGAAATAATGAATAGAAGAAACATGTAACAAAAAAATACGATATAAGAGAAAAGTCTAACGTTGTCTACCTATCCCAAAACTCGAACAATGATCTGATTCAAATTTTGTGTATTGCACTAGTCACTTTCATGATGCGGGTGTATCCGAGGTTAGTATGCTGCCTAATGAACCTCACAAATTACCTATGGACTCAAATGAAGCTATGCTTGTCTTACCTGCCATGTCACATTTTAAAGGAGTATTTGGCGATCCTAATTTCAGCCTAGGATGCACCTTACTCGAAAGGTTGGCCTAGGGCCTTACTATCTTTATTTGCTTTCAATAAGCTGATCATACACATGCATAATGTGTTTGATTTGTATCTGGTTTTAGTGTGTTATTGGTTCTAAAAATGTAGTCAAAGGTCCAGCCAAGCAAGTCTCCATAGAATTTTCAGAATGCACAAAGAAGACAAAAGATGCAGAAAAGTGGTCCCTAATTGCTGCACATCTGATTGTTTCTTATTGGCTGCTAATTTTGTACTAAGAGGCCAAATACTTTTATTTCCAGCTTTTTACTTTTACTAAACTTATGTTAAGGGTTTGAACTTTGTATCTCTCTCTATATAAGAGAGTTAGCCAAAAAAAAGGGAATAATGAATATGGATAAAGTTCAGCCCCTATTTACTTTAAATCTTCATTTCCTTTAGAGATTTTTGATCTTGGTGGTTTGAAGTGTTCCCTTTCCCTTTAATCTTGGTGGATTCATTTCCTTTATAGATTAAAGTAGTGGGTTCTTCCTATCTCATATTTTTTTTTACAAATTCAGATTTTCTTAAGTTTTAAATTCACATCAGATTTTGGTATCAAGAGCCAGGTCTGTTTGTTTCTTCCCTTTTTACTTAAATTTCTCTCAATTCACACTTACTGAACACCTATTCCCTTAAAATGGCTATACCAAGAAATCATACCGTTGAAGAAGCTCAAAACATACGTCGAGATAGGCAAATTGAAGTCCTCCAAGAACAGCTTGATAGGGTTCTTCAAATGTTGGAGGTAGGAGGAATAGGGAGAAATAGACGAAATGGTGGTAATGGAGATTTAAGTGAGGAATCTAGTGAGATCAGCAGATCCTCAAGTGAAGCTGATGCTTCTTCACAAAGAAGGCGACGTAATAGGAAGCGTAGAGATGATTCAAGAGACATCAAAGTTGATCCACCAAATTTTGAAGGTTCCACAGACCCTAATGAGTTTCTTGAGTGGGTTCAAACCATGGATAGAATCATTATGGTTAAAGGTTATGATGAAAAAAAGGCACTAAAGATGGCTGTGATTAAGCTTAAGAAGTATGCTTCATTGTGGTTTGAGAATGTTGAGCATGAAAGGAGACTTGAAGGAAAGAAGAGGATCAGGACGTGGTCTAAGCTTAAAGAGTGTATGAAAAAAAGGTTTGTTCCTCATTCTTATAAGCAAGAACTTTACATTCAAATGAGCAGCCTAAAACAGGGAACTAAAGAGGTTGTAGACTACATACGGGAGTTTGAACAACTCAAGATTCGTACGAATGTAAGGGAAGCCGAAGAATATACAATTGCAAGGTTTATTGGGGGTTTGAATTCCACTATTGCTGAAAACCTTGAGTTGCAGCCCCTATGGACGTTTGAAGATGCTTGCAAGATGGCTATAACGGTGGAGAAACAAGCTAAGAAAAGGGTTCCTTACAAGCCTGTTTCAAGGCCTATTTTTCCAGCCAAAAACTACACTTCAAAGGAGTTTGAATCTGCTTCTAAGTCTTTGAAAGGGAAAGAAAAGATTGGAGAAGGGTCTAAGGATCCTAAGGGGAAGAAATGTTTTAAGTGCCATGGTTTTGCTCATTTCCAAGCTCAATGTCCCAATCAAAGAGCTCTCACATTGAAGGAGATTGAAGACTTGCAAGGGGAAATTGAAACCGAAGACGAACAGCCTGTTTTTGATGAATCTAATGAAGAGGAGACGGTAGAAGCTGATTGTGGTGAAATGTTGGTGGTTAGGAGAGCTATGCACACGGTAGAGGCTCCTAAAGACAAGACTCAAAGGGAGAACATCTTCCATTCAAGATGCACCGTCAAAGGCAAAGTGTGTAGCTTGATAGTAGATGGGGGAAGTTGCGCAAATGCAGCCTCAACTTATATGGTGGAGAAGCTTGGGCTCTCTACAATGAAACACCCACATCCATACAAGCTCCAATGGCTTAGCCAAGGAAATGAGGTAAAAGTTACTCGACAAGTAATTGTTTCTTTTTCAATGGGTACGGTTTATCATGATGAGATTACTTGTGATGTTGTTCCTATGGATGCTTGTCATTTGCTGCTCGGTAGACCTTGGTTATTTGATAAGCATGTGTATCATAATGGACACTTGAATACCTATTCACTATATATTAATGGCAAGAAAATCACACTTACTTCATTAAAGCCGAATGAAATAGCTAAAGCTGAAATGAATGCTAAGAGTGATAAGGTTTTGTTTATGAGTCAAAAGGAAGTAGTAAAAGAACTAGAAAGTGGTTCTTATGTGCTTGCTTTGCTGATGTGTGAAAAAGATGAGGAAAAAGAGGGTTATAATGTGCCTAGCTTAGTAAAACCTTTACTAGGTGAATTTGTTGATGTGTTCCCAAAAGAGCTCCCACCTAGTTTACCACCTATTAGAGGAATCGAGCACCAAATTGACCTCATTCCAGGGTCAATTCTGCCCAACAAGGCAGCCTATAGATGCTCCCCTCACGAGGCTAAAGAGTTACAAAAACAAGTAGATGAGTTGGTTGCTCAAGGGTATGTGAGGGCTAGTATGAGTCCATGTTCTGTTCCAGCCCTTTTAGTGCCAAAAAAAGATGGTTCTATGCGTATGTGTGTTGATAGTAGAGCCATTAACAACATTACCATCAAGTATAGGTATCTCATACCTAGATTGGATGATATGTTAGACGAATTGCATGGTTCTTGTGTGTTTTCCAAGATTGATCTTCGTAGTGGGTACCATCAAATCAGAATGAAAGAAGGGGATGAATGGAAAACAGCCTTCAAAATCAAAGGTGGTTTGTATGAATGGCTTGTAATGCCATTTGGTTTGTCTAATGCTCCAAGTACTTTCATGAGGTTGATGAATGAAGTCTTAAGACCTCTAATTGGGCAATTTGTAGTTGTTTACTTTGATGACATTCTTGTTTACTCTAAATCTGAGGAAGAACACTTAGGTCATTTGAGAAGTGTGTTTGATTTATTGAGGAAACACAAACTTTACGGCAAGTTGGAAAAATGTGATTTCATGGTGCCTAGTGTGGTGTTTCTTGGTTATGTAGTTTCTAAGGAAGGAATCTCTATGGATCCATCAAAGGTGGAAGCAATGAAATCTTGGCCTACTCCATCTTCTATCACAGAGGTAAGAAGTTTTCATGGCTTAGCTTCTTTCTATAGAAGATTTATAAAAAATTTCTCTACAATTGTTTCCCCTATCACCGATTGTCTTAAAAAGGGAACTTTTGAATGGCCTCAATCAGCCCAAACAGCGTTTGAATGCTTGAAGGATAAGCTAAGTTCAACACCTATACTTGCTTTACCTAACTTTGATATGCTTTTTGAGCTTGAATGTGATGCAAGTGGTGTTGGCATTGGGGCTGTCCTTGTTCAACAAAAGCGGCCAGTAGCTTATTTTAGTGAGAAACTCAATGGATCCAAGCTCAACTATAGCACATATGACAAGGAGTTCTATGCCATGGTGCGTGCAATCGATCATTGGTCTCATTACCTTAAACCAAGGCCGTTTGTTCTATTTTCTGATCATGAAGCTCTAAAATACATCAATGGCCAACATAAACTCAACCCAAGACATGCCAAGTGGGTGGAATTTCTTCAAATGTACTCTTTTGTGTCTAAACACAAGGCTGGTTCCTCAAATGTGGTGGCGGATGCTCTTTCCAGAAGGCACTCTATGTTGTCTATTTTGGAAGCTAGAGTCCTTGGATTCTCTTTTATCAAAGAATTATATGAATCTGATCCAGATTTTGGTCCTCTTTTATGTTCTTCTCCAAATATATCTAAAGGACCTTATGTTGTTCAAGATGGATTCCTCTTCAAAAATGGCAGATTATGCATTCCTAAAGGCTCAATTCGAGACTTGTTGATAAGAGAAGCTCACGGTGGTGGATTGGCGGGTCATTTTGGCAATACTAAGACACTAGAGATTCTGAATGAACACTTTTATTGGCCTTGTATGATAAAAGATGTTCAAGCTCTTATTACTCGTTGTTCAACGTGCCATCAAGCTAAGTCTACATTTCATAAAGGTTTATACACTCCTCTTCCTACTCCAAATCAGCCTTGGGAAGACTTAAGTATGGATTTCATTGTAGCATTACCAAGAACTCAAAGGGGGAAGGATTCTATCATGGTAGTGGTTGATCGTTTCTCAAAGATGGCACATTTCATACCATGCACCAAAACGAGTGATGCATCTATTGTAGCAGCCCTATTCTTCAAAGAGATAGTTCGTCTTCATGGGATCCCTAAAACCATTGTTTCAGATAGAGACACTAAATTCTTGAGCTATTTTTGGAAGACGTTATGGAAGCTCTTAGGCACTAGGCTCCTATTCAGCACTTCCCACCATCCACAAACTGATGGACAAACAGAAGTGACTAATAGGACTATTGGAATGCTACTAAGAACTTTGGTTAAGAAGACTCTAAAAGATTGGGATCTCAAGCTCTCTAATGCCGAATTTGCTTTCAACCGGGCTCCTAATTACTCAACGGGCAAAACTCCATTTGAAATATGTTATGGTGTTAACCCTCTCACTCCTATTGATCTTATTCCTCTTTCAATTGAGCCTAAAGCAAGCATTGAAGCTGAAACTAAGGCCAAAGAGATCAAAAGGCTGCATGAACAAGTAAAGGCCAGAATTGAAAAAGCAAACGAAATGTACAAGGCTAAGGAAAACAAGAACCGCAAGCAGCCCACTTTTTCTCCAGGTGATCTAGTGTGGGTTAATTTAAGGAAAGAGAGATTTCCCTCCAAAAGAAAGAACAAGCTGATGCCAAGAGCCGAGGGTCCTTTTAAGGTGTTGGAACGTTTTGGTGATAGTGCTTATAAAGTGGAACTTCCGGGAGATGTCTCCGTTTCTAGTACGTTCAATGTTGGAGATCTAACTCCTTACTTAGAAGATGATTACCTTGAGGACTTGAGGTCAAGTCCCAATTTAGAGGGGGAGGATGATGCGGGTGTATCCGAGGTTAGTATGCTGCCTAATGAACCTCACAAATTACCTATGGACTCAAATGAAGCTATGCTTGTCTTACCTACCATGTCACATTTTAAAGGAGTATTTGGCGATCCTAATTTCAGCCTAGGATGCACCTTACTCGAAAGGTTGGCCTAGGGCCTTACTATCTTTATTTGCTTTCAATAAGCTGATCATACACATGCATAATGTGTTTGATTTGTATCTGGTTTTAGTGTGTTATTGGTTCTAAAAATGTAGTCAAAGGTCCAGCCAAGCAAGTCTCCATAGAATTTTCAGAATGCACAAAGAAGACAAAAGATGCAGAAAAGTGGTCCCTAATTGCTGCACATCTGATTGTTTCTTATTGGCTGCTAATTTTGTACTAAGAGGCCAAATACTTTTATTTCCAACTTTTTACTTTTACTAAACTTATGTTAAGGGTTTGAACTTTGTATCTCTCTCTATATAAGAGAGTTAGCCAAAAAAAAAAAGGGAATAATGAATATGGATAAAGTTCAGCCCCTATTTACTTTAAATCTTCATTTCCTTTAGAGATTTTTGATCTTGGTGGTTTGAAGTGTTCCCTTTCCCTTTAATCTTGGTGGATTCATTTCCTTTATAGATTAAAGTAGTGGGTTCTTCCTATCTCATATTTTTTTTTACAAATTCAGATTTTCTTAAGTTTTAAATTCACATCATGTGTATTGCACTAGTCACTTTCAAAATGCACATCAAAACATGTCCTAGAGATACAAATCTTTGACTTAACCATGCACACCAGAATTAGAAATTATTCAAAGTTAACCAATAGCAAATGAGATGAAATGATATAGTCGATAATCTTTACAAAAACACAAGCTGATTAAAACGTAAAGAAGGATATTTACCTCTTGACACAAGTATCCAAGTTTAAGTTGTTTTACATGGCGAAGGCTTAGTATAAACCCATAAAGCATATCTTCTTCCACTTCATGAATTGTTTTCTCATCATAATAACAGTCTTTCTGATAATTTAAGTCAACTTTGACTTAAGAAGATACATTTAGCATTTAGCAACAAAAGCTTCCTTAAAAACAAATAGTTATGGATCGTGAGTGACAAAATAAGAGGAGCATTGATTTCAATAATCTCTCTATGCTTTCTCACGCGCACACATGCACGAGCCGGAGGTCTCTTTGGAAGCAGCCTCTCTACTCTCGGGTTTACCTGGGGTTAGGGGTAGGGTCTGTCTACAGTCCACCTCCCCCATACCCTGCCCCGGCGGGATTGGGATTGTTGTTGTTGTTGTTGTCAATAATGTCTCTATGTTTAACGTATCCATAGAGCACCAAATTTTTAACACTCTTTGAAGTAATATCAAGCCGCTTAGGACCATAACAAGTTTTCAACTCCAAAGTTTCCAATACAGGACTTCCACATAATATATTTTTGAGCGAATCTTCATTGAATTGCACATATGTAATACACAGACTCTTAAGGTTTCTCCAACTAACCGCACCAGTTGGATAAAGTTTGCAACCATAAAAATTTAAACAAGTAAAACACGAATGTGCGAAAAGCAAATCATCTAACTCAAAATCATATTTTAGTGGTTCTGTACTCCATAGAGATAATTCAAGGTCTTGGACCTTACGGTTAACAGCATAACGAATCCATTTTTTAACCTGTGATGTAAACTGAGTATGGAATTCGGTAATGAGTTTGAATTTGTTGAGGTTCGATTGGCAACATTGAGGTAGGGTTTTGTCGATATACGAAAAAGATTTTTTGATCGAAAGATTTCGACTATAAGGATGATACGATTCATATTTATCTTTTTCTATTGTTTGGGTTTGTTTTTCATTATGTTTGAGTATAGGGACTAAATTGTATTTTTCCTTGCTATTTATTTGGAATGAATGGCTGATCAAATCAAGCAGAAAATTAAGAAATCCTCTTTCTAAACTTGTGTTCTTCTTCTTCACTGTTCTAACCCTATCAAGGGTATCAAAGCCATCTGGTTGGAATAGAAATCCGAAAAAAAGGGATCGAGATGGCGATTCGTGATAAATCCATTCAGTCCTCAGGCAGTTCCTCCGGTTCCTTCTCCGGCGGTGATGCAGAATCACGAGGTACCAAACCCTTTCGGGTCGGTAAGATTGATTTTCCTAAATTCGCGGGCGTCGATGTGGAGGGGTGGATCTATCGTTGCGAGCACTTTTTCGCAATGGATGAGACCCCAGCTGAGATCAAACTTCGGTGTGCGGCAGTTCACTTGGAGGGCGATGCACTCCAATGGCACCGGGCCTTCATGAAGACACGGAATGCTACTGTTGCAGAAATCCCGTGGAATGATTATGTCAGATCTATTTCAGCGCGTTTTTTCGAATGCCATGTTTGAGGACCCGTTAGAGGAGTTAGCATCTCTCGTTCAAACGGACGAGTTACAGACTTATAACACCTCCTTCGATGGCCTATTGAACAAGGTAACTCTAAGCGAAACTCAAGCGGTTAGCTTATATTTGAAGGGCCTTAAACCGGAAGTTAAGGGTCCGGTGAAAATGTTCAAGCCTCAAACACTACATGAGGCGTATGGGTTAGCAAGAATTCAAGATATCAACAACAAGAGCTTGATGAATAAACTCAAGGGCGCTGAGGACGGGTCGCAACAGGTCACGAGTGGGAATGAACATGCCAAAATAACACCCCCGGTTAATGCTTCAAAACTTCCCTTGCTACCAACTCCAACAACCGAGCCATCGGCTTCTAAACCGGGAACTCTTAGCTCAAAGCGTTTGACGAGTGATGAACTTGAGTTAAAAAGGGCAAAAGGGGAATGTTTCTGGTGTACTGAAAAGTTCATTCCGGGGCACAAGTGTAAGAAAAAACAACTTTACATACTTGAGGTGACAGATGATGAGAAACAAGCTACTGAAGATGAAGACCAGGGTCCTGGATTCACTTTTTGAGGACAAAAAGTTGTTAAGCGGGGAGTATTGATACGATTCATATTTATCTTTTTCTATTGTTTGGGTTTGTTTTTCATTATGTTTGAGTATAGGGACTAAATTGTATTTTTCCTTGCTATTTATTTGGAATGAATGGCAAATCAAGCAGAAAATTAAGGAATCCTCTTTCTAAACTTGTGTTCTTCTTCTTCACTGTTCTAACCCTATAAGGATGATTAAGAGAATAAGTAACATTAGGCTCATCTGAATTATAAAAACGTTCAGGACAATAATAATCATGTGAAAAAATCAAATTAGGAGCATAAGGCCAAAGACGTTGCCATCGTTTGGAAAGTGTAGCTGTTCTTATGGCTTGTTTTGTGGAAGGTAAACGAGAGATGATTTCAAGTAATAAGCAATCTGGTAACAAACTTATTCGATCTTCAACAATTTTGATTCGTTTTAGGGCTTGATTTTCTGCTTCTTGTTCCATGGCTGAACAATAAGATGCGGTTGATTTTCCACCCAAATTAGAGGCGTGAAACACATCAAAAAGAAATGTGACGGAGGTGATTGGCTAAGATTGTTTAAGATAAGTTTAGCCATACCTATCCATCCAAGTTATATGATTCTTTCAAATGATAGAATATTTAATAAGAGTAAATATAATTTAAATATGGAATTGATATTTACATGGCATTTTTTTATTTGCACACAGATTTTTAAGTGAAAATGGCTTGTATATACCCTACGAGAAAAAAGGTCTTTAGTGACGACACGAAAATCGTTACTAACAGTGGAAAATTCATCATTAAACCGCTTTAGTCATGAAAATCAAGGTCGTCACTTACCGTCACTATAGCTTCGTCACTGATCGTGTATAGTATCCCCGGACCCTAGTATATTGGGCCGGGGCATGACTAACACCGTAAACCACGGCAGATCCTACTCCCGCAATCCGGACAAGATCATCCCCGGTCTCTTATGTCCGGGGATCTAATCCGATGTCGACAGCTATCCTGCCGCGACTACCTAAAGCCAGATCTTGTGGGATTGTGTCTTCTACTTGATCTGACATTTACCTACTAAGGTATGGCGCAGCCATGCGCTGCTCTGACAATTACCTACTCAGTAATTAATGCGCAGAGTTTCGAGGTAGCTACAGTAAGTATACGGGTAGTATAAATACTCCCATCTCATTTATTACCACACCTAACTGCATTTACTACACCCAGTCCGCACTTAAATTATCTCTCTAAATAAATATACTTACTCTCACACCGGAGGCCAACCGCGGAACCCCCCTTCCGCGGTAAGACTAACGGTGCTACTTTTGTCTTAGCAGTTAACAAGAAGTAATCGGTGCAAGATCTACCCTCCAAGAACTAGTCTAACCTAGATCTGGGAGTGTGCCAAAGATTTGTACTAACATTTGGCGCCATCCGTGGGACCAGTTACGCAAACTGCGTTTCAAAAGGAAGAAAAATCTACCATGAGCAATCAAGGAAACAATCCTTCTCCTTCCCAGGAACCTTCCACCGTGCGTAACACCCGTGATATAGGAAAAAACAAGGAGCAGGAACTCCATGCGGAATCCCTTCCAGATGAAGCAATCAGGAAGTTTTGCGATCAGCACTACGACCGATTGCTGCCACTAATGTCCGAAAAGGTCCACGCAGAAAAGCTAAACCAAGTAAGGACTCGCCTTGAGTTCGAGGATGAGTCGCGGGAAGACCCTTCCCCGCAAGGACTATCCAGAAACTCCCAGTCAAGATCCCTATGGGAATGAAAGAATGAAAAGAGGCGGAGATCCAGTCCTAGTTACAAGTCAGGGCCCTCTGAAAGCTCTTACTCCCGAAGCGTTTTCTCTAGGCTCAGCAAGGAACCTAGGGGCGGTGACAAAGAAATGGAATATCCCCGATCTACCGTTTTCACCCGTTTGGGAGAAAGGAGGGGGGATGTTAAGTCACGCCTAGGAGAGAAGAAGGCGGACGTATTCTCTAGACTTAAAACAAAAAGCCGTACTAGAAGAGAGCGCAGAGCTGAAGCAGAGCGTTACAGACAAGAGGGGCGTCCTCGTGAGGAAAGATACCCAGAAAGCAGCAGGAAAAGGTCGCCCAGCCCAACCCTTAGCCGTGTCCCTCATTCCAGGGAACATAGAACCAGAAGCAGGTCCACATACTCCAGACACGAACGACCGCGGAAGCAAACACCTGTAGAAAGTGAGGACAGTGCAGGAGAATACTGGAGGGCAAGGTCTGGAAGGAGTAGAGGGGAAGAGGACGATCTTTATCATCCCTACGACGTTGAGACGCTAATCCGTGAAGACGCTAATCCGTTCACATTAAGGATTCGGTGTTTCAAATTCCCAAAAAGAACCAGAATGCCTAATAATGTCAAGACATACGATGGGACCGGAGATCTGGAGGACCACATGAAAAGCTTCTGCACCGCGGCAAAAGTAGAGCGATGGGCCATGCCCACATGGTGTCACATGTTCAACTCCACTCTCATGGGGCATGCTCGAATGTGGTTTGACGACTTGCCGGCGGAAAGCATTGATAACTTTGAGGACCTCAAGAAGTACTTCCTGTCTTATTTTCTCCAACAAAAGAAGTATACTAAAGACCCGGTGGAGCTCCATCATATCAAACAAAAAGAAGGGGAAACAACCACGGCATTCGTTGATCGTTTCAAGACAGAAAGCATGCAAGTGAAGGGTGCCCCGGAATGCATGAGAGTCTCAGGGTTCATGCACGGTATTAACAACCCGGAGTTAATCAAGAGGCTTAATGACAGAATTCCAAAGACCATGGACGAGATGTGGAAGATTACCACTGCCTTCGTCCGTGGGGAAACTGCCCACGGCAAACTTATCTAAGAAAAAAACATGACCGTTCCGCATGGAAGTCCGGTGAAGGAGGATCCCGGACAACCAATACCCAGCCTTTTGACAGGAAGACAGAATTCAAACAACGCTCTAGGGCAGATCGAAGGCGGAGCGATAGATTCACACCCCTCACAAAAACACCAAAAGAAATTCTGGCAATGGATTCAGTCAAATTTACGGCCCCACCGCCAATGTCAAGTCCGGCCGAGTTCAGAAACAAAGACAAATACTGTGATTTTCACAGAGAAAAAGGCCACCACACTGACGAGTGTTTTCAATTGAAGAGACAAATTGAGGAAGCAGTCAGATCAGGACAGCTGGCGCATCTGGTAAAAGAGATCAAGAGCGGGACCCAAAAAGGCGGAACCTCCAAGGGAGGAAAGAAGGAAACCGCGGCTAAAGATAAAGCTCCGGCCATATTCATGATACAGGCCTGGCCGCGGAATGTGAAGCAGAAAACAACCTCTAACGCCTACCCCAATATGGAAATATCCTTCCCTCCCATACGGGAGGATGATTGGGACGATCATCCGCTGGTGATAAAGGCAGAAGTAGGCGGACATCATGTACACCGAATGTATGTGGATAATGGAAGCGCCTCAGAGGTTTTGTACGAACATTGCTTCAATCGTTTGAGTCCAGAAGTCAAGAAAAGAATGATCCCTGCTGCGACCCCCCTGCTTGGATTCAGTGGAGAGTTGTCGTGGCCTTTAGGGCAAATTCTGCTGGAAGTAACCTTAGCAGATGAAGAAAACTCCTCAAGTGCTTGGATGAACTTCATGATTGTCAGATCGCCCTCCCAATACAACGGCATAATAGGCCGACCGGGGATAAGACAGCTTAAGCTCATTCCCTCCACGGCCCACGGTATGATTAAATTCCCCACGAAAGGAGGAGTGGTAACAATACATAGTGACAAAATAGTGCCCATAGAATGCCGGACGATAGCAGAATCGTCATCGCAGCAGAATTTTGAAGAAATTCCAGTCAAAGACGGCGTAAAAGTTGCTATACATCTCGAGTTTGCGGACCAAACAGTCACACTAGGGGGAAGTTTGACAAATCAAGGGAAGAAAGACCTATGTGATTTGCTGAGGAATAACTTGGATATTTTCGCTTGGCAACCGTCAGATATGACGGGCGTGCCGCGGAACGCAGCAGAGCATAGGCTCAATATTCGGGAGGGATACGCGCCAATAAGGCAAAAGAAGCGCGACAAGCTCCTGAAAGAAACAAGGCCATCAATGAAGATGTGGCAAAATTGGTAGAGGCAGACATAATGCGAGAGGTCCATTATCACGACTGGGTGTCAAATCCGGTCTTGGTCAAAAAAAGTGATGGGACTTGGAGAATGTGTGTGGATTTCAAAGATTTAAACAAGGCATGTCCAAAAGACTGCTACCCCCTACCGGAGATTGACCACAAAGTTGAATCCCTCTGCGGCTACACCTTCAAATGCTTTCCTAGACGCATACAAAGGGTATCACCAAATTCAAATGGCCGCGGAAGACGAGGAAAAAACCGCCTTTCACACGAACCAAGGTATATTTTGTTATAAAAAAATGCCTTTCGGATTAAAGAATGCAGGAGCTACCTATCAACGACTGGTGGACAAGGCTTTCAAGAAACAGATTGGGAGGAACCTAGAAGTATATGTGGACGATTTGGTAATTAAAAGCCATTCGGAGACGAGATGCTAAGAGATATAGAAGAAACCTTCAAAACGTTGAGAAAAATTAACATGAAGCTAAACCCAAAGAAGTGCACCTTTGGGGCAGAGGAAGGAATGTTTTTAGGACATTTGATCAACAAAAACGGGATTGGGGCATGCCCGGATAAATCCGCGGTGGTTGCCCAGTTGCCCTCTCCCCGCACACTTAAAGAAGTGCAGAGCCTAAATGGTAAATTGGCAAGTCTCAATCGTTTCCTATCGAAGTCAGCGGAAAAGTCCTTGCCATTCTTCAAGACATTAAAGAAATGCATCAAGAAGAGTGATTTTCATTGGACACCAGCAGCGGAGCAAGCATTCAAGGAAATGAAGAACCACATAGCCAACCTTCCCACCCTGGCGGCCCCACAACCACGGAAGAATTACTTATGTACCTCTCCGCGGCACAAGAAGCCATTAGTGCAGTCTTGCTAGTGGAGAGAGGGCCGGTCCAGCAACCCATCTACTTCATCAGCCGCACATTGCAACCTCCGGAGGTAAATTACGACCCAATGGAGAAGTTGGTTCTAGCACTGATTCATGCAGTCAGAAGATTGAAGAGATACTTCCAGGCGCATCCAATAGTTGTCATCACGGACCAGCCCATCAAACAAATGCTCGCAAAAACAGAAAAAACTGGGAGATTGGCTAAGTGGGCTATAGAACTGGGAGAACATGACATCAACTTCAGGCCGCGGAAATCAATAAGGGGACAGGTACTAGCTGACTTCATTGCGGAAATCCCAGAAGAAAAACTCCGGTAACCGTCGAAGCCGCGGAAGAACATCCATATGTCGAGCCTTGGAGTTTATATACTGACGGATCATCTTGCCAAGAAGGATCCGGAGCAGGCCTGATCCTCACAAACCCTGAAGGTGTGGAATTTACTTATGCATTAAGATTTGAGTTTGATACCTCTAACAATGAAGCGGAGTATGAAGCACTAATAGCAGGTTTAAGGATAGCTGAGCAAATGGGAGTCCAACACTTATCCGCGAATGTTGATTCCCGGCTGGTCGCAAACCAAATTAATGGGGCTTACGAAGCCAAGGAAGAAAGTATGGCCTCGTATCTAGCAAAAGCTAAGGCCTTGATACAAAGCTTCCGCACGTTCTCCATCAGACAGGTGCCGCGCAGCCAGAACAAACAGGCAGATGCCCTAAGCAAGATAGCCTCCACCAGTTTCGCTCATTTGTCAAAACAAGTTCTTGTTGAAACATTAAGGTCAAATCAATAGAAGAAAAGGAAGTAATGGCCGTAGTAGAAGAAGAAGAGGAGACTTGGATGACCCCCCTCATAGCCTACATAAAGGACGAAGGACTTCCAGCAAATCAAAAAGAAGCTAGAAAATTGAAAATCAAGGCACGACAATACTCTGTTATCAATGGGGTATTATTCCGCAAGTCCTTTCTAGAACCATGGTTACGATGCGTAGGTCCGACACAGGCGAACTACGTAATCAGAGAAATCCATGAGGGCTCGTGCAGCATGCACTCTGGACCGCGGTCTATTGTGGACAAGGCAATCAGATCCGGTTACTACTGGCCCATAATGCACAAGGACGCAAGGGAAATCATAGACAAATGTCAAGACTGCCAGGTACACCGGCCGGTTCCCAGGAACCCTCAACAAAAGTTAAATCCCATCACCTCCCCCTGGCCGTTCTACAAATGGGGAATAGACATCTGCGGCCCATTCCCAGAAGCCCCAGGAAGGATCAAATACCTGATAGTCGCAATAGATTATTTTACCAAGTGGATAGAAGCCAAAGCCCTCGCCACAATCACCGGCAATCAGGTTAAGAAGTTTGTATGGGATAACATTGTATGCAGGTTCGGACTTCCGGGAGAAATAGTCGCGGACAACGCAAAGCAATTTCGGGACAACCCCTTCAAGGATTGGTGTGAGAAGCTCAACATCAAACAACGGTTTGCGTCGGTCAAGCACCCCCAGGCAAATGGACTTGTAGAAAGAGCAAATCGGAGCTTAGGCGAAGGCATCAAAGCACGGATTGATCAAGGAAGCCGGGACTGGCTGGAAGAAGTTCCGCATGTGCTATGGGCGCACAGAACTATGATCAAATCAAGCAATGGGGATACCCCGTTCTCCTTGACCTATGGGACAGAGGCTGTCATCCCAGTCGAGATCGGAATGCCATCTTTAAGGTGCGCCTTGTTTGATCCAGTAACAAATGACGAAGACCTGCAGCTAAATCTAGACTTAATTGAAGAAAGAAGAGAGGTCGCGGCAATCCAGGAAGCAAAAAGCAAAACCCAAATGGAGAAGTATTACAATGCTAAAGTCCGCGGCACGAGCTTTAAGCCAGGAGATTTCGTCTACCGCAGCAATGATGCAAGCCTTGTGGAAAACACCGGCAAGCTGGGCCCCAAATGGGAAGGCCCATATGAAGTCGTGGAAGCTTTGGGGAAAGGAGCTTATATGCTCAGAGGTCAAGATGGTAGGGACATACCCCGGACTTGGAACATCCGGCACCTTAAGAAATGCTATTTGTAATTAAGTTTAAATACTCCTATCTTTTGTATCCGGTCACGGTTCAGTCCGGCCGCGGGAATTCACAACCAAGTTCTCTATCTTTTGTAAGTACTTCTAACTTTTGTAACTTTTGTAACTTTTGTATCCGGCCATGGTTCAATCTGGCCGAGGAAGTTCATTCCATCTTTAAATGATATGCGGGGTCTGATCAACTCCGCAACACTTTCTAAAAATTTACGTGTCATTTTTCACATTATTTCTATAGCATGCATGCATAACCCGGACCTCAAATCCGGAAGCGTAAGTGGCCTCACAAGCCCGGCAGGAGGACATTGCACCTCAAATTACCAAAGGCATATAAGTGGTATTGCAAACCCATTGACCAATTAAACCCATCTCCGGAAATCCTAAGTACGGGCACGCAAAGATGGTAAAATAAAGTCCGGCCATACAAGTCTCGGCACCAAAAAGCATTATGTAAAAAAAAAAAACCCAAGTGTTATTACACGTCCAAAAGGTTTAAGTTATATTCACCAACGATTACAAGATACGCGGATACATTCATCCGGAACACAGTGCAAAAAAAAAAAAAAAACTACTACAAAAATACACGGATGCATTCATCCGGAGTACACTTCCCAAAAAGCTGATGTTTAAAAGCTTCACAAGATGGCGGCAAGGCAGATATAGTCAAAATATCCCCTAAAGAACAGCCGCAGAAAACTAATTCTCAGGATTCTGAGAGTCAAGAATGGAAGAATCAAACATGTCATCATGTTTAGCACCACCATCCCTAGGCGAGGTAGTCTCCGGTCCGGAAGACGCAACAATAGTTGAAGGCCCAACTGGCCCAGCAACGGAGGAAGGCTGAGAAGAAACGGGGGTAGGAAGCACAATGGCAAGACCCTTGTCGGTGTAATCAAACTCTACCCCATACTTCTTGTTCTTGAACTCCTTATAGGCCGCAATAGCCCGCGGACGACGTGTAACAAACCGAAGCACGGACTCCGGCAGAACTGTCTCCTCCACAACCGGGGGTTTAAAGGTAAGCTCCCCCGACCCAGGGTGACGATGCTCCTCTAAAACCAATTTCGCCATCAAGTATTCAAGCGGAGCATCCCGACACTCCTCCAAAGAATCCAACAAAGGGAAGGGAACTTTGGACAATCTGACCACGGACTCATCATAACGCTGCTTGGCTTCCGGGTCATAGGCCTCTATCTGGTCAAGCTTTATGCCCTGCGACCCATGCACAATCCCGGCCTCCAACCCCTGGCGTATCCCGTCCTTAATAGCCGCGGAAATACAACCACCAAGCCTCAGCTTCAGATCCTCAGACTCTTTAAATTTTTCAATAACATACCTGAATCCGTGGCTGATAACCCACCGGCGGCCCTCAACAGCCCTCAAGGTCTGGGGAAAGAGTTCTGTGTCAAACTCTTCGTTGATCGCGACCAGCCTTTTATCCATCTCCACAAGATGATTCTCAAAAGTGGCATGGGCCGCCCTCATACTATCCTCGACGATTTTCTCTGTCTCGGTTTTAAACTGCTGCTGGAGCGTGTCACAAAGAACTTCTAGGCCGGACACTTTTTCCGCCAACACATCCTTATCACCACGAAGCTCTATAACTTCCGCAGCTAGCCCCGCATTCTTCCCAATCAAGGCTTCAACCTCCGGCGATAACCTTTTAACCTCAGCCCGGAGCTCTTCCAGCTCCTTATCCTTATCATCCACCACTGATTGCAAAGAAGACACCTGGTCGCGGATAGCCATGACCCCGGCATTCTCACTCTCCAGCTCGGACAACTTAGCCTTCAACTCAACAACCATCTTCTTCTTTCCCTTCCAGCTGCTTCCTAAACCTGCCATTTTGGTACAAGGTGTTTTCCAACCGCAGTCGCACCTCAGAATTAACACAGATCTGGTGAGCAGATAACCTATTGAAGTCATTCATCAAGTCTTCGTTAGACATATCCCTCATAGCAGACGCAAACACCGGAGTTGCAACATTGTCAACAATACTGCGGCAGACCCAGGGATCATCCATCTTGAAGCCATTAGTAGACAACCATTTGGGGACATAAGTAGAAGAAGTGTCCGCGGTCTCAACAGATACAGACTTATCAAAATCATCAGACCCACCCGCATCCTCTTCTTCATTGACCGCATGACTAGACGAAGCAATCACACCCTCAGCATGTCCGAAGGTTTGTCCTGCTCAGATACCTCAAGATTTGGCATTTTGGACTCCACATTCTCAGACTCATTAATATCCGCATGAGGAGTCTCCGAATTCCCCTCTGATCGCTCTTGAGTAGGTGTGTGGGACGAAGAAGAAATGAAAGTTGTATTCTTCGTAATTCCCTCATCCGTCTGAGGACCGGAGCGGTCCAAGCCTGACCCCGACTCATCTTCAAGATCAACAATAATATGACCTTCCGCGGAAGGATCAGTTGAAAAAACGCAAACGTGTAAGTACGGATACAAAACAACAAGAGAAGAAAACAGCACACAAGGGTATTATAAGCAACTCATACCAGATCCAGCCGCAGCATCCTTGCGGACCAGCCTCTTCTTCTTTTTGGGTGGCTCAGGCACATCAATAACCACCCTCTTCTTCCCGGCTTTCTTCCCCTCCTTAGCCGCAGCAATCTCATCAACGACCGTATGTTGTACCACCTTCACTGTACCCTCCTGCGGTTGAAGAACACGTGTAGCGGTCTCAGCCCGCAAGGACTTCTCGTCCTTTTCCAAAGTGCGTTCCCCGACCTTCACCTTAAAGACGTCAGGCTGGTTGATATAAGAAAACAAGTCCATCTCTGCAAAGCAAAGTAAAATGAAATTAGACGCGGAAGAACACAAATAGAAGACGAAAATACATGCAAGTCGATTCAACCCACCCGTTTCATCCGGTCGTAGAAACGTGGGGCGGGCACTATCATCATCCCAAGTTTGGCTCAAACCTATGACATTCAGAAACTCCTCCGGATATTTCTTAAACGGAGCCCTATTAGCATTCAGGCGCCGCAACAACTCTAGATCCACACCCACATCGGAAGGCGGAGGGTCGCGGTCCACAGACGTTCCCTCAAACCACGGAATATCCAAAGGGAAGATAGTCTTTTTAATAAAAAAGAAATGGTCCTTCCAGTTCTTAACTGAATCTAGGGCACTAGTATAACAGACGGGGACAACCAAAGATTTTGGGCCTTTCCTTTTTTCTAGCGACATCCAACCATTGTTAACACCCGCATAATAGAAATGCCTAAACAAATCTATAGTCGGCACACCACCATGGACGCGGCAAAGTATCTCAAAGTGGCTAACCCTACAAGCCGCTAACACGGATAGCTGTGACAGATGAATCTGGAAATACTCCAATACGCGGAGCAAAAACAATGAAAGGGGAATCCTAAAGTTACCAAACTCAAAAAACCTAGTATATACACCTATCATTCCGTCCGGAGCATCTTTAATAGTATCCCTAGGTCCGGGCGATGTAGGTAAAAGATGCCCTGGAATCTTATACTTATCGCAAAATGCGTTTACATCTTCCTGACTAAGTTTGGAGGTTACCGTACTTATATGAGCCATTCTAAATGGTAAATGAAGAACAAACGTAACAGAAATCTAACCTGAAGATACTAAAGTCCGGAAATAAAGAGGGCAAGAGAAACAAAGGCGGAAGGAATTCTTGTTTCTAGGAAAGAGGAAAAATATTAACTGTGTGTAAAAAGTTTAAAGTGGTGTAAATCTTAGTATTTATAGCCACACACGCACGTGTTATCAGTTCAAATCGAAAGGCCACAAAATGGCCACGTCCCCGGACGTTCATTGGACGGTCACAGATCAGGACAGATGGACTACTAAGATGATCGCAGAAAATAAACGGCCAGCCGCAGAAACGTCACATCAGTCAGTAATTGCGTGGGTGAAAATGTTTCACTGTTCCCCATGACAGCCTGTCACCACCAACCACATGGAAAGTGGAATGTCCAGTCAGCAACATTGGACACACTCTAAACCAACCGCGGATACTACAACGGCCTCCATAATGCCGCGACCTCTAAACGGCCGCGGAAAAGAAATATAAAGTCTAGAACACTTGCTCTTCAAATTAAACAAGTATACTAGACTGGGGGGACTTGATCGTGTATAGTATCCCCGGACCCTAGTATATTGGGCCGGGGCATGACTAACACCGTAAACCACGGCAGATCCTACTCCCGCAATCCGGACAAGATCATCCCCGGTCTCTTATGTCCGGGGATCTAATCCGATGTCGACAGCTATCCTGCCGCGACTACCTAAAGCCAGATCTTGTGGGATTGTGTCTTCTACTTGATCTGACATTTACCTACTAAGGTATGGCGCAGCCATGCGCTGCTCTGACAATTACCTACTCAGTAATTAATGCGCAGAGTTTCGAGGTAGCTACAGTAAGTATACGGGTAGTATAAATACTCCCATCTCATTTATTACCACACCTAACTGCATTTACTACACCCAGTCCGCACTTAAATTATCTCTCTAAATAAATATACTTACTCTCACACCGGAGGCCAACTGCGGAACCCCCCTTCCGCGGTAAGACTAACGGTGCTACTTTTGTCTTAGCAGTTAACAAGAAGTAATCGGTGCAAGATCTACCCTCCAAGAACTAGTCTAACCTAGGTCTGGGAGTGTGCCAAAAATTTGTACTAACAGTCACAAAGTTGGAAAGTGACGAATATTGGGTCGTGACTATTCTGTAACGATTTTTCTCATCACTGAATATTGTCACTAATGTAATATAGGGAAAGTCGTCATTTTGAAATTCCACTTTAACTTCCGTTAGTGACTTTGACGAAGATCTCGTCAGTGACTATCTATTGTCAGAGGCAAAAAACTTTGTCACTGTCATATGATATTATAAAAACAAATGCTCTATTTATAATTACCTTTCAAATAATTGTAAAAACAAATCATTTGAAATAAAAATATAGAATACAAATTCCATTCATGTAATATAACACTATATCTCCTCGAACTTACAACACGTTATAACTATGCCCACAATCTACCAATACTCACGTTCCTAACAAAAAAAGAGCAAAAACAAACTCATCTATAACCTACTAAAGTTAAGAGTTGCTAATATTGACAAGAAACTAAGTGGAGAAATGAGAAAGCTTATGACGAGCTCCCAAACGAGATGTCTAGAGGATCCATGTATTCACTCCAGAAAGATAGGGAAGAAATGTTGCGTGAAGGATGGCTTGTTCTTCTTCGGATCATCATCAGCCTGCAAATACATATAATTGATTGAGACTAGTAACGAGAGAGTTGGGACTAAATGAGAAACAAAGTACCAAACTAACCCCTTAGAGATGAAATTTTTAAGCATACAAGGAATAACATGCATATAGACACAGATATATAACTTAAACTCATTCAGGAGAAATTACTTACCTGTGACAGAGTTCAACAAGCTGCGGAACAAGCTCAGATCGTAGTCCAACAATAGCAATAGATGTGGTCGAGACAGCCTGAGATGTAACAAGGATTAGTGACTGTAGTTTCTTTATTCACGCCTTTGTTTTTTTTCATATTGCTTTCATCTTACCCTTAGTACTCATGTGACTCTGTAGTGCAGAGAACTTCCTCTCATGCTCGATCTTAACTCCTCTCGCCTAAAAAGTTTTGTTAAATCAATAAACATATTAGTAAAAGCGATAACTTTTCAACATGCATACGTTCATGCTCTGGTGCAAGCCTACCAGAATAAATATAATCAGTAGTTACAACAGGAAGAAATGTTGGAATCATTTAATCAAGAAATTAATAATCAAAATTATGTTATTAAAGATCAAACTAGAAAGTCAAAGGACAGGAAAAGGCGCCAAATTAGAAGAGGTGTCTATAGTTATGTCGGTTATTAGGAAGGGTCATGTCGGTTAGAAAGTTAGTTAAGTAACCGTCCATTATGTATGTATAAATAGCCCTCATGTATTGTCATTTGTTTGTGCGGAACATTATTATTAGCGTGTATAATATAGTTTCTTCCACCCTCTGTTCTTGCGAGTCCCTGCACATGATGTGCATACTCAAACAATCATAACATGTTCATCCAAATCCAAGTCATATGTATGCAAAACAGGGAAACAACAAGAAACACAGGCAGCATGATTTTGTTATATCAAACAAAAAGTATAAGCTGAAAGTACCGAGACTAAGCACATAATCTTGCAAAATTAATGAGAATCAAATTTACCAGGATTAATTGTTGCATCGATTTGAATGCTTAACAGTTCAGCTCATCCATGAGCATAGGTTGTAAATCTGCCAGTGAGATACTAACAATATGACATAAAAAATGTGACTGCTATTTTATTTGGACCATGAAAAGTATGTGGGCACGTATATGTGTTTCGTAAAGAACAAAATAATAGCACCACACCCCAGTCAGCATGAAAACTACATACTATCACATTCCATACCTTCAGCAAATGGCCAAACTAATCGGCTGAAATAACAATAAAATTATATCACCTAAAATAACAGCACGTCAAGGTTAAAAAAAAGGTAACTAACCAGACCTTAACACGTTTATAGCTCTTAACTCCCTTCTGTGTAGGATGAGATGAAGGAAAGTGTCCCTGGTAAACGATTAATATTAGATACTACGATAGAGATCAGTTACAAAAATAAGATAGAATTCTTAAAAGTAGAATAATTAATAAATCTACCTGTAGTTTAGAAAGTTTATTACAAATTTACGATGTACACAAGGTTGTATATATGGTCTTGCACAAAAGGTTATCTAAGCTGCAAGTCAAAACTAATTTTGTATTTTGCTCCCAACTTTCCAAGACGTAACACATCTTCCATGTAAGTAAAACTCAACCTTGTTGTGAGAAACATAGAATATATTCACTATTCAGACTAATGCATTTCATAACACAACCTACCAGCATCCTCATCTCAATAACTGAATAACAATTTAGTGTGCTAAAACAGATTTTTCTTTAAGGTCTCATGTTTGCTGAGTGTGCTATTTATAGTAGAAAAAAATCACCATACCAGTTCCAGAGAAGAGCATATATGTTAGACCGTTCCTTTGCAGCCCGCTTTCAAGGAAAAAAAAGAGCAACAACGTTGCTATTAGACACAAAATCAATAACCAATTTTACCTTCACCCTAGCCCCTTCTCCATTTACACAATCACCAACAACTCTGTGCACCACCCTTAAACGCTGCACCAACACTAATACAAACCCATTTTCGATATCCAAACACCGTCCAAAATACATTTATTTCACCACCATACCCTTCAAGTCCTTCTCTGCCTCACCATAGCTTCCTAATCTAACCCAACCTTCATTGCTAACGTACACACAGAAACTCGGATGATTTCCCCCTTTCTAACCATCTCCCAAAACATTCACACACCTCAAAATACTCTCAAACTCATCTCTTTGCAAATGAGGCGCGATATAAAACTTAACTCCTTCAATGCAACACTTTCCTTGACTTTTTTACATTACCTAACCCCTTTTCACACAGCGCCAAAACCTCACTTATTAAGTTCAACACTGATTTGCTAAAGCAATATAATTCTCAGCTATCTGAAAGCAATACTCTTCTAGACCTATTTAACAGATTAATAGCCAACTACTTAAATCTAGAAGCATCTTATTCTCTTCATGAGTTGACGCATTTGTAACCTAGAGTTACATTTTAAAATCCACTCATCACTGAGGCATAAATATACATGAAGATTATACCTTCACTCATTTGCTTATTTCATTGCGGCATTTCATCAAACATTTATTTTCCATGATATTATGATGAGTTATACTGAAACAAATAAATTGATATCTATTATGCATTTCAACAAACATCTATTTTGCATGATATTAGGCACGGATATAAATTGATAAATGTCATAACCGAGCCTATCTTTCACTATTTGAAATAAGAGGTAATTAGGCTCCTCACACTGGATCTGAAAAAATCGATCATGGCTATCGATCGATCGATTTGGACGATCGATCTTGCCATTGTGGAGTGTGGATTGAACATCGATCGCCGGCAACAATTTTGCAATATCGTTCGCCTAGCCGAACGATATTTCTACCATTTCATTTCATATAATCCCAAATTTAAAAGAAAAAAAAAATGATGATGCAATATGGGTTGCCACTGTGATGAGAGAGATGAATATGGGTTGAAGAGAGAGAAAGCTGAGGTGGCAGCCGGAAAGATGATGCAATATGGGTTGCCACTGTGAGAAGCCTTACCATTTTGGTATTTGAAAAAAAGGATGGTCCATTTAATAGTCACTCTCAACACCTCTTTCCCATTTTGGTCACGCTCGACTGCTCGACTGCTCGACTCCATCACTTTAACGACACGTGTCCAAAGTTAGATAGGATATTTTATTCATTTATTTTGAAATGACAAATATACCCCTCTTTTATTAATACTTTCTTTTTTTCTCTTTCCTCGTTATGTTCAAACCCAGATCCACAACCTCAAACCCACATCCTCATTATCTCACACACACAAAGTTGATCTTGTGTTTGCTGGTCATGTACATTCTTATGAACGATCATATACACTTGTCATGTACTTTCATATACACTTGTCAATGTTTCACATCTATCTTGTTTCCAACTGAAAATTGGCGCCAGTATCTACCCAAATTCAAGTTTAATTTTTGCATTTTGATTTAATGTAGATTATTGTGATCGTTTCAGTGCTGAATTTCTAAATCTCTTAACATGGATTTTGAGGAAGCTTGATTGTTCTTCATTGTCGCTTTTGACGGGTAAACAAGTTAGTTCTTGCCTTCTCTTTGAACTTAAATATCACTTGTGGTATCACTAGGATGCTGGACTTATGTCCCTGATAAAAAAGTGATAGTGACTTTGGTGGCCGGAAACATTTTATCGAAGGTATGACTGATGATGGATATATATTGATGATATATTGATGAAGAGTGATGTTGGTGGCCGGAAACATTTTATAGAACAATACATAACACTAGCAGCAGGTTAACAAAGCCATAGACCTTTCAAAGATCTAGCAGCAGGTTACATAACACACTAGCAGCAGGTTAACAAAGCTAGCAGCAGGTTAACATAACACTAGCAGCAGGTTAACAAAGCTAGCAGCAGGTTAACATAACACTAGCAGCAGGTTAACATAAGCTAGCAGCAGGTTAACATAAGCTAGCAGCAGGTTAACATAGATGTCGGTTATGAAGATGTGTAGATGAAGATGTGTAGAGGCGGATGAAGAGTGATGTTGGTGGCCGGATGTTGTTGTTGTTCTTATTAGTGGCCGGATTTTTTGCTGATGTTGGTGGCCGGATCTGGTTTGGTGTGAGATAATGAGGACATGCTTTTTTTAGCCTTTGTGTTTGTGGCCGGATTTTTTGTCATTTCAAATGGCCGGATTTTTTGTTGTGGATCTGGGTTTGAAATGCATACAAGTTTTTGATCTGGGTTTTGTCATTTCAAAATATATTGAACCCACCATATATAATAATTTGTACAGAGTTTGCGTAATAATTATTTGGAATGAATTGAGATATGAAAGATACCCAATCTCCCCATTTTCAATATACATTAAATTAAGTCAAGTATTATATTATAGTTTGCAGAGATTAAAGTGTTAAAAGTTGAACCAAACTATCAGATGTTTTCTTGGTGGCTTTAAAGATAGACCATGATCATAGTGCATTAGTCTAAAATAATTATAAGGTATGGTGTAAAAGTTTGATGGATCTGGATTTTTTGCATGGTGGCCGGATCTGGGTTTGTGTTTGTGGATCTGGGTTTGTGTTTGTGCATCTGGGTTTGAATATAACGAGGAAAGAGAAAAAAAGAAAGTATTAATAAAAGAGGGGTATATTTGTCATTTCAAAATAAATGAATAAAATATCCTACCTAACTTTGGACACGTGTCGTTAAAGTGATGGAGTCGAGCAGTCGAGCAGTCGAGCGTGACAAAAATGGGAAAGAGGTGTTGAGAGTGACTATTAAATGGACCATCCTTTTTTTCAAATACCAAAATGGTAATTACCTCTTGAAATAAATAAAAAGGAGCGAGCCTTACCCCAAAATAACTAGCTAGGTAAGTTACCGAGTTATTTACAACAATTTGCAATTTCTAATAGGGTAAAAGATAAATATGCTTTCTAAGATGTACCAATATGATAAACATGCTCATTTATGTACCAATATGCTAAACCGAAGTTCAAATTATGTACAATAATGGGTAATTCTTCACATCTTCATATCTTACATCTGCATCGTTAGTCCTTTATACTAACGCCCGTTAGTAAATAACTTAAAATATGGTTTTCTTACGTGTTCATCCGTTTTTACACGTTTTCGTCCGTTTTTATCCGTTTTTATACGTTTTCGTCCGTTTTTAAACGTTTTCGTTCGTTTTTGCATGTTTTCGTTTGTTTTTACACGTTCTCGTTCGTTTTTGCACGTTTTCGTCTGTTTTTACACGTTTACGTCCGTTTTCACACATTTTCGTCCGTTTTTACACGTTTTAGTCCGTTTTCACACGTTTTCGTCCGTTTTTAAACGTTTTCGTCCGTTTTTACATGTTTTCGTTCATTTTTGCATGTTTTCGTCTATTTTTAAACGTTTTCGTCCGTTTTTACATGTTTTTGTTCGTTTTTGCACGTTTTCGTCCGTTTTTACACGTTTTCGTCCGTTTTCACACATTTTCGTCTGTTTTTAAACGTTTTTGTCCGTTTTAACACGTTTTCGTTCGTTTTTTCACCTTTTCGTCTGGTTTTACCAAGGTTGCAAAAATCGCGAATAATAGGATTGATGATACACTTAGGATGTTAGTCCTATATAACGTGTATGAGATACTTTGAGTGGATATAACTAAGTATGCGGAATCTACTTAGTTATACTTAGAAGATATTGTTTGTATGATGTGTATGAATGAATGGAACAGTGATTGAATATGTATGAACAATGAAGACAATTGTTTTAACCAAAACGATTCAATATTATTTATGAATAATACAAGTGATCTCCTATCACTAGGGTTTACAACCTTGAATCTCTATGAATAATCGTTTTTAAACTTTAACCTAGGATATCCTTTTATAGAACAAGGATTCCTGTACAAGATAACTATAACTCTAATTATATAAGATATTCACTAAATCATTTCTATAATTATCCTATTACACGTATTTATAATATAAGCAGTACTAACTTCTTGTGCTAGTAGTACTAACTGACTTAGTACTGTTAGTATTATCTTCTATCAGTATTAACTTCAAGCTTGTCAGTACTAACTGTTAGGTTTAATTCCCAACAATCCTCCCCTAAACTTATGATTTCTCTCCAAATCACTAAGTTTCTTCGAATTTAAACTTTACCTCTGATGATAGGGGGATTCTTCCAAACATTACCAAGTTAATCTTTTAGTATAGGCTTTCCTTTGCTCTGCAAGATCAAACATTCTTCTGATTAACACATCTGCGATTTCTGAATCAGCTTCAACTTCCAGTGTTGGACATACTAAAGTAACCAACACAGCTGTTCTAAGAGGGTAGTCTTTTTCTACTAACATGTATATTTCCAAACCATCCTTAGTAGAAATTCTATGCACACCACATGTATCAAATAACTTCCAAGAAACATCTTTGATAGCAGCTTGAAACCTCCAGATTGCTTCACCTCCATCTGGTTCATACAATCTCTTCAACTGAACCCATAATTCCTTGTCTTTATCTTCAAGAGGATCTGAAATCTTGAATCTTTCCTGTACTAAACTCCATAACTGATTGAGATCTTCTCTGTCAAATCCTCTGAGCATATCTTCAAATAACTTATACTTCTCAGTTTTACCTCCAACCCTTATGATTTTCCACCCTTTCATTCTTCCATCTGTGAATACCTCCCAGTCTATAATAGGGTGTTTTGCTTGGAGTGGTATAACATTTGTAGATTCAGGAACTACCACTATCATGTTCTTGATTTGTTCATGTGTTAAACTCTCAGTTGTAGTCTTTTGCTTCTTTGATGTATCTGATTCCAACAATTCAGCTCTTCTTTTGTCTCCTTTAGGATCTTCAGAATCATATATGAACTCCTTTGGGACTGGCTTGTTAATTCTTGCTTAAGCTTCATAATAGGCCTTTTCTATTTCAACATCTGATCTTCCTTTGAAGTAACTTTGCTTCCAAAAGGCTTGATTCTTCAAATAACTCTTCATGAAACTTATCTGCTCTTTCTTTGAAGGAATCTTCTTCTTGTAACCTTTCTTCTTTCTTTCCTTGATTTTCTGAAATAGATCATCTAAAGCCACTTCTTTATTCTTTGATAGAATAAAATCAGTAAGCATTGCTGACCTTGCTTCCACACTTAGACTCTCATCAGACACCAATTGTACTGCCTTTGCCTTCACTATTGGATCTGTATCTATCAAATATTAAATCTGTTCTTCAAATGATTCTTGAGCAATAGCAGTATCTGAATCAATTCTTTCTTTTTCCAATCTTTGATCTTCCATAAACTTAGCAACTTCAGCTTCATACATCTTTCTTGCTACTTCCTCATCAAAATCAATCTGTGCTTGTGTCTTTGGCTTAATTTTCAACTGCTTTGGTTCATCTTCTATAAGAATTCCCTTTCCTTTATCCTTAGCAGTTTATACTACTTCCTTTTCAACCTCAGCAGTTTGTCCTGCTTCTTCAACTCCAGCAGTATCTTTTTGATGTTGATCAGTACCACTTTGCTCACTTTGTTCACCCATATCTTCATTACCATTTCCATTACCAGAACCTTCTTTCTCATCACCATTTCCACCAATACCTTTTTCAAAATCCATGGTCCTCCCCTGAGTTTGTGATTCAGCCTTTCTTGATTTCCTCCCCTGTTTGGGAGAATCACAATCATCATCTGAACTATCATGTAAACCATCATCTGAAGAACTAGCAAATATCACCACCTTAGATCTTTTCCTCTTAAGTTGAGCTTCCAAATTCTTCACACTGAGTGTCAACTTGGTGTAGACCTTGGCAAAGTTGTCCTTATGGATTTTGAGCTCTTCTTCTAGATTTTTCACCTTTTCAGACAATTTGATACAAAGAATCGTCAATTCATTGAGTTTAATACTGCCCTCATCACTTCTAGCTGTGTTACCTGCTAGGAGAGGTGAATCAAGGGGCATAGATCCAGTTTCTACCCTAGTTAGACTAGGATGTACTCCTGAACCACCCATTTGCTCCATGTGGCTTGGGATTTCATCACCTGTGTCAAATCTTGGAGGACTTGGCACATTAGATGTTGCCATAGAAGGGGTCTTAGTTATGGTTACACTGGCCTGCTTAGCAGTAGTGTAAGCCCCATCCATACTATCATGAAGGATAGCCTCATCTGCTTCAATGGTCTGAGTAGGAGGACTAGGCTGAGCAACCATAGTCTCCTTTCTAGTTCTTCTTCTATAAGTTGTGGTGATTGGTGGTGTATGAGTGATTTCAAGAACCTCAATGGGTGTTGGTTGGGGCTCAGTTGGGTTGACTAACCCTTCACCCTGATCAATTAGTAGCATCTCAAGAAAAAGAGGTATCACTACCCCATTAAAAAGTCTACTTGCCATAGCTATGTTTTGAAAGAGTTTTTGCTGAAGGCAAGGTATTGGAAAAGTTTCTTTATGTTTCTTAAGTAGATTCTTTTTCTTGTTCAAAAAGGTTTGGATAAACCTTGGATACATTAGAAACTTTTTTTTACTTTTCACATTACTGACCATACTCTCAAATATGAATTTAGAAAAATTAAAGACTTTGTTTGTGGACAAACATATGAGAGCAATAGCAATATTGCTACTGAATTGCTCCCATGATGTTCTTTTGGGACTTAAACAGTGCAAGAGAGTATGTATTAGAAATCTCCATTGTGGGAGAAACATCCCTTTTGAAAAGTTAATTTGTGGTTGGATGTATCATACCCCATTCTGGCAATTTCTTGCCATATTTCTGTGTTTGGCAAGTCATTGATTCCATCAGAATCTTCTAACTTAAGATGTCTCCTAATAGAAGATTCAGAAATAATGAAAGATATGCCATCCACTTTAGAGTGAATTTCTATGTCTCCATCTTTACTAGTTTTGACAATAGCAGTTTGCCAAAACTGTGTGATTTGAGAGACAAAAAGAGTAGGGGAAACAGTTAAAGCATACCTTATATGAGAGTTGTTGAGAAAATCCACAATCTCATAGAATTTTGGTCCATCCCCTTCCTCTGTTTTCTCAAGAAAAGCAACCTGATTGTGAGTTTTGACAAATTCCAACACATCCATGATTAATGATGTAAGTTATATCAGAAAGATGATCGTATGAGGTTTAATTGATGAAGTACAAAGCCAATTGGGTTTTTATATAGGTACGGTTAGGGTTTGAGATTTTTGCGCAAAGGGATAATTATTATCTTAAGAAAGTGAATAAGTAAATATTTAGTAAGAAGATAATTATCCTTGAGAAAAACCCTATGTCACACCCCCAAAATCGGGTCCAGCGGAAGCATACATGCCACTGGGGTGCAACTCAATTGGTATCACAACACAAGTGTAAAGAACGGTTTTCACATCAATCATTTAGAACATATTTGAGAAGTCAAAAGTGTTAAATTTACATTATGAAAATTGGTGCGGAAGTTGGCCCATAAAATAAGTTAAGCGGTCCCAAATGTTTTATCAGAGTCTTCTATGACCATGTCATGCCCTGCCAAAAGCCTCCAGTAGCGTGCTATTGCTTGGTTCCTGAAAATACATGCTAAAGTGTCAACACGAGGTTGGTGAGTTCATAGAGTTTGTTTAACAAGTAAAGTATTCGAATAAAGATTTTCCCAGCAAAGGCATTGTAAATCCACTCAGTTGCAAATCCCGCCCATAACAACACTTGCAACCTGTGTGTTTACAACCCACTGCTAAATTATAGCTTGAGTAAGACATGTAAGTATACGATATGCGTTCTATATCACTAATAGACCTTATGCTGCTCACTAGGAGACTTATCAATGCTGCTCACGAGGAGACTTATCAATGCTGCTCACAAGGAGACTTATCAATGCTGCTCACAAGGAGACTTATCAATGCTGCTCACGAGGAGACTTATCAATGCTGCTCACAAGGAGACTTATCAATGCTGCTCACGAGGAGACTTATCAATGCTGCTCACTAAGAGACTTATCTACGGCTACCCCAAGTGTTTGATACTTAGGTCCGCGAAATGCTTTCAAGAGTAACACAAGTAAGTTTAACACAATCATGTACGTAAGCAAATAGTTTAAGCATGTATCTCCCCCAAAGAGTTTAAAACAATTATTAAAGAATAAGAGTGGGGCTATGAAACTCACCTGATGCGATAGCAACAATACTAGTGGTGAATATGCTGGAATGAGGCTCGGTCTCTAACCGCGACCTAATGTGAATGATATGATCTAAGGTAAGCAAATGAAATGATTCTACTCATGCAATTACGTATGTTAACGATACCACTCGTTAGTTTTGAAAATAACGTTTATCGTTGAAAACTACATTTTTGACGTCTCGCTAAGTTATGAACTACTTTTCGTGTAAATATGTTGAAACGGTACTCCACGATCCTTGTTTGATGTTTTATCGCCAAATAAAATAGTTTCGTCGCAAAATAACCCTTTTTACAACTTGTGAAAATATGACCAAACGGCCTCGCAAAACTAGTCGTAAAATATTGTACGTTATGAGTTAGGAATAGAACTTGACGTTTTTGAAATCCTTGCAACAACATCTCAATGTCGTCTCTTTTGAGTTTTGATCATACACGTCACGATCATAAAGAAAATCGGCTCTCAATATCGTTACTTGAAAATATAATGTTCAACACTTAGAAAATTCTATTATAGTAAAAGTTGTCAAAATGATAACTTTGAAAGGATTTTTGGGTAAAAAGATGAGGTCATAGTTTATTCGTTATAAGTCTATTCGACGAACGGCCAATTGATTTAAAAAGCTTGCTGGGAGATCTTGATTTCATATGAAGACGGCTCGGACTCAAACCATACCAATCATGGATAAAAACAGTCGTGAAAATGGTGTCTCGCAAAGACAGTTTTGCGGCAAGTTTATATTAGTAAAAGCTGATGGAATTATATATTTTTCGTCGGGTTTCAAACACTTGTATCTTTTTCGTTATAAGCTCGTTTTCTATGTTCTTTATATCCCCGGAATCGTGGGACAACCTATTAACATATTCTTGATAATTCGGGACAGCTAGGTGACGGCTAACGCCTCAAAACAGCCCTTGAAAATTGTGACAGCAGTGAGTTTTTCTGAAAATATAGTTTTCCTCGTTAACTCGTATTTGGCATAACTTTCACGTCGTAAGGGCTCTTTTAGTGATTCCAACGGCTACGGTTTCGTTTTTGAAAGTATTTTCTGAATATCTAACCCAAAATTACCCAGAAACCCCTGAAGTTTCCACGTTTGGCAAAAATGGACAGCAACAATATTTTCCAAAAATACTTTTCGTCGTTAAACTTCGGAAAACCATATCTCCTTCGTTATTAACTCGTTTTTATCCCCGTTTTCGGCCATAGTTTCGTCCCGGAATGTATTTTCTAAATCTTTGGTCCAAAGTTACCCAAAACCCACTGAGTTTCCCACGTTTTGCATTTAAGGACAGTAGGTATATATATTGTTCAAAACTTGGTTTCCTAGTTACTAACTTGTACAAAAACCTTCCAATCAACAACCAAACATCTCTTGATCTACCATACACCTTCTTAGGGTGTCATGGGGTCCTAGACTTCACAAAAAAAATAGTGGGTTTCATGAGGATGTTAATAAAACTAGCAGATCTAGTGTTTAGAGATAGTTTAAAAGAAAAGTGGTATCATAAACATAAGTAACTTGCATTTTAAACCAACATAACTTGAAAACTCATAACCACATGGATCAAATGAAAGTATAACATGATCAAAAAGATGTTCTTGAACTTACTTGAAGATTGATGAGTTTGGATGGAAAAAGATCACAACCTTGGAGTTTTTATTGCAAAACCCTAACAAGGATCATATATGGAACTAATCTAACACTTGTTCTTGAAAAGTTTTTGATTCCTCCTTGGTTCTTGTGGTGTGCCGTGGGATTGAGAGAGAAAGGAGGAGAGTGTGTGAAATTTTCTAGTGAAAATGAGCTAGTTTAGGCTTTATATAGGCCAAGGGCATTTTGGTAATTTCAACGAAAGGGTATAATGGTAATTTCACTAGGTTTTTGAAATATCTAGATATTTTTGAGAAAATATCTAGATATTTTAGGTTGGATACTTATCTTGACTTACGGAGTGAGTTTTGGTCCCGTTAATTGCTAACTGTAAGTCGTAAAGTCACAAACTTAAAACCGGGTATCCTAAAATTCCTAAATTTATGAAAATGTCACGGAAGGTGGAAAACATATATTTCTCTTGTTGGTAATGTTGTTTGGACATATCGGGATGCCTAAATGACGTTTAAACCTTAAAGTAAGTCTCGGACACGGTTTCGTGATTCTTGCAGAAATTATCCGACGAGTGCCAAAATCTCGGGTTATCATTAAAATAGTTTAACTTACGAGAATATGAAATAAAAATTTTGGAATGAATAGTGCCAGTGAATAGTAAAAATGAATAGTAACTCGTGAATAGTAATTTGTCGAGGTTCGGAAAAATGGCTTGAAATTACGAGTTGTGACAGTCTCCACCCGTTAGAGGAATTCAGTCCCTGAATTCAGCTCACTCGTTCTACGTACGTACGTTCTCATGGTCAGGTTTGATGGGGGTAAACTTTCCCATGATCGAGCATAGCCTTCAAAAGACCTCTAGGTAACCGATTTTTACTTAATCCCACAACTCATCAAACAAGAACTGTCATGGGATTAGGCTAAATCGGTTTGAGGTTGTCGATTCAAATTTAATCTCACAACTCATCAAACAAGAACTGTCATGAGATTAAACTGAATCGGCTCGGGTAACAACTTGATTCCAGTTTGATCCTCGCAACTCATCAAACAAGAACTGTCACTTAGATCAAACTGGGAACAAGTGGTTTGAAGGAGGTCTTTTGAAAATTTGGCTCGATTATGGAATTGCTTACACCGATCAAATCAATCCGGACATAATTCCATTATAACTACCCTCAGTATTGCAAAATTCATCTCTGAGTCGAACATAGGTGGTCAGGCTATGTCCCACTGTCCCGGGTCGAATATAGATGACCAGTCTATATTCCACCGAGGTTCAATGAATTTTGGAATACTCAGCTTAGTTATAATAATACTATGTCCTTCACATGTAAAGGGGGTTCAAAAGACTAAGGCAGGTGATCAGGCTTGATGTCGAAAGATGAAACTACGTAAGGAAAAGGTGTAACGCTGCGACCTGCATGATATGTAAGCATACTTATATGGAATACAATTATAGTAATCAACGAGGGTAAGTGAGTATAATCTATCTGGCAATAAGATATAAATCTCATTAAATATGTCAGCAACAAACCACAAATGAGGCATCAGCTTGGCAGGCAGGCACGTGGCGGTCATAGTGTTAAGTTTTCGTAAAAGTAGCTATAGTTTAGGTTTCAAAATTACCCAATTATTTATAGCCTAGGCTCTGATACCAATCTGTCACACCCCCAAAATCGGGTCCAGCGGAAGCATACATGCCACTGGGGTGCAACTCAATTGGTATCACAACACAAGTGTAAAGAACGGTTTTCACATCAATCATTTAGAACATATTTGAGAAGTCAAAAGTGTTAAATTTACATTATGAAAATTGGTGCGGAAGTTGGCCCATAAAATAAGTTAAGCGGTCCCAAATGTTTTATCAGAGTCTTCTATGACCATGTCATGCCCTGCCAAAAGCCTCCAGTAGCGTGCTATTGCTTGGTTCCTGAAAATACATGCTAAAGTGTCAACACGAGGTTGGTGAGTTCATAGAGTTTGTTTAACAAGTAAAGTATTCGAATAAAGATTTTCCCAGCAAAGGCATTATAAATCCACTCAGTTGCAAATCCCGCCCATAACAACACTTGCAACCTCTGTGTTTACAACCCACTGCTAAATTATAGCTTGAGTAAGACATGTAAGTATACGATATGCGTTCTATATCACTAATAGACCTTATGCTGCTCACTAGGAGACTTATCAATGCTGCTCACGAGGAGACTTATCAATGCTGCTCACAAGGAGACTTATCAATGCTGCTCACAAGGAGACTTATCAATGCTGCTCACAAGGAGACTTATCAATGCTGCTCACGAGGAGACTTATCAATGCTGCTCACTAAGAGACTTATCTACGGCTACCCCAAGTGTTTGATACTTAGGTCCGCGAAATGCTTTCAAGAGTAACACAAGTAAGTTTAACACAATCATGTACGTAAGCAAATAGTTTAAGCATGTATCTCCCCCAAAGAGTTTAAAACAATTATTAAAGAATAAGAGTGGGGCTATGAAACTCACCTGATGCGATAGCAACAATACTAGTGGTGAATATGCTGGAATGAGGCTCGGTCTCTAACCGCGACCTAATGTGAATGATATGATCTAAGGTAAGCAAATGAAATGATTCTACTCATGCAATTACGTATGTTAACGATACCACTCGTTAGTTTTGAAAATAACGTTTATCGTTGAAAACTACATTTTTGACGTCTCGCTAAGTTATGAACTACTTTTCGTGTAAATATGTTGAAACGGTACTCCACGATCCTTGTTTGATGTTTTATCGCCAAATAAAATAGTTTCGTCGCAAAATAACCCTTTTTACAACTTGTGAAAATATGACCAAACGGCCTCGCAAAACTAGTCGTAAAATATTGTACGTTATGAGTTAGGAATAGAACTTGACGTTTTTGAAATCCTTGCAACAACATCTCAATGTCGTCTCTTTTGAGTTTTGATCATACACGTCACGATCATAAAGAAAATCGGCTCTCAATATCGTTACTTGAAAATATAATGTTCAACACTTAGAAAATTCTATTATAGTAAAAGTTGTCAAAATGATAACTTTGAAAGGATTTTTGGGTAAAAAGATGAGGTCATAGTTTATTCGTTATAAGTCTATTCGACGAACGGCCAATTGATTTAAAAAGCTTGCTGGGAGATCTTGATTTCATATGAAGACGGCTCGGACTCAAACCATACCAATCATGGATAAAAACAGTCGTGAAAATGGTGTCTCGCAAAGACAGTTTTGCGGCAAGTTTATACTAGTAAAAGCTGATGGAATTATATATTTTTCGTCGGGTTTCAAACACTTGTATCTTTTTCGTTATAAGCTCGTTTTCTATGTTCTTTATATCCCCGGAATCGTGGGACAACCTATTAACATATTCTTGATAATTCGGGACAGCTAGGTGACGGCTAACGCCTCAAAACAGCCCTTGAAAATTGTGACAGCAGTGAGTTTTTCTGAAAATATAGTTTTCCTCGTTAACTCGTATTTGGCATAACTTTCACGTCGTAAGGGCTCTTTTAGTGATTCCAACGGCTACGGTTTCGTTTTTGAAAGTATTTTCTGAATATCTAACCCAAAATTACCCAGAAACCCCTGAAGTTTCCACGTTTGGCAAAAATGGACAGCAACAATATTTTCCAAAAATACTTTTCGTCGTTAAACTTCGGAAAACCATATCTCCTTCGTTATTAACTCGTTTTTATCCCCGTTTTCGGCCATAGTTTCGTCCCGGAATGTATTTTCTAAATCTTTGGTCCAAAGTTACCCAAAACCCACTGAGTTTCCCACGTTTTGCATTTAAGGACAGTAGGTATATATATTGTTCAAAACTTGGTTTCCTAGTTACTAACTTGTACAAAAACCTTCCAATCAACAACCAAACATCTCTTGATCTACCATACACCTTCTTAGGGTGTCATGGGGTCCTAGACTTCACAAAAAAAATAGTGGGTTTCATGAGGATGTTAATAAAACTAGCAGATCTAGTGTTTAGAGATAGTTTAAAAGAAAAGTGGTATCATAAACATAAGTAACTTGCATTTTAAACCAACATAACTTGAAAACTCATAACCACATGGATCAAATGAAAGTATAACATGATCAAAAAGATGTTCTTGAACTTACTTGAAGATTGATGAGTTTGGATGGAAAAAGATCACAACCTTGGAGTTTTTATTGCAAAACCCTAACAAGGATCATATATGGAACTAATCTAACACTTGTTCTTGAAAAGTTTTTGATTCCTCCTTGGTTCTTGTGGTGTGCCGTGGGATTGAGAGAGAAAGGAGGAGAGTGTGTGAAATTTTCTAGTGAAAATGAGCTAGTTTAGGCTTTATATAGGCCAAGGGCATTTTGGTAATTTCAACGAAAGGGTATAATGGTAATTTCACTAGGTTTTTGAAATATCTAGATATTTTTGAGAAAATATCTAGATATTTTAGGTTGGATACTTATCTTGACTTACGGAGTGAGTTTTGGTCCCGTTAATTGCTAACTGTAAGTCGTAAAGTCACAAACTTAAAACCGGGTATCCTAAAATTCCTAAATTTATGAAAATGTCACGGAAGGTGGAAAACATATATTTCTCTTGTTGGTAATGTTGTTTGGACATATCGGGATGCCTAAATGACGTTTAAACCTTAAAGTAAGTCTCGGACACGGTTTCGTGATTCTTGCAGAAATTATCCGACGAGTGCCAAAATCTCGGGTTATCATTAAAATAGTTTAACTTACGAGAATATGAAATAAAAATTTTGGAATGAATAGTGCCAGTAAATAGTAAAAATGAATAGTAACTCGTGAATAGTAATTTGTCGAGGTTCGGAAAAATGGCCTGAAATTACGAGTTGTGACAGTCTCCACCCGTTAGAGGAATTCAGTCCCTGAATTCAGCTCACTCGTTCTACGTACGTACGTTCTCATGGTCAGGTTTGATGGGGGTAAACTTTCCCATGATCGAGCATAGCCTTCAAAAGACCTCTAGGTAACCGATTTTTACTTAATCCCACAACTCATCAAACAAGAACTGTCATGGGATTAGGCTAAATCGGTTTGAGGTTGTCGATTCAAATTTAATCTCACAACTCATCAAACAAGAACTGTCATGAGATTAAACTGAATCGGCTCGGGTAACAACTTGATTCCAGTTTGATCCTCGCAACTCATCAAACAAGAACTGTCACTTAGATCAAACTGGGAACAAGTGGTTTGAAGGAGGTCTTTTGAAAATTTGGCTCGATTATGGAATTGCTTACACCGATCAAATCAATCCGGACATAATTCCATTATAACTACCATCAGTATTGCAAAATTCATCTCTGAGTCGAACATAGGTGGTCAGGCTATGTCCCACTGTCCCGGGTCGAATATAGATGACCAGTCTATATTCCACCGAGGTTCAATGAATTTTGGAATACTCAGCTTAGTTATAATAATACTATGTCCTTCACATGTAAAGGGGGTTCAAAAGACTAAGGCAGGTGATCAGGCTTGAGGTCGAAAGATGAAACTACGTAAGGAAAAGGTGTAACGCTGCGACCTGCATGATATGTAAGCATACTTATATGGAATACAATTATAGTAATCAACGAGGGTAAGTGAGTATAATCTATCTGGCAATAAGATATAAATCTCATTAAATATGTCAGCAACAAACCACAAATGAGGCATCAGCTTGGCAGGCAGGCACGTGGCGGTCATAGTGTTAAGTTTTCGTAAAAGTAGCTATAGTTTAGGTTTCAAAATTACCCAATTCTCTATAGCCTAGGCTCTGATACCAATCTGTCACACCCCCAAAATCGGGTCCAGCGGAAGCATACATGCCACTGGGGTGCAACTCAATTGGTATCACAACACAAGTGTAAAGAACGGTTTTCACATCAATCATTTAGAACATATTTGAGAAGTCAAAAGTGTTAAATTTACATTATGAAAATTGGTGCGGAAGTTGGCCCATAAAATAAGTTAAGCGGTCCCAAATGTTTTATCAGAGTCTTCTATGACCATGTCATGCCCTGCCAAAAGCCTCCAGTAGCGTGCTATTGCTTGGTTCCTGAAAATACATGCTAAAGTGTCAACACGAGGTTGGTGAGTTCATAGAGTTTGTTTAACAAGTAAAGTATTCGAATAAAGATTTTCCCAGCAAAGGCATTGTAAATCCACTCAGTTGCAAATCCCGCCCATAACAACACTTGCAACCTGTGTGTTTACAACCCACTGCTAAATTATAGCTTGAGTAAGACATGTAAGTATACGATATGCGTTCTATATCACTAATAGACCTTATGCTGCTCACTAGGAGACTTATCAATGCTGCTCACGAGGAGACTTATCAATGCTGCTCACAAGGAGACTTATCAATGCTGCTCACAAGGAGACTTATCAATGCTGCTCACGAGGAGACTTATCAATGCTGCTCACAAGGAGACTTATCAATGCTGCTCACGAGGAGACTTATCAATGCTGCTCACTAGGAGACTTATCTACGGCTACCCCAAGTGTTTGATACTTAGGTCCGCGAAATGCTTTCAAGAGTAACACAAGTAAGTTTAACACAATCATGTACGTAAGCAAATAGTTTAAGCATGTATCTCCCCCAAAGAGTTTAAAACAATTATTAAAGAATAAGAGTGGGGCTATGAAACTCACCTGATGCGATAGCAACAATACTAGTGGTGAATATGCTGGAATGAGGCTCGGTCTCTAACCGCGACCTAATGTGAATGATATGATCTAAGGTAAGCAAATGAAATGATTCTACTCATGCAATTACGTATGTTAACGATACCACTCGTTAGTTTTGAAAATAACGTTTATCGTTGAAAACTACATTTTTGACGTCTCGCTAAGTTATGAACTACTTTTCGTGTAAATATGTTGAAACGGTACTCCACGATCCTTGTTTGATGTTTTATCGCCAAATAAAATAGTTTCGTCGCAAAATAACCCTTTTTACAACTTGTGAAAATATGACCAAACGGCCTCGCAAAACTAGTCGTAAAATATTGTACGTTATGAGTTAGGAATAGAACTTGACGTTTTTGAAATCCTTGCAACAACATCTCAATGTCGTCTCTTTTGAGTTTTGATCATACACGTCACGATCATAAAGAAAATCGGCTCTCAATATCGTTACTTGAAAATATAATGTTCAACACTTAGAAAATTCTATTATAGTAAAAGTTGTCAAAATGATAACTTTGAAAGGATTTTTGGGTAAAAAGATGAGGTCATAGTTTATTCGTTATAAGTCTATTCGACGAACGGCCAATTGATTTAAAAAGCTTGCTGGGAGATCTTGATTTCATATGAAGACGGCTCGGACTCAAACCATACCAATCATGGATAAAAACAGTCGTGAAAATGGTGTCTCGCAAAGACAGTTTTGCGGCAAGTTTATACTAGTAAAAGCTGATGGAATTATATATTTTTCGTCGGGTTTCAAACACTTGTATCTTTTTCGTTATAAGCTCGTTTTCTATGTTCTTTATATCCCCGGAATCGTGGGACAACCTATTAACATATTCTTGATAATTCGGGACAGCTAGGTGACGGCTAACGCCTCAAAACAGCCCTTGAAAATTGTGACAGCAGTGAGTTTTTCTGAAAATATAGTTTTCCTCGTTAACTCGTATTTGGCATAACTTTCACGTCGTAAGGGCTCTTTTAGTGATTCCAACGGCTACGGTTTCGTTTTTGAAAGTATTTTCTGAATATCTAACCCAAAATTACCCAGAAACCCCTGAAGTTTCCACGTTTGGCAAAAATGGACAGCAACAATATTTTCCAAAAATACTTTTCGTCGTTAAACTTCGGAAAACCATATCTCCTTCGTTATTAACTCGTTTTTATCCCCGTTTTCGGCCATAGTTTCGTCCCGGAATGTATTTTCTAAATCTTTGGTCCAAAGTTACCCAAAACCCACTGAGTTTCCCACGTTTTGCATTTAAGGACAGTAGGTATATATATTGTTCAAAACTTGGTTTCCTAGTTACTAACTTGTACAAAAACCTTCCAATCAACAACCAAACATCTCTTGATCTACCATACACCTTCTTAGGGTGTCATGGGGTCCTAGACTTCACAAAAAAAATAGTGGGTTTCATGAGGATGTTAATAAAACTAGCAGATCTAGTGTTTAGAGATAGTTTAAAAGAAAAGTGGTATCATAAACATAAGTAACTTGCATTTTAAACCAACATAACTTGAAAACTCATAACCACATGGATCAAATGAAAGTATAACATGATCAAAAAGATGTTCTTGAACTTACTTGAAGATTGATGAGTTTGGATGGAAAAAGATCACAACCTTGGAGTTTTTATTGCAAAACCCTAACAAGGATCATATATGGAACTAATCTAACACTTGTTCTTGAAAAGTTTTTGATTCCTCCTTGGTTCTTGTGGTGTGCCGTGGGATTGAGAGAGAAAGGAGGAGAGTGTGTGAAATTTTCTAGTGAAAATGAGCTAGTTTAGGCTTTATATAGGCCAAGGGCATTTTGGTAATTTCAACGAAAGGGTATAATGGTAATTTCACTAGGTTTTTGAAATATCTAGATATTTTTGAGAAAATATCTAGATATTTTAGGTTGGATACTTATCTTGACTTACGGAGTGAGTTTTGGTCCCGTTAATTGCTAACTGTAAGTCGTAAAGTCACAAACTTAAAACCGGGTATCCTAAAATTCCTAAATTTATGAAAATGTCACGGAAGGTGGAAAACATATATTTCTCTTGTTGGTAATGTTGTTTGGACATATCGGGATGCCTAAATGACGTTTAAACCTTAAAGTAAGTCTCGGACACGGTTTCGTGATTCTTGCAGAAATTATCCGACGAGTGCCAAAATCTCGGGTTATCATTAAAATAGTTTAACTTACGAGAATATGAAATAAAAATTTTGGAATGAATAGTGCCAGTGAATAGTAACTCGTGAATAGTAATTTGTCGAGGTTCGGAAAAATGGCCTGAAATTACGAGTTGTGACACCCTATTTATATGGTAAGAAACTGAATTTACCCAACGGCTAGTTAAAAAAAATCTGTTACTGACACAACAGTTCCAACGGCTAGTTGAGCAGTACAAAGTTTACACTAGCAGTACTAATTTTTGAGAAAAAATTTAATGAGCAGTATAAACTTATTAATGATTTAAAAACAATACTGCCCACTTATAGTTTTTAGCAAAGTATCAGCTATCAACGGATTTAATGTGTCTTTACCAATAGCCATTTGCTTTGGACTAGCCAACTCTTCACTGTTAAATATGGTGAGTTGATTACCATATAGTTTTTGGTAAACTATCAACCATGAACGGATTTGAGAAGTCTTTACCAGAAACCGTTTGCTCTGGACTAGTTGGTTCTTGATGTGGGTTAGACATGGTGAACCAATAACCATTTATTGTGTGCACAGATCACACACTTTGAGCTCCAAAGCATCTCACCATCTAAAGCATCAAACACTCAATTCACAAACTCTAATCAACCTGCAATTGTTAGTCCAACAATAGAAAACAAGGTGCAAAGCACTTGTCTCATAACAAAATAAGTATATGACTAACATTGCACACAAACAAGGAATTAATTTCCTTGGGGAACCCAAGCCATTACTGACTTTGGTTTTCCTCTAGCATCAATATAATTAAACCTTTTCAAAACAGTTGGTGCACCATTGGATTGAAGTGGTCTCCAAACCTATGATGCTGATGCAATAATACCATTGCTCATATTTCCCTTAGCAGTGTTTTTAAAACTATCAGTATTAACTGCTTGGGTTTGCAATAGCAACCTTAGGTTTCCAAATTTGTTTCTTTACAACTGCTTGGTTATTAAAGGGCCTTCTAGCAGTTGATGGTGCAGATTTGAAAAATGTTTTTGCACTTTGAACTGCTTGTCTAGGGTAAAAAGTCTTATTTGGTCTGGCAGTATGAATTTCTGGTCTAGCAGTATGAACTGCTCTTGGTCCAGACCTTAAAAGAACTGATCTGGGTATCATTCTAGCATTTGTAGGGTGAGTTTGAGGTCTTTCTAAGCTCATCCTTTGGTTTGTATACCCAATTACCCATTTGTTGCAAAAGGCTGCAAGATGGTCAAAGCTCCCACATGAAAAACAAGCTTTCCTATAACAGACAAAGTCATCACCTAGTTGGTGAGACTTGAGGTTGTTCCAATTCCTTTGGTTACCTCTGGGCTTGTGTGTGGTTCTATACATTTCAGCATACCTAACTGTTTTCCTAGCAGTATTAACCTTTGACTTAGGCCTAACAGTTGTATTCTTGACCACCTTAGGAACTTTTGGTTCCTCTACCTTAACACTATCAGGCTTAATCTTATCCTGATCACTCTCATCATCATCAAAAGTCCAATCCTCTATGGTTGGAGCATCGGAGTCCCTAGCAGATGACACCTTGTCATCAGAGAGTGATTTATCACTTGCACTCTCAAAACTTACTTCTACAGGCTTTTCAACAACTACATTTTCCTTTTGTTGAGGACCATATTCCATCTTAGGTAGTTGAAATTCTTCCAGACCTGTATGTTCTAGGTCAATACCTGGAGGTGTAGGTATTCCTCTATAAGGAGGTGGAACAGACTTATAACCTAGACCTGATTTAGCCTTGTTGATTATTTGACATTCAATTAACTTCTGAACTCCTTTTGATGTGTACTCTAAAGTATATACACTTAATTGAATGTTCTCCTTAGCCTGTTTCAACTTATCCAATTCATCTTTTAACACACTAATTTCAGCATCTCTAAAAAATATATCCCTTTTAAGCACAGCTACAGTATCAGAAAAAGTAGACTCATTACTCTTATAATGAACAATTTGCTCTTCTAACACAGCTAAACCCCTTTTATGATTTGCTAGATTGTGAATAGGCTGGTTTAACTCTATTCTCTGTTCATTATAGTGTTTCCTAAGAGTTTCTAATTCTTTTAAAGCATCACATGATTTAGAACACTTAGAAACTTGTACCTTAGAGTCTGAAAAGGCCATGAGAGCTATCTCTGTAGGTGCTGCATCCTCCTCTGCAATATAACTACAGTCAAATCCTAACCCATCAATGGCCACCATAGCCTTTGAGCTTGAGTCTGTAACCTCCACAACTCTTGTAACTGTTGACTTGCCTTCATATCCCTTATTCCTTGAGTCCTGCTGTCTGGGCTTCCTGCACTCCCTTGAAAAGTGACCCATCTTGTGGCAATTATAACACTCAATCTTTGACTTGTCATAACCAGCAACATCATTGCTATTTATGATTATCTTCTTGCCTGTTCTCTTCAAAAATCTCTTAGCCCTCATGCTAAGAAGAGAGAGTTGCCACTTGATGTCCATCTCTTCAATATCATCATCATTGATCTTGTTAGTGCAAGCAGTCTCGTTGGGGAGATTGCTAGTGCAAGCAATCTCGTTTGTTTTGATTGATGACAAACATGTAACTTGATACATAGCGTAAAATGTACAAGTTACTTGTAATCATATCTTGTCTCAACATACATTCAACACCTCTCAAGTCCTCGTATGATACAACACAGGTTCGTACATGTTTGTTATGTAGCATTATGATCAAACCCTTAACAAACCATTTAGAATGTTTAAAATACGGTTAGGTAATTAAGTATTTTAAAAAGGATAATCATTCTACTTAGAACCTTATTTTACATGATCACTAGGATACATGTTACATACATATATACATTTACATATTTTAATATTAACACATGACATCATGGCATACCTAATTAGAAAATCTTATAAAGATATGAAATATATTTTGGAAAGATTTGGTAGATTTTATAAGATTTGATTTTGGAAGATTTAGTAAGATTTGATAATATTTTGTAAAGATCTTTAAGCTACTAGATTTGCACATGGTTTTAGTTGTACACATGGTTTTAGTCTTACACATGGTTTTAGTTGTACACATGGTTTTAGTTTTACACATGGTTTTACACATGGTTTTGCACATGGTTTTGTACATGGTTTTACACATAGTTTTACTATAAATAGTAGCCATGGTTTTACACATTGATCATCCAACTAGAACATACATTCCCTCACTCATTACACACACTTAGATCAGTAGCAAACCATGTAGATTCATACATTAATCACCCATTACATAATGATTATAATGTTACTAACTTTCATTATGTTGTAAGCATACATTGTTAATGATCCTGTGAAGCAAGCTCAAGATCATGAGACATCATCCATAGCATACTTCTTGATCCACCAAGAAGATCTCACTTGCATACATGAAGATCAATCACAACAAGTTTGGGGAGCTTGTGATCTTCATACATTGAAGGCTTCCGATCAATGGAAGTTCATATAGTGTAGGCATTCATATCCATGATACACTTATGTCATGGATCATTGTTGTAACCATCATTGTATCATTTAGATCAGTAGAGTGTGGTTAGTGCTTTAGTCCTCAAAGCACAAAGAGTGTAGGGAGTGGTTGTACCCTTGGTAAAGAACTCGACATCTAGCTTAGTGTCGGTAATTGTATAAGCGACGATGGGAGTGGTTGTACCCTTGTAAAGAACTCGGTGTTTAGCTTAGTACCGGAAAAGGAAGTAAGCGACGTGTAAAGGTTTTCTCCGCCTAAGAAAGGGAGCTTGTTGATCTAGTGAAGTAACTCTCGAGTTGGGTACTCGGGGAGTGGAGTAGGGCGGAGAGGAGCTCCGTGACCGAACCACTATAAATCATCGTGTTCGGTTTGCGCTTTCTTTTACTTATCTCTTTACTTTTATATTTGCATTATGTGATTGCTTGTGTTGTGATTATGTGATAATACTTGTGTGACAACTTGGTAGACATAAACTACAACAGACAGTGTTCATATTAGAACTACCCGAATTGGAAATTTGATACAACAAGTTTTAAGTTTTAAAACGGTAAACGTATTCACCCCCCCCCCTCTACGTTTTCACAATTGGTATCAGAGCGGGTTGGCTCTCATTTTCAAAACAAATGGTTTTTAAAATAGAGTAAGATCCATGTATCAAATTACCTCTGAAGCAGAACATAATATGAAAAATGTTTAGCTAAGTATACTTTGAAATTTTGTTGTTAAATATCACTTTGTATACAAGCTTGAAGGTGTTCTTGAAAAATAAAAGAAAAATGTTTCTCAAAAAGAATTTGTAAGTGTCAAATTATGTGCTCAGAACTAATTTACGAAAAATACCGTTTTGAAGGGAGTGTTTGGAATAATCATTAAGTTAGTTGAAAAATCACCTCCGTAATATTTAGATAAGTCACATAGGTAGAAATGTTGTTAATATTTGTAATATATGCCTAAGATTAAGTGTAGCAAGTCCCACACACTTTCGCTATGTCAAAATATGAGTTTAGGATAATCTGTCACAGGTCTCGGCGGATCCAAATCACATAAAGGGCGGATCCCTCTAAAAGGATCCGTCAGATCCGTCGGTGCAGTACTCAGTTTTTGTCAAATTTCAAAAATTCATAACTAATTAACCGTAAGTCCGTAGGAGTCGCGCCACCTATCATTTTGAAGGGAATTAAGTCTATATTCATTTAAAAATAGTCTCATGGCCTAGATCTAAATTGAAGTAGGTAAAACAAATCAAATACTATAACCTGTTCAAAATGTTAAGTTTTATTTTGACACAGTAAGTTAAACTTTTGAGTCGAGCAATGTAAATTGGTATCCTTTGCTCATAAATATGATTTCTTTAGAAACTAAAGAATTTGGTAATATAAAGGAAACAAATTAAGCTTGGCATACATCGTCATATTTAAACATAAAGTGACGAAAATTATATTTTCATCTATGCTATGCTATGTGGCTAACTGTTCTATATTATTTGCATATATGTGATATGCTTGTTGATAAGTATGATTGTAATTGTTTATTTGTAATACATAAGTGTCTTGCCATGATACTTACTTGCTTGTTTATCAATTGCTTGTTTTATGCATAATAGAACATTTGCTAGATATTGTGTAATACATTGATAAACTATGTCTGTTCTACTTTTAGACTTAGATATTATTGACTGATTATATTATGTGAAAACCTTGCGTAACTTACTTAGAAATATGTACTAAGTGAAATGTCTTGAAAAGTATTGACTTGCACAAACTCTCACTTAATTGCTCAAGTATTATAATGAGTAAACATGTAGTATCTTTGAAAAAGAGTGTTTGGTACAAACAATTTGAAACAATGATGTGTTGAGTTGTTATGCCTTTATGATATTATCTTGTTGTTAAACCTTCATGTGAACTAACAATATCATGCAGGACGATAACACTTTGATGTTATCAAGTTTTCGGGTTTAAGCCACTGTTTGGCTTAACTCTCATTTAAGGTAAGTTAATATGATCAAATTAAACTATGTGTGTATGTGTGTTAGAATAAACATCATTAGTAGTTTTGCATTACATATTTGCTAATAGATATGTTCCAGGAGAATTTTCGGGTCTTGGTCGAAAAACGCGAATTTTGCATATCTCTCTGTTTGTTTTTAGTAGTTTTGTTCAACGGATCCGACGGATCCCTCATTTTGGATCCGCCAAGAGTTATCGTTGGATCCGCCAGTCCAGAACCCACGGATTCCACGGCTCCCAAACTTTGGCTCCGCTTTTGTTGTCGATTGGATCCGTGGGTGTCAAAAGTAACTTTTCAAAATTCCCAGACTAATCCCAATCCTTAGATTATAGATTCTAGTTTTTGTTTAGGTTTATTCTACTGATCATTAAGTGTATTTGGATGATTGAGAATTACGTAGAACCATAAGATTGATCAAAACTCATTCACATCAAATCCAATATCCTCCCTGTCTATAAATTAGAAAGATCAGGATCCTCACTCAAGATCACTCACGCTCATCACTAAGATTCTTTTCACTGATGATTTACTCATATTAGGATTAGAACATTTCACTTGCACCTATAGGAAAATCATCTCTAACCATAACTTCAAACTTCACAAAAAGGATCCAAGAGACCTTTCTCCATAAAGGAAGGAATCCGGAAACTTGTTTCTTGAGGTCCATGGACCACTGATCATTTGTGATCATTACACATATTCCCTGCATTCACTTGTCCTTTACTTATCCATTAGCTTGATTTGTAAATTGACAACTTTCAAACTAATCCAGACTCACTGTTTGCAAATATATCACATATTACAAACCCAACTCATGTATGTATTCACGTATGTTACCTCACTTGGTTAACATGTCATCCTTCAAGACGATTTACATCAAGTCATAACTCACACGTAGGTTATAGATGTAATTATCAAGTCTTGTTATTCTTTTCTCAAAGTAGGATTGACAACTTAAAGTATTTCATCCGAAATATTCAAGTAAATTTGACTTACGATTGTAGTCATTAAAAGTCATATCCAAAACAATCAACTCCCAAGTATTTTAACAACGTATGTTAAAACACTTATCCTATCGCCTAAGTACACTTGTACTTTCACTATTATCCCATCACACTCACTTCTGTGATATGTCTTATACCCTAAGCCTTAGATCACATCACACACTAGTTATACCAACCAATAGATCATAAGAGTCTGTCTTCATCCTCGTTATCCATAAGAATTAGTCTTCATCACATTCAGCCCCTAAGTTTCACAAACATAACCAAACACTTCATCCGCTAGTGAAACACAAGAATTAGTATCCATTCTTGTAATCTTCAACATTCATGAAACCCAAAAGTTCAACAAACTCCTTCATCACCATAATTCACGCCATTGAGTGCATTGCTCAAAAAGCCCTTAGTCCAACACTCATACCAAATCAAATGCAAGTTGAATCAACTCATCAATACCTTGCCACCTATAGAATTATAACTTCACCATCAAATGAGCATAATGCTCACATTCATTAAATAGTACCACAAGTCATCAAAGTATTGGTAATACTTTGTTTCATTAAATCTTGAATCAACATTGTAACAACTTATGTTATAATGAAATCTCAAAGCCAATCTCATACATCCCAAATAACAATCTTGAGGAGTATACAAAAGAAACTCAAGTAAGTTTATCTTGTCTAGTTATCATATTATTGAAACCTAGTTTATTTAGGATAAGTCTATCCAATTCAAATACTTTGTGTTCATATCTTCATTTAGGAAAACATGATGTTTCGGAAAAACATTATGTGTTTATTTTTCATCTTGTTAAAAAGGATAATGTATATCCTATGCATCATTATTTTCTTGCAACATGAGCGGTTATGTTACAAGAGATTTCATTACACCACATTGGGCAAATAATCTTAAAACAAACATCCACTAGTTCTATGAACTATCTTCCTTATTGAGCACTAGTTAAATCTTACTTGTTGAAAGATACCATACGTATCTATTTCCTTTTAAGCGTACATTAAACCTTGGTCAAACCTTGTGCATATTCACATCTCTGGAGCATACACAAGACCTATTAAAGTTAGTAACTTTATTTAGATTCTTGTTCCAAAGAACTTTCTTCAGAACTTTCATGACATATCCCGTTACCACACACAAACACATGTCTTGATCTTAGATCACTTGCATAACTCATACTTAAACTCAACTTAAAGGATGTCACCCTTTAGATCATTCAATCTTAGATTCCAAACACAATGATAAAAATCCATCGACACATATTTGTCAAATTTACGTGTATAACATAACATCTTCATCACACTAGTTTTTATAGAAATAGTTGAATCTCATTAAGTCATGTATTGGTGAATTATCTTGTCTTAGGAATAATTAATCAAACAAGAAGTAGATGTGATTTTTCTTTAGTTTATTAAAAAAAAAATCACTTGCATTACATATACGTGTATTGATTACATGATATTTGTTTGATATCTTGATGTTATCATTGTCAAATGTGTAAACCTTAGAAAGGTTTTGTCTGCATGCTTATATGCTGTATGATTTGTATGATATGTTCATTCTTTTGTTATATGCTATTTCGCAAGATTAACGTATTACTTGTTAACTCACACTTACTATATGGTGTTAGATAGTCTTTGTCTTTAGTTGACAATCATTGAGCTTTTTCGTAGGATAGTCTAAATGGTACATGCTCCTAAATGTTATAATGGTTTGCATGAATCTTAGTCTCACTTCTTTGTCACACTATTTGTTTGCCATATGTGCACTTTGTCTAAGTGGTCTTGGTATGATGAACATTTAGAAGTCATTTTATTTTATACATAGATCATTGTGTTAATTAATGGGTAAGTATGCTTAAGTGACTAAGCCTAACTTAAAAACAATTTCACAATGTAGTATCTAAAACAATGCTATATTGCAATATGATTATTTGTCTTTATGCTATGTGGTATCTTTATGTCTATTAGTAGATTATTTATTTTTATAAGATGTTGTCATATGATATTCACATCTTTTGTCATTAAGACTTTTTGTCTTGTAGGCTGATAACAAACTATTTGTTATTTCTCTTTGTTATGCTTATTTTGCATAATTGTTATCTCATTATTGCTACTTAGATTAGTAATATGTTTATGGGATCCATTTTCTTGCATATAGCTTTAAAAGCTAATAGGATTAAGTTTTAGAGGTTTGAAATTTGTGTTTGGATATCTTTCAGTATACCTCTCTCCAAATCATATTGTTGCTTCCGCTCACCTAACAATATCTCCATCATCTTTTAGTTAAAACAATATATCTCCCATAAGGAAAACCACATGCCTCATCGTGTGATCATCTCGCATTGATAGAGAAGAGCTACGTAACTTCACGGATGAAGTTCTTTGTATGCTAACCAATATCCACTAAAACATTGCTAAGCTCATCGCTTTCATTAATCTGCAACATCCTAAACACTTTACCTTCATTCTTCATTTAATGCATCATAGATTATGTTGAATGACCACCAATTAAGGAGGAGAGAAATTCATTCACATAATTGTCTTTTCATTAAATAACATGTACTCATGTTTCTTACATTCCCAAATACCGACAAGTAGGTTCAAATCACTTAGTTAAATCAGTTCACAAAATCACAAAGTGTTTCTAACCTTATTAGCTCAACATCACAGCTCTGCACCAATATCTCATTAAAAGAAAAACACATCATGTGTTTGACAAACCTCTTAAATGAGATACATTAGATCTCCTTAGAATTTGACTAGGATTAGTGAAACCAAATTAGTAGTTATAAGTGAATAGACCATAGCATGAACCTTCGTTTGATCAAAAACGACAAAACATGACCTAATCGATTTTGGTCCCACGGAACCCTTCGATAAGAATGACGGAACCAAAATTTTGGTTCCGCCAAATCCGCGGGTACCTGATCAGCTTTTAACCATTCAGAAACCAAACAAATTCAGGTAATCAACGAATCTAGGATTTTCATCTTAATCTCACAACTTAATTGTCTAGAACATCTTTAGTGTCTAGAACACCATTATAGGATCTCATCCTTTTTCATTCTTGTTACATATCAAGCATGTCATTGTCAGTGCAAACAGAACCATCATTCTCAACATGTTTGTCCAACCAACACTCTCATCATATGATGTCATTCTCATCCACATATAGGTATCTAGTATTTCCAATTGTTACATATGGAATCTCTATTCCTAAGTGATCATTGTCTTCACTTCCTCTCATTCTCATTCAAACATTTACTATGGCACGATTCATCTTCGGTAGATGATAATATCATAACCGTAACCGTCTTCAAATACTCTTATATCATTTGCTATACATTAGAGTTTCTGAATTCATTGCATTCATTATAATCACCACCATCCATCACTTCTTTCACTAATCATCAATCCCATGGATTAACGAAAAACCTACTTACATCAACCTTTAGTCATCCATTAAGTTATCATTCACTTGTAAACCAACATCATATTAACACCACTCACTTTAAGCTTTTTAACTTCACTTCATATCCTCCTCATAGGCATTGTTTTGTAGGATTTTATCATATGATATTGCTGCATCATATTTTTATTTGATTAGACAATCACAATTGGTATGTTGCTTGTGATTAGATTATTGATATGTTGCATAATATTTTTCTTTGAGATAAAATATATTGCACTAACCATTTCATTGTAGGTTCATCATCATATACGCTCGATCGTATATAGCTTACTCATCATAGGATAAAGTTTGCTTCGATTACTATTCCTTTTTTTTTTATAGGTGCTTCTTGACAATCTCAAACCAGGAGGATTATCAGTCTAGCACTCATATTGCATCGTCTATACACATTGGTCGTATATGACTTAAGACATAGCTTCTAGTGCATTGATCTTTTGTTTTGTAGGTTCATCCTGACGCGCTAGAGCAAGGGGGAACTTTCGTCAAGTAGTTTTTAGGATGCATCATATACACACATTGGTGTATATCATATACTTGTCCAAGGACAAATATTGTTTTATACTAACCTTTATTTTGTAGGATTCTTCATCCTTGGATCATATACGTTGGTACCCTAGCAACGGGGAGTATAGATCAAGGGGGAGGACATCATGAACTAACTCATTTTTTTTTTGTAGCATTTCCCATCCTTGGAAAGTATACGTTGGTACTCTAGCAATGGGGAGTATACATCAAGGGGGAGGATATCATATTCTAACTATTTTTTTTGTAGGATCATACATCTTAACCTTGTCACTCCAATTAGGGGGAGTATTATCCAATGGGGAGCCTTAAAGTTCTCATTATCATTGCATTATCATACTTGTTACTCTAAACTAGGAGGAGTAATCACCAAGGATTGGTTACCACATTCCGCTACGCATATCTTCTTTTCGTTTCGACAAAAAGGAGGAGATAGGTCTACATAGTCCAACATAGATTACCCACGTGTATCGTTGGCTATTTGCTTTTCATTCATCATGCATTTTTCATATATATTCTTTTTATGTTGCACACCACTAACCTTGATGTAGGTTAAGAGTCTTAATTTGATCCATGGATCCGCTTACAACCTAGGAGACGCAACAACCATAGGAGATTGGAGTAGTCTATTTAACTTCACTAGGGATGATGCAAGCTCGCCATTTCGGGGAGAAATTAAGTTAACTCCAAGGACACACCCTTTTTGCTTCGACAAAAGGGGGAGAAAGGTGTAAACGGAGAAAGTGAGTAATTACGAAAACAAGGAGAAAAGGGAGAAAGGTGTAAACGGAGAAACTGACACAAGAATAAAGTAAGTAATTATGGACACAAGTAACTTTTTGCATTTTACTTTCTATCACGTTTACATATTTTGTCATCATCAAAAAGGGGGAGATTGTTAGTGCAAGCAGTCTCGTTGGGGAGATTGCTAGTGCAAGCAATCTCGTTTGTTTTGATTGATGACAAACATGTAACTTGATACATAGCGTAAAATGTACAAGTTACTTGTAATCATATCTTGTCTCAACATACATTCAACACCTCTCAAGTCCTCGTATGATACAACACAGGTTCGTACATGTTTGTTATGTAGCATTATGATCAAACCCTTAACAAACCATTTAGAATGTTTAAAATACGGTTAGGTAATTAAGTATTTTAAAAAGGATAATCATTCTACTTAGAACCTTATTTTACATGATCACTAGGATACATGTTACATACATATATACATTTACATATTTTAATATTAACACATGACATCATGGCATACCTAATTAGAAAATCTTATAAAGATATGAAATATATTTTGGAAAGATTTGGTAGATTTTATAAGATTTGATTTTGGAAGATTTAGTAAGATTTGATAATATTTTGTATAGATCTTTAAGCTACTAGATTTGCACATGGTTTTAGTTGTACACATGGTTTTAGTCTTACACATGGTTTTAGTTGTACACATGGTTTTAGTTTTACACATGGTTTTACACATGGTTTTGCACATGGTTTTGTACATGGTTTTACACATAGTTTTACTATAAATAGTAGCCATGGTTTTACACATTGATCATCCAACTAGAACATACATTCCTCACTCATTACACACACTTAGATCAGTAGCAAACCATGTAGATTCATACATTAATCACCCATTACATAATGATCATAATGTTACTAACTTTCATTATGTTGTAAGCATACATTGTTAATGATCCTGTGAAGCAAGCTCAAGATCATGAGACATCATCCATAGCATACTTCTTGATCCACCAAGAAGATCTCACTTGCATACATGAAGATCCATCACAACAAGTTTGGGGAGCTTGTGATCTTCATACATTGAAGGCTTCCGATCAATGGAAGTTCATATAGTGTAGGCATTCATATCCATGATACACTTATGTCATGGATCATTGTTGTAACCATCATTGTATCATTTAGATCAGTAGAGTGTGGTTAGTGCTTTAGTCCTCAAAGCACAAAGAGTGTAGGGAGTGGTTGTACCCTTGGTAAAGAACTCGACATCTAGCTTAGTGTCGGTAATTGTATAAGCGACGATGGGAGTGGTTGTACCCTTGTAAAGAACTCGGTGTTTAGCTTAGTACCGGAAAAGAAAGTAAGCGACGTGTAAAGGTTTTCTCCGCCTAAGAAAGGGAGCTTGTTGATCTAGTGAAGTAACTCTCGAGTTGGGTACTCGGGGAGTGGAGTAGGGCGGAGAGGAGCTCCGTGACCGAACCACTATAAATCATCGTGTTCGGTTTGCGCTTTCTTTTACTTATCTCTTTACTTTTATATTTGCATTATGTGATTGCTTGTGTTGTGATTATGTGATAATACTTGTGTGACAACTTGGTAGACATAAACTACAACAGACAGTGTTCATATTAGAACTACCCGAATTGGAAATTTGATACAACAAGTTTTAAGTTTTAAAACGGTAAACGTATTCACCCCCCCCCCCCTCTACGTTTTCACAGATCTCCTGAAGGTCTTCATGAGTCAACATGGTTCCATTGTGCTGGGTAGTCAGGAAAGTACAATAAGTATTCTCATCCAGGAGTCCATTAGTACTGCTTGAAGTACTAGCAGTACCAATATTTGAACTAGCAGTACCAACTGCTCCAGCAACTTGCATTTCTTCCACTGGACTTGAGGTACTGGGAGTTGACACAAAGGCCAAATTCCCAGAGCTTGAGCTTGAGCTTATTCCAGCAGTCTTCTTCACATCATGCTCCATTATCTTGAAATTGCTATAAAGATCCATCAGACTCATAGAATCAATTTCTGGTTTGTTTTTCCAGACAACAACATGCATAGCCCATTCTGATGGTAGACTTCTCAGGAACTTAGAGTTGAGATCTTCCTGAGGTATCTTAATCCCAAGAATAGCAAGTTGGCTTACTAGTTTCTGAAGCCTGTTGAACATATGATCTAGTGACTCATTGCTTGTTGCTGAGAAGTTCTCAAATTGTTGCTTGAGAAGTGTCTTCTGAGTCTTTTTGGTGGCTTCATTCCCACCAAATCTAGCAATAATAGCTTCAAATAATGACTTGGCATCCTTGAACTTGCTAAAGTTCAAGAGTTGATCATTAGGTATTGTCATCATAAGCATACTCCTTGCCTTGATGCCATTCTTCATCTGGATTCTCTCCTCTGCAGTCATTGGCTTTTTCTGCACAACAGTCTATGTCTTACCATCAACAACTGATGTAGTAGTTGTAGGCTTAAATGAGTTCCCTTCTTCTATGATTTCCCAAAGTGCATAGTCCTGCACTTGGAAGAATTGCTCAATTCTTAATCTTTACATGTCGAATTCATTGGGCTTGAGCATTGGTAACTTTGCAGCAACATTGGTTGTAGAAGTCTCCATGTCCATCTTCCTTCTTAAAACAAATTCTTCTGGATCTTCTAATTCAAAGTATCAGAAACCTGTCTCTGATACCACTTGATAGGATTGATGATACACTTAGGATGTTAGTCCTATATAACGTGTATGAGATACTTTGAGTGGATATAACCAAGTATGCGGAATCTACTTAGAAGATATTGTTTGTATGATGTGTATGAATGAATGGAACAGTGATTGAATATGTATGAACAATGAAGACAATTGTTTTAACCAAAACGATTCAATATTATTTATGAATAATACGAGTGATCTCCTATCACTAGGGTTTACAACCTTGAATCTCTATGAATAATCGTTTTTAAACTTTAACCTAGGATATCCTTTTATAGAACAAGGATTCCTGTACAAGATAACTATAACTCTAATTATATAAGATATTCACTAAATCCTTTCTATAATTATCCTATTACATGTATTTATAATATAAGCAGTACTAACTTCTTGTGCTAGCAATACTAACTGACTTAGTACTGTTAGTATTATCTTCCATCAGTATTAACTTCAAGCTTGTCAGTACTAACTGTTAGGTTTAATTCCCAACAGCGAATCGGTAGTCGGGCGGTCGACCACCTTGTAGCTTGTAATCGGTCTAGGCCGGATTAATCGGCGATTAATCGGATTGGCATTACTGACAAATTTTAGTTATTTCCGGCAAGTTTTGTGTATTTTCGGTGAGTTTTAGGTATTTCCGGCAAGGTATTTTCTAAAAAACAACTTGTAATAGACTTAAACAGTTACTATAAGTGATCAAAATAAGTTTATAGTGAGTTTTGGGTACTTCCGGCAAGATTGATAGGTTTTCGGCAAGTTTGACCACCATTGACCGCTGTTGATCGCCGTTGACCACGGTTGACCTATTTGTTTGACCCAGTTACATAAATCGGCAAGGTCGGTGGCCTTGTAGCACCTAATCGGCGATTAATCGGCCTTGTAGACCTTTTTTTGCAACACTGGTTTTTACACGTTTTCGTCCGTTTTTAAACATTTTCGTCCGTTTTTACATGTTTTCGTTCGTTTTTGCACGTTTTCGTCTGTTGTTAAACGTTTTCGTCCGTTTTTACACGTTTTCGTTCGTTTTTGCACGTTTTTGTCCATTTTTACACGTTTTCGTCCGTTTTCACACATTTTTGTCCGTTTTTAAACATTTTCGTCTGTTTTTACACATTTTCACACGTTTTTCTCCGTTTGCATCCGTTTTTAAGCGTTTACGTCTGTTTTTACAAGTTTTCGTCCGTTTTTATACATTTTTGTTCTTTTTTGCATGCTTTCGTTTGTTTTTACATGTTTTCGCTCATTTTATCCGTTTTCGTCCATTTTTAATCTTACAAAAACGTGTAAAAATGAGCGAAAACATGTAAAAACAGACGAAAGCATGCAAAAAAGAACGAAAACGTATAAAAACAGACAAAAACTTGTAAAAACAAATGAAAACGCTTAAAAACGGATGCAAATGTGTAAAAACGGACGAAAATGTGTAAAAACAAACGAAAACGTGCAAAAATGAATAAAAATGTGTGAAAATGGACGAAAACGTGTAAAACGGACAAAAACGTGTAAAAACGAATGAAAACGTGTAAAAAAGGACGAAAATGTTTAAAAAAAGACGAAAACGTGCAAAAACGAACTAAAACATGTAAAAATGGACGAAAATGTTTAAAAACGAACGAAAATGTGTGAAAACGGACGAAAATGTGTGAAAACGGATGAAAACATGTAAAAACGGACGAAAACGTGCAAAAACGAACGAGAACGTGTAAAAACGAACGAAAACATATAAAAATTGACGAAAACGTGTAAAAACGGATGAACACGTAAGAAAACCATATTTTAAGTTATTTACTAACGGCCGTTAGTATAAAGGACTAACGATGCAGATGTAAGATATGAAGATGTGAAGAATTACCCATTATTGTACATAATTTGAACTTTAGTTTAGCATATTGGTGCGTAAATGAGCATGTTTATCATATTGGTACATCTTAGAAAGCGTGTTTATCATTTTTGACTTTTACCCTTTCTAATATAAACAAGTTAACACAATGACTCATTTATCATCCACAAAACAAAATATGCATGTAAATTGTTGTTAGTTTTGCTAGACATTTTATCAAACCATTGGCATGCAATGTTTTAATATCTAATAATCGGATCAACTAAACCTCATCAAATTGTAATCCGCTAAACTTACACATTCTAATCTCAAACCAGCAATCAAATAAGCACAATTTTAGCCCTAAACCTTATCGGCATTAGGTCATAATCAAAAATTATATGAAATTAACTAGTAATAATTAGGAATTAAAGAAAACCTCCGAACAAATTAGGGAAAAATAGTGAAAGATTGGAAAACTAATAGGTATTTACTTAAGTGGGTGAGGAATAATCTCGTCATTAGACTATATAACCTTTTTTTAGTGACGAAAATAAAGTTCGTCACTAATGTTTCGTTACTATAAGTGGTTCCTTTTTTTTTTCTTTTTTTCTTTTTTTTTTTTTTTTTTTGTAGATTAATACCATGCTTGAGTTTCTATACAACAATTTAAATCAAAATCGACCATCACAAATAGAAACGAGAAACGTAGTTAAATGTGAACATCACCCATTTCCCTCGAGTCATCAGTCATCTACCGATGCAGATTAATCACATCAGACAAACATCAAGCAAAACAAACTATAATTATCCAACTATGGATTTAGATTCCCTATAATTTTTACGATGTGTCATATGTCAGCTTGTGATACCCTATTACATATCATGCGACAGTAACATAAGTAACTGTATAAGTAAATGATTGCTCTTCAGGTCGAAGCACGTGTAGGTTCATTTGGACCAAGCAAGTGATATCTTTCGAGCACCTACGCAGATGACATGACACGCATTAACCTAGCCTTAGGTTTGATCCGATGACTAAGCTCCGGCATGAAAGTAAGTAATAGGTATAGGCCGAATGGCTAAGTAATAAATGTGAGAGTAAATGCGTGTGGATTTAGTTAGTGGAACATTGAATGAGGTTGAGGTATTTATATTAGCCAACTACTACACTTGACAACATGAGGATAGGGAGAGCCGAGCTATGTGTAGTCTAGGTGCTAGACGTCGGTCTATGTGGGGGACAATATTCCGCAATATCCAGGTTAGGCGGCTCGAGTATGGTCCTTGGTACGAACTGATGGATAAAAGGGATCTATTAGGATAAAAAATGAATCTTGGATTAGGTTTTATGTTAAATCGGCAAACAGTGGTATCAGAGCCGTTTTAACATGTAATTAAATTACCGAAACACATAAAAAATGAATCTTGGATTAGGTTTTATGTTACTAGATTTTTTAGGGTTTAAAAAATTGAAACCCTAATTTTTAAGGGGGGGGGGGGGGGCGATGCCCTTTATAATTTAAAAAATATATATATATAGTTTTATAGTTTTGAAACCCTAAAAATTGTAACTTGCTTATGTGATTAAGTGTGTATCTTGTGACTTGTATTAATCCATGATGAAACATGCATGTTTATCATGGATTAGGGTTTAATTAATTGTTAAGTTAATTGACACATGTAATTATGATAGATCTAAAATTGGGGAAGACCTCAATTAATTATATTAATGAATCTATTATGTGCTATTTGGTATATGTTTGCTAAGACTAACGCAATCGATTCGTCGATGCATGTGGCTCACCTACCATTGTAGGTGATAGTCTTAGTTAAGCATATGCATGTGGCTACTTGATACATAAATTAATTGTTAAGATTATGTGTACTTATTTGGTTATTTATTTTTATTAATTACTTGTTTTTTGTTTAAAATTGTATGACACATTGTAAGCAAAAAAAAAAGGGGTAATTTTCGAATAGAAAATAAATGGACTAAATAACTATGAAACTTGATGTGATAAATTATACATCTTGCAAAGTCTTATGTGCCGATAGTGGTTCGCTTCGCACGGTAATTTGCTCCCAGGCGAGACTAGCAAGATTATAGTTTATTACATGTTTTTAAGACTTAAAGTCATAAACTTTTAATTGAGTGATGAGTTTTGTACCTATAGTGTGAACGGCTCACCCAGTTTTGACAAACTATAAGAGGGGTATAAGGAGGATTGACATTAAATTGTCAAACCGAAAGAGACGCGTTTTTAATTGGCATTTAGTACTGACGTTTGTCTCTCCACTCCTTTGTGCGTCAAATTAGAGCTACCAAGTAAGCTATTTTATGTACAAAATCATCTTAAGGGTGAATTGACCTCAATTTCACGTGCCACTTTGTGGTAATTATCCGAATAACTTGGGTCTTTTGACTCATGCAGCAGTAGGATATAGTGGGCAATAATTGTAGGTAATTCTTTGATTGGTGAACCCAATACCTCAATTAAAACTTTGTTGATTTAAATCTTAGCCTAAAATTGGTAAAATAAAAAGGTTTTGAAAACTTATGATACGAAGATGTATGCATGCTTCTTCGTACATATTTTGATTGACACATCAAAATTAGTACCCTAAAATTTAAGTTCATGTTATCTAATTATAAGAAACACTTGAAGTTGTAATTTAGCTTAAGTGAGACCTTGACTAGATTACAATGACATGGTAAATTTTTGTTAATGCGTGAGACCATATATGGAGAATTTGCAGTTTCTAAATTAGATGACTTAATTAAGTTGTTAGTGAGACCTAGAAACTTAAGGCATGAGATGGGATGAAATACGCTTACTTTGCAAATTGTATTTGGCAAATGTAAATCCCATAATGATCTAGGAGTCGGAAATTGTTTGCCGATTATTGTTCGACAGATTACCACATTTTGTACTTTCATTACTAACGGATCAACTGATGTAGTGAAACTATGAAAATTTGGATCCTAGTTTTCAAGAAAATTCAATGGTTATATGAATATTTCCTTGGGTATTTTATTTTCTTGAAAATATTGTATTATCGAAAATACTAAAACTGAATTTTGTAAATTCTTTTAAATGTATTTATGCAACATTAAACCATAAATGTGGGATATTCTTTTATTGGTAAATTGATCTACACCCGTAGGGGTTTTGGCTAGAGTCAACTTTACTAAAAGAATAAACCTAATCTCCTTTCTATAAGAGAAGAGTGAGACTTAATCCTATTCTTTTTTATTAATGAGAAAGGTAGGATAGGAAAATTAGAATTGTCTGAATTCTAAAAAATAACTCATAGCAAACTTAAATAGATAAGAAAATTACACATTTTATGAGTTATTAAATTAGAAGCTAGACTAATTACCGCAAAATTGATAAAAGACAAACTAGCATAATTTATCTAGTTGTTGTGCTTTGACCATTTAAAGATGCTACATACCATTGTTGGGATGTTAGACATATTAAGGAAAATGCCCAATTTTTAAGTTAATTGCATTTATGGGTAGTCCATCATCTACATAGTAGAATACACTCTTTTTAATACCTAAGTAATTGTTACAAATGGGTCTTCTCAAAGGTGTAGAAAAGTTAATAGCACACTATTTGCTTTGACTAGTTATGAAACACTTACAATGTTGTCAAATCCAGTGGGAGCATTGTGTTGAAATTACTGAATAATGACTTTTTGTAATGATCTGTAATTTAGTGGGAGCTACAAGCTTTGTCATCTTAGTAGTAACCCAGATTATCTCTAGAATTTCTTGAGATAATTACTTTCCAATTGTAGACACTTGTGCTTTTAAGGATAGTCATGTACGTTTCCTTACTAGACAATGTGGTTCTATATCTACTAATTATGCTAATATCTATGACACGATCATATTGATCACATAAACAAATGAGAGACGTGTTGTTTATCTGATAGATGATGTTGTTCCATGCACAAGTGGGAGAAATCTTATATTGTGTGCAAGGTACAACACATATAGGAATATGATTTAAAGGACTGTCTTGACCGCAAGGTAAGAAATTAACATTCTAAATATGACTAATACACATCTAATTCAAGAAACACTTGTTGTTGAAATTTAGCTTAAGTGAGACCTTGACTAGATTGCAATGACAAGGTGAATTTCATGATTACGTGAGACCGTACATGGAGAATTTACAGTTTCTAAATTAGATACCTATTAGAACAAGTGTCAATAATGATAATGAGACTACTTCAAACTAAATATTTATGTATTATTGAAATGACATAAATAAATGAAGTAATCTAATACTACTTCAAATTTGAATATTTATGTATTCTTTGAATGTCATAAATATATGAAGTAATAAATTAACTTGAAATTACTATTGAAACCAAATTGTGGTGTTCATGATTATTTTAGTTATACATATTTATACTTTATTGTAAAGCTATAAATATGAAGTCTTTTAATTGTTACATGACTTATTATAATATAAAGTAAGACGTTAACTTGTTATGTCTTCTTTATTAAGACATATACAAGAAGTCATTGAGTTGATCAATGATTTATAACGTATAGTGGGATTATAATAGTCTATGTCTTCTTGTTGAGACATGGACAATAAGTGACTTAGTTAAAAAGTACTTGTGTTATAAATCATGCAATTGGCTTGAAAATCTATTTCACCATTAAGTTGATTTAGTTGGTAAATAGGTAAGCCAAAAGGAGTATAAGTTTATTTTACATATTGTTAGATTGTCTCACAATATTAGTTCTAATGAAATGCCACAAGTTTGTGGTGTGTTCAGTTAGGAGAATCAAACTCTATTGCTATCGTTTGATTAAAGATAACTATAACTTCTTTTCTTCCAAAAAGTTATCAAGGTTAGAAAATTGAGTATGGATTGCATATACTCAATAAGACTCCAACCTAGAAGATTAATAAGACACCATTTATTGTGGAATGTGATGAATCACATTAAGTCTTAAAATTGAAGTTCTTAATTTGTTAAACAACTTATGAAGTAGGATATTAACAAACTAATGTAAGGAACTGTCAATGTGTATTTGTAATGTCCCAAAAGAGAACAATATAGGGTTGCTCTACTTGCTAAGTATTTATAGATAGTCTATAAATTGCAAAAGGTAAGTGGGAGGTTTTATCTTGAAAAGATAAAATTACAAGATGCATAATCTTCTAAAAATACACTAGTGAGAGTCATGATGAGAATTAAACATGTTAATGTTAAATCTCAAGATGATGTAATTCTCATTCATAGATCCGCAAGGATATCTCAAATATTTGAATAATATGTTGAGGATTATGAGTTACAGGATTATGGTAAACCTGTTGGTCATTAAGATGAATTGCAAATAGTGAATTTGGAAAATTACTCATACTATGAATGTTTAGATGCAGTCCATAAAGATAACTAGTTTTGGAAACTTAGTTTATCTTAAACTCTATAGTTAGACTATAAAGTGAAGATGAGTTTCTTCAAAGGGAAGGAAAATCCTAGAGGTTTAAATCTTTGTGTAGAAATCATATGGACAAATTTTGTAAACATATTTAATGTATATGACAAGATTATTAATCACACTTAAGCAATTAACTGTGATTGAATATTCTTTCTAGGCACATTAGATGTTTAAAGATTATGATTGTCATCCTTAGTTTCATTAATATGAAATTGACAATGGAATATCAAAACTTTTTCTTGAGTAATTACTTGTGCGAGGACGATAAGTAATCAAAAGGAGTTTTTGAATTCAAATAATCTTTGGAAGTATACAAAGTGTAATAATTCATTAATGGATTAATGCATGCATCTAGGATATATACTTATGTTTAATTATTAAATCCAATATTTCTATTTATAATTAAAATAAGTTAATTTCTTAGTATTCCTGAAAGCTAGTGGGAGTGTTATATTTATTTTCTTATTTCATATATGTTGTATAACATATAGGAAGTAACATTCCATAAACGTTAAATGTTAAGTCTTAGTTTGGAATGAAACTTCACTTGAAGATTTAGAAAATAAACATACAACCTAGGAATATATGTTTATTGTTATAAACATAAGCGGTAAAATAATAGATTCTAATAGAACATGATATACAATTAGAAAGTCTAAATGGATACATATCTTTGAAAAGATATAACATGAATGAAATCAAGTTTGACACAAGATTTTTCATGTACATCATGTTATTTGTTGTATCATGCTTGGACGAAAGATGATTTGACAACATTGATATCTAATTGAAAGTTATTAGATAACTAAGTGTAATGAATATGGTTGGATATAGAATTACATCCTCAGCCTGGAATTGCTCCTAAATTCTAAGTATGAACCATATGACAAATTGTTGCGTAATTGTTATAGCCGACAAATCTTGAAAGATTGGAAAGCATCAAACATTACACATTGTATATTAAAGTTTACGGAATTTTAAAGAGCATATTGTTGTTTGCATACAATGATGTTAATAAAATTGAGATGACACTCAATACTAGTCATGGTAGGATTTCATCCTTGTTAATGGCCAATTGTACTAATTATGCTTAACTATGAGCATAGTTTCATTATACATTAAAGAATTAGAATACTTTAAACTATAAAAGGTTTGATAGTTTAATTGTCATAAATTGGTGGTTAAGGATGTCACGCATTTTATGAGATATTATGTGGCAATATCAAGATAGTTGAATGCACACATACAAAAACTTCACTAATTGAATTCTTGAAATAAGTATTCTCAAAATTCCGATAGATCAAAATTAGTTGATTTATGTCTTGTCAACAAGCATGATGGACATGACTTGAGGCATAATTCATTAACTAGAATTATCATGCATTGATCTATTTAGTATTTGGATAAGGGATGTTAAGCAATTATTATTTACAATGAATTAAAGTACTTGGTACGTTTGTTTTCATTAATAATAGATTGTATCCTATATTTGCATGTTTAAATCCGTGAATAACTTATGTTATCCTAAATTGTCCGTTGTCACTTAATGATATGGGAATATCAATAAATCAAGACAAATCTGAGTATTGGTAGAATATACTTGAAAGTATATTGATGCGTCGACATGCCAATTTCACATGATATTCAATGAATTTGGTATAGGACTTATCCCAACTTCATGAGTTTACTTTATGGATCTTGTCATCAAGTAAATCATGAATATAGTTATCCTCAGACTTGAGATACCAGATAACTGTTATGGATGTAGTGCATTTCTGTGAAGCAATTTACCGCTATACGTTACTGTAGCTATAAGGATTGTTTTCAGGAGTGTTGCAAAGTTCATGGGTTATGCTCGTAGTCAAGAGAGAATTTGTTCCTTCAAATTTGTTTTGAAGTTTAATACTGCTGGGCCCCTCGTAAGGTTGACAAGATGTTTGCGTGGCCACGCCCAAGATCTATCTGGAATACGTTTAGACGATTTGGTAATCATGCTCAATCAGAAACAAAGAGAAACATAATGGTTAATAAAGAATGACTAAGATCCATATCTTTATTAACGTAGTATTAGAAACAAAAGGATAAGTATGATGATGAATCATCGAATGGTTTTTCCAGGAGACCACCACCCGAGTTGTACTAGGGGCATTGGCGTGTTCCTAGATGCTAACCAATGTCATTACACTATTAATAGATGTCTAAATGGGAGCTGTTAGTTTTAATAGACAAATATTAATGTGTGTATGTCTAGAATCGAACTCGGGACCACGAGATTGCACACATTATGTATGAGGAATTAATGTATAATAATTAATATATAAACCGTTATGTATTTAGTTATTGAAACACAAAAATAACGACTAACGGACGTTAAGTAGTTAACGGGAATTGACTAACGACCGTTAGGGAATAAGAGAAGGACTATAGATGAAATTAGCCGAACAAGAAGCTTCCGGAATCCTTAAGGATCCCTTAGGCCGGTCGTACATGGGCTAGGGTTAGCCAACCCATTGCCAACTTGTTCTCCAAGATACTTCATCTATAAATACAAGACTAGGGGTTATTCATCACTTACTTCTTGTGCACTAGCTATAACCCTAAAACCTTTTCTTCTTCTCTTTTGTTTTGGTCGATCGAATTAAACCCTAATAGGATCGATCCACCTTGTTTTTTATAAACAAAATTGTTTTGTTTATTTTGTGTTTTCAAGATCTAGCAATCTCATTAATTCGGTTATAGTACGTGTGTACAAGATTGTGGATATTAACTCACTATAGTTAATAATCTTGGATTGAGATACAAAACAGTAAGGGGTATCTCGTTAATCCATTCTTGATATTAAAGAAAAAGATTTGAAGTTTGATTCTTGTTGTGCTAGAATCAAAAGGTACGTTCCTTTTATGCTTCGGTTAATTCTTTATATGTTAAAATAGATCCTACGCTTCCGCATATGTAATATGATTACTTGATTAATATATATGAACTAGTCATGATTGTTAAATTCAAACAGGTCTCATGTTCGGGTCATTGTGCTATGTGAATTCCTTTTTGCTTTCAATTCTTTTTCTTTTCACAACACCAAAAGCCGAAAGGGCTACAAAAACAAACTCAAAGATGAAGACCCGATAAACACCTAAGAAGAAAAGAAACAATAAAAACAATCTTAGTCTAAATAAATAAATTAATAAACCTTAACAAATCATAACATATAGTAGCACCTGATGGGTTAAGAACCAAATTACCCCAGTTAAGCTCGTTATGCGCATTTTTGTTGTGTAAATACAACAATGAGAGACGTTGCAGAAAACGGAATATATTTTTTGCTTTCACCTTGAACTGCTCATCCGTAGAAGCCTAGAGAATCCTATAATTAAGTTGTCCCTCTTAATTGTACGAGTCGTTCTTCTCAATGGTATTACCAATGTTGTTCTAGTTATTGTTGTAATCGAATTTAAATTAGTTCTTATTGATAACTTGATATTTGAACACATGTCACACGTTAAATAGTTCCCTCAGGTGAATTACGCAAAACATAATGAACTTCAACCACGAATATTTTAGCTTTATATATTGATACTAGATTAAGCCGCATTTTTTTTGTCTGTTTGGTTTATTTTTCAAGTTGATCGAAGTTATGAAAATGTTTATGTTCACGACAATAGTGTAAATAAAACTTTTGATCCAATAATAGTTTTTAAGATGTGTCAATCAACGGGCTCCATGATTGACAATTTTCTTCGGCATATCAACATGGGAAATGCCTTAGGTTATGACATGTCAGGGAGTCAAGCTGATCTCATGAAATTATCGGTAGCATTGGAGTAAAACATGGTAATTAATGAATATTATGTCGTTTAATTTGTGTGGTGTAGGTGTTGACTAATGTTGTTCAATTTCAAAAAATTTCTATAAGAATAATATTAACTTTCTTGGGTTGCAAGAAACGCATCTGTCGAATGTTGATTTGTTTAAATTGAAGAGTTTGTGGGGTAACTATAAATTCAAGTTTGCTTATAATCCAGCTGTAGGTAGATCAGGGGGTCTTATTTCTATTTGGGACCCTGATGCATTCAACGCTATTTGCACTGTTATATATGATAGTCTCTTAATAGTAGAAGGAGTCTGGGTTATGTCTAAATTGAAGTGTTACATGACTAATGTTTATGCCCGTCAAGAGGAATGGAAAAAACAAGCCCTTTGGAATTCTATTATTCTTTTCATGCAACAAAACTCAGGTATGTACATTGTCTTCGGTGATTTTAATGTGGTTCGAAATGAATTGAAGAGAATTGGTTCTATTTTCAACCTTGCTTCGGCTACTGCTTTTAATGACTTTATTCTCGAGGGCAGATTTTGGGACTTCCCACTTGGTGGACATTCTTTTACTCATATAAATAGTTATGGCTTGAAACTTAGTAAGCTGGATCGTTTTTTACTATCTGAAGACATAACAAACGTGATTCATAACCTTCAGGCAACAGTGATTGATTGTTACATATCGGATCACAGGCCTGTTGGAATTTAATACATGACAATCATAATTAAACAATAACATCAAAGTAAACATGCGGAAGCGAGTAGATCATATAACATGTAAATTAATTAACCAAACGTAAATAGTATGCGCACCTTAAGATTCTAGCCAAACAAGAATCTAATTCCAAGCAATCAACTTTAAGAACCCTAATTAGGGTTTATATAGATTATTGGAATTACCCCTTACCCTTTTGTAATTCAATCCAAGATTCAATCGATAGTGTGATTGAAGCACGTTCTTGTACACACGTACTAATACCAAGTAAATGTTATGCTATTAAACAAGAACACAAAACTAAACCAAACAATTTGTTTATAAAATAACACAATCGAAAACCCTTAAGGGTTGTTTGTTTCGATCGGCCACAAAGGGAAAAGAGGAAAAGAAAATCAATTAGGTATTGTGTGTGCACAAAAGGTGAAAAACAATGACCCATGATTTTGCTTATATACTAATTGAAACTTGGAGTCCAAGTTAGATATGGATTGGTTTATACCCATCCATAACCGATCGGCCTATCAATGAGATAGGGGATCCGAAACCTTCTTGACAACTAATTTCAATCTAGTCCTTCTCTTTTGTATTTAACGTTCGTTAGTCAATTTTCCGTTAATTACTAACGGTCGTTATACGTTTTGTGTATTTAATAATTAATATAACCTTTTATATTAAATTATTAATCATTTACTCTTCATACGTAAAGTGTGCAATCCCGTGATCTCGAGTTCGATCCTAACACACAACTACTAATTTATGTCCACAAAACTAACAGCTCCCACTTGGACATATTTTAATAGTGTGATCACATCGGTTAGCGTCTAGCAACACTTAGATGCCTCTAATACAACTCGAGTAAGGTCTCCTGGAAAAACCTTTTAATGATTCATCATTATTATTATCCTTTTGTTACTAATACTACGTTAAATAAATATATGGATCTAAGTCATTCTTTATTTAACTATTCTGTTTCTCGTTGTTTGTGATTGAACAAGATTACCAAATCTTTTGAACATTTCAAGGGAGATCTTTGGCATGGCCATGCAAACATCTTGTCAACCCTACGAGGGACCTAGCAGTATTGAAGAAACAAATTCTATCTTGACTACAAGCATAACCCATGAATTTTGTAACAATTCCGAAAACAATCCTTATGACTACCAATTACGTATAGCGTTAAATTGTTCCACAGAATGCACTACATTCATAACAGTTATCTGGTATCTCAAGTCTGAGGATAACTATTCATGATTTACTTAATAACAATATCCATAAAGTACAATCATGTAGTTTGGGATAAGTCCTATATTCAATTCATTGAATATCATGTGAATTTGGCATGTCAGCGTATCAATATACTATCAAGTATATTATACCAAAACTCATATTTAGTCTTAATTTAATGCTATTCCCATATCATTAATTGACAACGGACAATTTAGAATAACATAAGTTATTCATGGATTTAAACATGCAAATATAGGACACAGTTTATTATTAATGAAAATAAACGTACGAAGTACTTAAATTCATTACAAATAATAAATGCTTAACATCCTTTATCCAAATACTAAATAGATCAATGCATGAAAATTCTAGTTGATGAATTATGTCTCAAGCTATAACAATCATACTTGTTGAAAAGACATAAATCAACCAACTTTGATCTATCAGAATTTTGAGAATACTTATTTCAAGAATTCAACTGGTGAAGTTCTTGTATGTATACATTCAAATAATTTGATATTGCCACATAATATTTCATAAAGTGTGTGACAACCTCAATCACCAATTTATGATTATCAAACTTTCAAACATTTTTAAAGTTTAAAGTATTCTTATTCTTTTAATGTATAATGCAACTATGCTCTTAGTGAGCACAACTAGTTCACATGTCCAAGGATGAAATCCTACCATGACTAGTATTGAGTGTCATCTCAATTAAACCAGCATCATTGTAAACAAACAACAATATGCTCTTTAAAATTCCGTAAACTTGAATATCTATTGTGTAATGTTTGTTACCTTCCAAACTTTCAAGTTTATTGGCTATGACAATTTGCACAACAATTGACAAATTATTCATCTATAGATTCTGGAAGCTGTTCCAGGCTGAGGATGTAATTCTATATTCAAACATATTCCAATAGAATAATCATTACACTAGTTATCTAATAACTTTCAATTAGATATCAACATTGTCATAACATCTTATAACAATTCGTTTATGTAACATGATGTTCATGAAAAATCTTCGAGTCATACTTAGATTTCATTCATGTTCTATCTTATTTAAAAGATATGTATCCATTTAGACATTCTAAATGATATATCATGTTCTTTTAGATTTATTTACCGCATATGTTTATAATAATAAACACACATTCCAAGGTTATATGTTTTATTTCCTAAATCTTTCAAGTGAAGTTTCATTCCAAGTTAAGACTTAACATTTAATTTATATGAAATGTTACTTCCTATATGTTATCCAACATATATGATTTAAGAAAGTAAACATAATACTCCCACTAGCTTTCAGAATACTTAGGAGTTATCTTATTTTAAATTATAAATCAAAACTTGGATTTAATATTTAAACATAAGAATTATCTCCTAGATGCATTTATTAATTTATTCATGAATTATTGCACTTTGTACACTTCCAAATATTATTTTTGAATTCAAAAATCCTTTTGATTACTTACCGTCCTCGCTCGAGTAATCACTCAAGAAAGAGTTTTGATATTCCGTTGTCATTTTTCATATTAATGAAAATAGGTATGACAATTATTATCTTAATATATTTAATGTGCTTAGAAAAGAATATTCAATCATAGTTAATTGCTTAAGTATGATTAATAATCTTGTCATAAGACATGCATTAAAATATGTGTACAATATTGTCCATATGATTTGTACACAAAGATTTAAACCACTAGGGTTACCTTATCTTTGAAGAAACTCGTCTTCATTCTCTAGTCTAACTATTAAGAATTAAAATAAACCAATTTTCCAAAAATTGATTATCTTTTTGGATAGCATCTTTAACATTTATAGTATGAGTAATTTACCCAATTCAATATTTGGTAATGCATCATAATATAATCCTCAGTATATTAATCAAATATCTGAGATATTCTTGCGGATCTATGAATGAGAATTCCATCATCTTGAGATCTATCATTTACATGTTTAGCCTCATCATGATTTTCACCAGTGTGTTTTAGAAGATTATGTATCGTGTAATTTTATCTTTTCAAGATAAAAACTCCCACTTTCTTTTTGTAATTTATAGACTATCTATAATACTTAGCGAATAAAGCAACAATACAATGTTCTCTTTTTAGGACATTATAAATACATATTGACAGTTCCTGACATTTAGTATGTTAATAACCTACTCATAAGTAGTTTAACAAATTCAGAACTTCATTTTAAGACTTAATCTGATTCATCATGTTCCATAACAAAATAGTTTCTTATTAATCTTCTAAATTGGAGTCTTATTGGGTATATCCAATCCATACTCAATTTTCTAACCTTTATAACTTTTGGAAGAAAAGAAGTCATAGTTATCTTTAATCAAACAATATAACAAGAGTTTGATTTTCCTAACTGAACATACCATAAACATTTGGTATTTCATTAGGATTAATATTGTAAGACAATCTTACAATATGTAAGATAAATATATTTCGTTTGGCTTATCTATTCACCAACTAAGTCAACTTAATGGTATAATAGAATTTTCAAGCCAATTGCATGCTATATAACACAATTACTTTTTGACCAAGTCACTTCATGTCCATGTCTCAACAAGAAGATATAAACTGTTATAATCCCACTATACGTTATAAATCATTGATCAACTCAATGACTTCTTGTATATGTCTTAATTAAAAAACATAACAAGTTAACATCTTACTTTATTATAAGTCTTGTAACAATTAAAAGATTTCATGTTTATATCTTTACAATGAAACATAAACATGTTTAACTAAAGTAATTATGAACACTATCTCTTGGTTTCAATAGCAATTTCAAGTTAATTTATTACTTCACTTATTTTATGTCATTCCAAAATTACATAAATATTCAAATTGAAGTAGTATTAGATTACTTCATTTATTTATGTCATTTCAATAATACATAAATATTTAGTTTGAAGTAGTCTTATTATCATATTGACACTTATTCTAATAGGTATCTAATTTAAACTTCAAATTTTCCAGATACGTCTCACGTAACATGGAGTTTTACCTTGTTATTGCAATCTAGCTAAGCTCTCACATAATGTAAATTGCAATACCAAGTGTTTCTTGGACTAGATGTGGTAGAACGTTAGTCTCTTACCTTGCAGTCAAGAGAGTCCTTTAAATCATATTCCTATGTGTTGTACCTTGCACACAATAAAGATTTCTCCCACTTGTGCATGGAACAACATCATGTATCAGATAAACAACACTTCACTCGTTTGTTTATGTGATCAATGATTGTGTCATAGATATTAGCATAATTAGTAGATGTAGAACCACTTCATTGTCTAGTAAGGAAACGTGCATGACTATCCTTAAAAACATAAGTGTCTACAATTGGAAAGTAATTATCTCAAAACATTCTAGAGATAATCTGGGTTACTACCAAGATGACAAAGCTTGTAACTCCCACTGAATTGCAGATCATTACAATAATTCATTATTTAGTAATTACAACACAATGCTCCCACTGGATTTGACAACATTGTAAGTGTTTCATAACCAGTAAAAGCAAATAGTGTGCTATTTACTTTCCTACACCTTTGAGAAAACTCATACGTAACAATTGCTTAGGTACTAAAAGAATGTATTCTACTTTGTAAATGATGGACTATCCATCAATGCAATTAACTTGAAAAATTGGGCGTACAATTTATTCCTTAATAGATCTACCATCCCAACAATGGTATGTAGCACCTTTAAATGGTCAAAATAAAACAACTAGATAAAATATACTAGTTTGTCTTTTACCGTTTTGCGGTAACTAGTCTAGCTTCTAATTTTAATAACTCATAAAGTGTCATACATATTTTCCTGTTAACCAAATATCATATTTGTTACAAAAGAATTCAATCACCAAATGAGCATGCTGAAATCTCTATGGAAAATGTGCAATTCTCTTAACTATTTAAAGTTTGCTATGAGTTATATTAGAATTTAGACAACTCTAATGTTCCTATCATACATTTCTCATTCATGAAAAAGAATAGGATTAAGTCTCATTGATGCGTAGTTTTGCGACCTTACAACAGGTTTTACCTCTCGAGGGATCTCAAGAGGCTTACAACCCCACCAGGCAGTGTACCTGTCCGATGTAGTATAGTGTAGTGGTAAGTACGGGGGATTGATCGTTCTCCACAGAGAATAGTGTCGTTAGGATTGAAAAACTACTCTAATAGGTCTAAGGGTGAGGGAAGATTCTTTTTGTATTTTTATATTTTTATGAAAGCAAGTAAAATCTCGGGTTTGAATGAGTGGGCGGAATTAGTTGCTAGTCAACTAACCCAAATAACTACAAATGCAAATAAAATAAAATACTGAAAATGAAAAGAGTTGTGAAACTTATATGGGGAGAAATGTGTTTACTTAGATTTCCTTACTCCCTAACTATCTTTTACCGGTTGATTAGTGTGTATTAATTGCGTGGATGACGGGTGTATTCCTTAATACCAATCGTGGGGTGGCGTACGTACTTCCCCAACTCTACAAGCTCCTACTTCACTCCTATGCCGAGCCGGCTAAGAAGCTCCTAACATGGGATCACTAGAATTCACTCATGCATTAAATACAACCATATAAACCTAGTACGCATTGGTTCATGTTTCTTAAGACGTTCAAGCAAGTTACCGAATAGGAAGTTAGCCAGTTTTCTTAAGCCTAACATCAATAAACAATCATTCAATACAATTAATAACACACTAATAACTAATAATCGATAGTTAGGTTTCATTAGATCTAAGCAAACACAAGATAAATCTAGCCTAGCATGTTAATTAAAAGACAAGAACAAGATATAATCAAACAACACATAGACATATTGATTGATTAAATGAATACTTATCTTCAATTAAACATGGGAGATCCAAGGGTATGAAAACCTTTAAAAATGGCAGAAATTCGTCTTAAGGTTTCTCCTCACAAAGTTGCACACTAATGACAAAAAATTGCAAAACTATATATAGAACTTAGTAGCTGACGGCGTCACGTTGTAGATCTTGACGCCGTCACCTCGCCGTGTCTAGGGTTCCCGGATGGCCTTCTTGACGCCGTCCCTCTTTAGTCCTCCAAAATCCGCTCTGGCTTATCAAGGCTTGACGCCGTCAGAAATGGGCTTGATGCCGTCCCACTTTAACTTAAACCGTGATGGCCTTGATCACCTTAAAGGGTGACGCCGTCAGAAATTCATTGTAAAATTCTCTGGCTTATCATGTGTATTTTTCATGTCCACCTCTTTTGCCAAGCCATGACGCCGTCAGGAGCAATCCTTGACGCCGTCAAAGGTACTTTTCCAGCCAATTTTGAGACTTTGCCGTTTTCTTCACTTTTATGCTCCAAAAACGTCCAAAATGCTTCCTTTTCCAGATTTCTTCTACAAAGTACCTAAAATGACAAAACGAACGATTTAGGTCAATATTTGATCAAATAAATACGATTTAGGGCTTAAATGACCCCCTAAAAGCGGTACACTTTTCGCTTCATCAAATACCCTTACACTTGAGATTTGCTTGTCCTCAAGCAAATGCGCTTTTATTCTAATCAAAATACAAGTTAGGGGTCATTTAACGCTAATATAAAAGTAATTACAATAAATAGTCGTTCCACTTTAATCATAATAAGCACGGAGATTAAAAACTAGCACCTCACAAGTAGTGTTTAGATACTCACATCTCTCAGGTGTCATCAAAATAAATCTCATAAATGAAAACGGATAATATCTCTCACTACCTGTCATAGCAAATAGATTACCATAGGCTTGGGAAAGGATCGAAAACCTCCTCCACTAGGCGTAAGCACCTAAGATAAACTATCAAAGAGGGCTTTTACATGGGTTATAACGTGAGGTGTAGGGATATGATAAACACGGTTTTGTTGGATAAGGGATATTTTACTGGTGGCGAGTTAAAGATCTTGATTAATTACATGTACAATATGGCGTTGTTAAGCCAAGACTAGACTCGACTTAAGCTAAAAACAAAATAACAAAAACATAAAATAAACATAAAATGAAACGGGATGGTAGTCCGTATGTTTTTTTTCTACTTTTCTTTTTCTCTTTTTTTTTTTTTTTTTTTTTTTGTATTTTTCTTGATTTTTTCGATATTATTATTATTATTATTATTATTATTATTATTTTTTAATTTTTTTTTTCATACACTCTTGCCCTACCATCAAAAATAATACATCATAGGGGCATTGCATTCCCCTTACACTTGAACTTTTACATAACTTTACAAATAACTATTCTAATGACTCGAATTAAGATAATCGAAACACTTGGAGTACTTTTAAAATATTTAGCACATATGGGGGTAATAATGCTGTTCCCCATTACTCCATTACAATAGTACTTTACCCATGAGTCCCAATCGTCCCAAAACAATATGTACAAGGATATGACTCGACTTAGCAACCATGTAATCAATTAGATAATTAACTAAGGGTTTAAACAAATGTTGTCACAATAATGCACTAAAGATGAGTGCACACAAGGTAGGCTAAGGCGATTTGGGTGTACATTTAAGTGGGGTGTAAACAAATTCTTCCTTTAAGTAAAATGCTTAAAGGTCGAAACGAAAAGATAGGCTCTGAGGGGTGTACTAGGGGTATCGTGTACCAAAAATGGGTACAACGCAAAGGGTGTGGGAGAATTACTCGACCAATGTAGCCAAAGTAATTATAACAAAAACACAGGTGTAAAACAATGGGTTAATCCTAATGCCTCTTATCATGTAGTAAATCTAACTACACGAATGTAGTCTCACTTGTGGCCTCGGAATGGTCCTAACGCAAGTTCTAGAATCTAAGTGCTACCGGTACACACATCATAGCATAGATGTTTTTCCTACCAATTCTAGGGGCGAACCTCACATATTTGGGGGTGGAAAATTTTTTTAGTGGTACGGTTTTTGTGCTAGTCATATAACTCCTATCTGTGAGACGCTCATTAAGATCAAAGTTTCACTCCTATATGTTGTAAAAAATTTTAAATTTGGCACTAAAATTGCCCTAACAGGTATTTATCTCAGTTTTATTACACATCTACCATCAAACAAACAAAAATCAAGCGTAATCGCATTCTCTAAAGTATCGTATTTTTACCCCCCTTACACTTAAGATGAACATTGTCCCCAATGTTCAAATAACAAGATGTAAAAGTAAAAAGGTAAAAGAATGAAATCAAATACTCCCCTGATTCGTTCGGTGGATAATGTGGCAACATGGTTAGATCTTCTTCCAAGAGAATGTAGAAGCTCCAAGACTAAAGCATCGCCATAAGCTTGATTCCACATACATTTCCTTATCCAAAATAACCTGTTAAACCTGAGAAAACAAACACGAAAACCTGCATAACATCGGCGGGATAAATTCTATATAAGGATATAATGCTTGTGGAATGATAATTTTGCAGATTCCTGGAGTTTATAAGTTAGAGATTGAATAAAAACTTTTTATGAAAACAAAACTTTCAAAAATTTCAGAAAATTAAAACCTGACGCCGTCAGAAATGATCTGACAGAATTCTCATGTTAAGTTTCCGGAAAATTTCTGGAAAAACCTATACCTTACTTCCTGGAAATCTTGCAAAATATCATTATGACTCGATACAAGCATTTGACTCAAACAAATACTAATATGTATGTTAATTTAACATTATTACGATTCATGTTCATTTGTTCTAATAAACCGATTTGGATTTCCCTTACACTTATCTTTTGCAAAATACCTTTATATGTAGTTAAGACGAAGTTAAAAACAAGATAAAGCATTTTCACAATTTAGTTTTGAGCATGAATCAATAATAATAAAAATTAAACATACATACGGAAACAAATAAAATCAAACAAACAAATAAATAAACACATAAAGCAAATAAAGCTTGGGTTGCCTCCCAAGAAGCGCTTTTCTTTATTAACGAGTCTTGTAGCTAGACTCAAAGTCCTTCTACCCTATGTAAGTGAGCTCGTCATCGAGGACGTCTTTAGGGTTAAGTTTGGATTGAAGTTCCCTATTGGTCCGCTTAGTACAATATATCTTTTCAAACTTCTCTCCATCCGGGTCATACAATGTCATCCTAATATGCCATGACCCATCTCCATCTTTGGGTGGTTTGTCCCAATCCCACTTATGATCATCTTCCTCACAAGTCCACTTATTCATCCCTAGGTTAATTGGCAAAACTCCTAGGAAATCAATCATCTTCCTAAAAACTAGAGGGTCTTCAAATGGATCCAACTCAGTGTCCCTAGCCAAGAGTTGTTCAACCGCATGTGTTCGGTTCACAAAGTCCTCTTCTAGGTAAAATGGGCGTTGGGGTCCTATGAAGTCTCTATCGATCCAAGGTCCATATCTAGATGGTCTCCTATTTAATTCTAACCAATGGGGTGTTGGTTCCTCACTAGTATCATAGGCATGTTTCTTCACATCATAGACTGACCAAGTATCACCTTCTCCTACCGCTATCTTAGATTCCTTACAATCAATCATAGCACTAGCGGTCGCCAAAAATCCTCTACCTATCAACAAGGGGCATGTAGGGTCGCTAACCATATCAAGGACGTGGAAATCGGCTAAAATGGTTAGTTTTCCTATGTGTACTAACACGTCCTTGACTACTCCAACTGGGTAAGCAACACTCCCATAGGTAGCTTGTTTTGAACGAAGGCGGTCCCTTTTTCGCCTAACTTGAGCTTCTTCTCATCCAACACATCAATAACCGGACTTTCAAGGTGGAGCTCCTTGAATTCATTGTCAAGGTTTTGAGTGGGAGGTGTTTCAACTATGTTGTTGACCAATTTGGATATCATAACTTCTTGGTCATTTTGAACGACTTGGGTTTGTTTGAAACACGTGCTCATGGAATTGACCGAATAATATTGTGGACAAGAACTAGGAGACGAAACCGACGAGATGGCGTTGACGTTTAGTTTCGGGTTCTTGACTGTGTTGCTAGGGAGTGCTCCCATTTCTCGGTCATTGAGGGCTTTCAACAAAGTGTCAATCTTATTGGTCATCTCGCTTTGTTTTTGTTTGAAATTGGCTTCAAACTTGGCCAAATGAGCTTCTTGAGATGCCATAAATTGAGACATCAATCCTTCAAAGTTATTGGTACTACCATTGCCGGAAGGATTGTTGTTGAAAGTATGGTTCGAGTTGGAACCGCTTGATTGGAAACGATTAGGTGGGTTGGAAGAATTGGTTTGTTGTGCGTTTTGGTTTTGTTTCCACCTAAGGTTTGGGTGATTTTTCCATGAGGGGTTGTATGAATCACGTAGGGGTTTGGCTCGGGTTTGAAAGTGTACCACTTGTCTCCCGCTCCGTCGGTACGCGAGGATGCGTAGTCCGCAAAAGCTTGTTCGGGGAGTTCCATGCAATCACGAGTGTCGTGGGGACCACTACATAATTCACATGAAGAAGTGATTTTGTTCACTTGGCTTGAAGGTTTAGGAGCCTCGTAGGATTTCATAAGAAACTTGACTTGGTCTTCAAGTTCTATGATCCTACGGTCGGAAGTGCTTGAATTGTTCGAAGGCAAAGATATTGCCTTGACCGTTTTATTCAAATCACGGGGATCACTCCAACTTTCGTTGTCATAAAGAGCAAGATCTTCTAGGAGAGCCCATGATTGTTCCGCACTTAGATCACGTAGCTTACCACCGGCCGATTGGTCAATGGTTTGCCTCGTGGAGAGATTGATATGGTCATAGAAGATTTGGACTTGGAGCCAAAGTTCTATGCCATGGTGAGGGACTTTTTGGAGCAAGTCCTTGAATCGAGTCCATGCCTCGTAGAGGGTTTCGCCTTGACGTTGTTGGAACATCAAGATATCATTCCTTAGCTTGGTAGTTCTTCCTGGTGGGAAAAACTGAGCAAGGAAACGAGTGGTGAGATCATCCCAAGAGGTAATGGATCCTGCGGGTAGATGCTCTAGCCATTGACTAGCTTGGTCCCGCAGAGAGAATTGAAAGAGACGCAGTCGGGTCGTCTCTCGAGTGGCAACATCAAGGTCTATAGAATCAACGATTTTAAGAAAGTCCTTGAGATGTTGGTTAGGATCTTCTGAACGAAGTCCATGGAATGCGCATCCGCTTTGCACCAACCGGATGGTGTCGGATCACAAGGGAGTGACATTGGCTCCTTGAGTGAGCTCAATGGTGTTTCGATAGCCATGGTGGCTAGGACGGGAGTAGTCTCCTAAGGTACGGGCTCTAGGAGGTTGTGGTGGTTGTTGTGGTGGTGGGTTGTTGGGATCAAGGATATTACCACCTTCCATGATGTCGGATGGTAATGGTTACGAACAAAGAAACGAAGAAAAAGATAGACTAAAGAAAACCTAGAAAAAGAAAATAAAAATCTCACTAGAAAGGAATCTAGTGAGTAGACCTAATAAAATAAAAATTCAACCTAAACAATAACTATTCCCCGGCAGCGGCGCCAAAAACTTGATGCGTGGTTTTGCGACCTTACAACAGGTTTTACCTCTCGAGGGATCTCAAGAGGCTTACAACCCCACCAGGTAGTGTACCTGACCGATGTAGTATAGTGTAGTGGTAAGTACGGGGGATTGATCGTTCTCCACAGGGAATAGTGTCGTTAGGATTGAAAAACTACTCTAATAGGTCTAAGGGTGAGGGAAGATTCTTTTTGTATTTTTATATTTTTATGAAAGCAAGTAAAATCTCGGGTTTGAATGAGTGGGCGGAATTAGTTGCTAGTCAACTAACCCAAATAACTACAAATGCAAATAAAATAAAATACTGAAAATGAAAAGAGTTGTGAAACTTATATGGGGAGAAATGTGTTTACTTAGATTTCCTTACTCCCTAACTATCTTTTACCGGTTGATTAGTGTGTATTAATTGCGTGGATGACGGGTGTATTCCTTAATACCAATCGTGGGGTGGCGTACGTACTTCCCCAACTCTACAAGCTCCTACTTCACTCCTATGTCGATCCGGCTAAGAAGCTCCTAACATGGGATCACTAGAATTCGCTCATGCATTAAATACAACCATATAAACCTAGTACGCATTGGTTCATGTTTCTTAAGACGTTCAAGCAAGTTACCGAATAGGAAGTTAGCCAGTTTTCTTAAGCCTAACATCGATAAACAATCATCCAATACAATTAATAACACACTAATAACTAATAATCAATAGTTAGGTTTCATTAGATCTAAGCAAACACAAGATAAATCTAGCCTAGCATGTTAATTAAAAGACAAGAACAAGATATAATCAAATAACACATAGACATATTGATTGATTAAATGAATACTTATCTTCAATTAAACATGGGAGATCCAAGGGTATGAAAACCCTTAAAAATGGCAGAAATTCGTCTTAGGGTTTCTCCTCACAAAGTTGCACACTAATGACAAAAAATTGCAAAACTATATATAGAACTTAGTAGCTGACGGCGTCACGTTGTAGATCTTGACGCCGTCACCTCGCCGTGTCTAGGGTTCCCGGATGGCCTTCTTGACGCCGTCCCTCTTTAGTCCTCCAAAATCCGCTCTGGCTTATCAAGGCTTGACGCCGTCAGAAATGGGCTTGATGCCGTCCCACTTTAACTTAAACCGTGATGGCCTTGATCACCTTAAAGGGTGACGCCGTCAGAAATTCATTGTAAAATTCTCTGGCTTATCATGTGTATTTTTCATGTCCACCTCTTTTGCCAAGCCATGACGCCGTCAGGAGCAATCCTTGACGCCGTCAGAGGTACTTTTCCAGCCAATTTTGAGACTTTGCCGTTTTCTTCACTTTTATGCTCCAAAAACGTCCAAAATGCTTCCTTTTCCAGATTTCTTCTCCAAAGTACCTAAAATGACAAAAGGAACGATTTAGGGCAATATTTGATCAAATAAATACGATTTAGTGCTTAAATGACCCCCTAAAAGCGGTACACTTTTCGCTTCATCACTCATGCTTCTCTCATGGAAAGGAGACTAGGTTTATTTTTTTAGTAAAGTTGACTCTATCAATTTACCAATAAAAGAATATCCCATGTTTACGATTTAATGTTGCATTAATACATTAAAAGAATTTACAAAATTCAATTTTAGTATTTTCGATAATACAATCTTTAAGAAAATTAAATACCCATTGGTTTATATTCATATGAACCATAGAATTTTCTTAAAGCTAGGATCCTAATTGACATAATTCTATTACATCAGTTGATCTGGTAGTAATGAAGGTATTCAACAAGGTAATTGTCGAACAATAATTGGCAAACAATTTTCAATTCCTAGATCTTTATGGGATTTATATTAGCAAACAATTTCCAATATAAGCATGTTTTATCCTCATCTTATGCCTTGATTCCAAGCTCTCACTTACAACTCAATTTAAGTTGTCTAATTTAAAAAACTGCAAATTAAATGGTGTTTTTTCCGTCAAAGTTCTGTCATCTTTGGTTGATGAAAAGTGTCTTGCAAATAGTGGTAATGGTAATACTACGCTACGAAATAAAATAGCTCCAAAAAAGATAAATGATTTTGTGTGGAGAGCTTTACCTGGGAGGTTACATGTTCGCGTGGAGTTGGACAAGAAAGGTATTGACATTCCTAATATATTATGCCCAATGTGTGATGAGACCGTGGAGACCATTGATCATGCTTTAGTCTTGTGCAACAAGTCTATGAGAATATGGTCCAAAATTTTTGAATGGTGGAGTCGTGGGTTCGTTTACTACTAGTGAAATGTTGCGTCATGAGGGTGGTAATTTGGTTTCATCGAAAAGCAAGGTTTTGTGGGAAGCGGTTGTATGGATGATGAACTCAAATAAGTACATTTTATTATCATCATTTATCTTATTTATTTGACTTGTTTTATTATATTATGTATGAGAATTGATACTTAATCGTTTACTTTTGTAATTCTCAGTTAAAAACAAGCATTTGGTGAAACTTAGCGATTATGGACTAAAAATGGAGCAAAATGGATCAAGTTGGAAAAGTCTACTGAACTGACGAAGAATACGCCGCATCATTCTTGATAGATGCGCCGTACATAAAGACTTAGATGAATCTGAGACCATTGCCTGACTTTGAAGAATGCGCCGCATGGATTTATCCCATGCGCCGCATACGAAACCTTGGTCAACGAGAAGAACCAACTTGTTTTACTCCAGATGCGCCGCATGAAGCTCCTGATATGCGGCGTATCAATCTCAAGACTTCACCAGATTTCCAAAATATTGAAGAATATTCGCGAATATTATAATCTCGGAACCCACGCGAAGTTACCTTGATACGCCGCATCGGACCAATCCGATGCGCCGTATCGGCCATATACAATCCTTACCAAGAATTCAAGAAATCAAGTGAAGATTAGAAGCTTAATGAAGAAGTCAGGATTACAAGTCGACACTTGAAGATGCTTTCGTATTTTGACCATAAAATCTTCATCCGGACTCCGTTTTAGTTGATTCAAGCGGCCACGGAAAGAGAAAAAGGAGATCTACCTGTATCTGATGGAGATGCGGCGCATCTGGTATTTAGATGCGCCGTATTGGGAGATGCTCCATATCAGATTTATAGATGCGCCATATCTGGTCAGTTTCAGACTTGGAGGCTACGTTTACTTATAGATGCGGCGCATCTAACTCTCTAGATGCGCCGTATCGACCCAGATTTCAGAATCTATAAATACCGAACTCATTAACGAATTAGGGCATCTTTGGGAACCTTTAGGGTCATTCCCAGACGATCACAACCCCTCCAAACAGCAGAAGATCACCCTAGAAGACCTAATTATCCTTGAAGAGTATCTCTAATCATTGTAACGTATTCATTACGCTTAATACTCTATTAATTACAATTATGTTTATGCACTTTGTTATAGAGATTATGGGCTAACACCCTTATGTGTTAGCCATGTTTATGATTATTTGATATTTTGATATGTTTCTAATTCGATTGGTTGCTAAGTCTTCGTTTTAATTATTTATGTTAGTAGTTTGTTTTATTGTAATAGTAAGCTTTAATTCATCAGGATTGGTGGCTTGTGTAATGTGACAACGGAAAGATTGCACTCCCTTTAATATTGTTTTCCCATCAATTAAAGTTTATATGTTGATGTCTTTGGTTTCTACTTATTAGTGCATTGATAACCTCTGTGTTTATTAGTGGCCTGCGCATTTGACTACGGAAGAGAATGTGGCTCCCACGGTTATAGCTAACCTGATCAGTTAAATATAACTTTTAGACATAAGTAATCATTAAGGGATTTCTCGCCGATAAGATTAGAGCCAACGAGAAAGGATTAATTACATACACTTCATATAAAACTAGCAATAAAACAAGTGACAAGCTATTTAAACATAAACACAATTATTAAGCAGCTTTATGCGGATTCCAATGGAATCTAGACTCTAGGTACAAGAGGTAGGATGGACCGCGCCTAGTCTTGAGCACCAATCACTGTAGGTCTTAGAACTTATTAAAACTTAATCATATATGAAACTTGGCTAACACACTCTTCTTATCTTTGGTATTTTCTATTGTTTGTTTATCTTAGTTTAGTTAGAATAAAACCAAACTCGTGCCAGTCTCTCAGGCTGAATCCCCCTTTACGTTAGTTTAGGAGAGTCGAATACCTCTAGAATTAGTATATTAGAAATCTCACTCTTAGTGATCGACACCCTACTTACCAACTGAGCTACATTGATCGGGTACACTGCCCGTTAGTGTTGTTATAGGTTAAGTCGGCAAAATATAAATGTAAAACTTGATAAGGAATAATCACCTATACAACGACACATCAATGGATAACCGGGTATTTCATATGGAGGAATAGAAATTGTTGTGTTTTCAGAAAAAATGTAGAGTCGGTTGAAAATGTTGTTCAAAATTTTAAAGTGAGAAGTTACGAATGGATCAAAAGGAGGTTGCCGAAAAGTCATTTATTATGGGAGCAGTGGCTGATGTGTCCTAGTTTTTGTGGGGATTCTTCACGAACGGGTGTAGGCATAAATATGTAAATTGGTCGAGGTCGTGCAGCAGGTATTTTGGCATTGCTGGAGTTGCGGGTACTGAGCATCTTGTGTGTTTTCTAGTATATAGCAATCTGTTTAGTTTCATGTTCTTATTGATTTTGGTTAGACGTCTTGGGTTTTTTTTCCTAGCATCTCGTTAGTGTTCTCCCTTTGGCCTTGTTAGTAATTACTTTTGTTTGTTAAGCTCCTCCCCACCTGTGGGAGTGGGCTAGTCACATTTGTTGTTGTGGCCTGTGTGGCCTTGTGTTTCTTTAATTGAATGCCTTTTTCAAAAATAAATAAATAAATAAATAAAATCAGTAATTACATATTTCCCTAATCAAATTTTAAAATAACAAATACACCCAATCTTACCTATTTAATTGTCGTATTTACCCATTCTATCTATTTTGTTATGAATTATATATAACATGACCATTCTACCCTTTGTTCCTACCCATCTCTAACACCCTAGTTATACATCAATTAACGAATACACTAATTTATTAAAATGAGATTACATCTAAAAACATTTATATAAGCAGAATAATATTTCAAATTGCACCCGATGGAGGTGAGATCAATATATAACTCATATTTGCCATAGAACCAATAAACCAATCATAGCCATCCATTTTTTTTATCTAAATTAATAAAAAAAACATTTTCCACATTTTTTTTAAAACAACGTATCTTGTAAACGGTAAATCTTCAAGCTACAAAAAATACACCATCGCGACGAGAATTAAATTATCTTTCTATAGATATGCAATTCTATATACTTTCGACGAATTTTTTTTTTAAATTTTCGCCCAGAAAAATCATATGTGATTCGTAAAAATCACATATGATTTGATTTTTACAAATCACATATGATTCTTACGAATCACATGTGATTTTTACAAATCACATGTGATTCGTAAAAATCACATATGATTTGATTTTAACGAATCACATGTGATTTTTCTGGGCGAAAATTTTGAAAAAAAAAGTTTGTCGAAAAAAAAATGTTCGTCGAAAGTATATAACAATGCATATCTATAGAAAGATAATTTAATTCTCGTCGCGATGGTATAATTTTTTTCGAGTAACGATTAACGGTTTGCGAGATATTTAATTTTTTTTAAAAATGGTGTAAGTTTATTTTTTTTATTTTGATAAAAAAAATGAATGGCTAGCATTAATTGATTGGTGCTATGACAAATATGAGTTCTATATTGATCTTTTGTCCAGGAAAATAAAAGGTCACAATTGTCTTAATATAAAATTATATGAAAATACGTAATATGTAATTTTGGAATTTGATTGGGGAAATATGTAAATTGTGATGTTTAAATGAGGATGTACGTAATTCTTCCTAAAAATAAAGACACGATTTTAAACGAAAATTGAAGGTTGCACCCAAAAAATAAATAAATAAATAATTAAAAGAAAATTGAAGGTTGCACCCAAAAAATAAATAAATAATTAAAAGAAATAAATATTGGACATGGAATTTTTGTTGTGAGCTTATGATTATAATTGTGATGATTTGAGCCAAGTCGAGTACCACCGAGATTTCATAGTCTCGACGTGGCCTCGACAAGCCGAAAAATGCATTGAGACTATTATTTGGACTGATGGATATTATGGTTGACTTGTTGACCCGAGGATAATATAAACTCGAATTTGTGACTCGAAACGGATAATAACTCGAAAAATACTTCTTTGGGAATATATAACTAGAAATGGGAATATTAATAATAGCAACTAAATGCGAAGAATATTAATTAACAAAAACTCATCTTTTTGTTATTTTATAATTAAAGAAAAGTTTATAACTTAAAACGAGAAGTTATAAATAGAAGGTGTAAATAAATAAGAGTTATTAAATGTTTTGAGGGCACGTCTATCGAGGAATACCACTTAGATTAATTTTGGGACTTGTTATTGAATATTTGGTAGTCGGATGTGCTTGGGAATAAATCGTAACAGATTTTTGCCTTAACATGTTTGTAAACCTATAAATTATTCGACATGGTAACGTTCCATTTGTGGACGAGTTATGGAAAATTACGTTTTATAATATAAAACATATAAGATTTATCATTTAATGGGATATAGGGAAAAATACCGACGACTACCAACATACTTAGTTGTTTTGGTGTGTTCGGTTTGTGTGATCTACGTAGTTTGACCCTGTCGTGTCGTCTTAAGTTTTGTCTCGTTTCTTGTTGATTTCGCTTGTTTACTCTTCTTTGTCGTGCGTACTCTTGAGTCGTGTCTTTCTTCCGTCACACGAATGATGATACCCAACTTATACTAAAGGCTAAGAATAGAATATTTTTGGAAATAGAAACGGATAACCATTGGGAATCTTTGTAGATTTAGTTTATTGTTGAGGATCTCGTATTAAGACAAGTCTTATATGTACTAGGTTGCATCGTTTCCGTACCGTTGTGCCTGTCTTCTGGATACCGTTGTGATTAGCTAGATGCCAGTTGTGTCAGTCGTGAAATGTTGCATTGCTGTGGCTAAGGTGAGTTCATGGCCCCTACTTTTCCTGGTTTTATAACTGTTTTGGGGGAGAATACATGCTCATTTTCAACTAAACTCAAAGATTGTTATTTGGATACGCGATTTGTTTACTCAAGTTTTGACTGTTTGGCTGAAATATCTGACCTGGTTATTTGAATGCGTTATGTGTACCTGTTTATTGATGTGGCCTGAAATTGTGATTGTGGTTTATGAAACTGTTACGTGAGCTGGCTAAGGTCATTTGTTGTATGAGCCGCATCTGTGCGGGATTATTGTTATATGAGCCGCATCTGTGCGGGATGGTTATTGTTATGAGCTGCAATAGTGCAGGATTATTATATGCAAGGGCTCTTTGTGCCTAATTATTAACAGGGGCTCTTTGTGCCTATTATCAGGGGCTCTTGTTCCTATAGATGACTATAGTGTGTACCTATAGGGAATTATTATTGTGGTTTGACTTTTGTGACTTAGCCAGCGTAACAGTTAATTTGCGAGACACTATATGAGTGTAGTATCTGTATGATTGATTTTGGTTCGAGATGTTTTGATTATGATATTATTTGCGGATTTGGTTTTGGAACGGTGATTTAGGCAGTGTGAGCCTACGTTGAATTTGACTTGTTTGTGAATGACGATTTGAACTAGAAAACCTTGTGGTTCAACCATATTGTTTTAAACTAAAATCTATGAACTCACCAACCTCGTGTTGACACTTTTAGCATGTATTTTCAGGTTAAGGCGATAGCTTACTTCTGGAGGCGCTTGGCAAGGGGCACGGTCATAGACGACTCTGATATATATATTTGGGACCGCTTTACTTATTTTATGGGCCTATTTCCGCACTACTTTTGAATAATGTAAATTTAACACTTTCTGTTAATGAATTTTTATTCTAAATGATTGAGGTAAAAACCGTTCCTTGTACTTGCGTTTTGATACCAATTGAGTAGCACCCCAGTGACAAGTATGCTTCCGCTGGACTCGATTTTGGGGGTGTTACAGTTTGTATGCTTGGTTGTTTGTTTGATGCACCTGATTTTGAACTGTGATGCAGTAGGTGTTCAGTTGTCATGTATAAGGATGTATTAGGTTAAGTGTAGGTTGAGTTATATGCGTAAATGTGTTTGTATGTTTGTATGGTGCACTTGAATTTGAACTGTGATACAGTAGATGTTGAGTTTCCACGTATAAGGACGAATTAGGTTAAAGGTAAGTTATGTTATGTGTGTAAAATGTGTTTGTATGTTTGGTTGTTTATGCGATGCACTTGACTTTAAATTGTGATGCAGTATATGTTCGGTCGTCGCGTATAATGATACATTAGGTTAACCCTAGGTTGCGTTATGTGCGAAAATGTGTTTGAATGTTTGGTTGTTTTTGTGATGCATTTGATTTTGAACTATGATGTAGTAGGTGTTCAGTTATCGTGTATAAGCTTGAATTATGTTAAGCGTATGTAGCGTTATGTGTGTAAATGTGTTTGTATATTTTGTTGTTTGTGCGATACACTTGATTTTGAATTGTAATGCAGTAGGTATTCAGAGTATGATTCAAATTGACATCATGTTTTCTTCTAGTTTTGGAACAAAATGTAGAAAAATATAGCTACATAACGTGTTTAAAAAAGTTGCATACAAGGTGTTTGATAAAGTGTCTCAACTAGACTTATAATTGTGATGCATTAAATTTACATCGTGATACAGTTTTTTTGAACGCCGATGCAGTTGTATTACATATTATGATGCAGTAGGTTTTTATTTTAACTGTGATGCAGTAGGTGATTTGTGTTTGCATGTTTGGTTATTTGTGTGATGCCCTTGATTTTTTTACTATGATGCAATTGGTGTCCAGTTTCTGTTTATAAGGATGTGTATTAGGTTAAGAATATGTTGCGTTATGTGCGTAAATGTGTTTGTATGTTTGGTTGTTTGTGTGATGTACTTGAAAATGAACTGTGATACATTAGGTTATGTTTTTCGGTATATGTTGTTTGATTAGGTCACGCGTAGTGAGTTTCAGTTTTTGAAATGTGCTAATATGTGTATTTGAATTCTTGATGCAGCAGTTGTAAGAAGTCATCCAATAGGTTATGTTTTATAGCGTATGATGTTTGATTAGGTCACGCGTAGTGTGTTTTAGTTGTTGAAATGTGCTTGTGTGTGTATTTGAATGCATGATGCAGTAGTTGTAAAGAAGTGATGCAGTAGGTTATGTTTTGTGGTGTATGATGTTTCATTAGGTCACGCTAGTGTGCTTTAGTTGTCTAAAAGTGTTTGTTTGTGTATTTGAATGCTTGATGACGTAGTTGTAAAGAAGTGACGCAGCAGATTTTCATTTTAAACTGAGATGCAGTAGGTTTCAATATATAGCTGATTTAGGTTAATTGTATGTTGAATTATGTGTGTAAATGTGTTTGTATGGTTAATTGTATGTCTGATGCACTTGATTTTGTATTGTGATGCAGTAGGAGATGAGTTGTCATGTATAAGGATGAATTAGGTTAAGCATAGGTCGCGTTATGTGCGTAAATGTCTTTTTTGGTTGATTTTATGTCCGATGCATTTGATTTTGAACAGTGATGCAGTAGGGACTAACTTGTAATGTATAAGGATAAATTAGGTTAGGCGTGGTTTGTGTTATGTGAGTAAATGTGTTTCTATAGTTGATTATATGCTTGATGCTCTTGATTTTGCACTGTGATGCAGTAGGTGCCGAGTTGTCATGTATAAGGATAAATTAGGTGACATTATGTGTCGAAATGTGTTAGTTTGCTTTGTTATATGAACGATGCAGTTGGTTTTGAACTGTGATGCAGTAGGATTTCAGTTGTCGCGTATATGGCTGCATTAGGGTACCCGTAGGTTTCCTTATTTATCTAAATGTATATTTGTTTCTTGGTTGTATGAACGATGCACTTGGTTTTGCACTGTGATGGAATAGCTCCTCACTTGTGGTGTATAAAGATGCATTAGGCTTTGTGTAGGTTGTATTATGCGAGTAACTGTTTTTGACCGCAGAAGGAACCTCTTTCCGTTGTTAAAGCAAGTACGCTTTTCAAGCTTTTTCCTTACTCTTACTAAAGCAGGCACGCACAAAACTCTCTTTGGTTTTGGTACATAACAATTTGCATAAGCAAAGTCGAATATTTCTTACAAATCTAGATCCTGCACTTTTATCTCTAGTTATGCTTGGTTGATACAATGATTTTCTATATGAACTAGTAAGTATAACGTGAATTACCGATTTTGTTATGTTTATATTAAGTGCATCAGTGCGTTTATAAAATTGTGCATCTGTTTAATAATCTATCTTGGAACTCACAGGTTAGCATGTTTGTAACAACTTGCTTAGGAAACGTCACGTAAAGGGCGACGAGATGGGCAAGATTATAAATCCTGAAACCATAGTGAAGATCAACCTAATATGTGAAAGAATTCAAGTATCAATGAGAGAGATTTGAAGTGTTGTCATTCGTAGAGGAATTTTAATTGTTATTTCAAAGCAATGGTGTAAATTCTACTGGATGTTTCAAATTTTTAGTTGTAATAATTTAGATTACAGAATGTTTAATAATAAGTATTGTACCTAAAAATACTAGTGCATCACAACGTATACAACTGGTGCATCATAGTGTATATAACTGGTGCATCATAATGTATATATCAAGTGCATCACATTGTAAAAATATGATGCATAACATTGTATATATTCACTTAAGTATAAAATATCTTTTGAATTACAACAACTGAAATAAAAATATTAATAGTATGATGCTTTAAATTTTGATGTACTATCAAATATATGCGATGCAGTAGCACGAACACTGTGATGCACTGAAAATAACATTGTGATGCACTGGAGATTCCAATCCTCTAATTCAAAATGATACACTTAAATTGAAAGACAGAATGGTACAAAGGATTATTGAACGCGTAACAAGGATTCTCGGATGATACTTATGGATCATTAAGAAAACAATGCTTAAATTCTATTGGATGTAATACTTTGGATTAATGAATGTTCAATACTAAGTATTGTAAATCTTAATGATGACAGTGTTTGTTTAATATTAATTACTTTTGATTAAAGTTGATATCAGAATGAACATAGATACACTAAATTATAATTTTATTGCACTGAGAATACTAGTGCATCACAGTGTATACAACTGGTGCATCATAGTGTATACAATTAGTGCATCATAATGTGTATATCAAGTGCATCAAAATGATGTAAAATTAATGCATCACAATGTATGAATCTACTGCATCACAGTGTTATAAATATTTTTAAAATTATATTGCATCACAATATTGTTCTACTGCATTAGAATGCTAACATATTACTCCATCACAACGTTATCATACTGATGAATCACAATATAATTTTACTGCATTACTATGTTAATTTACTACATCACAATGTTAATTTACTACATCACAATGTTATACATACTGTTGCTACTTAATGTAATCATACTGCTAAATAAAAATAAAATTATACTGCATCACAATATTGTTCTACTACATCATCACAATGTTATCATACTGGCTTAATCACAATACAATTTTACTGCATCAAAATAACACTTTACTGCATTACTATATAATTTTACTTCATCACAATGAATATTTTACTGCATCACAATGTAAATGTTACTACATCAAAATGTATACTTTATTGCATCATAGTGCACTAAAAAAATAATATAATGCGGTAACTATTATTCATAAAACAGAAAGATACTAAGTATATTTCAAAAACATTGAGATAATATTGTATTGATGTTGATAATAAATGCTATACATCTTAGAACCAAAAACATGTCTTGTAAGTAATGCTTTAATATCTAGACAGTACTTATAGCGAATTAAAAAAATATATATATTGAAATCATGCTTTTAAGCTTTACGAGTACATCCTCTAAACCCAGTTGTTGTCGCTCTTGTCAGCTCTACTGGTTGCTTGCTTTTCTTCGATGGTGACAATTTCAATGAACATGTCCTGGAATTATGACCTTCTTTTCTCCACATACACTATACGCCATCCACTTATTACTTTAGTGCATCACTGTGTTATTCTACTGCATCACTATGTATATTCTACTGCATCAGAATGTAAATTCTACTGCATCACAATACACTAAACAAAATAACATAAATGCAATAAATTGTTCAAAACGAACAGAAAGATATTGATTATAATTCAGAAACACTTTATTAAAAAGTAAGTCAGTTACTTAAATAAACCATCTATATACCCAATTTTCCAATTTCGACTTTATTTCAATATTTTACCAAAATGGACGAAAGCCGTCACTTCAACCAAATCCTCGCCCCAATTCCTTTTTCTTTTTATCTCTCCCGACTTTTTATGAAACATTTGGCAAACTTTTTTATTACGGGCCATTGTAGTCATACTTTTGGCTAGATTGTTCTCAAATGGGAACTGGAAGGTGATGGTTAAACTAATCATGTGCTTGTGCATGTTGCTATATCCGTTGACACATGGTTTGTTGCGGGGCTCACGTCTAGACTAGAATTTAAGTGTAGTGTTCTATGTGTTGTATCCAAAACATTTTTCCCATCACACTGATTAACATACATTAGTTAGTCAAATGTGTAATATTAATGTATAACATAGAAAATCCTAAATCATATTACTAAGTTGACTGTATAGAAATCTAAGATAAATAACTAACCGATTTGGGATCCAATGGGATTATACGAAATCCCGAGGGTATGAGTGAGCATTATCTGAAAACATCTAATCAATTGGAGCAAAAGCAAGTTCAGAACAAGCTCCCACTGCATGCTCATCAATTTTATTGCATATCCTAATGAAACCTTATTCACCTACTGCATCAATGTTTTAAATCAACTGCATCAAGGAAAAAAACACTAAAAAAACATAATAATGAATCTAACAGGTCTAAGTATCATCTTACAGTCAACTGAATATAATAACTATAAAAAAACACATGGTGCATCAATATTGTAAAACAACTGCATCAAGTAACTAAATACACATAATGAATATCAAATGTCTAAAGTCAAATTAGGTCAACTGAATACACTAAATTCAAACAAAGAATGAAGTGTTGATGCAGTAAACACATACTGCATCAGCATTTCAGAACAACTACATCACATATACAACTACATATACTTGCCTTTTGTGCCAATACAATAACAAAAAACATTAGCAAAACAAAGACCTACTACATCAGTAATTCATAACAATTGCATCATACATATAACTACACATATATGAATTTTTTACTAATAAATAACCAAAAATTGAGCTAATATATATGAATTTGCCACAAACGTATACCAACTGCATCATTATTTCGTAATTGTTGCATCAAACATATAACTAAATCTAGTTTTTAATCTAGTCTTTTTTTTCTCAAATTCGTTTCGGATATAGTGAAAAACTTGATATACTCTAAATCCAACTCCTAAAGTTTTTGAAAGTGATTCAACAAATAACAAATTTTGTATCTATTGTTTTCTAGATAAATAACAACACAAATACCGAATAAGAGTAAAAGATACAATCAGTGACATCATTACATGGAATTGAAGAACAATATAACCATATCAGTGTATCAAACTTTTAGCAACAAGTTTATCTCAAAGTCTATGAACAACTGGTGCATCACAGTACGAAAATAGTGCATCACATTTACAAAATATAATGTAGACATTTTATCAAACACCTAGTGTGCAGGTTTCATATACACGTTTTCATATAGTTTTTTTTTTTTTTTTTTTTTTTCTCAAACACATATGGAACGAATGTTTTGAATCAACTAAATACACTAACAACTAACAGAAACTTATTCGACATAAAATAAAGTAAATAAACAAAAAAAAAACTATTATGAAACAAAATATTAAGATCTTACTATCATTATTCATTGATGTTGCACTAGTTGTTGATGTTGAACAATCATTGTTAGTTGATGATGGTGAACACTCGTTATTAGTTGATGATGAACAGTCAATCAACATCTCAAAAATCACGGTGGAGAATGGTGGAGATAACGGTGGAGATCACGGTGGGGATTAGGCTGCGGATGACGGTGGGGAACCGGTAGAGAAGAAGATGCGGTGGAGAAGGATAAGTTAGCTGTTGTTTGTTTGTGTGTTTTTATGTCGTTGTTTGTGTGTGTTTTTATGAGAGAAAGATGGAAGAAAAAAGAGTTTATATAATCTAACGGGTAAAAGACTAAAATAACCCTAACAATTATTATAAAAGGACGGGTGGGAGAGGACACATGGCGCAATTTGGTGGCTTACTAGCCTTCTCATTCTAAGAACACTTCTCTCTCTCTCTCTCTCTCTCTCTCTATATATATATATATATATATATATATATATATATATATATATATATATATATATATATATAGGGAGACTTTCTTGCGAGAACCATCTTATCTGCGAGAACTGACAGAACCACCAAAAACATACATGCACGCCTTTTAAAATAAAATAAAAATATATGCAAATCATCAATAATCGTAAGTATCCACCTATGTTCTTCAATATCATTATGAACTCATCTTCTTTTTTCACAAAAACCTTACACACGGCCGCAATATTGTCATTGCACGCCTTATAAGAACATACATGTACACCTTCAAAGAAAAATTTTGTATTTCCAATTTCTTATCAAATTCTTTAGAACAACCATGTTTTTTTTTAAAACATATATGTTGTTTTTAGAACATATGTGCAAAAATACAATTATTGAAGGCGTGCATGTATGTTTTTTGTGGTTCTGTCAGTTCTCGCAGATAAGACGGTTCTCGCAAGAAAGTCTCACTATATATATATATATATATAGGGGGGCTTTATTTTCAGAACCCTCTTAAGTGCGGGAACTGCGAGAACCACCTTTTTACAACTTATAATACACAATGTACATCATTTAATGCTCCATAGCATTTTGTTATTTTTATTTAATTCAAAAGGGTATAATAGTAAAAGACATATTACTTTTTTTTCTTTTTTTTTAATTCATGTTTTTTATAAATAATAAAATTCGGAATTTTTTTTATTTTTTTTATTTTAGTAAAAGACGTTTTTTTTTTTTTTTTTTTTTTTTTTTTTTTTTTTTTTTTATTTTATAAGAAATGTTATTTTCCAGAAGTAGTGCATAGGTGTTTTTATATACTAATTTTTTCATTTTATTTTCCAGTGCATAGGTGTTTTTGAATAATTTTAGAACATGCATGTTTTTCAAATAGTAAGGTGCATATGTGTTTTTTAGATAATGTAAATTTATAACAAAACAAGAACATAGATGTTACATACAAAATTCAATATCAATTGAAATACAATTAAAAAACAAATTTCTAAAAAGTATAAATACATGAATCTAATCGATCAATACATGCCTGCACTAATATATATAACGAAAACGGACATATGTGAACACTCATTATTATCAACATTTTTAGAAGTTGGACATATATGCACGCATTCAATAATCAAATTTCTTCAAACGCCGAATTGTATCTATGTGTGCATCCACTTCTAGATCTTCATTGCTATCACCATCTTCATTAATCTGATACAAACATGCCCAAAAACAATTAAACCTTAACCAAATAGTGTAAGTAACTTTTTAATCATAATAACTAGCCTTACATATATGCACAATCTAAAACATATATGCATCCATTTAAAACACACATGCACCATTCCAATGAATTTTAAGTTAACTTTAAAACACGTATGCACCTACTTACGTATTTGCACCGACTCAAAATGTGTACTGAATAACATGTATGTTCTATGAAAACCAAAATGTGTACCGAATAACATGTATGTTAATAACATGAAAAACAGTCATGTTCAATGTAAAAACAAGTATGTTCAATGAATAACATGTATGTTCTATGAAAACCAAAATGTGTACTGAAAAACAAGTATGTTCAAACAAGTATGTTCACCGAAAAAACAAGTATGTTCAAACACGAATTCCACGTTTAATCTAGACATGTATTATCTACACATGAAAAACAGCCATGTTCAATGTAAAAAACAAGTATGTTCACTGAAAAACGAGTATGTTCATAAAAAACAAGTATGTTCAAACACGAAGTCCAAGTTTAATCTAGACATGTATAATCTAGACATGAAAAAACAAATATGTTCAAACACGAAGTCCAAGTTTAATCTAGAAATCACAAGATCAAACAGCAATACATCCCCTAGCAAAGCACAAACGACACTATTAAAAAAACAGTGTCATTGTTGAGGGCACTCAGAAGTCAGAATATTCTCAGCCATTGATCGAGCCTTCTCAACTTCATTCAAGAAGAGTAAAAAAACAACATACTATACAGATGTACATACCTCTTGTGACTGCAAATATGAATCAAAACTAATTTGTTTTCATCTTTACCCGCCATCAACCGCATCGAAAACTGATATTAAAAAATATGCCTACAGGTCACCGGCTATATAACGGCTACCACATCCACAGGGCAGAACCACCACTATCGGACAAAACGACAGGTTGGGATGTCAAATTGACACATCGAAGGTTTGTGGTGTCGGTTTCACGCATCAGAGAGGGTAAGCGTGTCGATTGGATGGCGGTTGGCATTTTGGTGATGGAGGCCAGAGAAATAAAGAAGTGATATATGAAGTTAAACATTCTCCAGATCCTATTAACATGGGATAGTTTTGGACGGTTTAAAAAAATATATAATTGTGATATCCTTTAATTACCCTTACACTAGTTACAACAACCAACATGATCTTTTAATTATTTACATAAATGGCACATTCAGTTTTGACCATTGATCAACTCATCTAACGGTGATAAATGGGTTCTCGCAGTTCTCGCACTTAACAGGGTTCTGAAAATAAAGTTACACTATATATATATATATATATATATATATATATATATATATATATATATATATATATATATATATATATATATATATATATATATACAATATATATGTATATATATATATATATATATATATGTATATATATATATATATATATATATATATATATATATATATATATATGTGTGTGTGTGTGTGTGTGTGTGTGTGCGAAAATTACTGTGCTAGACATATACGAGTGTATATGTCTAGCAATGCGCAAACTTTTGTCACATTTCAAAATTGGACATTGATCTCGCGTAAAAAAGTTTCTGGGGCTTCACGTGATGACGTGTCATAATATTAGTGGTCGAATTAAAAAAAAAAGAAAAGGGATCTCGCGTATAAATATTAACGGGTATACCCGGGATTAGAAAAAAAATTAAAAAAATATTAAAAATTGATCTCGCGTAAATTTTTTGAAGGGAGTTCCCGAGATTAAAAAAAAAAATACAAGCCCTACAAATCCAGAAAAGAAAAAGACAAGCTTATATATGAAATTTATTCACAAATTTTATATGCAAGAGCAAAGAAGAGAATGCGAACTTACACTCGTAACAAACTAGAAACACTAGAAAGCTTACACAAAAGATCATGATAACTGTAGACGTATGGTCTGGACTGACCCACGACAAGTGGGCCAGGCCCGGCAGACAGCGGCCCACTCTACGCCTAACCCTAATCCATGCCCTATAAATACATGGATGGAGGATACATAACGACACGACCTAAAAGGTTACCCTAAACCTAACTCTTAATGGTTATATCGCATCGAGACTAACTTGACCGTCGGAGGTGGATCCCGGGGCTACGGCCTCGGGTCCACTCCTAACGGGTTCTCTTTGTTGAACAGGTCTACTCAGGGCTCGAGAAGACGACTAACGGCCCAAGGAGAATCGTCGAATCAGTCCGCGCCAGATTATGCATCAACAAGTTGGCGCCATCCGTGGGACCATGACAACGACAAGTTTCGTGTTCTCACATCACCGGAAAGCAACCATCGAGTTTAAAGGCCGGTATTCATTCTTTATTTTCTGCTAGTACGCGACAAACAAAAAGGATGATAAACAATACAATGTTTATATATTAGGCATGCATCAATATAACCGGACACTATAATAAATAAAGTCTAATTGGTGATAACATATCTTGAATTTCGTTAACAAAACATTTGTTATAAATGAAATCTATAGCTCTGTGCGTGCCTCTTATTGTTTTTCTCGTGACATATTTACTGCCATGTTAATATAATGCGGTACACGCTATCTTTTCTTGACATATGCAATAAATATGTTTTTTATTTAGTATCTTGCCTACTAATAGAATATAAGGCATGCTTTCTTTTGTTGACGTAAGATATCTTTTAAATATTGAAAAGATTTTATGTAAATCTTTAAACTTGGTAAACACGATTTTACCTATAACACACTAAGTCCGCACGATCGGACCTACTATATCTTTTAGCCGCGAACAGCGCAGTCACGATAAATCTACCCGCGTTAGGCCGTGCGTATAGAGATCTTCGCAGATCGGCGCCATAAGCGCACTGTCATGTACAGGCACCACGATGCTAGTCAATCGCCATGAGCGCACTGGACAAAAGCTGTGGTCATCTGCGATCATCCACAAACGTTAGAGTCTATGCGGTCACGATACATCCATCTGCGTCTGTACGTGCGATTAAAACTACTAGTCGCGATCATGGTACATCCATCCGCACCATTGTTTTTATTATAATAAAAAAGAAAACGATCATGAGCGTACTGCGTTCGCAGATTAGCTACGTGCTACTTCTTTTATGTAGTTTGTAAAACCTCACGATAGGTGTAATTCGCACTACTACTTCTCTTATGTGTTAATTTCATATGCTACGTGCTATATATATGCTATGCACTAATTTTTTATTTCATTATCTTTTATATGTTGCGATGCGCAGCATATACTTTTAATATTTGCATTAAGTTTTTTTCAGGATTTGAATAACTAAGTTTAATGCTCCTACACGAGTAGCACCATCAAACTTGGGGGGCTACCAGGATACGCACTGTGTGAGTACGCATCACGTAGGTATATTTGGAAGCAGATCGTACGTAAGAGGTATTGCAAGCCCGGTACAAAGACGGATTTAAATATTCGCACCATCTTGCCGCAGGGGAGACGTCTTCTGTCGGTTGTAAAGACGAATGTAATGTTCGCGCACAGCGCGCATCCTTGTCGCGCACAACGCGCATCTTTGTCGCGCACAGCGCGCACCTCTGCCACAGAAGCACGTCTTCTGTCGCATCATGCTGCACCGCTACTGGTACAAAGGCACGCCCTTACCCAGGATGCAGCATACGGAATCCACCTTCACTATTGTGAGACTCTCACAATCAAGGTCGCGCCTACAAGTTCACGCCAACATGGTCATCACGCACTGCACCACAGACCCAGTGCGCACTGTCGCATTTGGGCTGTGCGGTATGGTCTTACGTACTGTCGCACATGCCGTCATGGTTGATTGGGCCTACGCGGCCACGAACAGGAATTTAGTTTAGCATCCGCACTCAGGTCATGCGCATACTAGACTTGGGGGGCTTGTAGACGTATGGTCTGGACTGACCCACGACAAGTGGGCCAGGCCCGGCAGACAGCGGCCCACTCTACGCCTAACCCTAATCCATGCCATATAAATACATGGATGGAGGATACATAACGACACGACCTAAAAGGTTACCCTAAACCTAACTCTTAATGGTTATATCGCATCGATACTAACTTGACCGTCGGAGGTGGATCCCGGGGCTACGGCCTCGGGTCCACTCCTAACGGGTTCTCTTTGTTGAACAGGTCTACTCAGGGCTCGAGAAGACGACTAACGGCCCAGGGAGAGTCGTTGAATCAGTCCGCGCCAGATTATGTATCAACAATAACGTATCCATTTATCTTCACCATTGTTTCGTTAGTCTCTTTGAGAACTTCTTACCTTTTTTATATTGGAAAATACAAAGTGGATTTGAATATCCACACTATAAAACAAAGACTTAATGATTTTGTTAGGAATATAAATATTCATATGAAGGTTCGGTCACCCCGAATATCTATTTAGCATATCACATAGCTCGTAGGCTTATTTATATAAGCTTAGTATTATTAGTATTATTAGTTTTATTAGATTAGTCGTATCTATATTTGTGGAGTGGGTCGGGGCTTTCCCCACTGTCAGCTCACTCCACAGCCCACTAGGGGCATAAATATGTAGAAGTATAAATATCCCTTCCCACACAAGGGAAGGGTTGGAACTCTTCACACATTAATCTAATATTTCCAGATTTTCTCTCAAAGGGTTCCCTCTCTCTCTCTCTAACATCTCACTAACTCACCATGGGATTCTTGATCTTTCAAGATCCAAGACCACCCGAATAGATCCACACAATCAAGATGGTTATTTCCTACAATTGGTATCAAGAGCCATGGTTAGGTTCGGTTTGATTGTGTGTTGGTCTCATTCTTTTTGGCTCGAATCCTTTTATACTAACTGCTCTACTTATTTTTTTTGGTTCGAATGCTTTGAATGGATTTGGTTCGGTTGTTTGTGGGCCATAATTGTTTTTGTTTTGGAAAATCGCTGGTACACTTTGTTTTAAAGATCATTTGAAAATCATTTTGTTTGTGGGATGTAACTTTTAAGTCAAAGATCACTCTTGATTTATATTTGCTAACTATTCTGTTCGATCTGCTTGTGTCTTGTGGTACTTATCTCAGTCCAGTTTGGTTTGCACTCGAATAGTTCGAACCGGGTATCATCTTGTCTTAATAGTTTTAGTCACATCATTTTATTATCACTTCTTTGGTCGAATAGTTACTCTCACAACCGCAAGAATCCATGTTTTGTTAATTCAGTTTGGTCTTAATATTCAAATGGGTCTCCAATTTGGGCTTCAAATGTTTAAATGATTATGGCCTTAATTTTATTAAATTCTCTGGTTCGAAATACCATTTCTCAAGATCTGGTATCTTGTCGGTTTTATTCGTTGGTGATTTACATGGTTTCTACGTAGGTGTTTGTGGCTTATTTGTGATGGTATAAGCTCGGTTTTGAAGGATGTTCTTGAATGCGGTTTGTGGTATTCTTGGGAGCAGTTTGGAGTGTAACCAAAAAAGGGGTAAAAGACAAAAGTGTGAGAGTGACAGCTGACTGGTCAAACATGCGGTTTGTCCTGGACTCGGTTTGTCCATTTACTCACGAACTCGGTTTGTCCATGCAGTCATGAACTCGGTTTGTCTGTTTAACCACGGACTCGGTTTGTCTGTTTAACCACGGACTCGGTTTGTCTGTTTCACCACGAACTCGGTTTGTGTATATAAGGTGTACGCGGTTTGTCTGTCAAACGGTCAAATTTGGTCAACGAGTTATCTAATACCAGGATGGAAGTTGAAGAAGAATATGACCACAACCTAACAAACCAACAACACCAGTATTATCGACCTCAGTCATACAAGAACATCATCAGTTCAATACAATCTATCCACAATCTAAAACCAAAACCAACCACATCCTAACACTAGACACAACCTCAAATACCATCACAAAATCAGCATATCACGACAAGACTAGAACCAAACATATGACATAAAGATCTCAGTAATCTCGTTGTGTGAACCAAGATTCGTTCATAGATAAAACCACAAGAGACTTTTCATCACTGATCTAAATTTTCTTTGAAGACTAAGCTTCAATTAATTATCCGAAAATCAAAAGAAAGATATATAACAATTATGTTACATTCTTACTTTGGCTCGTTGAAAGATAAACAAAATAAAAACACATAAAAACCACCTTACCCGTACTCATTTTAGTCGAACCAATTAATGAAGAAAGGAGTGCGACTGTGTTTTTCTTTGTTTGATATTTCGGACTCAAGAATATGAATGTTGATCGGTTTGAGTTGATGTTTCAAAGAAAAGTGATTAGGGTTTACCTGATTTGGGATTAGGATTTGAGGAGATGAAAAGATGAAGGGGGACGGATTTATATTAGATAAGGGATTAGGGTTTGAGTTATGTTAAAAATGGGAGTTAAATACCGGATTATTAGGGTTTGGAGAGAAATGGATTGGGTCTCATGAGTGGTTGAATGGGCTGGATGATTTGAGTGGTTTGGACCGGAATTATAAAAGAGCTAGTTGGGCCAATGTATACGTGAACAATTTTTTTTCGTAAACAATTTGTTTTGGCTGTAACTTAGTTAGCCGAAATGTGCTTCAAAATGGCTGCGTGAACTTAAAGCTTTGCTTTGGATCTTTTGTGTTGAGCTGTGGTTACTTATGATCGGGTTGTTATAGTACTTATGATATTGTGGACTGAAGTACATGATGCGTGGATTGGGCTGTAGTGTTTATCCAAATAAATTTAATAATTGTGGCTGAAATATAATTAACAAGTGTACTCTTCATACATTGTGTTAATTTATTTCTGTTACAATTGATTGTTAAAAGGAGTGGCATTTCGGTTATTATTGTCACATGGACTCACACGTCACGGCTAGTATTTGGGTTCATGAATATCAATGTGACTACAGAATAGTGGATTTGGCTGCACGGTCCTATTAGTGCCTACGACTTGAGTGAGCATGCAATTTGATATTTACGATTTGAGTTACAGTTGAAAAATTGCAATTTGATTAATTGTGATTTGTCAAGTTGCGTTTTGACTTATTGCGACTTGACGGATTGCGACTTGACCAGTTACGATATGATGTTGCTAGTTGACACTTGCGATTTGACTAATTGTGACTTGGTTGATTGCAATCTGACTTGTTGCAATTTGACAATCTGTGACTCGACTTGTTGCGATTTGATCAAGTAGTGATTTGACTCCTATGACTTGAATTTCGAAGATTAATATTGCACTTCACTCTAGGCTATTCTTGTTGAGTTCACAGTTTCTCTTGTAGATTTTAGAAAATCCCGCGAAAGATTCGATTTCTCGGTTTAAATCTCAAGAACTGTAAAATCCCGTGAAATCAATTTTGGACAAGTAGGCGGGACTTGGATTTAGACAAAATAAGACTTACGGGGTTTGACTATTTTTTTTGGGATAAGTTTGTGATACAAGATCGGCAGGAATTGGGAAATTATGATAACTTGGTTGGTTTGTTAATTCACGGGTTGGTGTACTTAGTGTCACAAACATCTCGGGGTGGATGGATGCACGATGTTTGATGACCCTTGCTCGGGCATATTTAGAAGTGATTAGACTTGGATGTTCAAGAAGTGGATATATACAATAAAGGATGGAAGGTTGGGTATATATCACTACCTATGTTTAAAGGAGTTACGTTGTTGTGCTCAATATTGGTTCTAAATCACAATTGCAATTTAAAGTGATTAGACTTGGATGTTCACGAAGTGGATATATACAGTTAAGGATGGAAGGTTGGGTATATATCACTACCTATATTTAAAGGAGTTACGTTGTTGTGCTCAATATAGGTTCTAAATCATAATTTAGTGCAAGTTTAAGTCGCGGACTTGTTCTTTATCAAGCTTCATCAAGTGATTATTGTTTCGCAAGCTTCTAATGGGATTGTTGCTCTAGATCTTCTCAAGAGGTAGTCAGGCTTAAAGACAAGAGGTGATCTGTTTGGAGACATGTTTTAACCTTTTACTCACTTTAAAGTCATGCATTTCATCAAGCGGTTTTAGCATATTACGAGCTTCAATGAATTGTTAATCTACTAAACCATTGATGATGAGGAAAGCAAGGGGTTACTACAAGAGAGTCTTAATCACCATCTTCATTGCAGTAGTTTCATTTGTCTCTTTCCATGTTGTGTGCCTGTCAAATTCACAAACATCACGGACTCTCAGCTTTGGCAAAAAGGTCATTTCATGTCCTTTTTGAGGGGGGAGAATTATCGCAAGTTTCCTAGAAGTTCCGTCCCCAGCGATGTGAAGTTTAGCGGTTCCGGTTACAGCGGGTCAGATCGTATCGGTTCAGTCTCCAGCGGTTTGAATCTTAGCAGTGTCGGTACAGCGGGTCAGATCGTAGCGATTCAGGATTCAGTGGTTCAGTCTACAGCAGTTTGATACTTACTGTTGTGCAGTTAGTTCTTGAATTTATTTCTCAGATAAATCTCAAGAACTGTAAAATCCTGTACACAGTACGACATCTATTCCACATCCAAGTAGCTGGGTCAGACAGCTTTGTTTGATAGGACTGACTATGAGTCATGGGCACTTCTAAGAATTAGCGCATGTTTCTTCTCTTTTTGGCTAGTCAACAGCACAAGATGATCACGAAGTTAATCTGGTATTCTTTATTTGTGATTGAAGTTGAATTTCACGAAGGCGTCTACTTATTTTATCTTGAAGTCGGGGTTGGTTGGATGCATGACCTTCAATGATAACTTGCTCGTGCGTAAAATTTAAGTTGAAGACTTGGGTTATCTAGTTACCAGTAGTCGGGGTAACTATCACTTAAGAGTTATTGGAGTACTCAGTGTCACACGTCAATGACGATGTCGATAATCGCAAGAGGTGTTAATGTCTCATACTTTGGTTGGGTATTGAGCACTTAGAGAGTTGCTTGGAGCATTAATTCTCTACACCGTTCTTCCAACATTAGTGCAAGCTTAAGTAACAAATTTGGGGACTTCTACTTCAGTTTTCAGTATTGGTATATCGGGTTTTCTTCATCGAGTGGTCACTAATCTATGTACAAGGTTGGTTAGTTGGCCAAAGGTTTTAAAAGTTGTGATGTGATCTGTAATTCTTCACAAGATATTCTTTACCCAAACTGATGTTCACCAAAAATCAAAATCAGACATGCCACATTCAATCTGTTACTGCCTACGGTTTCTTCTTGATTTTGTAAAATCCCGAGAAAGAACTTATTTCTCGGTTTAAATCATAGATTTGTAAAATCCCGTGATGATGGACTATGCGCTCTTAACCATGATCGGGTTAAAACCATCATCAAAGTTCAGTTAAAGCATCATAAAGGGCTAGATTTGGGCATTAACCACAAGAAGTGACTACGGCGTTAATTCATTATTATTTATTTGAGGCTGAAGTGAAATTTCATGGGTGCGTGTACTTAGTATCTGAAGATATCGGGGAGGTTGGATGAAGATTCTTCGAGATCCTTGTTCGAGCTTTCATTTACAATGACGAGGACTTGGATATCTAGTTATTTCTTCTTTCTCTCTATTACAAAATAACTATCACTTTAAGGAGTCACGTTGTAGTGCTCAGTGTCACACGAAGTTGTGGATATCCAAGAGGTGATGTACGTCTTATACTTGATGGTTGGTTGGTTGAAGAGTATAGAGTACTTAGGGATTCGATGTTGCACGAAGTCTCTACACCACTCTTTGTCACGCATTAGTACAAGTTTAAGTCACAAGTTCGGGTTATATTACTTCAGTATCAAGTTCATCATATTGGGTTTTCTCCATCAGTGGTCACGACATCAAGCCGACAGAATGATAATGGGGTTGGTAACGAGTTAGATGAGAGAAGAAGTAAAGAGAGAGAAATGACGTCTGTACACTTCAGTGCAGGCCTCGTTCTTCATCTAATGACGTCTGTACAAGTCAGTGCAGACCTCGCTCTTCATCATAATGACGTCTGAATACATCAGTTCAGGCCTCGCTCTTTAAAGAAAAGAAAAGTGTACGCTTGAGTGCACTTTATCTTCAAAAGAAGAGGAATCTTCTTATTTATGGCCATTCTCATCAACAAGATTCATGCTCTTTCCGTGCTTATTCAGTCTTCAAGTGGATCGGCGCACATTGGAGTATATTCTTATTCACTTGTTCAACCAAAAATTGCAGTTGACAAGCATATGCAATTTTTGAGGGGGGGAAAGGGTGAATAAACAACATGTCAGTCTTCAAGAACCGTCAAGTGGAGCTACTTACCGTTGATGGTATTCATATTCACTAGTTCAATCATCAAAAATTGCAGTTGGCAGGCATATGCAATTTTTGAGGGGGGGAAAGGGTGAATATTAATCTACATGTTAGTTGATGATTGAGAAATGGTCATACGACTCCTGAATACGTCAGTTCAGGAGTCGTGCAAACCATGTTTCTCCAACACTACTTCTTTCGTTTATCAAGGTGTTGAAGAACATGGTCATGGAATGCTAATCTACATCGTCTCACGGGCTGGTACAATCAGTAATAAAGGGTTTCTAGTCAATGCTTCATGTATACGTCATAAGGCTACATGTACACATCATGATGATGATTCCGATTAATCGTAACCATCATGGGGGAGAGAAATGTGTACACCAAGGACGCACAACAGGTTCACGTGATCGGGCTTAATCATATATTCCGGTGTTGAGAACCGCAGAGATGATCAGTGGTTCAACTTGTTACCTTGGTATTTACGTTTCACTGTTACGTCATGGGCTGATTAATCGTAACCATCAGGGGAGAGAGAATGTGTACATCAAGGACGCACAACAGGTTCACGTGATCAGGGCTTAATATCCAAGGATGGATACATACTATAGATGATCAGTGGTTCAACTTGTTACTTTGGTGTTATACTCAAGACTGAAGAAGGTCGAGTCGTCAGTCTACTCTTGGTTCTCTGGTGGGTGTTATCATCTCATGTGTATGCTGCGGGCTGATGGGTTACATGTAAGGTTACTGGAAGGCATTTGGTGAGATAAAGATGATTGGTATTCTGTTCCTCCACATTGGGCAATCTTGAAGAAGGTCGAGTCTTCAGTCTTCTCTACATTCTAAGATGTTGAGCTCTTTTCTTACAACTTGATATTTAACTTAATCCCATGACAGTTCTTGTTTGATGAGTTGTGGAGTTAAGTTAGGTTCAAGTTGTTCCGTAGTTTAAGGTTAAGCCCAACTTGATGTTAACCTAATCTCATGACAGTTCTTGTTTGATGAGTTGTGAGGTTAAGCTAGATTTCAGTTGAGGCTCAACTTAAACTATCGAAAAGATGCCTAAGGTTTTTGACGGCGTTACTCAAGGACGGGAGTGTTAAAAGACTAAAGACGGCATGCATTTGGTTATCAAAAGACTTCTTCATATTATGGGCGTTCATCCAAAGTCTTCTTCCTATTATGGGTGTTCATCTGGAAAGGTTGTCTGATTGGGGGAGAGCACTAATTAGGGGAGAGTGAAAAGCCAGAATCATTCCCTGATTGAAAGTGCTCACATTGCTCTTCAGCAAGTCAAGTGATGAATGCGGTGAAGATTCAGAATGCTGAGGAGTAATGGTTTCTGGTTCGTATCCTTGTACATATATACTTATTCATATCTTACACCATCTTGTAAATAGATATATAGAAAATCTTGCTAATTGTAAATAGAGAATCGTAAAATCAGAAAAACCATAAAAATTAAAAAATTAGAAAAGTCCAAAAATAGTTTCACCTAGGCATGTCTTCTGTTTATCGATAACATTTACGGACTTAGAAATGTCATTCAATAATGGCACGGGTCTTTAAATGAAGCTCGATCAGAAGTTAAAATGGATTGTTAAAACATGTCTAAATGGCTTGCTATTACTTTAGATAGCAACCCGCGCTTCAAACTGGGGAAAGCACGTCGCCAAAAAGACGGCTGTTCCTCCAACTGGGTGATGTTCACCTGGGCATGGATTACTTCATATCCATGTTTCCTGATTTGATGTACGTTTCAGTGCATCATTTCTTGTAAAAGAAGAGAAATCTTCTTAGTATAACAAATAGTTTTCATTCTATGATTCTTCTGAAAATTATTTGTGAGACACTTGGTGAATATGTGTTGTATGAAATTTGTTTATACTTGGATTATGCATAAAATTTGTCACTCAATCAACGACTACAAAACCTCACGACAGTTCTTGTTTGATGAGTTGTGGGGTTAAGCGTGATTTTAGTTGAGGTTCAACTAGAATACGGGTCATTGATTGAGGGGGAGAGTGAATTCAAATTTTATATCATCAAACGGATTTATTGGTTAAATCATACTTGTTAGAAATGGTTTTGTAGTTAATGGGGAATTAGTTAAAGAGGATCTTGCTTAAATATATCAAATGACCAAGTGTGTTAGTTGCTAGAAAGTTTAGGACATTATGTGCAATTTGCTTATAGTTTCCTAGCTTTATGTATCTAGAAGGTTCATTTGTGTTACTTTAGAATCCTCGTATAATCCCCAAAAGGCTTTAAGACTCAAAACCTAAAAGAAGTTAGAAAACCAGTTGTGTTTGATGTTTTTGAATACTCCACTGACATTTGTATGAACTAAGTGAATGAGTTTCAAATGTTGTTTGTCTCTGCTGCTTAATTGTTGTTGATATTGTGCATATGTTCTCAGGATTCGCTTAGGTAGATTGCTATTATGTTAGAATCATGTTCCTAAGATCCTGAATTAAATATTGAAATCTGTGTGAATTGCCATGTTCATGATTGCTAATTGCTCTTCATGCTAGATAGTGATTTGACGTAGTTCCTGATTGGGGTTTGATTATAAGATGAACTTGGTATTATAATGTGGCAAGCTGCTGAAGGGTAGCTATCTAGGAATAGTGTATCTGTATGTATGTATATCTGTGTTGATATTCTTATGCAGATTCCATAGCCAAAATGAATGTACCAGTTCCCATTCTAACCATTTGATCAGACGTTCAAACTCTATTGATTGGCTCGGAATTCACCTCAACAACAATGTCGGCAACAACAACAACAACAACACTTTCACCACCATCACCACTATTCATCTATTTTGGTCTCGCTAAGTGGGGATCAACGACATTTGCGAAAGATTTGTTGGTGGTTGGATAGTTGATGTTGACTACTAACTCAGAAAAGCGGGTGATTACATCATCTGCGCAAAAAGGTCAATATCATTTATGTCATAATTGTCAAATTTGTGCTAAATGAGCAATGAATCTCCCTCTTAGATTAAGGGGGAGCAAAGTATGTTTCATCATCAGAACATGTTAAACCTGACCACATTTTCTCCCATGTTTTTCTAAATTATTTAAATCAATTGGGATCACAAATCTCAAAAGGTTTGAAATTTTTGATCGGGGGAGAGAATGTGATTTAAATATGTAACCTGATGAAAATGTGATGTTCTGGATTTAAGTGTAAGCTCTCCCATATGTGCTAAACTCTTTTGTATACCAAGGCACATATTGAGGGGGAGCAAAATGTTTTGGACATAAAAGTAAGCTCTCCCATGTGTGCTAAACTCTTTCGTATATCGATGCACATATTGAGGGGGAGCGAATGAACAAAAAGGATTTGGCATCTCAGTTGAGCGTGTCTCAGACTTAACCAATGAATTGACGAAACATATACTGTCATGAATCGAAAGGACATATCCTGGCCGGGTAATAATTTCAAGCTAGTCTAACTAGTGATGTAAGCGTGTCTCGAAAAGGATGTGTCTGAGTAGAGTGTACCGTTTCGAGAAACTTTCTATGGACTTGACCAGGACGGGTAATAATTTCAAGCTGGTCTAACCAGTGATGTAAGCGTGTCTCGAATCGGTCATGTTCACTGAAAGTGGATCAATTCAAAAAAGTGCAAGCTCTACCTAACATGTGCAAATTTATAAAACAATCAACCGAGCACATGTTGAGGGGGAGCATTTGAAAAATATAAAACTCTCAAGTGTTTGCAAAAATGTGTTTCAGAATCAGGAACACTTTGAGAGATTTTTCAAAGATTTGGTTTGGCAATCGTGGATGAATACCAAAGACCGACCATTTTAATTAATGCATGGAGTTATAAGGATGGTTAGGTTAGGCTCAAGTTCCCACGATCCCGCCAGAGCCGGAGGGATCTACCCAGGGACAATCCACTAGTTAGTGTAGAAGTCCTTAGGTATGATTAAAAAGGAGAAAAGAGGATAAGGGAAAAGTGCCGACTGAGATGGAGCTAGTACTGGAACAAACCCAACAAGGTACTAGTAAGGAAGTCTCGGTAAGCACTGAAGGGGTTGAAGAATGAAAAAGAATTGTAAAGATAAAGGGTGAAAAGAAAGAAGCCCTCCTTACAACTTAGGCAGAAACCGGGTCAATTCATATGCTGTCAGAATCACTTAGTTGATTGCTGGCATTGAAGACAAAGTATCATGGACCCAGTGATACGCTGCACAACCCTCCTTAGCCACTCAAGGTCCCTCAAAGGACTCTTGTTTCACTTGTCACGGAGATCAATACATTTCTATCGTCTCTCTCACTCCGAGTTAGATGATATTGAATAGGTGGCAGTTCTCTCCAGCCTTCGCTCACTAAATCATAACGCACTATAGAGTCTAGAGCCACGAGATGCATAATAAGATCTCATAGGGACACGAATTATTTCTACACTGGGTGTTCAACATTAAGGACACCAGTTGTAAACTTAAGAGTCCTACGCAGATCTTAGCAATATGCCAGAACATTTATGAGAGAATTTACAAATGTAATTCTCAATGATTGAATGGAAATTCCTGCCAGGGTCAACATCAAGCAGCCCTGAAAGCAGGTCACTTCGGTAATTCTTTATGGATTACGCTTAGTGGTCACGACGGTTTCAAACGGTCTACAGTCGTGGAGTGATCTCCAGCGACTCACCTAATCGTTGATGTGCTACGGTTCGATCTTAAAAAGCCCTCTGTGGGTTTTCGATTAGGAACGGTCTTGGTAAGGATTAGAGAGAGTTTTCACACTATGCTGTTAACAATCTCGAAGTCCGAACTTGTAAGTACCGGACGTTTTATTGCTAACTGTCGTATGCAGGAACTTCTGGCGATTGTAGCTGTGGAATGCTGTAGCTGGTGGCTGTTGTAGCTGGTTGCAGAAAAGATGCCAATTCTCTACCACATGTTCACACTACATCATCATCGTAACTCAACAAAGTCATGATCAACCTAAAAGACCTTTAACACGGCTTCTGCAAACTCTGATGCTAAAGATCATGACACCAAATAGTGTGAGCATGTCTGCTCAAAGAATAACACATCACATGGAAACATACTGCTGAAAGATGACTTGGAAACAAATGTTGGATGATAAAGTCGAAGAATACTCAAAGATCATCCAAGATAATCAATCAGTCATCAAATCATTACTGCTGAAGGCACAAAGACTAAAGACATTGAAGAATCAAAGACTACGAGCTATAAAGACAAGTTCAGAAGAAAGAATGCTAGAATTCAAATTATTATTTCCGGGGTGACCTCCCTTAGGGGGAGATTGTTAGGAATATAAATATTCATATGAAGGTTCGGTCACCCCGAATATCTATTTAGCATATCACATAGCTCGTAGGCTTATTTATATAAGCTTAGTATTATTAGTATTATTAGTTTTATTAGATTAGTCGTATCTATATTTGTGGAGTGGGTCGGGGCTTTCCCCACTGTCAGCTCACTCCACAGCCCACTAGGGGCACAAATATGTAGAAGTATAAATATCCCTTCCCACACAAGGGAAGGGTTGGAACTCTTCACACATTAATCTAATATTTCCAGATTTTCTCTCAAAGGGTTCCCTCTCTCTCTCTCTAACATCTCACTAACTCACCATGGGATTCTTGATCTTTCAAGATCCAAGACCACCCGAATAGATCCACACAATCAAGATGGTTATTTCCTACAGATTTATTTTCTCTCAAATTAAGATTGCGTAAATTACTAAAATACGCTAACATGCATATCATTGTTTTAGTGTGTTTGTACAAGGTGTTACAATCCGTGACTTAATTTGGGTCACAACATTAACATGTCATAATCACAACGACACCAATATCTAATCCTGTTAGAATGGACTACGGAGTATAAGAAAGGTAGAATGTAGCCAATCATGTATTTTTTTTAAGATGCATAGAGGCTCCTTTCATAAAACCTCTAGCAAAGGTGTGTATATGTATATATATATCATTGTAGTATGTATGTGTGTGCGTGTGTGAGTACATGGGTAAAAAAATATATATAATTAGAAATAAGATTTTTTTTAAAACACGGGTTGACCTGGCCGGCTCAACCGGTTAAACTGAGAACCGGCTCAGAGACCGGGCCGGATGTGACCCGGGTTTTTGCTTGTTTGAGAACCGGATTGAACCGCCAGTTCTTTTGTTGATTAGGGTTGACCCGGTTTAAAGGATTAACCAAATAGGTCACTAAAGTTTAAGTATCTTCTAACATGACTTAATAAATTCGTGTAGTCGTCATATTTTAGTCATATAAGAAATACTAAAATTAATGAAAACGTAGAACACATGTGGATCAGGTTAACTCATTTCATGGGATTACTAGCAGGGTACCCGCGCGATGTGGCGGCGGGTACCCTGTGACTATATTTTCTGGCAATGTGATGTTATGCGACCATATTTTTTTTAACAATTAATTTACAAATAACAATTAATTTAGTTAAGACAATATTATAATTACAACCTAGTGAGACCCAAATCTACTACCCGTACCATCACCTTTTCACCAACACTATTCCAACTCATAACTTGAATTGAATCGCGGGAACGCTATTCCTTTTAAGGGGTATGTGCTGTAACACTTGGTAAATTTCCTAAACTTATTTTCTATCCAAAATATTTATTTTTGATCACTCATGACTTTTAAACTTCTTTGAACTTGTTTGGGCTTGAAAACCGGTAAATATCTTAATAAACGTGAGCGTTATTCCTTTATCGAGCCGACACAACCTAGAAAGCACGAAACGAATCGAATTTTCCAAATAAATTAACTTCGAGAAAGTTATGCGTATTTATACCCGTTTTTATTGGAAAAATTATTTCGAAAACAATGGCGCAAGTTTCGTAATTTTTCGAGTCCGTTTGGTACGTCAAATGGGTCGTTCGATTAATATTTCAAAAGTTTCACTAAGTTAACCCTTTAACCCCTCCGCCCCTATTTTTCGTTCTCACCCTTCTAGTTTTGTTTGTCCATTTTTGACCCCTCCCATTTTAATAAAACTCAATTTTTTTCTCTCTCTACCTCACAATTATTAACACAAACACACACGCTTCTCCTCTCTCTCTAACCCTCGCCGGACAACCCCTTCACCTCCGGTAACCGCCGGCCGGCCGCCACCTTCCATCGTCGGAAAAATTTTCAGGCGAAAACCTTAACTCCCCAAATCGATAGATCGACCCATTTCATCCATTTCTGGAGCAGTTGATCCCTTTTGGAGCTCGTTTGATACCGAAACACCACCTCACCGCCACTGCCACACCACCACCGTCGCTCCACCGCCTCTCCACCACTTTCCCCCTCATCGGTAACACCTTACGAACCCTCTCCTTCCCTCATTTATTTTTATTCGAAACCCTAATTTTTTTTAAAAACTTTTATAACACCGATTTTTACTTTAAATCTTTTATAAAACCTTTTATTTATGTTAAAAATCGTGTGAATCTATTATTTTGACCACGACTTGGTATGACTCGGTCCAACTCGGTGACTCACCGAGTCAACTCGCGTTGACTCGGGCGAGTTAGTATTTATTTTGTTTTCTTTTAATTTCTAACTTTCTATTTGTGTTTGTAGTTTGGATGTTGGATTTAGTTTCAATTTGTTTCGATTTGAGATCAAAAGTTGGAACTTTTGTGGATATGTTTTGGGCTGATACGTATTGAAGCAACCATCAAATTGTGTGGATATGTATTTGTACATTGTGCTTTACATTTTGTATTAATTGATGATAGGGTGTATTAATTAATATCATTAATGTTGTAAGTCTGAAAATTACAACATGCTTATGTTGTTGTACACTATGCTTATTTTGTTGTAACTTTGAAAATTATGTGCATTAATATAGATGGGTTTTAATGGAGGGTTGCAGCTATTGTAAATTGTGCTTAAATGGTTGTAATTTTTGGTGAAGGGGTGTTTTTAATAGCATTAATGTTGTTTGATAGAATTTTGGTCTTAAAATAACACAACGCTTTATTTTATTGTACAATATGCTTACTTTGTTGTAATTCTGAAAATTGGGTGCATTAAAGTGTTGTAAACCATGCATTATTTCTTATAAGTCTGAAAATTTTGAAGAGAGAGTGCTTTCTCCATTATATATAGTATAGATATATGCACTCACAGATTCAAATAGAATGGCTTTTGCAAACAATGACTTTTGCCAACTCTCAATTTGCATCAATGCACTAGGTACGAACTCATTTCAAAAATTGCTACACCAATGTTAGGTGACCAAGTATATGTCTTTATCTTCACCGTCCATCTATGTCTTTATCTACACCAATGCACTAGCTTGTATATTTTTTTTAATCTCGGGAACTCCCTTCAAAAAATTTACGTGAGATCAATTTTTAACATTTAATTTTTTTTTTTTTTCTAATCCTGGGTATACCCGTTAATATTTATACGCGAGATCCTTTTTTTTGTTTTTTTTTTTCTATTCGGCCACTAATATTATGACACGTCATCACATGAAGCCCCATAAACTTTTTTACGCGAGATCAATGTCCAATTTTGAAATGTGACAAAAGTTTGGGCACTGCTAGACATATACACTCGTATATGTCTAGCACAGTAATTTTCGCTATATTTATATATATAGTGTAGGGTTATTTTCAGAACCATAAAAAGGTCGAGAACTGCGAGAACCGATCTCATCCATTAAATATTTGATCAATGGTTATAAATGGAGTGGCAGTTTCGTAATTAAGTGAAAGAGCAATTAACTCTTTCATAAGAGGAGGAGGGGCATTAGTGGTATTTCATCTAATTAAGTTTAATAACCGTCCCTATTAATAGGGATTTCCACAAGACCCTTTATAATACACACCACACATATAAACCCTAGCACACCCACTTCCCTCTCCCATCTTTTCCGGCGCCACATCAATTTCCGGCCAACTTTCCGGCCACCCACCTTCACTTACCGACGCATAGATCGAAGCCCCTACATCATTTCTGGAAAAGATCGAAGCAAGAGGAGCTCGTTTGGCCGTGCTTGGAGCTACACCGCCGCGACACTGCCACCACCACCATCTCCACGGCTGTAACCATCTCCGCCATCTGCTCTCTTTTTCTCCTTTTTCATTTCTTTTGGTATGTCGAACCCTCAATTCATTTTGGTTATTTTGCTTTCAATCTTTTTACAACTGAATATACATAAATATGCGGGTTATTAGTTTTCGTGGACATAAAACTCGATTAAACTTGATTTTGAATCTCAGTTTCAGTTGCAAGCAATGCCTTACGGATGTGTAAGCATACAACTCATAACTTGCGTTGATTCATTCCACACTTACATACGTGAACAAGTACTTATTTATGTAATATAACTTTGGATGGTAGGTGCCTATTGTTGCATCAACTGGAGGGCTAGTTGACACGGTGAAAGAAGGCTATACAGGATTTCAAATTGGCGCTTTTAACGTTGAGGTAATAACACTTTGAATGAATATTCTATTTTATGGATAATGAATTCAGCTTTAGTAGTAAGTTTGAATATACTTTGGCAGTGTGAAACGGTAGATCCAGCGGATGTAACTGCAATTGCAACGACTGTCACAAGGGCATTGGCTGTCTATGGTACTTTTAGATGTGTGGTGAACAATTATGATGTGTGGTTATATAGTATTTCTAGGTGTGCTTATTGTTTATGTACTTTTAGATATGTAGTTTAGGTGATATGGTGTTCATATAATTAAAAATACATGTGTTCGAGTCTAGTGTTATTAAAAAAACACATGTGCATGTTTGTCTTTTAACTTGGTGAACATACAAGTTCTAGAGTTTGGCGATGTGTTTGACTACTATTTTAAGTGTGCACTTGTGTTTTTGTGGTTACAGGTACGAGTATGATTAGCAATATGAAGAGTGCACATGTGTTTTGTACATACTATCTATCAATAAGATAGTTATGCTAAAGATTTAAAGATTAAAGACACAAGTGCAGCCGTTGATACAAGTGCACATATACATACAAAGAAATACAAAGTGTCCAACGAGGGAAAATACATGTGCATACACGACAACATATTTTTTGCTTTTTGAAATTTGTATTTGAAGTGTATATCACATGATTTTAAATTTTGTATATAATGTTTTTGTTTTAAATTGTAAACAATACATATAAAATACTTTTGTTTGCCATTTTATGCATTACAAACACACGTAAATTTACATTATCAAAAAAAAAACACATATGCACCTTACCAAATACACGTAAATTGAAAACTACAAATAACTTAAATATACATTATCTAAACAACACATGTGCACCTTATTAAATATATGCTGAAAAAAATATTATTCCAAAAATTTAAAAAAAAAAAAAAAAAAAAAAAAAAAAAAAAAAAAAAAAAAAAGCCGCCTAAAATATAGGGGAAAAAACGTTTTTTACTAAAAAAAAATTCAAAAAGAAAAAAAAAAGTACTATTACTATTATACCCTTTTGAATTAAATAAAAAAATTAATATTCAAAAAAAATCTGATTGGTTGATGGTGGTTCTCGCAGTTCTCGACTTTTTTATGGTTCTGAAAAGAACCCTTTCCTATATATATATATATATATATATATATATATATATATATATATATATATATATATATATATATATATATATATATATATTGGAACAAATTAAATACTAATAAATAAAAAGTTTTACAAGCTTGAAAAATGTTATATTTATACTGAAAAATATTTTAGTGATTGTTTTATGTATAAATTCGGTCAGTTTTAAATCGATTCGATTGGTTTTCGAATCATGTGGGTATTATCTGAATTGTAAACAACCATATATCTATCACCCGTTCTATACTAATTATCATCTTCTTCTCACCACCATAAGCCACCTGCACCACCATCCTTTTGTTATGTGGTGGTCGGATGTGCGACCACTGCTATCCATCAGATCGAATCTATAGTGGCCGGATAAGCGACCACCACATCCGCCACCTCCACCGCCACCATCACTTTCGACAATTTTCACCCTAGATCAAGGGTGAATGTGAGTAATGTTACGTAGATAATGGAGAAAAGTTACATCGTTAGTCTCAAAAGTTGTAAGTGCTTTACTTTTACTAACGAATTGCTAAAAGTTTTTTATAACGATGCTTAATGTAAAAATTGACAAAAACATGGATGTTTTTTGCAACCTAGTACTAAATTCTAAACCTATGACAACAAATAAAAACAAGACACCTAATGAAACACAAAACACCTCCTAGGTCTCCTCACAAACATCACTAACGACAGAGATTCATCATCATTCTCATCAGATCACGCCTCAAACATCTCCTCTTCATTCCTTCAAACAAAAACAACATTCCTTAAAAGAACAACAAGATCCAACTAAAAAACACAAATCTTTCACAAGATCCAACCTTAAAAAAAAAAAACCATGTCCTCAAACATAATCTTTATCTCAACACTTGTAATCCTATGGTACTCATCAAACATAGGTGTACTGTTACTCAACAAACTATTGCTATCAAACTATGGTTTCAAATTCCCTATCTTTTTAACAATGTGTCACATGTCAGCTTGTGCTATACTAAGTTATGTGTCTATAGTTTTTTTGAAAATAGTACCGTTACAAAAGATAAAATCCAGGGGACAGTTTTTAAGGATTGGATGTCTGAGTGTTGTGTTTTGTGGGTCTGTTGTTGGTGGGAATATTAGTTTGAGGTATTTGCCTGTTTCTTTTAACCAGGCTGTGGGTGCTACTACGCCGTTTTTTACGGCTATGTTTGCGTATTTGATGACGTGGAAAAGGGAAGCTTGGGTTACTTATGGTGCTCTTGTTCCTGTTGTTACTGGTGTTGTCATTGCTAGTGGGGTAATGTGAACTTTTTTTATTTTATATAATGTTGCATTGCTGAATTGTTTGGTTTGGTTAAATTAGGATTTCGGTTATGTGGTTATTGTTGTTATTAGTTGGATTTGATATTGATCTATTGCTAGAGTGAATGAGTGAGTGATGTGGAGTATGGATCTTGATCTGCTGTCCTTTGAGGGTCGTACACTTGTCAAGATTTGATTTTTAAGTAAGGGGTGATTGGCATTGTGTTTTAAGAGCTTTGAAATTGATATGGAATAATCAAAAGTAGACAATCCGATATTACTAAAGGGGCTACAATAGATAATGATAGGAACTTGGAAGTGCTTATGTAGTTTATAGTTGTTATAATTAGATAATGACCTGTTTGAGTGTGTGGCAAATTCTGGTTAAATTAGATAATGAGAATCGACTTTGTTGGAACTAATCCTAAGCTGATCTTATAAAACGATTTTATCCGACCCTAAGATAATCAAATAACCAGAAACTGTAGATAATCACGTTTGCAACACGATGCCAAACACCCCATAGAGTTACCCGTGTACCCATTCTTTCTCTTACAAAGTATTAGTGTTGTTTGATCCGCAACAAATTTCAGGGTGATTTTAGACGTATGAGTAAAAGCCAAATACTTTGTACAGTTAAAAGCCCATTTATTTGTTAATTGGAATGTACTAGTGTTTCATCATTGCTCATCATGGTTTCATTATGTTAATCAAACAAACTAATACGTTTAATTGGTTAATTTGTGGTAGGGTGAGCCAAGTTTTCATTTATTTGGATTCATTATGTGCATAAGTGCGACCGCTGCTAGGGCATTTAAGTCGGTTCTTCAAGGCATCCTTCTTTCTTCTGAGGGGTAAATTCATTTTCCGCTCATGTCAACGACGACAGCTTTGCATTATGAAAGTGATTATCTTATTATTGCATGTTTAAGTTGCAGATATCTGTTTCTAGTTTTGTGCTGGTATTAACAATTGGCATATAATTTGATGTATTTTTTTGCAGAGAAAAACTGAATTCCATGAATTTGTTGCTATATATGTCCCCAATTGCCATAGCTGTTTTATTGCCCGCAGCACTTGTAATGGAACCGGATGTGATAGATGTCACCATATCTCTGGCACTGAAACATAGATTCATGTGGCTACTGCTTGTGATTAATTCAACTATGGCTTATGCAGCTAACTTGACCAACTTCTTGGTCACTAAGAACACAAGTGCATTGACACTACAGGTCCGTCCCTCTTAGTTATTTTTGCACTTTCTCTGTATTAGAGGTGTTAACAGGTCTAAACTGGTTACTTTAAGTGTAGTTCGAAACAGGTGGGTATGTTTGTTTGGCCGGTACAAATAATAATGTTAGACAAAACCTATATTTTTTAAACAGAAAATCTAATTGTAGAGATGAAAGGATTTACATGGTCGTAAGCATTTAAATAAGCTTTAAAGTGACTTCCCGCTTGACGCGTATGGACTTTGGCCATTTTCTCAACCTGTTACGGAAATGACATTTTATAATATGATTGAGTTGCCCATTTCTGATAAGTTCGTTTTCAATTGCATTCCACTTAATGTATTCTGTGAAGCTGAAACCTGAAACCCTTACAAGAAAAGAGATGCAATTTTAGTCTCAGAGGTTACATACTTACAAGTTCACCATTTATATGGATTTCGATTGAAAACTTGAGAGTAAGGTAGTTTCAACTGGAATCCTTGTTGTGAAGCTTAATGTTTCATCCAAATTTTCTTCTGAAGGAGAAAAAAACAATACAAGTTTTCATCCAAATTTTTTTTAAATTGAAAATTAATTGTTAGACCTGAAAAGTCAAACAATTTACTAATGCCTTGGTTTAAAAGGTCTGTGTATATTATCATCAAAGAACAAAACTGAGTAGATATAGCTTCCTGTAACTTTTTATGTTTATCAAAAGGGGTGTAATTGTGTAGTAATCTTTGTGCAGTAACTCACATAATGCATGACGTAACTTTATCATGAGTAATTGCATGAATTTGCAACACCCAGTTACAAAATACAACTATATAGTGTAATGCTTACGCTGCACCCCTTATAAATGTATCATATTTGCTAGAGATGACAATCCCAACCCATACTTATGAATGGGTCGATTTTGAGCTGTGTTTTATCTCAAATATCCAAACTTAAAATTTAGCTAAAAGAATTTCTGGTCAAATGGGTGGAAAGTCTTCCAAGGTCCAATTTCGAGGCAGGCAGCCGGCTAAAAACTTTTTATTTTTAGATCTGGATTATTATTGTAGATATAATTCTTTTAATCTTATATAATGTCTTCATTCTAATATAGAACATTAAAAAAGAAGGGAAAAAACAGACAAAAGAAAGTTTTAGCAGGTCAACACTACCTGACCTGTTTCGACCCATACCCATAGTGACACGTAATCCAAACCCCATTTTGCAACCTTCAAAATATTTACCCCTGAACTAATCAGGTACTCGGGAATGCCAAAGGAGCAGTAGCTGTCGTTATCTCGATACTTCTTTTCAGAAACCCTGTCACATTTGTAGGCATAGCTGGTTACTCAATGACCGTTATGGGAGTGGTTGCCTATGGAGAAGCCAAAAGGAGATACCAATGATATTTGCAGTCGCTCTTTTCTCGGAACCATATATTTTAACTGCAGGCTGTGCCTGCAATTCTTTGCTATGAGTAGAACTGGCAGCATTGGCTAGTGTATTTTTGTATCAGATTTAGCGATTTGTGAGCATATAGGAGAGAGTAAGAGGTATTTACATGAAGCTTCCACGCTATCAGATGTAACCTTATGTAATCGTTAGTAGTAGATGGTTTGTATCAAAGTTGATATTATTACACGATTTGTTCCTGTTCTTGGAATTATACTCTGCAATGTCATGTATTTTGTACTTCTGTATTCACATTGTATTATCCTTGTGAACATGCAAAAGAATACTGCAGAGTGTAAAGCTATATTGGATTTTTCTGGACATGGACATGGACATGGACATTGACAAAATTTCTAGGTGTATTGTATTTTATATTCTCAATTTTACACTAACATAGTTAAGTTGCCAGTCAATATGATGTTTTAAAATGTGGTGGTGATTGTAATATAGAAAGAAGCACTTATTTGGATAGAAATAGTTGGATTTGATGTTTTAAAATGTGGTGGTGATTGTTGTTCAGATTTACCGATTGGCTGAACCAACTTTTGAAACTATCTTGAATTTAGAACGACTCTACAAAACTTTAGAGCCGAGAAATAAGAGCTTAAATCCAATCAACAGCAGATAACAAAAACAACTAGGAACAGAATCTTATAGAATAACCGAAAGTACTTCATACCCTTAAAAAAATAGAATGTGTACGCTCATTCTCAAATTTATCAATGTAACTGAGAAACTTAGGCTATAGGAAGATACATCTGCCATGCAAATTGAAACTTTCAAATCAGCCTTATAATTCAGAAGCTCCGATTACTCCCAGGATTGCTTGAAACCTGTCAGTTGAAATAAAAGAAAAGAGATACAGGAATGTGAAATTGTATTTACTCACTGCTTTTGTTCAAACTTGTTCTGGGCCATCAGGCAGAATCTCATAACCATCATGTTGTTCCCTGACTGATCTTTTCTTCTTAACAGGTATGCACTTCAATACAACTGCAATCAGCATGCTTACCAATCCAATCACAATGCTAAGCACCCATAGTTGCCAGTCAAGGGGCACGGTGCTTGCAAAAGTGCCAAGAAACTCAACTATGATTATTTAAAATATAACCGTTGCAATCATGACAGCCATGAAGATCCAACTACTGAACATGCCTCGGAAAATATTAATCTTGTCAGTGTCACGGCTGTTTGTTTCATTAAACACCTGCAAAATCATACCGTTTAAGAATAACTCCACTCCTTGAGAATTCTATATTTGGGATAAAGATGTAATTAGAATTCGGATAACCTGACAGAAGACAAAGGTGGTAAATATGAAGGTAATATTAAGGATGGCAGTGGCATTTGACCCGTGTGAAATTCAAAATAGGCTTCCTGGCAATGATGTTCCTCCACATTGTCTTCGTGATGAAACTGTCGGTACGCTTAACAGGAGGCCGTTTCATAACAGGATTGCCATAGCTGTTTTATTGCCTGCCGCACTTGTTATGGAACCGGATGTGGTAGATGTCACCATATCTCTGGCATTGAAACATAGATTCATGTGGCTGTTGCTTGTGATTAATTCAACTATGGCTTATGCAGCCAACTTGACCAACTTCTTGTTGGTTTTTAATAACATGACATATCATAAATTAAACACAAATAACATCAAAGTTGCAGAAGCATAAGGAACATATAATCGTAATTAACTAACCGAAAAGTAAATAGTATGCGTACATCTTGCAATTCCAAGCTAGCAACTTTATGAACCCTAATTAGTGTTTATATGGATTATAAGAATTGTCCCTTACCGTTTTACAATTCAATCCAAGATACTAACAATAGTGTGTTAGTATCACGTTCTTATACACACGTACTAATACCAAATTAAAGTAAATGCTAGTTTTAAACACAACAATTTTGTGTGTTTAGTCAAATCGAAAATCCCTTTGGATTGGGAGTGATCGGCCAAATAAACACAAGAGGAGAGAAAACCAAGTTTAGGGTTTAGTGTTTGTACCAAAAGATTACAAACAATGAACCTTTATTTATATAGTGTTGCAAAACTTAGAGAACAAGTTAGCAATGGATTGTGTTTACCCCATCCAAACGATGGCCCTAATCCCCAAAGGGGATCTAGAACCTTCTTGTTCACTATTTTCAACTCTAGTCCTTCTATAACGGTCGTTAGTCAATTTCCATTAATTACTTTAACGCCCGTTAGTCGTTATGTGTATTTAATAATTAAACACAACCTTTTATATTTAATTATTTAAACTTTAATTCTTCATACGTAAAGTGTGCAATCCCGTGATCTCGAGTTCGATCCTAACATACACTATTAATTTATGTCCATAAAACTAACACTTCTTGGTGACTAAGAACACAAGTGCGTTGACACTCTAGGTTTGTCTCCCTCACCCTCTAAGTTGGTTTTGCACTTTCTCTATATTAGTGGTGGCAGAACGGGTGGGTTGGGTAACGGGCCAAAATTTATAGGTATAGTTCAAGACAGGTTGGTCGGGATTGTTTGGCCAGTCAACACTTCCTTCTGTCAATATTCAAAAACTGTATAAATAGCATTTTACTCGAACATGATGATAAGACCTATATTTATAAAACAATAATCTGGTTTTCATTATGAAAGGATTTACAAGGTTGTAAGAATTTAAGAGAAATCAAGTGACTTTAGACCTCGGCACGTTTGGCCTTTTGTCTGTTTCCTCAAACAACTAATTCTTTCTATTTACTCTTTCGAGCTGTGTTGTCAATTGAATAAAACCAGAAATGAACTTTTGTTTGAACGAGTTGTCCGGTTATTAACTTTTGTTTGAACTTCTCAGTTTTTGTGGATTATTGTTAAACATTAGAAAGTAGCGTATTACTAACTGCAATACTTGTTATAAACTCTATATATTATCTAATTATCATCTTAAAGCGGAAGAAAATATACTTATTTGAATCGAAAATTCCATCGGTTTGACCTGAATAGTCGAACAAAATTTACTAGAGCCTACTTCAAAAAGCCTTTGTATCTTTTCACTAAGAACCAAACTGAGTAGGAGATCGCTTCCTTAAACTTGGATTTATGTTTTATCAAAAGCGGGTGTAAATTAACATAGTGCAGTACCCATTCAATGCATGAGGTTTAATCTGTCATGTGTAAGCAGTCATTGCATATCTTTGCACTAACGGACACCCAATGTACATAATTAAACTACATCTTATAGTGCTTACTTATTTAGGCATCACATATGGCAGGGATGAAATTCTAACCCATTTACTCCGCACTCCTTTAACTGAACTTCACACATACTAATCAGGTACTCGGGAATGCCAAAGGAGCAGTAGCTGTTGTTATCTCGATACTTCTTTTCAGAAACCCTGTCACATTCGTAGGCAAAGCGGGTTACTCAATGGGAGTGGTTGCTTAGGCTATGTGTAATGGTAAGTTGGTGTATATGGGGCAAAATTTGACACGTGTCAGCCCCTTCATTTTTTTGTGAAATTGGCGCCCCTATGTAATGGGGGGGCGCGAATTGGGCTCCAAAATGGGCAAAAACTGATTAAAAAAGTATCCTTTTGATGTTTAACGTCTCAATTTTTTTTGAAGTTCACAAAGGGCAGGGCGTGATTTAAATGGCGCCTAGTGAATTTTTGGGGCAATTGGCGCCCATATGTACTCGTGTGGGGCGCTAATGGGGCGCGAATTGGGGCAAAAAAGGGCAATTCAAGCCCCATTACACATAGCCTTACGGAGAATCCAAGAGGTCAAGAGGAAATACCAATGATATTGATATTTGCAGGCACTCTTTTTTTTTAGAGTTAATTTCATAAATGGTCCCTGTGGTCTGTCGGGATTTACGGGTTTAGTCCCTAAATTTTTTTTAACGGATCCAGTTCCTGTGGTTGCGACCCATTACGGTTTTGGTCCCTGAGACTAAGGTGTCGTTTGTTTTTTTAGAGCTTTTACCTCTTCATCTGCAAACCATGTCTGCAGAAGAAGAGGTACATCTGAAGCTCTTCATCTGCAAGAAGAAGACCGTTTGTTTTTTGTGCTATTGAAGTACTTCTTTCATTTTTATTCATTTTTTTTCTTTTTCACTAGTATCTTTTTTGTGCTATTGAAGTTTTTTTTTTTTTTTTTTTTTTTTTTTTTTTTTTTTTTTTTTTTTTTTTTGGCACATCTAAAGTTTTCATCTGCATGGTAGAAGAATGTTTGTTTTTTGTGCTATTGAAGTACTTGTTTCATAAGGAAATAGACGAAAACGTAAAAAACAGACAAAAACATAAAAAACGGTCGAAAAAGTAAAAAAACAGACGAAATAAAAAAAAACATTAAAAAAAGACGAAAACGTAAAAAAAAGGCGAAAACGTAAAAACCGGATGAAAATGTTAAAAAAAGACGAAAACGTGAAAAAACGAGCGAAAACGTAAAAAAAATGACAAAAACGTGAAAACAAACGAAAACGTAAAAAAAATGACAAAACCGTAAAAAACGGACGAAAACGTAAAAAAACAGACGAAAACGTAAAAAAACGGTCGAAAACGTAAAAAAAGGACAAAAACGTAAAAAGCCCAGACGAAAACGGAAAAAACGTAAGGAAACGAACGAAAACGCAAAAAAACGGACGTAAACGGAAGAAAACGGACTCAAACGTAAAAAACGGACGAAAACATAAAAAAACATACGAAAACGTTAAAAACGGTCGAAAATGTATAAAACCATACGAAAAAAGTAAAAATACATATGAAAACGTATAAAAACTAACGGAAACGTATAAAAATGGATATTAAGAAAGAGATGTGGGGTTTGTGAAAGAAGAGATAAGAAGTGAAAGATAATGTCTGAAATTTAGAAGAGAAAAGAAGCACTTATGTCTGCAAAAAAACAAACATAAACCTCTGCCCTCCCGTAGACAAAAGAAGTGAAAAGAGGGAAAAAGTGCTTATTGGGAAAAAACAAACGACACCTAACTGTCGTTAGTCCTTTATACTAACATTTGCACCGTTAGTCCTTTAACGACCGTTTGCAACAAACATTTGCACCGTTAGTCTTTTACACTAACGAACGCTTATACTTAACAAAAAGTTTGTTTATTTATTTTTTTTAATTAAAAAATTTTAGTTTTCTTATAAAATTTTTTTTCTAAATATCTTTAAAATTTATACACATTTTTATACATATTTTTATACACGTTTTTATACACGTTTTCGTATACACATTTTTATACACACATTTTATTACACGTTTTTTATACACATATTTTTATATGCACGTTTTTATACACATTTTTTTTACACACATTTTTATACACACGTTTTTATACACATGTTTTTATACACACATTTTTATACACGTTTTTATACACATGTTTTTTATACATACATTTTTATACACGTTTTTAAACACATGTTTTTATACACACGTCTTTATACACACACGTTTTAATACACACATTATGTTGGGTCCATCAGTACCCAAGAATACTTAAAATAAGATTTGGACACAAATTAACTAAGTGTTAATTAAACCGAGAACAATTCAAGTCACTGAGTGAACAATCACTCAGTGAGTCATCTTCAAGATGCTTAAGGCGAATTCAAGAAGAAGGATTCACTACTCAGGTAGGCGGTACTCCCTGAGTAGGACTTAAGCCAAAGAAGAAGATGATGGTTCAGTGAGTGTTGGACAAGAACTCACTAAACCCCTGTCTCCTCAACAACAATAAGTGATTGAAGACTGAAGAAACCAACGCCTGAAATAAAGGCGGGAATAAGTGGGAAGTATTTGAGAAGATAAGAATGTCAGACCAAACACTCTTATCTTGTCAGATACCAACCTTCCCAAAGACGGCTAAAAGTCATGGAGTGTCAGACCAAACACTCCTAAAGACTTTTAGTCCATTCCTATTGGTTCTTGGAAATGACAATTACTGTTTTAATTGTCAGACACGCTTCCTCAACAAGTTGAAGTATTTTTAATCACTTTTACTCTTTTATACTTGTGTATAAATAGGTTCAAAAGGAGAGAAGTTAAGTGTGTTTTATACATTGAAAGCCTTAGACTTTTGCAAAACAACTTCTCTCCTACAAAGAGTAACCAGTCCCTGAGATAGCTCAGTAAGGCATATTGTTACCACTCAAGCATAGCATTGAGTTTAGAGAGGAGACAACCCATACCTTGTCTATTCAATCCCAAAGTGTTTATTACGCAAAACACTTTGGATAATAGATTCTTTGATTCATTTCTAATAAGAATTTAAACGTTGAAAATACTGTGTGTTTTATATTAACGTTTCATTAACTGTTAGAAGTAATCATTACATTGTATTAGTCATAAACACAAATAGATTAACTTTCTAGTTAACTCTAAGCGTGTTAAGGGAACAACAAGTGGTATCAGAGCCTCTGGTTTATAAAATCTTTCAAAATTAACCAAGAGTGCTCAAGGTTTTTAAAACCAAGATCCTAATATGACTGATGCAAATGTGCCCCAGCTAGTCGACAAAAAGGGTGGAAGCTTCTCAGCTGTTGCCCCACGACTTGAAGCTAGTAAATTTAGCAAGTGGAAAAAGCGAATGCTTTGCTACTTGACTGGTATGGAACCATACTACATCACTTGTGTCAAAGATGGTCCTTTTGTCCCAAAGACTGCTGCAGGGCTAAACAAGCCTGAGGCTCAATGGACCATTGATGAGAGGAGGGTGGTCAATCAAGACCAACGCCTGAAAAGCATCATTATATCATGTCTTCCTGACGATATAATGGAATCAGTCATCAACTGTTCAACAGCCAAGCTAACTTGGGATGACTTGGTCAATAGCTTTGAGGGTCCCTCAGATACCAAGGAAAACAGGGTCATGGACCTGAAACTTGAGTATAATACTTTCAGGGCAAAAGACTCTGAAAGTCTCTCTCAGACTTATACCAGATACAAGACCTTGATAAACGAACTATCAAATGATGGTGTAGTTTTGTCTAAGCATGAGACAAATGTTGGCTTTGTCAACAGTCTCCCTGAGAAGTGGCTAAACTTCTCACAAGGCCTGAGGAATACTAATCACATTCAGACCCTTGAGCTCCCTGAGATCTATGGGAAGTTTGTCTATGAAGACAACTTAATCTCAAGGAGATACCCTGACTCAAAAGCTCTTGAGTCCAAAAAGGCCTTGACCTCCACACCCATATCAACTGCTTTTTATACTAATGGTGTTGTGCAGGACTTTCAAGAGGATTCTGATGATGAAATTGATGAAAGGACTAGTGATGAGTACCTAAAAGATCTGAACTTGAAATTCCAAGAAAGGGCACTCCTTGCTAGTTCAAAACGTTTCATCAAAAGAAACCAGTCCAACTTTTCAAAAGGAAAAGCAAATGAAACCACTGAATGCTTTAATTGTGGTAAAAAGGGTCATTTTGCTAGAGACTGTTATTCTAAAACCACCTCAGAACCCTCTTACAAATTTTCAGGAAATAGTTCCTCATGAACTAGCAAGATTCAACCTAGAATGTTTCAGTCGACCCAACAATTTCAAAACAATGGTCAAAAATACTTTGAAGCAAAATATAGGAATGCCAAGGCTAAACTTGCAATTTTTGAAACTAATCCCTCTATGTCTCAGGCTGCTCAAACATCCAAACCTGTTCAGGCAAAGAACAAGGTTTTAGTAGCTGAAGCTTATGATTGGGATGAAGAAGAGGTATCCTCAGATGAGGAAATTAGAGTGAGTGCACTGATGGCACTCTCTGAAGGTGATCAAGTTGCTGTTGGGAAAAGCCATGCAAGGAATGGAGAGTGGGTAAACATCACCATGAAGAAGGTAAACATTTTACTTTCTATGGATGATGATTCTGATTGGCAGTCTTACATGAATTATATTTGTGTAGATCTTAAATTTGTTGAGGAACAAAGGCTTAACATGTTTTCAAAATATAACAACATAGTGTCAGAATTGAATAAATGTAGAGATGAATTGCTTGTACTGAAGCAAGCCAAATTAGAAACAATTACTCTACAAATTCAGAACACTGAAATTTTGAAACAAAACCAAGCCCTACAAACTGAACTTAACAAAGAAAAAGTTGTCATCCAAGGCTGGACCAAAAAGAACCCCAAGGTCTTTGATACTGTGGGTTTAATCCCTATGTAAGTCCCAGTGAATTGACCTTTGTTCCAGCTGGCATATCATTTGAGCAAGAAATGCTTCCTAAGTCAAATGACTGGATTGTCAGGGACAACCCAGTCAGTAAGTTACCAAACTTTGAGACTGGAAAGATCTTGCTTCCTGAAAGTCAGGCTTTGAAAAATATGCTTGGACTTACTGAACAACTCAGTAAGCTTGAACTCACTGAACAACTCAGTAATACTGAGTCAGTAAATGAGTCTGAATCAGAATCATATCCACCACTCCCACCACTGAATACCCTTCAGGGTGCTGCACCCAACTTAGGCCTCCCACCTATGGTCTACTCCCAACACTCTCCAAAGGAGAGATCAGGAATGGGAACAACCATCCTGAAAAGACCAACCTTTGAAGTCTCAGTCAATACTGATGACTCATCAACTTCAGTCCCTTCTGAAGTAACTACCCAAAGCCCTGACTCAAAATTTGACCAGTTGGCTGAAATGGTCAGGAAGCTGGGTGAGAAGATTGCATCTTCTGAGAAACCTTCTCAATACAAGAAGGAACAAAAACCAGCTTCCTCAAGAACCAAACCCAAACCCTCGAAACCCCTGAAAAGATGTGAACTGTGTAACTATACCAATCATGACACTGACGATTGCTATAGAATCCTTTATTGCATGATTTGCAAAAAGGATGATCACAGGACCTCTGATCATAAAACACATTCAATCACATCTAACATGGCAAGTCTTAAAGCTCAGTCTTTAAACTATCCTTCTGATTCTAAAGAGAAACAGAAACCAAAGGCAAAGCCTTTTGCACCTTGCCCTTACTGTGGGTTCAATGATCACCATCCTAAGGATTGTCAAATTGACAACTGTTGTGAAAATAGTGGAACCACCACTCATAACACCTCAAGACGTGATAAGGCCATTCAGGCCAGTAGAGGTATGACAAAGTCAGCCTCTCAGTCCACTGAGTCTACATCAGCAATCAAATGCATAATATGTGGTAGCTCAGTCCACTCTACCACTGACCATAAATCAATTGAAAATGTTAATAAGACCTCCAAAGCTAAGCCCTCCAAGAAGTGGAGTCCAAGAAAGAACTGACCCAGTTTACCATTTGTGCATAAACATGCCAGGGATCCTATTTGGCATCTAGATAGTGGATGTTCAAGGAGCATGACTGGTGTGAAGGAGTATCTGCACAAGTATGTGGATGAATCAGGACCCAAAGTGATATTTGCTGATAACTCATCATGTCTCACTGAAGGTTATGGTTCAGTAAACTGCAATGGTATAGTCTTTACTAGGATAGCTTATGTAAATGGTCTTAAATACAATTTGATCAGTGTCAGTCAACTATGTGATGCTAAATACATAGTTCAGTTTGATGATAAGCAAGGAATCATCTTCAATGCTAATAAGGAAGTTGTCCTTATTGCACCAAGAAGACATGATGTTTATGTGTTGGACATGTCCAGTCTGACTAAGAATGGAACTTGTATCTTTACCAAGGCCACTGATACACTCAACTGGCTTTGGTATAAGAGACTCTCCCACCTGAACTTCAAAAACATAAACAACCTTGTAAAACAAAGCAAGGTCCTTGGCTTACCATCTCTTGTGTTTTCAAAGGATAAACCATGCTCAGCTTGTGAAAAAGGTGAACATCACAGAGCATCCTTTAAAACCAAAACCAACTTTTCCATCAGGAACTGCCTACATCTTCTCCATGTGGATCTATTTGGACCAATTAGTCCTAGATCCATTAACCATGAGAAGTATACTCTGGTCATTGTGGATGAATACTCAAGATACACTTGGGTATACTTCCTTATCAAAAAGAGTCAGGCAGCTGAAACAATTATGTCCTTTGTCAGGAACATTGAAAATCAAAATGACATCAAAGTCAAACAGATTAGGACTGACAATGGAACAGAGTTCAAAAATTATGAACTTGAATGTTTCTGTGATGAGAAAGGTATTTCCCAAAAAATTTCCTCACCCTACACACCTGAACAAAATGGGGTGGCTGAAAGGAAAAATAGAACACTCATTGAAGCAGCTAGGACAATGCTAAATGGATCAATCCTTTCCAAACACTTTTGGACTGAAGCAGTAAAGACTGCCTGTTATACACAAAACAGATCCATCATTGTCAAGAGACATAGCATAACTCCTTATGAGTTATTCAAGGGAAGAATCCCTGACATCAGCTACTTTCATGTCTTTGGGTGTCCTGTGTTTATTCATAATAACAAGGATCACTTAGGAAAATTTGATGCCAAAGCTGATGATGGATACTTCCTTGGATACTCCCTTGTCTCAAAGGCCTTCAGGGTGTTCAACACTAGGAGACAACATACTGAGGAAACATTTCATGTTACCTTTGATGAGAGCACTGATGCTATAAGTGTCTCTAACAACTCAGTGGAAGAAATAGGTATTGATGAATCATCAAGATATCCTCCTGATGAACATCATCCTGAAAATGGTCCTTCCACTCAGTACCAAGCAAATGCTGACATCTCCTATTACATCATTCCCCATAACCTTCCTTACCCAACCATCACTGAGTTTGTTGAAGCACAAAGTACTGATGAAATCATTCAGTCGGTACAAAATGCTCAGGAAACAAACATTCACAGTGATGAGTCAACCCACTCAGACACTCAAGATACTGAAGATCATCATGTGTCTGATCCTGATCCTACCCATTAGGCCTCTACAAGATCTAATCAGTTTCCAAGACCTCAGGACAATTGGACTAGGTCTCAGGATATAGAACTTGTCAATATAATTGGTGAGCCTACTAAAGGCATGCTCACAAGAAGCATGGCTGCTGAACTGAGAGCAGCCTCAGCCAATGAATGCCTATTTGTGGACTTTATTTCCACAATTGAACCCAAAAGTGTCAAGGAAGCACTTAATCACCCAAGTTGGGTTCAGGCCATGCATGATGAACTAGAACAATTTGACAGAAACAAGGTAATGACATTGGTCAAGTGTCCTGAAGATGTTTCAGTCATTGGCATGAAATGGGTATTCAAAAACAAATCTGATGAAAATGGCATAGTCATTAAGAACAAATCCAGACTTGTAGCCAAAGGCTATAATCAACAAGAAGGCATTGAATATGAAGAAACATTTGCACCAGTAGCAAGGATGGAAGCTATCAGGATCTTCCTTGCTTTTACTACATACATGAACTTCAAGGTGTACCAAATGGATGTTAAAAGTGCATCCTTAAATGGTTCACTGAAAGAAGAAGTTTATGTTCAGCAACCTCCTGGATTTGAAAGCCATGAGTTTCTTGACTATGTCTGCAAGCTTAACAAAGCCTTTTATGGACTGAAACAAGCTCCCAGGGCATGGTATGAAACTCTTTCAGCCTTCCTGATCCAAAACAAATTTGTCAGAGGCAAGATAGACAACACATTGTTTATCTATAAGACAAATAATGATGTCATACTAGTACAAGTGTATGTTGATGACATCATCTTTGGCTCAACAAGTTTCAAACTTTGCAAACAATTTGAAAAACTAATGGCAAAGAAATTTGAAATGAGCATGATGGGAGAACTGACTTACTTCTTTGGTCTTCAAATCAAGCAGACTGATAAAGGAACCTCTATCAGTCAAGAGAAGTATGTCAGAAGCCTACTGAAGAAGTATGAGCTCAGTGACTATGCCTCAATCAAAACTCCCATGGTTCCCCCAAACAACCTTGGTCCTGGTCTTACTGGAAAACCAGTAAATCAAACTCTTTTTAGTGGAATGATAGGATCACTGATGTATCTACTTGCATCAAGTCCTGATATCCAATTCTCAGTCTGTTTGTGTGCCAGATATCAATCTGACCCAAGAGAATCTCATATCACTGCTGTGAAAAGGATATTCAGGTACCTGAAAGGTACTCCAAGCCTTGGATTATACTATCCAAAATGCTCAGGCCTTGATCTTAAAGGATACTCAGACTCTGACTATGCTGGATGCAACATGGACAGAAAAAGCACTTTAGGCTCCTGCCAAATCCTTGGTGGAAAACTAGTCTGTTGGAGTGCTAAGAAGCAACAGTCAGTTGCCATGTCCTCAGCCGAAGCTGAATATGTTGCAGCAGCAAGTTGTTGTGCAAATGTACTCTGGATGAAAAGTCAACTCAGTGACTATGGAATTCAGTACAAGATGGTTCCCATCTTTTGTGATAACACAAGTGCAATTTCTATCTCAAACAACCCTGTTCTTCATCAGAGAACAAAACACATTGATATTAGATATTATTTCATCAGGGACCATGTCATGAATGGTAACATAGAATTACACTTCATTCCTACTGAATATCAGCTAGCCGATATATTCACTAAGCCATTGGATGAACCAACTTTCACAAGACTGAAAGCTAAACTTGGAATGTTGGATATTGAGAATCAGTCCACTGATTGATTCCATCCAAATAAGTATAAATTCTGAAAACCCAGGTCCCTGACTCAATGTGTACTTCAGTGAAAAGAATCACTGAAAACTCAGGAACTAAGCCCAAGTTCCTGAAATGTTGGAATTCAGGAACTAAACCCAAGTTCCTGAACTCTTGAACCCCAGGAATTAAACCCAAATTCCTGAACACTAGAACCATCAGTGACTAAACCCAAGTCCTGACAATCAGGTTCACTGAATGAAAAGTCATTCAGGGCCCTCAAGAAACATTAAATACTAACTTAAATGCTTTAAGTATATAGTTAGTAAATGTCCGAGGTTGGTAACTGAATTCTTATTTAATATAAGAATATTTGTTCTTTTGCCTATCTGGCTTCCACCTCTGGGCCCCCACATTCCCACTTGGCATTAAATGCCTCTCCAATCACATTACAGATATGTGATGACTCATCTCTGCAAATTACACTTTTGCAGAACTGCTCAACTGTTCACCTTGACTGTTGCGCCAAACCAGGGAAAGTGGAGTGGTGGCATTAAATGCGGATCCCAAAACATTTTATTCAAAACAGTTTCCTAAAATTCTTTTTGAATAAATAAAATCCGCTTAATACCCAAATTACCCGCCACTTCTCTTCCCTATAAATACCCCATACAAAAAAAACACACACATGTTTTTAGAAATCTTAAGCAAAATTTTGCCCTTTTCCTTCAAAAACTAAATCTTGTGTGTGTGTTCTTAGGCTTTAGAAACCCAGAATCATTTGTTAACCCAGACCTACCAATACAAATGGCTTCTTCTAATGCTATCATATACGCCCCTAATGTGGAATTCATATTAGAGGGTGTAGACCTCACCAAGAATAATGTGGTAGGAAACTTTGCCTATCCACAAAAGTTCTATGCGTACAAGAATGTAGTGAAGTATCTTCAAAACTGCTTTCTTGCTACGGCATTCACCAAGACCCCCTCAGTCATCTACCATGACTATTTGAGGGAATTCTGGTGTACTTCAGTGGCAACCAACCCTGAGGGCACCAAAGAATCCATCATCACATTCACAGTGATGAATGGGAGAAGGACCCTCTCCCTGGATTACAAAACCTTCATCAAGGCCACTGGTCTTGATTTCGCTAAGGCCTTTGAGCCTAACCCTACTGACCAAGAGGTTAAAGAAGAATTGCTTTTTCTAGGACCTCATGACCCTAAGCGTCCTACAATGGCCGCCGGAGCCTTATTGGAGAAGGCTCCAATAGTCAAAACCTGGTTCCACCCTATCTGGAGGATCCTGATGACCTTCATCATTCAGGTCCTTGGAGGGAATAAATCCTCCACGGAGCAGTTAAACTCATCACAACAATAGATGTTGTTCAGTCTCCTGGAGGGTAGAAAAATAGATATCGGAGGAATAATCTTCCGTGACCTTGTTGTCAAGCTCTCAGGGAAATCTAGGCAAAGACTTGTGTCTTATCCTAGGTTTATTTCCTGCGTGCTTCAGGACCTATTAGGTCCTGACTATGTTAGGTCTGACGTTGAAGGCTCAAAACCTGACGTCCTACATAAGACCAATTATACTAGTGGCACCCCTGAGGTACAACCCATTGCCCTGACTAACTACATGTTGGTGGTTATTCAGGGGGGGAACGATGTTTCTCCAGTACCTTCACCTACAAAGAATGTGAAGAAGACAAAGAAGGGTCAGTCTAGTAAGGTGGTTAGACCCAAACCACTCGCCACTGAGACTGATGCCTCAAACAACCCTAAACAAGGGTTAAATGTGACCGAGACCTCTGAGACACCCCTCACTGAGACCATCTTGGCCCAAAAACAAGCGCCAACGGAGGTCACTGAGAAATCATCCTCAGTGTCCTCGGGCAAACCCCCTCTTCCTCAAGACTCTATTGACATAAACAAGTCACTAGGGTCAGGAACCTCCACCCACTCACATCCCAATGAAGGCACTGACAAATCACAATCAGGGCCTGAGGGAGAACAGGGTCCTGAATCCTCAGTTGAGCAGCACTACTCAACTGGGAAGGGGACTCACAAACAATCACATCCTGCTAACGTCCCTGAGCAATCACACTCAGGGTCTCAGGGATTAAAGGTCCCCGAATCCCCAAAAGGGCAGTACAACCCTGATGGGAAGGGGGACCATCAACCATCACAATCAGTGCCTCATGATAGTTCTGAAAAACACCCATCAGGACTTGAAGGCGCTCAGGGGGACAAAGACTCAGAGGGATATAAACCACCCCCTGATACGGAACCCACAACCACCTCAGGCGGATCCATTCTCTCAGGAACTGCCCCCAAAAGTCAGGCTGAGCAATCAGTTATTATGACTAGCCAGGTTGATAAAACCAAATCAGTTTTTATGGCGGGGTCAGGACCTTGCCAAAACCAAGGCAAGTCTTTTTATAAAGAGGAGTCGGTTAACCTTTTTGAGATCGAGTCTATGGGGGATATTCAGGCTCTTCTTGATTCTGAAGATGAGCTCAAGGAAGAGAGTGAGGAGGAAATTTTTGAGGCTGGTGATGACATGGAGACTGATGTACAACCAACTGAGCAATCGCATCAGTCTTCTCCACATGGTGAAGAATCTGAATCTCAGGCTGATCATTCTTCAGGTTCTGAATCATCATGCCCTCAGGAACTCAAGAAGTATGACAACATTCTTCCTCTTACTGAGAGGCAATTGGTCAAGTTCCTACAAAAGGCCAATAATGCTCTCTTCACTGGGCTAACTGAAGAAATTTTTGACCACCACACTGAAGCTGCTGTTCATTACGTCAATCTGAAGGAATCAGTGGAATCCTATCATGATGATGTAAATTAGCACAAGTCATCTATCTCCTTCTCCCTGACAAATCTTGATTACAATCTTAAAATGTTCAACAAGTCTCTCACCAACTTACAAAAGAGCGTTGAAACTATTCAAGAGTCAGTGAAAGATGACCCTGCGCTTAACAGGAAAATACTTCAGGCTTCTGAGACCTACCAGCAACAATCTACTCAGGTGGCTGAGCTGGTAAACATGCTGACCTCCTCAAATCTTCAGGGATTCAGCTCTAAAGTGGACTCCATCAGGTCTTCCCTAGGTCTTATGGAGTCCCACATGGCATCTTTGGCGAATTCTTCTTCTTCCTTGGCTTGGAATCTTGGGCCAAGGATGACTGCAATGGAGGTTTCTCAGGCTTCTTTTGAGGCTAAGGTCTCAACTCTTCAGCAGGACACCTCAGACATCAAGTCAATGATGACTGAGATTTATCAGGCCTTCAAAGGTCAGGCTCCCTCAACTTCAGTGAGCGCACCAACTCTTGCTCTCACTATAGGTCAAGCAACAGTTGAGGGGGAGAAAGTCAAAGTCACTGAAGAAGAACAACCTTCTTCTCACACTGAGGGGGAGAATCCTAAAGAAACCCCATCTTCATCACACCAGGACAAAGGCAAAGGCATCCTCACAACCACTGAGCCTGAGCCTACAATCTTGGTGCCTGCTTCCAAGGAAAGAAGGCAAGACCCTGATGAGCCAGTCAGGGTCCCTTATGAGGTCAATGGAGTGATTAAACTTCTTACTAATGAGGAAGTTCAAGCTCATATGGAGAAATAGGAGGCAATGAAGAAGGCAGCCGAAGAAGAAAGGGCGAGCAAGGCTGCTCTTATTCAGGTGGTCCATGAAGAGGCTGAGAAGATAGGTCTTGAGCCTAAAGAACTTGCTGGAAGAAAGGGTGGTAAGAGCTTTATGGATGCTCAGAATGCTGAGATGGTTGCTCTCAGGGAGAAAAGGGAAGAAAGATTAAAGAGAGCTGAAGAGATGCAGAACAGGATTGAGAGATATCAGTGGGTCATGACAAGCAGGTTGAAACCAGAACCAATCACTGATGTCAAGATTCATCGAAACACCAAGCCTGCCATTATTACTATCTACAGAGGTGCTGACATGAGAAACTTTGAGGTTCATAACCCCTTTAGATTCGCTGACTTCGGGATCACTGAATTGGATGAGTTGGGTCCAATATTAGCGAAAAAATCAAATGTTGTGGTCCCTGGTCTATTGAAGTCCCTGAGTCTGAGGTATGAAAGATTGGCAGCAATACCTCAGGAACTTGGTATTCCCTCTCCTCTTCCTGCTTCAGCAGAACAGCCTGCTCCCTCTCATTCTTCCTCAAGAAAGAGAAAGAAGATTGAAGCTGAGCCTGAGATTAAGGTCCCTGGTCTGGATTGCAACAGAGCCCTCCCTGAAGGAGTTCCATTCAGGAACAACTTGGTCATCGAACAACCTGAAAGAGGTTTGTTCTTCACTGATGAGTTTGGAGACCCAGCCTTCCAAAGATGGAGTGATATTGACCAATCAGGAATCAAGGCAATGTTGGGTTTCCTCTTGATGGCCTCACCTATCAAGACTCCTGAGAATGTGAGGTTCTGTCAATACCTGAGAACAAAGATTCAAGAGCATCCTAACCAGCATGAGCTAGAGTCCAAGAAGCCAAAGCTTGAAGCCCTAGGTTATAAGATTGACTGAATGAATCTGCCAACACCACCACTATCCTTGTACTATGTATAGTTTAGTTAGGACTTGTAATGATATGAACAAATTGATGAATGTTTTGTTATATCAGTGTCCTTATTTACTTTCTAGTACATTCAGTATGAGAAGAAGTCACTAGCTCACTCATTACTGATCAAAACACTTAGGAATAATTTATATCCAAATAGGGGGAGATTGTTGGGTCCATCAGTACCCAAGAATACTTAAAACAAGATTTGGACACAAATTAACTAAGTGTTAATTAAACCGAGAACAATTCAAGTCACTGAGTGAACAATCACTCAGTGAGTCATCGTCAAGATGCTTAAGGCGAATTCAAGAAGAAGGATTCACTACTCAGGTAGGCGGTACTCCCTGAGTAGGACTTAAGCCAAAGAAGAAGATGATGGTTCAGTGAGTGTTGGACAAGAACTCACTAAACCCCAGTCTCCTCAACAACAATAAGTGATTGAAGACTGAAGAAACCAACGCCTGAAATAAAGGCGGGAATAAGTGGGAAGTATTTGAGAAGATAAGAATGTCAGACCAAACACTCTTATCTTGTCAGATACCAACCTTCCCAAAGACGGCTAAAAGTCATGGAGTGTCAGACCAAACACTCCTAAATACTTTTAGTCCATTCCTATTGGTTTTTGGAAATGACAATTACTGTTTTAATTGTCAGACACGCTTCCTCAACAAGTTGAAGTATTTTTAATCACTTTTACTCTTTTATACTTGTGTATAAATAGGTTCAAAAGGAGAGAAGTTAAGTGTGTTTTGTACATTGAAAGCCTTAGACTTTTGCAAAACAACTTCTCTCCTACAAAGAGTAACCAGTCCCTAAGATAGCTCAGTGAGGCATATTGTTACCACTCAAGCATAGCATTGAGTTTAGAAAGGAGACAACCCATACCTTGTCTATTCAATCCCAAAGTGTTTATTCCGCAAAACACTTTGGGTAATAGATTCTTTGATTCATTTCTAATAAGAATTTAAACGTTGAAAATACTGTGTGTTTTATATTAACGTTTCATTAACTGTTAGAAGTAATCATTACATTGTATTAGTCATAAACACAAATAGATTAACTTTCTAGTTAACTCTAAGCGTGTTAAGGGAACAACACATTATATACAAGTTTTTATACACACATTTTGTAACACCCCATTAATTTTTAAATAGCAGCGGAAGACTTAAACGGGGTATTACCAACTAGATCACAGTCATAAGTATAGATTTTTGATAAAAAGGGAAATTTTATATCATTCAATGAAAACTCAATATTCAGAGATTACATATTTGTTATCAAAAGGGGTAGTAGTTCACAAAAGTGATGATGAGTTTGAAAAGAATGATATAGTTATTTGAAATAAAGGTGGGTCTTTTCTCCATGCCCGTGCCAACTCCGTGCTTGAGATTTCTTTAATTACCTGAGATAAACATGCTTAAAATGTCAACACAAAGGTTGAGTGAATTCACAGTGTTTTATTTGTAATAGTTTGAACACAAGATAAATAGTAGTGAAAACAATGATATTGCAGGGGTAATAATCAAATAGATATATATTGCACTAAGCCTCATGAAACGCAAACCTTAACGTGTAGGGGTAGTAATAATAAATATCCCAATCATAGCAATGATATGGGTGATAAATGCCCTAGTGTAGGAGTTTTGCCATACTCAAATTCGAATAAAGTGCATTTGTCTATCAATCCGGCTAACACTATGGCTATCTATCCGGCTAGTACAAATGGGATGTCAACTTCCAATAGATCTATTCACGTAATTCGCATTCACTCGCAAGTGATTAATGGTTCATGATAAAGGGACTTTTAAATTGGGGGGGGGGTAATAACTTAGGCAAATGTTACTTAGCAATATCAATCAGGGAAGCATACAGAAAATACTTGTGTTCAGATTTATAGCATGTATCTCCCTACGGGATTTGAAAACATAGTAAAAAGTGGGACTATGAACTCACCTTAGTAGTGTAGTAAACGGGTAGTGAATCAAATAGTGAAATGAATAGCTCCCAACTTGCGACCTAGAATAATGTGATAAATTTAGAATATTATTAACCATTTGGTATTAATATGGGGACATGGTGAATGTGAGACTATATGTGATATCGTGACGTATTCGGGTGACGTGGATATTCAGAGTTTTATCAAGGTAGTGACTTCAAGAGATTACGTTAAATACTCGTGTGAAATGTGAAGTTAGGAGGGTGGAATAATATAAGTATATTACTTTTGTATATTTTCATAATTATCCCTATGTTTATAAAATTGACGCATTTAACCCTCGAAGGTTAAATAATTATAAGTTTTAAATCAAAAATATATATTTACACGTTAACCCTCGATCTTCTCGTTAATTACAAAACTGACCTTTATAGTAAGACTTATCTTTCAGACTTTTACATAATTGGTCCCCAAACCACGAAACTTTTACAAAACTAGTCCAAGCCTTTAATATTACGTTTTAAACCTTATCTTTCTGAAATGACAGATTTAGTCCTTCGACTTATACCAAAAATATTATTTACATATTCAATCTTCCTTTTATGTAATGTTACGAATTATACCCTTCCAAGTCATACTCGTTGCAAAAATAGTCCAAATGCTTATGTTTTGAAAACATTATACTTCACTTATCATTTCCTTATTTCATTTATCTCATTCGACACTTATTAAACCATATTACTCGTTTTTAACTCCTCGACAAAACCACAGTTTCGAAAATTAGTTTAGAAAATCAAATAATTTGGTTTTGGGCTCGTTAGCCCGGTTAAGGCCCATTGTGATTTTAAAGAAAAGGGTTTCTAGCGTTCGACTGTGTGAAAAACTTAGGTCGTATCGTGTGATTTTTAAGTCATGACTTATGCATGTTTCGTTGTCTAGATTCATCACATTTCAAGGATTCGAATGGTGTGAAATTTTATATAGGTTGTACGTGTAGTTTAAGAGTTATCGAGACATTCATGTAATCGTATAATTTTGTGTATCCATGATTAACATATGTTGTTATATTACGTTATGTGGTGTAGCAAAGTGTGTAGACAAAAGAGCAGTGCGAATGAAGGAGAAAAGAGATGAAAACTTACGACACCAAAGATGGTGGGAAGTTCGAGTGAAGAATGACAACGAGACTCTCGAATAGGATAAACCCAAGCTTCTTCAAATAAAACCCCACGATCAAAGCTATAACCCGAGTGACTTATAAAGCTTGAAGAAAACTCAAAAACCCTTGCCTTCTCTCCTCCTTGCTTCGACAGGAACTTCTCAGGGAATAAGGGTGTGTTTATTTGTTTTTGTGTTTTAGGTGTGTTAACAAGATTAAAATTGGTTTGTGTTATTTATAACCATTCGACTCTACAAATGGTAGAGGTTGACATTGTAGATATTGTACTCAAGCTAGGTTGTTGATGAAGCAAAAAGTGTACCGCTTTTAAGGGGTCATTTAAGCCCTAAATCGTATTTATTTGATCAAATATTGCCCTAAATCGTTCCTTTTGTCATTTTAGGTACTTTTGAGGAGAAATCTGGAAAAGGAGGCATTTTGGACGTTTTTGGAGCATAAAAGTGAAGAAAACGACAAAGTCTCAAAATTGTGCTGGAAATTACCTTTGACGGCGTCAGGATTTGTTCTGGACGGCGTCATGGCTTGGCAAAAGTGGTGGATGTGAAAATTACTCATGATAAGCCAGAGAAATTTGCATGGAATTCTGACGGCGTCACGCTTTAATGTGATCAAGGTCGTCACGGCTTAATTTAAAGAGGGACGGCGTCACCCCTAAGTCTGACAGCGTCAAGCCTTGATAAGCCAGAACGGATTTTGGAGAGCTAAAGAGGGACGGCGTCAAGAAGGCCATCCGGGAACCCTAAAAGCGGCGAGGTGACGGCGTCACACTCCATAACGTGACGCCGTCAGATCTGAAAGTCTATATATAGTTTTGCAATTTTTTGTCATTGGTGTGGAACTTATTGGGGAACTTTGTGTGTGAAAACCCTAAGACGATTTTAGCAGCTTTTTCAAGGCTTTTTGCCTTGAGATCTTCCATGTTACATTGAAGATAAGTTATCAATTAATCATTCAATATGTCTATGTGTTGTTTGATTCTATCTTGTTCTTGTCTTTTGTTTAACATGTTAGGCTAGATTTATCTTGTGTTTGCTTAGATCTAATGAAACCTAGCTATTGATTATTGGTTACTAGTGTGTTATTAGTTGTATTGGATGATTGTTCATCTATGTTAGGCTTAAGAAAACTGGCTAACTTCCTATTCGGTAACTTGCTTGAACGTCTTAAGAAACATGAACCAATGCGTACTAAAGGTTTTTATGGTTGTATTTAATGCACAAGCGAATTCTAGTGATCCCATGTTAGGAGCTTCCTAGCCGGCTCGACATAGGAGTGAAGTAGGAGCTTGTAGAGTTGGGGAAGTACGTACGCCACCCCACGATTGGTATTAAGGAATACACCCATCATCCACGCAATTAATACACACTAATCAACCGGTAAAAGATAGTTAGGGAGTAAGGAAATCTAAGTAAACACATTTCTCTCTACATAAGTTCTACCACCTTTTCATTTTCTGTTATTTTATTTTATTTGCATTCGTAGTAATTTGGGTTAGTTGACTAGCAACTAATTCCGCCCACTCTTTCAAACCCGAGATTTTACTTGCTTTAATAAAAATATAAAAACAAAAAAAGAATCTTCTCTCACCCTTAGACCTATTAGAGTAGTTTTTCATACCTAACGAACACTATTCCCTGTGGAGAACGATCAATCCCCCGTACTTACCACTACACTATACTACATCGGTCAGGTACACTGCCTGGTGGGGTTGTAAGCCTCTTGAGATCCCTCGAGAGGTAAAACCTGTTGTAAGGTTGCAAAACCACGCATCAAGTTTTTGGCGCCGCTGCCGGGGAATAGTTATTGTTTAGGTTGAATTTTTATTTTATAGGTCTACTCACTAGATTCCTTTCTAGTGAGATTTTTATTTTATTTTTCTAGGTTTTCTTTAGTCTATCCATTTTCTTCGTTTCTTTGTTCGTAACCATTACCATTCGACATCATGGAAGATGGTAATATCCTTAATCCCAACAACCCACCACCACAACAACTACCACCACCTCCTAGAGCCCGTACTTTAGGAGAGTACTCCCGCCCTAGCCACCATGGCTATCGAAACACCATTGAGCTCACTCAAGGAGCCAATGTCACTCCCTTGCGATCCGACACCATCCGGTTGGTGCAAAGCGGATGCGCATTCCATGGACTTCGTTTTGAAGATCCTAATCAACATCTCAAGGACTTTCTCAAAATTGTTGATTCTATAGACCTTGATGTTGCCACTCGAGAGACGACCCGACTGCGTCTCTTTCAATTCTCTCTGCGGGACCAAGCTAGTCAATGGCTAGAGCGTCAACCCGCAGGATCCATCACCTCTTGGGATGATCTCACCACTCGTTTCCTTGCTCAGTTTTTCCCACCGGGAAGAACTACCAAGCTAAGGAAGGATATCTTGATGTTTGAGCAACGTCGAGGCGAAACCCTCTACGGGGCATGGATTCGATTCAAGGACTTACTCCAAAAAGTCCCTCATCATGGCATAAATCTCTGGCTTCAAATCCAAATCTTCTATGACCATGTTGATTACCACACCAAGCGTGCCATCGATCGAGCCGCCGGGGGCAGATTGCGCGACAAAAGCGCCGAGGAATCATGGGAGATCATTGATGAGCTTGCATCCGACGATGATGAATTGTGGCAAGTTTCCCACGACGTACGCTCGGCGGTCAAGACATATTCATCGCCCGATACAGCCAATCAAATCACTGAGGAAAGCGTTAGTGAACTTGAGAAAAGAGTTGCATATCTTATGGAAAAGCAAAAGAGACCCTTAAGTCCACAAAAAGCAACAATTAACTCGGTCTCAAGCGTTAAACAAATACCATTGTCCGAATCACCCCTTAGGGAAAATACTAAACCCTTCCATAAGCACGCTCAACCCAACTCACCACCTCAGGAACTTAGTCCAACATTCGAAGCTCGAATGAGAGAATACATGTCAAAACACTCCGAACGGTTGGCAAAATTTGAGGAAGCCGTCTACAAACAGAAGGAGGAAATGGAAGAGAAGATGGCGGAGATGATGAACCTTTTGAAAGAATACACAAATACAAAAGCTCCTGAAAAAGTGTTGGTGAGGAATGACGTTGAAGTTCCCAACACTAGATTTGTCAAGGCCATCTCCGTCGTCCAAAAGGGCGAAAATGATGGAAGAGGGAAATCCATAACTATGGAAGTTAACAAAATTGACCTCGTCCCAATTAATGATGGAAACACCAATGCCTGCAACTGCGATTCAGACAAAGGCAAGGAGGCGCCCTCTAAGGAGCGCCGATTGGTAGAACCGCCAAAGTCGCAACAAGTGAGGCATTACTTGAGGCACGATATAAACAAGGAGACCATAAATGATTGGGTGAGAAATTATCGACGTACTCATCTACCCAACAAGGAGTCCACGAGAATAGAACCGGATGATGAATCCGACACATTGCCCGGAGGGCAATTGTATGAGTGCCTCATAAGACAAAAGTTAGTGGAAAAGCAGGAATTCTACGGTGTCTTCGAAATACCATGCAGCATTGGAAAACTCAAGTATCTGGATGCGGTAGCCAACCAAGGTTCCGACGTAAATTTGATGCCTTTATCCGTTTATGTCCAGTTAACCGACAAGCTGCCATCCATCACCCGTACTAAACTCTCCTTTGCAAAACATTCTTATGAGTACCCGTTAGGAATTGCAGAAGATGTGTTGGTCAACGTTGCCGGATTCCTGTACCCGGTCGACTTCACGATTATTGAGAGGAATGATATGAATATGCCAATAATCCTTGGGGCACCCTTTCTCGCTACCACTAGGGCACAAATCGATTACGGAAATAGTGCCATCCTAATGAAGAAGGGGAAGAAAACAATAAACTTCCCAACGGTCCCACGACACGTACGAGATGTTGCTCTACAAAAGAAGATGGAGGCGAACTCCAATATAATCCGTGGTGATGTTCGAGAGAAAATCCGTGCATGGGAGGCAAGGATTAAGAGTTACAATGAAAATGAGATTAGGGAATGTAAGGGGGGAAATAACGATTATATTGAGGCTGATAAGCAGACCAATAACCCCGTTGAATTTACAAAAGGAGACTCAGTGCTCCTAAGGCATTCAGAAACAAAAGCACCTACTGATGAACCAAGTCCCTGGTGGTACGGACCATTCACAATTAAAAGTCTACACCAAGATGGGGTAGTAAGCTTGACCAGCACGGGAGGAGGTGAAGTGACTGCGAATATCGAGCGATTGAGACACCACCACCCTGATAACAAGGATTATATCTATCAGGGATACGTCATTATGAATGATGGAATCACGTAATGTACGTGACTTTGAGTCTAGCTACAAGACTCGTTAATAAAGAAAAGCGCTTCTTGGGAGGCAACCCAAGTTTTATTTGCTTTGTGTGTTTATTTATTTGTTTGTTTGATTTTATTTGTTTCCGTATGTGTGTTTAAGTTTTATTATTATTGATTCATGTTAAAAACTAATTTGTGAAAATGCTTTATCTTGTTTTTAACTTCGTCTTAACTACATATAAAGGTATTTTGCAAAAGTTAAGTGTAAGGGAAATCTAAATCGGTTTATTAGAACACAAATGAACATGAATCGTAATAGTAATAAATGAACATACATATTAGTATTTGTTTGAGTCAAATGCTTGTATCGAGTCATAATGATGTTTTGCAGGAATCCCAGGAAGTAAGGTATAGGTTTTTCCAAAAATTTTCCGGAAACGTAACATGAGAATTCTGTCAGATCATTTCTGACGACGTCAGGCTTTACAACCTGACGGCGTCAGGTTTAATTTTCTGAAAATTTTTGAAAGTTTTGTTTTCATAAAAAGTTTTTATTAAATCTCTAACTTATAATCTCCAGGAATCTGCAAAATAATCATTCCACAAGCATTATATCCTTATATAGAAATTATCTCGACGATGTTATGCAGGTTTTCGTGTTTGTTTTATCAGGTTTAACAGGTTATTTTGGACAAGGAGATGTATGTGGAATCAAGCTTTTGGCGATGCTTTAGTCTTGGAGCTTCTACATTCACTTGGAAGAAGATCTAACCATGTTACCTTTTTTATCCACCGAACGAATCAGGGGAGTATTTGATTTCATTCTTTTACCTTATTTACTTTTACATCTTGTTATTTGAACATTGGGGACAATGTTCATCTTAAGTGTAAGGGGGGGTAAAATACGATACTTTAAAGAATGCTATTACGCTTGATTTTTGTTTGTTTAATGGTAGATGTGTAATAAAACTGAGAGAAATACCTGTTAGGGCAATTTTAGTGCCAAATTTAAAATTTTTTACAACATCTAGGAGTGAAACTTTGATCTTAATGAGCGTCTCATGGATAGGGAATTGTATGACTAGCACAAAAACCATACCACTCAAAAATTTCCACCCCAAATATGTGAGGTTCGCCTTTAGATCTTTAGGAAAAAGCATTCATTGTTGGTGCTTATGAGTGTACCGGTAGTTTATAGATTCTAGAACTTGCGTTTGTGATGCATACTGAGACCGCTAGTGAGACTACATTCGTGTAGTTAGATTTACTACATGATAAGAGGCATTAGGATTAACCCATTGTTTTACACCTGTGTTTTTGTTATAATTACATTGGCTACATTGGTCAAGTAATTCTCCCACACCCTTTGCGTTGTACTCATTTTTAGTACACGATACCCCTAGTACACCCCTCAGAGCCTATCTTTTCGTTTCGACCTTTAAGCATTTTACTTAAAGGAAGAATTTGTTTACACCCCACTTAAATGTACACCCAAATCGCCTTAGCCTACCTTGTATGCACTCATTTTTAGTGCATTATTGTGACAACATTTGTTTAAACCCTTAGTTAATTATCTAATTGATTACATGGTTGCTAAGTCAAGTCATATCCTTGTACATATTGTTTTGGGACGATTGGGACTCATGGGTAAAGTACTAGTGTAATGAAGTAATGGGGAATAACATCATTTATTACCCCCATATGTGCTAAATATTTTAAAAGTACTCCAAGTTTTTCAATTATCTTAATTCGAGTCATTAGAATAGTTATTTGTAAAGTTATGTAAAAATTCAAGTGTAAGGGGAATGCAACGCCCCTATGATGTATTATTTTGGATGGTAGGGCAAAAGTGTATGAAAAAACAAAAAAAAAAAAAAAAAAAAAAAAAAATCAAAAAAATCAAGAAAAATACAAAAAAATGAGAAAAAGAAAAATAGAAAAAACATACGGACTACCATCCCGTTTCATTTTATGTTTATTTTATATTTTTGTTATTTTGTTTTTAGCTTAAGATTGAGTCGAGTCTTGGCTTAGCAACATTGTATAGTACATGTAATTAATCAAGATCTTTAACTCGCCACCAGTAAAATATTCTTTATCCAACAAAACCGTGTTTATCATATCCCTACACCTAACGTTATAACCCATTTAAAAGCCCTCTTTGATAGTTTATCTTAGGTGCTTACGCCTAGTGGAGGAGGTTTTCGATCCTTTCCCAAGCCTATGGTAATCTATTTGCTATGACAGGTAGTGAGAGATATTATCCGTTTTCATTTATGAGATTTATTTTGATGACACTTGAGAGATGTGAGTATCTAAACACTACTTGTGAGGTGCTAGTTTGTAATCTCCGTGCTTATTATGATTAAAGTGGAACGAATATTTGTTGTAATTACTTTTATGTTAGCATTAAATGACCCCTAACTTGTATTTTGATTAGAATAAAAGCGCATTTGCTTGAGGACAAGCAAATCTCAAGTGTAAGGGTATTTGATGAAGCGAAAAGTGTACCGCTTTTAAGGGGTCATTTAAGCCCTAAATCGTATTTATTTGATCAAATATTGCCCTAAATCGTTCCTTTTGTCATTTTAGGTACTTTTGAGGAGAAATCTGGAAAAGGAGGCATTTTGGACGTTTTTGGAGCATAAAAGTGAAGAAAACGACAAAGTCTCAAAATTGTGCTGGAAATTACCTTTGACGGCGTCAGGATTTGTTCTGGACGGCGTCATGGCTTGGCAAAAGTGGTGGATGTGAAAATTACTCATGATAAGCCAGAGAAATTTGCATGGAATTCTGACGGCGTCACGCTTTAATGTGATCAAGGTCGTCACGGCTTAATTTAAAGAGGGACGGCGTCACCCCTAAGTCTGACAGCGTCAAGCCTTGATAAGCCAGAACGGATTTTGGAGAGCTAAAGAGGGACGGCGTCAAGAAGGCCATCCGGGAACCCTAAAAGCGGCGAGGTGACGGCGTCACACTCCATAACGTGACGCCGTCAGATCTGAAAGTCTATATATAGTTTTGCAATTTTTTGTCATTGGTGTGGAACTTATTGGGGAACTTTGTGTGTGAAAACCCTAAGACGATTTTAGCAGCTTTTTCAAGGCTTTTTGCCTTGAGATCTTCCATGTTACATTGAAGATAAGTTATCAATTAATCATTCAATATGTCTATGTGTTGTTTGATTCTATCTTGTTCTTGTCTTTTGTTTAACATGTTAGGCTAGATTTATCTTGTGTTTGCTTAGATCTAATGAAACCTAGCTATTTATTATTGGTTACTAGTGTGTTATTAGTTGTATTGGATGATTGTTCATCTATGTTAGGCTTAAGAAAACTGTCTAACTTCCTATTCGGTAACTTGCTTGAACGTCTTAAGAAACATGAACCAATGCGTACTAAAGGTTTTTATGGTTGTATTTAATGCACAAGCGAATTCTAGTGATCCCATGTTAGGAGCTTCCTAGCCGGCTCGACATAGGAGTGAAGTAGGAGCTTGTAGAGTTGGGGAAGTACGTACGCCACCCCACGATTGGTATTAAGGAATACACCCATCATCCACGCAATTAATACACACTAATCAACCGGTAAAAGATAGTTAGGGAGTAAGGAAATCTAAGTAAACACATTTCTCTCTACATAAGTTCTACCACCTTTTCATTTTCTGTTATTTTATTTTATTTGCATTCGTAGTAATTTGGGTTAGTTGACTAGCAACTAATTCCGCCCACTCTTTCAAACCCGAGATTTTACTTGCTTTAATCAAAATATAAAAACAAAAAAAGAATCTTCTCTCACCCTTAGACCTATTAGAGTAGTTTTTCATACCTAACGAACACTATTCCCTGTGGAGAACGATCAATCCCCCGTACTTACCACTACACTATACTACATCGGTCAGGTACACTGCCTGGTGGGGTTGTAAGCCTCTTGAGATCCCTCGAGAGGTAAAACCTGTTGTAAGGTTGCAAAACCACGCATCAGTTGTCATATCTCCATGGTGGTTTCAAGATGGTTTAGCACTAAACCGTGGGTGTGTTTCTCGGTTTGGTCATTTGGAAGAGATATAAGGACGATTTGCAAGATCTAGGTATGGGAAATGAGAAGATTTTTGGTGTTAAAAACTATGGTAGTTGACCACCTTATGGTTCTTGTGATTAACCGGCGGGTAAAGGGATTAGGAGGGGAACAATTAGTACAATGACAAGATTAGTATCTTGTTAACTTAAGTGTGTATATCTTGCGTTTGGTTCGGTTTGGTTATGTTCCAACGAGAGGCCAAAGAAAAGAAAATAGATGTTGTAGTTGGTCCTTGTGTGTCGTTTCATAGTAAACACAAGGGGGAAGCAATTTAGTGAAATGGAATTGGTGTTGTGTTTGTGTTCGATTCACAGTAAGCAACAAAGAGAAGAGAGTTTTGGTAATTTGTTTGTGTAACTTAGTTTATGTATGTGGGCTTGAGTGTGTGATCCAAAAGAGAAAAGAAAACAATGGGGCGTGGGCTTGTGTGATGATCCGGCCCAAAGGAGAAAAGAAAGAAAAGTGGAGGTGGGCTTGGGTGGTAATCGGCCCATGTGTAATGAAAGAAAGAAAATTTATTAAGTATAGTTAGTTATGTATTTGGTGCAATGATTTGTGATATTCGTGTATTCGTTTGTTAATACATTCGGTGTAGTAATTTGTAATGTTCGTGTAATCTTTATGGTCGGTACGCAAGTGAGCTATTCAGGGGAATTCGAGTTTGTTGGGGAAATCTGGTGATCGTGTCATATATATCTTATATAAATAAATAAAATATAACCCGTATAAAAGGTTACTTATCATAAATTGAGATTATTCAGTGTTTAACATTATTAATGACAAGGGATTTTTACGAGGGGTTACATTACCTACCCGTTAGACTGGATTCGTCCTGAATCCTAAAATGTGGTAGTTGTCGGGGTTGTTTCATCAAACAAGTGGGGGTAGGTAGAACGGATTGTGTCTTCGCGTTCCCATGTGTACTCCGGTCCTCTCTTAGAGTTCTATCTGACTTTGACTATGGGAATACGGCTTTGCTTTAGTTGTTTGACGCCTCTATCTAAGATTTCCATTGGTTCCTCAACGAAACTTAGTTTGTCGTTGAGTTGGATCTCTTTCAGTGGTACGACCAAAGTTTCGTCAGACAAACATTTCTTCAGGTTTGATACGTGAAAGGTGTTGTGTACTCTACTAAGCTCTTCAGGGAGTTCGAGCTTGTATGCTACAGGACCAATCCTCTCTAGGATCTTAAATGGTCCAAGATATCGTGGATTTAACTTCCCGCGCTTCCCAAATCTAATCATTCCTTTCCAAGGAGATACTTTCAACATGACTCGATCTCCAACTTGGAATTCCATAGGCTTTCTTCTCACATCGGCATAACTCTTCTGTCGATCTCGGGCGGCTTGTAAACGTTGCTTGATTTGGAAAATCTTTTCGGTGGTTTCGTGTACGAGTTCGGGTCCTGTGATTTGTGCATCTCCGACTTCGGTCCAACAAATAGGTGATCGGCATTTTCTACCATAAAGTGCTTCGAATGGAGCAGCTTTAATGCTAGCGTGATAACTATTGTTATACGAGAACTCTGCTAACGGTAAGTGTTTATCCCAACCTTTTCCAAAATCGATCACACATGCTCGTAGCATGTCCTCCAAGGTTTGGATAGTTCTTTCTCTTTGACCATCGGTCTGTGGGTGGTAGGCGGTACTCACATCTAACCGAGTATTCAAAGCTTTTTGCAATGATTGCCAAAATCCAGACGTGAAACGACTATCTCGATCTGAGATGATGGAAACCGGCACTCCATGCCGTGAAACTATTTCCTTCAAATATAATCGTGCAAGGGTATTCATGTCGTCGGTTTCTTTTATTGCTAAAAAGTGGGCGGATTTAGTGAGGCGGTCAACTATGACCCAAATGGTGTCAATTCCACTCGATGTCTTAGGTAGTTTGGTGATGAAGTCCATTGTGATCCTTTCCCATTTCCATGTTGGGATTTCCGGTTGTGTCAACATTCCGGACGGCCTTTGGTGTTCTACCTTTACTCTAGCACACGACAAACATTTTCCGACATACATGGCGATATCGGCCTTCATGTTTGGCCACCAATACAACTTCTTGAGATCCTGATACATCTTATCAGATCCCGGATGAATGGAATATTTCGTCTTGTGGGATTCGTGCATGATAAGATCACGCATTCCTCGGTGAAGTGGAATCCATGCTCTGTCGCCGAAACACAACGTACCGTCTTATTTTCTCACAAAGCCATTCTCGATCTCCGGCATCCTATGAATTCTCTCATTCGGTCTGTTTTCTTCCTTCAGGGCTTCGGCCTGAGCTTCCAAAATCTTTGCCGGCAATGGTGAATTAACTGTCATTCCCAATGATCTGACTCTAAGGGGTTTGATTCGTTCCTTTCGGCTTAAGGCATCAGCCACAACATTTGCCTTTCCAGGATGATAACAAATCTCACAATCATAATCACTAAGTAATTCTAACCATCGGCGTTGTCGCATGTTTAACTCCTTCTGATCTAAAATGTGTTGAAGACTTTTGTGATCGGTATATACCGTGCACTTGGTACCATACAAATAGTGTCTCCACATCTTAAGAGCGAATACTACTGCTCCCAATTCAAGATCATGAGTCGTGTAGTTCTTTTCGTGGGTTTTGAGCTGTCAGGAAGCATAGGCGATAACTTTACTCCTTTGCATTAACACGGCTCCTAGTCCTTGAATTGATGCGTCGCAATAAACCACGAAGTCTTCACTTCCTTCAGGTAATGCTAATATTGGTGCTTCGCAAAGTTTCTGTTTCAAGAGTTGAAAAGACGATTCTTGTTTTTCTCCCCATTCAAACTTCTTCTTCTTCTGGGTTAACTCTGTCAAAGATTTTGCGATTTTTGAGAATCCCTCGATAAATCTTCGATAGTACCCGGAAAGTCCTAAGAATTGCCGTATCTCTGTGGGATTTGTAGGTGACGCCCAATCTTTTACTGCTACGATCTTTGCGGGATCCACGTGAATGCCTTTACTATCAATCACGTCTCCTAGAAATTGCACCTTTTCGATCCAAAATTCACACTTGGAGAATTTAGCGTACAACTCCTCCTTCTTGAGTAGTTCAAGAATGGTCTTCAAGTGTTCAGCGTGCTCTTCCTTGTTGCGTGAGTAGATGAGGATATCATCAATAAATACAATCACGAACTTGTCCAAATATGGCTTGCACACTCGATTCATTAGGTCCATAAACACAGCTGGTGCGTTCGTCAGACCAAATGGCATCACTTGGAACTCGTAGTGCCCGTAACGTGTACGAAAAGCGGTCTTCGGTATATCTCCCTCTTTAACTCTCAGCTGATGGTACCCTGACCTTAAATCAATCTTCGAGTATACACTCGATCCTTGTAGTTGATCAAACAGGTCGTCGATCCTAGGCAGCGGGTATCGGTTCTTTACGGTGAGTTTGTTCAACTCGCGATAATCGATGCACATCCGGAAAGATCCATCCTTCTTCTTAACAAACAGCACCGGAGCTCCCCATGGTAAAGAACTCGGGCGTATGAATCCTTTATCTGACAATTCTTGTAATTGCTCAGACAATTCTTTCATCTCGGATGGTGCTAACCTATAGGGTGCTCATGTCACTGGTGCTGCTCCTGGCACTAGCTCGATCTGAAATTCTACTTGTCGGGTTGGTGGAAGACCAGGCAAGTCTTCGGGAAATACGTCGGGAAAATCTTTAACTATCGGCACATCTTCTAGTCGCTTCTCCTCCGACTTCTTCTCGGTTACTTGTGCCAAAAATGCAAGACATCCTCGGTCGATATACTTCATCGTTTTGAAGCACGATATGATACTTAGTCGAGTCTTACTCCGTTCGCCACGGACTATTAAAGTTTCTCCTTCACATGAGATGTGAACAACTTTCTCGTCGCATATAATCCTAGCGTGGTTCTTGGATAACCAATCCATGCCGATGACTACGTCGAAACTACCAAGTTGAATGGGCATGAGGTCTATGTCGAATGGTTGGTTTAGTAAGAGTAAGGTGCAGTTTTGAATTACGGTGTTAGTTTCCACTAGTTTGCCGTCGGCTAGTTCGATTTCGTAGGTGGCGTTCAGTTTAGTCGGGGTAATATCAAGTAAAGACGCAAAAGTAGTAGACACAAAACTTTTGTCGGCTCCAGAATCAAATAAAACTTTAGCAAGATGGTTATTAATGGAAAACGTACCCGTCACAACATCGGGTTGGTTACTTGATTTGGACACTGATTCTTGTAGTGTCCCTTCTTTTCACATCCATGGCATACTATGGCCACTGGTTGCAAGTTGGCTCCTGTGGCCTTGCAGTCTTGGGTTTTGTGTCCGGTTTCCTGACATTTTCCACATCTGGCAAAACAGGGTCCATGGTGGTGCAACTTACATCGGTTGCACATGGGAGCGGGTCCAGCATAAACTCCAGTTCTAGTAGGTGTGGCAATGTAAGCTCTTGCAGTTTCCTGCCGGCGGTTCTGTCGGTTGTGATGGTGGTTTCGACTTTGCTGGTAGCTTTGAGTGCTGTTGCGGTTGTGGTTGTGGTTGTGGTGAGAGTTGCTGTTGTTGTGATGGCCTCTACGATCATCAAACTTCCTTTTGTGATCGTTGCCTCCTTGCGTCTGATTACGCTTAATTTCCCTCTCAAGCAATTTCTGAGCAGTCTCCATTGCTTCCTCCAGAGTCTGCGGTTTGGATACCGTAACAATCCCTTCAATACATTTGGGTAACCCTTCAACATATCTCTCTAATGTTTTCTCGAAATCCGGCACCTTAGTTGGGCATAGTATTGAGAGCTCTTGGAATCTCCTATCATAAGCCCTAAGATCATATCCTTTTACCACCAAGCGGTCAAACTCATCTTCCAACTTTCGAATTTCGGTGCGAGGACAATACTTCTTCAGCATCTTCTGTTTAAACTCAGCCCAAGGAAGTTGGTAAGCCCTGTCGTTACCCATTTTATGAGCAGTGGCGTTCCACCATTACAGTGCGTCATCTACCAAAGTGCCAGTAGCAAAGTTTACCTTGTCGCTTTCTGCACAGCCACTCCAAGTAAAGACAGTCTCTGAGCGCTCAAACCATCGAGCTAACTCTGTCACTCCTTCGGTACCTTTAAATGTTGGTGGTTTGCAGCTCATGAACTCCTTGTATGTGCACTTGCGGGTTGCAACTGGCTCACTTTCGGCAGTGGGCCTTGTTGCACTGCCGGTAGGAGTCGTGGCTGCAGCTTGAGCTATTAATGCAGCGGTCACGCTCTCCGTGATCAATCGGCGGATCTCCTCCGGGGTCATGATCGATCCGGCGACTGCTTCTGTGGTTCTGTTGCGGGTAGCCATGTTCTAACAATGACACAAGAACATATATTTAGGTTTTACGGTCAATATAATCAAGTGAGGTATCATAATTGTCCTTATAATAGTAGCATACAAACATCATCATAAGCAAAATCATCATAATTAATCATCACGACATGTCTGAATACAATCACAACACACATGGAATAATATGGTGACGTATAAAAGAAAATCACAACACATAAATGAAGAAAGCAACTATAACATAGATCAATATTGGTATATAGTAATCATAACCAACAATGAGTTTTAATAATTTTGATACATTGTTTCCAAAAGAACAATACAATACAAGATTATTAATGCCACGCAGGGCAAGTTAAGATGTCACTACTACAACAATACATGGCTAATCTATGAAGTGCCAGGTGCATCTCCAGGTCCGTGCTGTAAACCTCTAACTGTCTCAGTCAACTCATCCATCCTCTGGTCTCTGACTCTCTCTCTAGTCTGTATCTCTCCAATCGTACCTCTGAGAGTGTGAATGGTACTGTGGGCTACGGCCAGTGCCTCAGTCTGATGCTCAATCATCTGCTGCTGTATCGCTACCATATCTCTCAGTTGCTGTGTCTCATGACTCTGCGTATCCATCCGATATCCAAACTCAGCAACGGTCTCTCTAACCTCCTCTAACTGGGTACCAAACAGATCAAACACCTCCTCCATAGCTATCCTGCCCACCACGAGGTTCTCGACCTCCTCCTGAATGTTCTCGACTCGCTCGAGAGATATATCGTCGATCAAACTCAGCAACTCATCAACACGATCCTCATGCCGGGCCAGTCAGGCAGCCAGTAGTGGGATGGTGTGGTGGATAGGCTCTCCGGTGACTGGGAGGACAGCTGATGAACACTCTCCCAACTCTGAAGCTCTAGGGGCTCCCTCCTGAAGTCTCCAATGACGAATGAAATCTAACAGGAATGACCATCTACGGGCATCAACTCTCCTATGTGGTCTAGGGTAAGCTGCTGCCTCAGTAGCAATCTGAACGTAGGGGTTTGATGGTGAATGACTCATGGGATGTGCTCTCTCAGAAGAGGGTATGGGAACACTCTGAGCACGCATGAGTGATGATGTAGGAGATGGGATGGGGGATGATAAAGGAACAGTGGTGGTCTGGGTGTAGAACACAGTAGGTGGTGGCATGGGAGATGGTGAATCCTCTGGTGAGAGTGGTGATGTCGGGAGCATATAAGGATAGGGCTGTGGTACTGATGGTGATGGCTCGGGGGAACTTTGTGGTGGTGTAGCTATGAGAGCTGGTGGCGGTGGTACTAGAGCTGGTGGGGTACGTACTCGTTTCCGAGCAGTGTAAATATAGGTGAAACTGTTAGGGCCGTACTTGAATCTCTTCCTAAAAGGAGCTGGCTCATAAGGCTGGAGGACTCTAACTCGCTTGCGCCGGCGGACCGGTGCAGGCGGGGGTGGTGGTGGAATGGATGCAGCCAAATCAGATGAGTCCGAGTCAGATGACTCGTCGTCAGCCTCCGATCCAGAGGGGTAGTGGGGTGTCAAAGCTCGGTGTGGTGGTGGTGAAGGACAATCATCAGCAGCTAGGAACTGCTGTGACTCGTAGTACTGATCAAGGGTCAAAGGTCCATAAGCAAGTGAAGATGAAAGTGGGATAGTGGGTGAGATAACTGGTGTCGAAGCGACTTCACCCTCCTCAAAGGGCTCCGTCTCTCCAGATACATCCCCAGATGGGACAATAGATGGGATAGCAGGTGAAATGGGTAGGGTGCTATCGGTGTCAAAGTCGGATAAAATGATAGTGGGGATAGAGGGTGATGCTAGTAGTGCGTCATCACTGTCAGAAAGTATGATGATGGGGGGTGACATGGTACTGTAATATCCCAATAATAATACGTGTAAGTCATTAATAATATAAACATGCATTAATCATAATAGCATTTGTAGGTGATCAAATTTATTCGTTAGATATACATAATCTGCCAAGCAAATCTCAATGCAAATATAATAACATTCGTAGGTGATAAAATTTATTCGTTATGCATAATCTGCCAAGCAAATCTCAATGCAAGTACTTGTAGGTGTTGGCACGGAGGGCATAGGGTGGTAGAGTTTTTTTAAAAAAATGGTCCTTTTAGAAATCGCGGTTATAGTCCAATGTTTTAAAAATCAATTGGTTCTCTATAACCTTGTCTCAAATGCCAATCTGTAACACCCCGTAAATTTTTAAATAGCAGCGGAAGACTTAAACGGGGTATTACCAACTAGATCATAGTCATAAGTATAGATTTTTGATAAAAAGGGAAATTTTATATCATTCAATGAAAACTCAATATTCAGAGATTACATATTTGTTATCAAAAGGGGTAGTAGTTCACAAAAGTGATGATGAGTTTGAAAAGAATGATATACTTATTTGAAATAAAGGTGGGTCTTTTCTCCATGCCCGTGCCAACTCCGTGCTTGAGATTTCTTTAATTACCTGAGATAAACATGCTTAAAATGTCAACACAAAGGTTGAGTGAATTCACAGTGTTTTATTTGTAATAGTTTGAACACAAGATAAATAGTAGTGAAAACAATGATATTGCAGGGGTAATAATCAAATAGATATATATTGCACTAAGCCTCATGAAACGCAAACCTTAACGTGTAGGGGTAGTAATAATAAATATCCCAATCATAGCAATGATATGGGTGATAAATGCCCTGGTGTAGGAGTTTTGCCATACTCAAATTCGAATAAAGTGCATTTGTCTATCAATCCGGCTAACACTATGGCTATCTATCCGGCTAGTACAAATGGGATGTCAACTTCCAATAGATCTATTCACGAAATTCGCGTTCACTCGCAAGTGATTAATGGTTCATGATAAAGGGACTTTTAAATTGGCGGGGTAATAACTTAGGCAAATGTTACTTAGCAATATCAATCAGGGAAGCATACAGAAAATACTTGTGTTCAGATTTATAGCATGTATCTCCCCACGGGATTTGAAAACATAGTAAAAAGTGGGACTATGAACTCACCTTAGTAGTGTAGTAAACGGGTAGTGAATCCAATAGTGAAATGAATAGCTCCCAACTTGCGACCTAGAATAATGTGATAAATTTAGAATATTATTAACCATTTGGTTTTAATATGGGGACATGGTGAATGTGAGACTATATGTGATATCGTGACGTATTCGGGTGACGTGGATATTCAGAGTTTTATCAAGGTGGTGACTTCAAGAGATTACGTTAAATACTCGTGTGAAATGTGAAGTTAGGAGGGTGGAATAATATAAGTATATTACTTTTGTATATTTTCATAATTATCCCTATGTTTATAAAATTGACGCATTTAACCCTCGAAGGTTAAATAATTATAAGTTTTAAATCAAAAATATATATTTACACGTTAACCCTCGATCTTCTCGTTAATTACAAAACTGCCCTTTATAGTAAGACTTATCTTTCGGACTTTTACATAATTGGTCCCCAAATCACGAAACTTTTACAAAACTAGTCCAAGCCTTTAATATTACGTTTTAAACCTTATCTTTCTGAAATGACAGATTTAGTCCTTCGACTTATACCAAAAATATTATTTACATATTCAATCTTCCTTTTATGTAATGTTACGAATTATACCCTTCCAAGTCATACTCGTTGCAAAAATAGTCCAAATGCTTATGTTTTGAAAACATTATACTTCACTTATCATTTCCTTATTTCATTTATCTCATTCGACACTTATTAAACCATATTACTCGTTTTTAACTCCTCGATAAAACCACAGTTTCGAAAATTAGTTTAGAAAATCAAATAATTTGGTTTTGGGCTCGTTAGCCCGGTTAAGGCCCATTGTGGTTTTAAAGAAAAGGGTTTCTAGCGTTCGACTGTGTGAAAAACTTAGGTCGTATCGTGTGATTTTTAAGTCGTGACTTATGCATGTTTCGTTGTCTAGATTCATCACATTTCAAGGATTCAAATGGTGTGAAATTTTATATAGGTTGTACGTGTAGTTTAAGAGTTATCGAGACATTCATGTAAGCGTATAATTTCGTGTATCCATGATTAACATATGTTGTTATATTACGTTATGTGGTGTAGCGAAGTGTGTAGACAAAAGAGTAGTGCGAATGAAGGAGAAAAGGGATGAAAACTTACGACACCAAATATGGTGGGAGGTTCGAGTGAAGAATGACGACGAGACTCTCGAATAGGATAAACCCAAGCTTCTTCAAATAAAACCCCACGATCAAAGCTATAACCCGAGTGACTTATAAAGCTTGAAGAAAACTCAAAAACCATTGCCTTCTCTCCTCCTTTCTTCGACAGGAACTTCTCAGGGAATAAGGGTGTGTTTATTTGTTTTTGTGTTTTAGGTGTGTTAACAAGATTAAAAGTGGTTTGTGTTATTTATAGCCATTCGACTCTACATATGGTAGAGGTTGACATTGTAGATATTGTACTCAAGCTAGGTTGTCATATCTCCATGGTGGTTTCAAGATGGTTTAGCACTAAACCGTGGGTGTGTTTCTCGGTTTGGTCATTTGGAAGGGATATAAGGACGATTTGCAAGATCTAGGTATGGGAAATGAGAAGATCTTTGGTGTTAAAAACTATGGTAGTTGACCACCTTATGGTTCTTCTGATTAACCGGCGGGTAAAGAGATTAGGAGGGGAACAATTTGTACAATGACAAGATTAGTATCTTGTTAACTTAAGTGTGTACATCTTGTGTTTGGTTCGGTTTGGTTATGTTCCAACGAGAGGCCAAAGAAAAGAAAAGAGATGTTGTAGTTGGTCCTTGTGTGTCGTTTCATAGTAAACACAAGGGGGAAGCAATTTAGTGAAATAGAATTGGTGTTGTGTTTGTGTTCGATTCACAGTAAGCAACAAAGAGAAGAGAGTTTTGGTAATTTGTTTGTGTAACTTAGTTTATGTATGTAGGCTTGAGTGTGTGATCCAAAAGAGAAAAGAAAACAATGGGGCGTGGGCTTGTGTGATGATCCGGCCCAAAGGAGAAAAGAAAGAAAAGTGGAGGTGGGCTTGGGTGGTAATCGGCCCATGTGTAATGAAAGAAAGAAAATTTATTAAGTATAGTTAGTTATGTATTTGGTGCAATGATTTGTGATATTCGTGTATTCGTTTGTTAATACATTCGGTGTAGTAATTTGTAATGTTCGTGTAATCTTTATGGTCGGTACGCAAGTGAGCTATTCAGGGGAATTCGAGTTTGTTGGGGAAATCTGGTGATCGTGTCATATATATCTTATATAAATAAAAAAAATATAACCCGTATAAAAGGTTACTTATCATAAATTGAGATTATTCAGTGTTTAACATTATTAATGACAAGGGATTTTTACGAGGGGTTACACATTTTTATACATATATTTATGTACATATTTTTATACACGTTTTTATACACATGTTTTTATACACACATTTTTATACACGTTTTTATACACACATTTTATAAACGTTTTTATACACATATTATATAAACGTTTTTATACACATATTTTTATACACGTTTTTATACACATATTTTTATACACGTTTTTATACACATGTTTTTATACACACATTTATACAAAACATTTTTATACACGTTTTTATAGACACGTTTTCATACATACATTTATACACACATTTTTATACACGTTTTTATACACGAGTATAGAAATTTGTGTATAAACGTGTGTATAAAACCGTGTATAAAAATATGTGTATAAAAATGTGCGTATAAATGTGTGTATAAAAACGTGTGTATAAAAGCATGTGCATAAAAACATGTGTATAAAAACGTGTATTAAAATAAGTGTATAAACGTGTGTATAAAAATATGTGTATAACTGTGTGAATAAAATGTGCGTATAAATGTGTGTATAAAAACATGTGTATAAAAACATGTGCATAAAAACGTGTGCATAAAAAACATGTTAATAAAAAACATGTGTGTGTAAAAACGTGTATAAAAACATGTGTATAAATGTGTGTATAAAAAATGTGTGTATAAAAACGTGTGTATGAAAACGTGTATAAAAATGTGTATAAAAACGTGTATAAATTTTAAAGATATTTAGAAAGAAAAAAAAATTAATAAGAAAACCTTTTTTTTCTTTTTTTTTAGTTTTTTTAGAAAAAATAAATAAATAAAATAAAATTTGAGTTAAGTATAAACGGTCGTTAGTATAAAGGACTAACAGTGCAAATATTTGTTGCAAACGGTCGTTAGCTAACGGAAAAAACTAACGACAGTTAGTCTCAGGGACCAAAACCGTTATGGGTCGCAACTAGGGCTATTCACGAGCCGAGCCGAACCGAGCGAGGGTCTGCTCGAACTCGGCTCGAATTGAAACCGAGCAGCTCGGCTCGGTTCAAACTTAATGAAACGAGCAGAAAACCATTGCTCGAGCTCGCTTGGTTTAAAACCGAGCAGCTCGGCTCGGCTCGAACTCGCTTGGTTTAAAATTTAGTACAAAGACTTCGAATTATATCACGACTAAAATAATAAAATACACACTTTTGTTTAAAAACGTAACTAAAAAGATTGACGATTTCAGAAACTAGCAATTATCTTGCTTAGCAAATATATAAAAAATCATGTATAAGGGTGTGTTTCAGACTTCAGGATGAGTTTATGTTTTTAGAGTTCGATTTTCGAAAGCATAGTTTTAAAAGCTTTTGACCATTAGCTTTTATTTTAAAAGCAACTTAAAGTATCATTTGAGTTGAAATAACTAGTTTGCATATAGTTTTATGTTATTTTATATTTAAAACATTCAACTATTATCTTATCGAGTATGCGTTAAAAAAAACACTAACGGATAGTGTGTACGTGTACGTCTTTGGATTTTAGATGGACTTTTAATTGGGCTAAGTGTTATTTGGGCTAAATACAAAAATGTTAATCCATAAATCTAATAGAATGATAGTTACAAGATAAATTTATATTTATATAAATACATACATATATAATATATATAATATATTTATATATAATAAAAATATTCGAGCCGATCCGAGCCGAGCAGACCTTTGCTCATGCTTGGCTCGTTTACAAACCGAACCGAGCGGAGCGGCTTGTTTACAATCGAGCGACGGATCGAGCGAGCAATTTCCGAGCAATTTTCGAACGAGCGGCAAGCGGCGAGCGCTTTGAACGGCCCTAGTCGCAATCATAGGGACTGGATCCGTTAAAAAAAAGTTTATGGACTAAACCCGTAAAACTCGACAAACCACAAGGACCATTTATGAAATTAACTCTTTTTTTATGAACCATAAATTTTAACCATAGGTTGTGCATGAAGTTTTTTGCTATGGTTAGAACTGGCAGCATTAGCTAGTGTATTTTTTTAATCAGATTTAACGATTTATCAGCATATAGTGTTGAACGTTGAAACCCCGTTTTATTGATATGGTACTTATAAAGATAATACATAAAAACCCTAAAGGACCCGAACAAACAGACGGGCTCGGGTCTTATAATTTGTTGCCTAATACCCTCCTGCAGTTCGAGCGGCGAAATCACCAAAGCTCGAACTGAAGCAAAAGAAAGATAAACTGAGATAAACATTAAGATAGTATGTGGATAACTGTCGAGACTTATAACGAAGCTTGAAGGCTCGTCTGATGGTGTGTCACACCCCAAAAATCGGGTCCAGCGGAAGCATTCGTGTCACTGGGGTGCTACTCAATTGGTATCACAACACAAGGTACAAAGAACGGTTTTACCTTAACCATTTAAAATGAAATTCATTTACAAAAATGTTAAATTTACATAATTCAAGAGTAGTGTGGAAATAGGCCCATAAATAAGTAAAGCGGTCCAAAATATAAATATCAGAGTCGTCTATGACCATGCCCCTTGCCAAGCGCCTCCAGATATAAGCTATCATCTAAAACCTGAAAATACATGCTAAAAAGGTCAGCTTACGCTGGTGAGTTCATAGATTTTAGTTTAAAAAGCATGGTTGAACCAAAAGGTTTTCAAGTTCAAATCATCGTTCGCAAGCAAGTCAAGTCTAGCATAGGTCCACACTGCCTAAATCACAGTTCTAACACCAAATCCACAAGTAATAACATAGTCAAAGCATCTCGAACCATAATCAATCATACAGATACTACACACATATAGTGATGCGCCAACTGAGCCCAAAATGTTCCTCATACTCATAACCAAAATCACGTGGGGAGCTACCCCGATAGATCTATCAACACGTAGGCTCTCAACAGAGAGTTAACAGTTACACCAACTGAACCTATAACACGTAGGCTCTCAATAGAGAGTTAACAGTTACACAAACTGAACCTATACACGTAGGCTCTCAACAGAGAGTTAACAGTTACACAAACTGAACCTATACACGTAGGCTCTCAACAGAGAGTTAACAGTGGCGCCGTCATGTACTCACAAAACAAACATGTCACAGCATATAATCACATCATCACACGTATATGTACAAAATCATGTAACACAGTAGTTCACAGTATAAAAACGTTTGTAAATCATTGAGTTTAGTGAAAAACACGAGCATGTATTCTCCCCCAAAACAGTTATAAAACAAGTAAAAGTAGGGGCCATGAACTCACCTTAGCCACAACAATGCAAAGATCACAACTGACACGACTGGCATCTAGAAGCGAGACACAACGGTCTCAAGACATACGGCACGACGAAACACGGAGGTGCAAGCACAGCGGTACACAACGGTCTATGATCGGCACAACCTAATACGCATACAATTATCTCAAAACACGTCTCGCAAAATAATAAAGTCTATAAAAGACAATGTGTCATAGTTTTCGTGGATTACTCAGTTTTCAAAACTTATCAAAAGTTTAGTATAAACGTTTCGTGTGGTGTGGTAAGAAGACATAGACTCGACGTACAACTCACGCCAAAAGAAAAGACATCAACATAGTCGAGAGAATACTGACGAGAACTCAAACCAAGGAAGACAAACTTAGGAGTTAACGACAAACAAACACCTCAAATAAAATAACTTAGTTTGTACGTTTCGGCGTTTACTCTGTTATCCCCAAATAACTTGTATAAAACATAAACGTTTTATAATAAGAATTGAGTTAATTTAATAAAACTAGTTCTTCTCGAGTCGTCGAGACTTGGTTAAATCAAAACTGAAATTTACAATATTTAACAAGTTTATTTCTCGTATCAATGTCCAATATTCATAAATAACCGAATATGCTAAGCTTTATTAAAAAGAAATAATAATGTTTTAACACAACAAACATCCATTTTAATTTGTTGGGCTTACTAGTCCACTCATCACCAAATAACACAACACAACCGATTGGGCCTTGGCCCGTGACCAAATCAAACGCACCCTGATTAGTTGAAACAACACACCAACAAACAAAACAAGTTCTCCCATAAAAATCAACTACTCGTATTGCTTGTTTTCATTGTCTGTGTAAAGATATTAGTAAAAAAAAAAGACCACCTGGTTCCAATGTTTAAACTAATGCCTATATCTAAAACTATTGCTAAAATATAATAATCTAAACAATTGGAGCTATAGTGGTGCATAAAATCTAAACAATGTTTAAACTTCTCATATTGCTTGTTATGGTGAGCTGTTTTTCCATTAACACGAACCACACAAACACCCATGTGTTATTATCGTTTTCACCAAACTAAGACAACCTACCGTGGGTAACCTCATCGACCCGAGACGAAACAGAAATCAAACAACAACAGATTCAGTAACCTCAATGAACACAACCACCCGACAATCATTTCTTACCACACGAATCATTTCCAAAACAGGTTTTAAAATCCATCTTTCAAGATTTCTTTGCCACACGAAACTTTTAGTAATTGTTTTTATAACATGTTTTAATTCAGTTTTTAATTCACGAATCAGTGACCTCATTTCATAATCAGTTTTAAATCCACGAAACATATGACACAACAATCGGTTTAAACCAAAACAATAGATAACCAATGGATTTCTCGATTTACCATGTCGAGTAAAACAAAGAGAACGAGGTGGTGGTGGCGAAGCTGCTTCGATGGTGGCAGGAAAGGGAGGAAAAGACGGCGGCTGTGGTGATGAGCACGAACCAAACAAAACTCAGAAATCTCCAACACACGATCTATACACGATACTTACCATTTGTGTTGCCGGAATACTCGCCGGAAAGATCATAGTTATCGAGAACGAGGGGGTTTCTTGGCGCGTGAATTATGTGGAAATGATGAGAAGGGTGAGAGGATTAAAGTGGTGGTGGCGGTGTGGTAGGGTGAGCGGCGGTGGTGGCCGGATGGCCGGATTTGGTCGCCGGATTTTATTAGAGATGAGAGAGAGATGGGAGTGGTGATAATGTCGGCTGGAAGCAAATAAAATGAAACATGTAACCCTAAAATTTTATAAGTGGGTATTTATAGTGTGAGGGTAGGACTAAGCACAAACCCTAACGCGCCCTCAGGGACTAAAACTGTCAATTTCTTCATATTTTGAACGAAACACCAACGAGACCAATAAATCGTGTGGTAAATATTTCCCGAGCACCCGAAAGTTATTCCATAATTTTTAAAATAGCTTTTCCATTAATTTTGATTATAAATACATGTAGCTTTATTTCTCGTTGCCCGAATAAATTAATATTCGCGTTTAGAATAATTTTTCCAATAAAACGATTATTCATACGCCTCGTTTCTCTCGAATAATAAAAAAAAATCAAAACAAATCGTCGGTTGTGCCAGTACACGTTGTGTACAAATTTTCACGTTTCGCGAGATAAATTCACGTTTTCAAACCAAATAAGTTCGGAAAGGATCCGTTTATGAAAAACGGGGAAAGTCTCGAATAAAAATATATTCGGAAAATTACGGGTGGTTACAGTCTCACCTCCTTAACGGAATCGCGACCTCGCGATTCAATTCAAGTTACTCGTTACGGTTGAAAAGAAATGAGTATATACACACTAGGATTCATCGTCACGTTCTCACGTGGATTCAGGACCTTTTCGCGAGCTTCGAAGAGCTCTGACGATAGCAATACGACTTTACCAAAGTCGTTCGACTTCACGGTTCATGATTTCGTTAGGTTTCCCAATCATTGCCACACTCGATTAATCAGGGAGAGGTGCGGGATTCGCTACAGAGGTCTAGCTTTTGATATAGCAGCAAAACAGCAAATCATCTTACAAAATGATTCATCAAATGATTTGTCAAGCAACTTATAGGATAATAGGAAAAACAATTTCATCATTTGTAAAATTGTAGCAAGGTCAAAATTTTGGATTTTTAGTTTGATTCATAACATCGTAACAGGAAAACAGTTCGTCATTTATAAAATGATAGTAAGATCAAAATTTTGATTTTCGTGAAATAGTAGTAAAACATTTTGTAGGATGACCGCAAATGGTCGGTAGAAAAATCAAAGGCAGTTTGTAAATTAATGGCAACACAGTTTATTATCCTATAAGAGGTTAGCAAAAATAGCTGGTGTTTCCTGAGGGACGAGAGAAAAATTCGGTGATTGTCCCAAGGAACGCGGTTCAGGTTACTCCTTAGGGTCTTAAAATTTCTGTTGGGCGTGGAATCTCTGCCAAGTAAAGAGTTTAGCGAGTTCAGAGTACAACTCTGAGGGAAGATGCTGATTGCTACAAGCAATCTATCGGTTGGATCAGTAATGTGCATATTACTTAAAGCGGGAGATACAACATTGATGGAACAGCTTCGATTGAACAACATCGATCGGAAAAATGAGCATCATCGATTGAGCACAACGCTTAGGGTAGAGGCGACTGTAACAAGACCACAACAAAACAAGGCCGAGTAACAAATCCAAATCCAGGATGACGTCCAAAATCACAAAATCAAACGACTCGAATTAAATCAGAACCAAAACCAATCCAAACATAGTCGATATCGAATCCAAACGTAATCAAAAATCGAATCCAAAAGTTCTAGAATCAAATCCAAACGTGGCCAAAATCAATTCCAAACGTAGCCAAAATTCAAAACCAAACATGGTCAAAATCAAATCTAGACGTTCCGGTAAGCTCGGACGGCTTATAGCGCTTTGAAGGGGTTACAAATAAGTAACTCGGATTCAAACGGTGCCAATCGGATCTAACTCGACCCGATGCAAAATACAGCCAGACGGCGGCAACAGGAATTCCATATAATGGAGGAGTATAGCGATGCCAAGGGCATTACGATTCATGTGGTGTTGTGATGCCAGTGTGTTGTGTGTGTTGAAGTAAAATTCCAATGTCTGTGTACCCACGCGAAATAGTACCATCCCAAAAATCAATGACCAACCCAAACATAATTCCATTACAACTACTCTAAGTATTTCAAAATTCACCTCTGAGTCGGACATAGGTGATCAGGCTATGTCCCACTGTCCCTGGTTGAATATAGGTGATCAGTCTATATTCACCCGAGGTTCAATGAATTTTGGAATACTAAGCCTAGTTACACTAGTAGTATGTCCGTTATATCCAGAATCATTCCCAAAATCACGACAAGTATACAAACACGACGTTCATTAGTGAGATTACGCAAGGAAATAGCGTAACTCAGTGACAGGTATGGTGCGTGCATAAGCATATAGAAATGCTTATAGTGAACAGCTAAAATGAGCGGATATAAAATATCCAAGAGTCGTTACACATCTCAACAAACATATAATCAAGCATCTCATCAAATAACTCATCAATCATATCATGAACATCTCATCTAATATATCATCACTATCTCGTCAAACAAAGTCATACGCGAGGCATCAGCTTGGCAGGCAGGCATGTGTCGGTCATAGGGTTAAGTTTTCGCCAAAAGTGGTTATAGTCCAGGTTTTTGAAAATAAACCCAGTTCTCTATAACCTAGGCTCTGATACCAATCTGTCACACCCCAAAAATCGGGTCCAGCAGAAGCATTCGTGTCACTGGGGTGCTACTCAATTGGTATCACAACACAAGGTACAAAGAACGGTTTTACATTAACCATTTAAAATGAAATTCATTTACAAAAATGTTAAATTTACATAATTCAAGAGTAGTGCGGAAATAGGCCCATAAATAAGTAAAGCGGTCCAAAATATAAATATCAGAGTCGTCTATGACCATGCCCCTTGCCAAGCGCCTCCAGATATAAGCTATCATCTAAAACCTGAAAATACATGCTAAAAAGGTCAGCTTACGCTGGTGAGTTCATAGATTTTAGTTTAAAAAGCATGGTTGAACCAAAAGGTTTTCAAGTTCAAATCATCGTTCGCAAGCAAGTCAAGTCTAGCATAGGTCCACACTGCCTAAATCACAGTTCTAACACCAAATCCACAAGTAATAACATAGTCAAAGCATCTCGAACCATAATCAATCATACAGATACTACACACATATAGTGATGCGCCAACTGAGCCCAAAATGTTCCTCATACTCATAACCAAAATCACGTGGGGAGCTACCCCGATAGATCTATCAACACGTAGGCTCTCAACAGAGAGTTAACAGTTACACCAACTGAACCTATAACACGTAGGCTCTCAATAGAGAGTTAACAGTTACACAAACTGAACCTATACACGTAGGCTCTCAACAGAGAGTTAACAGTTACACAAACTGAACCTATACACGTAGGCTCTCAACAGAGAGTTAACAGTGGCGCCGTCATGTACTCACAAAACAAACATGTCACAGCATATAATCACATCATCACACGTATATGTACAAAATCATGTAACACAGTAGTTCACAGTATAAAAACGTTTGTAAATCATTGAGTTTAGTGAAAAACACGAGCATGTATTCTCCCCCAAAACAGTTATAAAACAAGTAAAAGTAGGGGCCATGAACTCACCTTAGCCACAACAATGCAAAGATCACAACTGACACGACTGGCATCTAGAAGCGAGACACAACGGTCTCAAGACATACGGCACGACGAAACACGGAGGTGCAAGCACAGCGGTACACAACGGTCTATGATCGGTACAACCTAATACGCATACAATTATCTCAAAACACGTCTCGCAAAATAATAAAGTCTATAAAAGACAATGTGTCGTAGTTTTCGTGGATTACTCAGTTTTCAAAACTTATCAAAAGTTTAGTATAAACGTTTCGTGTGGTGTGGTAAGAAGACATAGACTCGACATACAACTCACGCCAAAAGAAAAGACATCAACATAGTCGAGAGAATACTGACGAGAACTCAAACCAAGGAAGACAAACTTAGGAGTTAACGACAAACAAACACCTCAAATAAAATAACTTAGTTTGTACGTTTCGGCGTTTACTCTGTTATCCCCAAATAACTTGTATAAAACATAAACGTTTTATAATAAGAATTGAGTTAATTTAATAAAACTAGTTCTTCTCGAGTCGTCGAGACTTGGTTAAATCAAAACTGAAATTTACAATATTTAACAAGTTTATTTCTCGTATCAATGTCCAATATTCATAAATAACCGAATATGTTAAGCTTTATTAAAAAGAAATAATGATGTTTTAACACAACAAACATCCATTTTAATTTGTTGGGCTTACTAGTCCACTCATCACCAAATAACACAACACAACCGATTGGGCCTTGGCCCGTGACCAAATCAAACGCACCCTGATTAGTTGAAACAACACACCAACAAACAAAACAAGTTCTCCCATAAAAATCAACTACTCGTATTGCTTGTTTTCATTGTCTGTGTAAAGATATTAGTAAAAAAAAAAAGACCACCTGGTTCCAATGTTTAAACTAATGCCTATATCTAAAACTATTGCTAAAATATAATAATCTAAACAATTGGAGCTATAGTGGTGCATAAAATCTAAACAATGTTTAAACTTCTCATATTGCTTGTTATGGTGAGCTGTTTTTCCATTAACACGAACCACACAAACACCCATGTGTTATTATCGTTTTCACCAAACTAAGACAACCTACCGTGGGTAACCTCATCGACCCGAGACGAAACAGAAATCAAACAACAACAGATTCAGTAACCTCAATGAACACAACCACCCGACAATCATTTCTTACCACACGAATCATTTCCAAAACAGGTTTTAAAATCCATCTTTCAAGATTTCTTTGCCACACGAAACTTTTAGTAATTGTTTTTATAACATGTTTTAATTCAGTTTTTAATTCACGAATCAGTGACCTCATTTCATAATCAGTTTTAAATCCACGAAACATATGACACAACAATCGGTTTAAAACCAAAACAATAGATAACCAATGGATTTCTCGATTTACCATGTCGAGTAAAACAAAGAGAACGAGGTGGTGGTGGCGAAGCTGCTTCGATGGTGGCAGGAAAGGGAGGAAAAGACGGCGGCTGTGGTGATGAGCACGAACCAAACAAAACTCAGAAATCTCCAACACACGATCTATACACGATACTTACCATTTGTGTTGCCGGAATACTCGCCGGAAAGATCATAGTTATCGAGAACGAGGGGGTTTCTTGGCGCGTGAATTATGTGGAAATGATGAGAAGGGTGAGAGGATTAAAGTGGTGGTGGCGGTGTGGTAGGGTGAGCGGCGGTGGTGGCCGGATGGCCGGATTTGGTCGCCGGATTTTATTAGAGATGAGAGAGAGATGGGAGTGGTGATAATGTCGGCTGGAAGCAAATAAAATGAAACATGTAACCCTAAAATTTTATAAGTGGGTATTTATAGTGTGAGGGTAGGACTAAGCACAAACCCTAACGCGCCCTCAGGGACTAAAACTTTCAATTTCTTCATATTTTGAACGAAACACCAACGAGACCAATAAATCGTGTGGTAAATATTTCCCGAGCACCCGAAAGTTATTCCATAATTTTTAAAATAGCTTTTCCATTAATTTTGATTATAAATACGTGTAGCTTTATTTCTCGTTGCCCGAATAAATTAATATTCGCGTTTAGAATAATTTTTCCAATAAAACGATTATTCATACGCCTCGTTTCTCACGAATAATAAAAAAAAAATCAAAACAAATCGTCGGTTGTGCCAGTACACGTTGTGTACAAATTTTCACGTTTCGCGAGATAAATTCACGTTTTCAAACCAAATAAGTTCGGAAAGGATCCGTTTATGAAAAATGGGGAAAGTCTCGAATAAAAATATATTCGGAAAATTACGGGTGGTTACATGGTGGCGGCGGCGGTTCCGGAGCATTTTTTTGGAATTTGATTACGAATTCACTGCCGCTGACGGCATAAGCTAACTCGAGGCGGTGAGAGTTATAAGCAAAACATTGAGTCATTTAATTACGAAGCCAATAGTGTTGACCTCGTCAGTTAACTCCTTACGTTTTGGGAGTCATGGTTGAAACAGTGGACTGCGTTTTTTGTTTTTGTCTTTGAAAACGGATAGCTAAGTTTTGACGGATGGCATTGAGGTGGCGGCTCAAGGTGGTCGACCTTATAATCTATTGCCTAATATAAAGGAGAGAGTAATAGACCCTTATAAGATTCCCACTGGTGATCAACAAAGTAATGTTGTGCTTCTACTAAGTCAAGTGCTTGCAAAAGCTCCTTATCGGTATATTGCATCTCTTCAAAAAGTTATTAGCTTTCTGTAGTCTTTCTGCGGCTAACACAAACAAACTCTTTTTTATCCTATGTTTTAAGGTCTTAAACTTCTCGTTTAAATGAGATAATTATACATTGTTAGAATATGATGTTCTTTTAGCTAACTGATGTATTGCCTAGCAATCAATTTTCAGCAAAAGGCATGGAAATCATATTTGTTCTAGAAACCTAGTTTGTGTTAGAGTTTTGGAAAAATATTAAATCGTGTATGACTAGAATCGAACCCGGGACTGAGGTATTGCACACTTTACGTATGAATGATCAAAGGAATAATTAATATGTATAATTGTTATATATTTTAATTATTTGGACACAAAAGGAAAAAGGAGGGGGTTGAGTGTCGAGTTTTAGAACTTAAGGAGGTTCTAGCAATAACTTGTTGGACAAGGTTAAGTGCTATATATTATGCCCTTGGAGAGCACAATATACGATCGACTAGAAGATATCCCTAACCGATTTATCAATCGGTATTCTTCAACCCACTGACAAACACAACCCTTATTGTCATCATATATGCATCGTACATATATGACATCTACAATACATGTCCTTGACTTTTCTTATTATTACTTCTATATGTATTGTACAGTATATTAAGTTAAAGGACACAACCATGTGCATGTACTGTATATGTTCTTCTTTTAATTCCTTCTTGAATAATAGATTCAAGGTTTATTGAACAAAATAGTTTTGGTTTAATAATTGTGTTCATTCACTAGCATCAACCTTTGATTGGTTATAGTACGTGTGTACATGAACTCGGATATAACTTACTTTAGTTATTCCATCTTGGATTGTGAAACAAAACGGTAAGGGGTTTCATGGTAATCCTATTCTTTGTTCAAGTGAAGTGAAGAGAAGATTGATCCTTGTTCTTGCTAGGATCTAAAAAGTACGTTAACTATTTATCATTCGGTAATACTTTATATGTGTTAAATTAAAGATCCTTGCTTCCGCTACATGCTCTTTGATGTGTTTATTTATTTAATTGATTGTCAAGTTATTTAAATTCCAACAGTGGCATCACGAGCCAATTTAACATGTAATTGTTATTACCGAAACGCATAATAAAAATCAAATCTTGATTTGGATTTACATGTTAATCGATTTGTGTTAAGTTTAGAACATAAAATATAAATCGTACATAATTTGGGGGGGGGGGGTTTCGACCCTTCTTTTATTAAAAAGTTAGTTTTGTAACCCTAAATTAGGACATGTTATGTTTATGTGTTTATTTGAATAAAGGATTACGTTACTGGTTAATCCATGATGCTTCATGCAAGGTATTCATGGATTAGGGTTTGTTTATGTGCTACATGTTTTAGATAAATCTAAAATTAGGGAAGACCTAATCTATTAAATTAATGAATCAGTTATGTGCAATGTGATATATTATTATTAAAACTTACGCGGTCAATTGTTGGCGTCTGTGGTCCATTGGGTACAATGCACTCGAAAACCAATGGGAGTTTTATTAATTATATACATAATAATTCACATAGAGATTATTAATAGAATTTATCAAAAGGTTTGCATGTGGCTATATGATTTAATAGTTAAGATTATATGCGTTATTGAGTGTTTATTTATTTTTTGTTAAATTACTTGTCTTTTTTTGTTTAAATTGTTCTTGAATTGTAAGCAAAAAGAGGGTAATTTTGGTATAAAAAATAAATGGACCTAATAACTATGAAACCTTGATATGGTAAATTGTTTATTGCCAAGTCTTATGTGCCGACAGTGGTTCGCTTCGCACGGTAATTTGCTCCCAGGCGAGACTAGCAATTTAATAATTTACAACATAATTTTATAAGACTTAGAATCATAAACTTTTAATTGATTGATGCAACTGTACAAATGGTCGAAGCGGCGGACCTAATGTTGACAAACTATAAAGTGGGTATAAGGTTGGTTTCGCATTAAATTGTGGCCTTAAAGAGACTCCATTCTGTCTCTCCGCTCGCCTGTGCGTCAAATTAGACTTACCAAGTACAACCATTATATGTACGAAGCATCTTAAGGCAAAGTTGTAAGTTACTCAACGCCTCAATTAAAACTTTGTTGATTTAACTATTAGCAAATTGGTAATTAAAATAGTTTTGAAAACTTAATGATACGAAGATGAGTGCATGCTTCTTCGTACATATTTTGATTGTAACATCAAAATAAATACCCTAAAAATTTAAGTCCATGCTATCTAATTATAAGAGACACTTGGAGTTAATATCTAGCGTAAGTGAGACCTTGACATAGATATTAATGACAAGGTAAATTACATATTTTCATTACTAGCAGATCAACTGAATGTAATGGATCTATGTGAATTTACAAGTTTCTAAATTAGATGACTTAATTAAGTTATAAGTGAGACCTTGAGACTTAAAGCTCATTGCAAATTATTTGGCAAATGTAATTCCCATAAATTTAGGAGTCGGAAATTGTTTCGCGATTATTGTACGACAAGTTACCATCTTTTGTACTTTCACTGCTAGCAGATCAACTGATGTGGTGGAACTATGGAAAGTTGGATCCTAGTTTTCAAGAAAATTAAATGGTTATATGTATATTTCCTGGGTAATTTTCTTTTCTTGAAAAATTATATTATCGAAAATACTAAAATTGAATTTTGTAAATTCTTTTAATGTATAAATGCAACGTTAAAACCGTAAACGTGGGGCATTCTTTTAGTAGTTAAATTAATTTACACCCGTAATGGTTTTGGCTAGAGTCAACCTTACTAAAAGAATAATCCTAGTCTACTTTCTTTGAGAAGAGTGAGACTTAAACCCTATACCTTTTCATAAATGAGAAGGGTATAATGGAAAATTAGAATTGTCTAAATTCTAGGGAATAACTCATAGCAAAATTTTAATAGTTAAGAAAATTGCACATTTTATGAGTTATTAAATTATAAGCTAGACTAGTTACCGCAAAATTAGTAAAAGGCAAACTAGCACACTTTGTCTAGTTGTTGTGCTTTGACCACTTTTAGATGCTACATACCATTGTGGGGATGGTAGTCAAATTAAGGAAGAAATTGCATGCCCAATTATTTCCAAGTTAATTGAATTGATGGATAGTCCATCATACCATTGTGGGGATGGTAGTCAAATTAAGGAAGAAATTGCATGCCCAATTATTTCCAAGTTAATTGAATTGATGGATAGTCCATCATTTACAAAGTAGAATACATTCTTTAGTACCTAAGTAATTGTTACGTATGAGATTACTCAAAGGTGTAGGAAAGTAAAAAGCACACTATTTGCTTTTACTGGTTATGGAACACTTATAATGTTATCAAATCCAGTGGGAGCATAGTGTTGTAATTACTGAATAACATATATTAATGTAATGATCTGTAATTCAGTGGGAGCTACAAGCTTGTTATCTTGGTAGTAACCCAGATTATCTCTAGAATGTCTTGAGATAATTACTTTCCAATTATAGACACTTGTGGCTTAAGGATAGTCATGTACGTTTCCTTACTTGACAAGGTGATTCTATATCTACTAATATCTATGACACAATCATATTAATCACATAAACAAACGATTGACGTGTTGTTTATCTGATACATGATGTTGTTCCATGCACAAGTGGGAGAAATCTTAATTGTGTGCTAGCAACAACACAAAGAAATATGATTTAAAGGATTCTCTTGACTGCATGGTAAGAGATTAATGTTCTAATGTGATTTTTATTCACATCTAATAAATAGAACACTTGGAATTAATATCTAGCGTAAGTGAGACCTTGACATAGATATTAATGACAAGGTAAATTACATACTTTCATTACTAGCAGATCAACTGATGTAATGAAACTATGTTAATTTGCAAGTTCTAAATTAGATTCTTATTAGAACTAGTGTCAATATGATAAATGAGACTACTTCAAACTAAATATTTATGTATTATTGAAATGACATAAATAAATGAAGTAATCTTATACTACTTCAAATTTGAACGTTTATGTATTCTTGGAATGTCATAAATATATGAAGTAATAAATTAACTTGAAATACGATTGAAACCAAATAGTGGTGTTCATAATTACTTTGGTTATGCATATTTATATTTTATTGTAAATATATAAATATGAAGTCTTTTAATTGTTACAAGACTTATAATAAAGTAAGACGTTAACTTGTTATGTTTTTATTAAAACATATACAAGAAGTCATTGAGTTGATCAATGATTTATAACGTATATTGGGAATATAACAGTTATGTCTTCTTGTTAAGACATGGACATGAAATGACTTGGTTAAAAGTACTTATGTTATATAGCATGCAATTGGCTTGAAAATTCTATTATACCATTAAGCTGATTTAGTTGGCAAATAGATAAACCAAACAAAATATATTTATCTTACATATTGTAAGATTGTCTTACAATATTAATCCTAATAAAATACATAATGGTTATGATACGTTCATTGTTTGATTAAAGATAACTATATCTTCCTTTCTTCCAAAAGCTATCAAGGTTAGGAAATTGAGTATGCATTGTATATATCCAACCTAGAAGATTAATAAGACACCATTTATTATGGAATGTGATGAATCACATTAAGTCTTAAAAATTGAAGTTCAGAATTTGTTGAACTGATTTTGATTAGGTTATTAACAAACTAATGTGAGGAACTGTCAGTGTGTATGTAACGCCCCAAAAACGACACGACTTTTTTTTTTTTTTTTTTAGATACATGACCGAAACCGATCGAAACTACAATGACCCATCTTATGAACTAAGGACCCCTAAAGTGCACTATAAGCCCTCTTGTGCACTAAGGACCCCTAAAGTGCACTATAGGCCCTCTTGTGCACTAAGGACCCCTAAAGTGCACTATACCTTCTCAAAATGACCCGCACACCTTTAAACATAAAATCGACACTTTAGACCTATATATAAACGCATTTCATACACATTGAACTAAAATATACCATATACATTGTTCCCCAAAATTCCTAACCCATTTGACCCAAAACGGGTTAAAAAGGACCTTGTCCCAAACACCCCCATTTTCTGCATAACCCTTTAATTTTGTGCACTTTTGACCCATTTACCGGAAAACGGCCTCTATAACATGATATAACACCAAAACTTCCAGATTCACTTGGTATACTAATGGGATCATTTTCATACTAAAACATCTACCGTTTGACCCTCCGGAATAGTACTTTACGAAATTGACGGGTTATGCATAAAATCCATTTTGACCCATTATCACTCCAAACCACTTAAAATCACTTCTTTTACCCACCATACCTAACCAACATACATAACTTAACACACTAAACTTGTCCCATGCACACACAACCCATTCACAAACCAAAATGGGTGGAAACCCGCTTATGCCAAACACCCCCTTAAAACTCATTAACAATACCCACTTTTTACCCAATACACATAACAACTATGTAACCACTTAAAACACACTTTACTTAACATTTCCATTATATTTCAAAGTTGATGGTACAAAGTCTTGACCCATATCTTTCCAAAATGGGTGAGATTGGCTATATGCAAAACACCCTCCCAAATACCACCATAACCACATAACATAAAGACTTCTTGACATTTACATGAACTCGACCTACAACCCAACTAGGACAATGACTTCATATGACTACAAGACCGTTAGATAACCAAAATGACCATATGGATTGAAATAAACCCAAAACACGGAATGACACTTCGGGGCTTCCAACTTCAACACACTTGGTCCAAAAGATTACGGTCTTCTAAGCTAGCTTCTAGCTACACTTCTACTTACTTCAAAGCTACAACTACGCCAATTCCTTACCTTTGGCTCCTCCACTTGTACCTACAAACATGACATTAACTATAACCGTAAGCGAAAACGCTTAGTAAGTATATAAGATATAACTGTCATCACATTTACATAAGATTGGTGATTCACACCAACCATAACATTAACAAGGAGCATAAAATGAGATTATTACTCACCTTGACCAAGCAAGTAATTATAATACATTAACACATCTAGCATTGGATCCAAGCTAACATACATTTGCAAGCTCCATATCAATTCACATTAACAATAATCATAACATTAACATCATTACATTACAAGTTATACTCATATACTTACCTCAATTTCCTACTAGCTTCCTACTTGGCTTGAGTTGGGCTTCTATAATGATTCCTATTTCAAAATTAACCTTAATTAGCAACTAATTAACTAAGAGAATCATTAATTTACAACCTTTATCAATAATACCCAATTTCATGTCAAGAACCCTAATTTCTCAATTGGGGAAAATACTTACTTGATGAAGAGACTACAATTAAGGAGTCTCTAATGGCTCTTGATCACTCCTTGATAATCAAAATGAGTTAGAATGATGATTTTGGTCTTCCCTTCTTTTTCTTCTCAAAATGTCGACACATCCAAGAACTAACTCAAGATTTCCAGACAATTCTAGGAGCTAAAATATTTATCCAGCTTTTATATTAAGTTTGGTCCTTTGGCAAATATAGTCCTCCTAGTTCTATTCTTCTTATTTTGGCCACACACTTAGTTATTACTTAACCTATAACACATAACTTATATCTACATAACTTATTATTTACATAAATAGTACCTTATCGGGATACGGGTGTAACAGTGTATTTGTAATGTCCCAAAAGAGAACAATTTTGTGTTGCTCTACTTGCTAAGTATTTATAGATTGTCTATAAATTGCAAAAGGCAAGTGAAAGTTTTATCTTGAAAAGATAAAATTACAAGATACATGATCTTCTAAAATACACTAGTAAAGTCATGATGAGGATTTAACATGTTAATGTTAAATCTCAAGATGATGGAATTCTCATTCATATGTCCGCAAGGATATCTCAAATATTCGTATAATATGTTGAGGATTATGAGTTACAGGGTTATGGTAAACCTATTAATGAATTGCAAATATTGAATTTGGCAAGTTACTCATACTATGAATGATTAGATGTAGTCCATAAAGATAATTAGTTTTGGAAACTTAATTAATCTTGAACTCTATAGTTACACTATAGAATAAAGATGAGTTTCTACAAAAGAAATGAAAATCCTAGAGATTTAAATTTTTAAGTAGAAATCATATGGACAAAATTTTGTATACATATTTAATGCATGAAAAGATTATCGAACACACTTAAGAAATTAACTGTAATTGATATTCTTTCTAGGGACATTAAATGTATAAAGATTATGATTGTCATTCTTAGTTTCATTTATATGAAATTAACAATGGAATATCAATACTCTTTCTTGAGTAATTACTTGTGCGAGGACGATAAGTAATTGAAAGGAGTATTTGAATTCAAATAATCTTTGGAAGTATACAAAGTGCAAATCATTTATGAATGGATTAATGCATGCATCTGGGATATGCTTATGTTTAGTTATTAAATCCATATTTGATTTATAATTAAAATAAGACAATCTCTTAATATTCCTAAAAGCTAGTGAGAGTGTTAAATTTATTTTCTTATTTCATATATGTTGTATAACATATAGGAAGTAACATTCCATAAGCATTAAATGTTAAGTCTTAGTTTGGAATGAAACTTCACGTGAAGATTTAGAAAATAAACATACAGCTTTGGAATATATATTTATTGTTATAAACATAAGCGGTAAAATTATTGATTCTAATAAACATGATTATACTATTAGAAAGTCTAGATAGATACATATCTTTGAAAAGATATGACATGAATAAATCTAAGTTTGACGCAAGGATTTTTCATGTACATCATGTTGTTTGTTGTATCATGCTTGATGAAAGATGATTTGACAATATTAATATCTGATTGTAAGTTATTAGATAACTAAGTGTAATGGATATGGTTGGATTTAGAATTAACATCCTCATCCTGGAATCGCTCCAAAATTCTAAGTATGATATGGCAATTGTTGCGTAATTGATATAGCCGACAAATCTTGAAAGATTGGAAGGTATCAAACATTACACATTGGATATTAAAGTTTACGGAATTTTAAAGAGCATATTGTTGTTTGCATACAATGATGCTGATGAGATTGAGATGACACTCAATACTAGTCATGGTGGGAGTTCATCCTAGTTAATGGCCATGTGTACTAGTTATGCTTAACTGTAAGCATAGTTGCATTGTACATTAAAGAATTAGAATACTTTAACTATAAAAGGTTTGATAGTTTAATTGTCATAAATTCGTGGTTGAGGATGTCACGCATTTTATGAAATATTATGTGGCATTATCAATATAGTTGAACGCATACATACAAGAACTTCATTAATTGAATTCTTGAAATAAGTATTCTCAAAATTCCCATAGATCAAGATTAGTTGATTTATGCCTTGTCAACAAGTATGTTTGACCTGACTTGAGGCATAATTCATTAATAAGAATTATCATGCATTGATCTATTTTAGTGTTTGGATAATGGGATGTTATTGAACAGTTATTATTTTAATGAAATAAAATAATGGTTATGTTTATTTATCATTTTCTTAATAATATATCCTATATTTGCATGTTTATATCCTTGAATATATTTATATATTCTAAACTGTCCGTTGTCAGTTAATGATATGGGAATATCATTAAATTAAGGCAAATCTGAGTATTGGTAGAATATACTTAAAAGTATATTGATGCGTTGTCATACCAATTTCACATGATATTCAAATGGTTTGAGTATAGGACTTATCCCGCCGTCATGAGTTTACTTTATGGATCTTGTCATCAAGTAAATCATGTCAATATAGCGTAAGTGAGACCTTGACATAGATATTAATGACAAGGTAAATTACATATTTTCATTACTAGCAGATCAACTTAATGTAATGGATCTATGTGAATTTACAAGTTTCTAAATTAGATGACTTAATTAAGTTATAAGTGAGACCTTGAGACTTAAAGCTCATTGCAAATTATTTGGCAAATGTAATTCCCATAAATTTAGGAGTCGGAAATTGTTTCGCGATTATTGTACGACAGGTTACCATCTTTTGTACTTTCACTGCTAGCAGATCAACTTATGTGGTGGAACTATGGAAAGTTGGATCCTAGTTTTCAAGAAAACTAAATGGTTATATGTATATTTCCTGGGTAATTTTCTTTTCTTGAAAAATTATATTATCGAAAATACTAAAATTGAATTTTGTAAATTCTTTTAATGTATAAATGCAACGTTAAAACCGTAAACGTGGGGCATTCTTTTAGTAGTTAAATTAATTTACACCCGTAATGGTTTTGGCTAGAGTCAACCTTACTAAAAGAATAATCCTAGTCTACTTTCTTTGAGAAGAGTGAGACTTAAACCCTATACCTTTTCATAAATGAGAAGGGTATAATGGAAAATTAGAATTGTCTAAATTCTAGGGAATAACTCATAGCAAAATTTTAATAGTTAAGAAAATTGCACATTTTATGAGTTATTAAATTATAAGCTAGACTAGTTACCGCAAAATTAGTAAAAGGCAAACTAGCACACTTTGTCTAGTTGTTGTGCTTTGACCACTTTTAGATGCTACATACCATTGTGGGGATGGTAGTCAAATTAAGGAAGAAATTGCATGCCCAATTATTTCCAAGTTAATTGAATTGATGGATAGTCCATCATACCATTGTGGGGATGGTAGTCAAATTAAGGAAGAAATTGCATGCCCAATTATTTCCAAGTTAATTGAATTGATGGATAGTCCATCATTTACAAAGTAGAATACATTCTTTAGTACCTAAGTAATTGTTACGTATGAGATTACTCAAAGGTGTAGGAAAGTAAAAAGCACACTATTTGCTTTTACTGGTTATGGAACACTTATAATGTTATCAAATCCAGTGGGAGCATAGTGTTGTAATTACTGAATAACATATATTAATGTAATGATCTGTAATTCAGTGGGAGCTACAAGCTTGTTATCTTGGTAGTAACCCAGATTATCTCTAGAATGTCTTGAGATAATTACTTTCCAATTATAGACACTTGTGGCTTAAGGATAGTCATGTACGTTTCCTTACTTGACAAGGTGATTCTATATCTACTAATATCTATGACACAATCATATTAATCACATAAACAAACGATTGACGTGTTGTTTATCTGATACATGATGTTGTTCCATGCACAAGTGGGAGAAATCTTAATTGTGTGCTAGCAACAACACAAAGAAATATGATTTAAAGGATTCTCTTGACTGCATGGTAAGAGATTAATGTTCTAATGTGATTTTTATTCACATCTAATAAATAGAACACTTGGAATTAATATCTAGCGTAAGTGAGACCTTGACATAGATATTAATGACAAGGTAAATTACATACTTTCATTACTAGCAGATCAACTGATGTAATGAAACTATGTTAATTTGCAAGTTCTAAATTAGATTCTTATTAGAACTAGTGTCAATATGATAAATGAGACTACTTCAAACTAAATATTTATGTATTATTGAAATGACATAAATAAATGAAGTAATCTTATACTACTTCAAATTTGAACGTTTATGTATTCTTGGAATGTCATAAATATATGAAGTAATAAATTAACTTGAAATACGATTGAAACCAAATAGTGGTGTTCATAATTACTTTGGTTATGCATATTTATATTTTATTGTAAATATATAAATATGAAGTCTTTTAATTGTTACAAGACTTATAATAAAGTAAGACGTTAACTTGTTATGTTTTTATTAAAACATATACAAGAAGTCATTGAGTTGATCAATGATTTATAACGTATATTGGGAATATAACAGTTATGTCTTCTTGTTAAGACATGGACATGAAATGACTTGGTTAAAAGTACTTATGTTATATAGCATGCAATTGGCTTGAAAATTCTATTATACCATTAAGCTGATTTAGTTGGCAAATAGATAAACCAAACAAAATATATTTATCTTACATATTGTAAGATTGTCTTACAATATTAATCCTAATAAAATACATAATGGTTATGATACGTTCATTGTTTGATTAAAGATAACTATATCTTCCTTTCTTCCAAAAGCTATCAAGGTTAGGAAATTGAGTATGCATTGTATATATCCAACCTAGAAGATTAATAAGACACCATTTATTATGGAATGTGATGAATCACATTAAGTCTTAAAAATTGAAGTTCAGAATTTGTTGAACTGATTTTGATTAGGTTATTAACAAACTAATGTGAGGAACTGTCAGTGTGTATGTAACGCCCCAAAAACGACACGACTTTTTTTTTTTTTTTTTAGATACATGACCGAAACCGATCGAAACTACAATGACCCATCTTATGAACTAAGGACCCCTAAAGTGCACTATAAGCCCTCTTGTGCACTAAGGACCCCTAAAGTGCACTATAGGCCCTCTTGTGCACTAAGGACCCCTAAAGTGCACTATACCTTCTCAAAATGACCCGCACACCTTTAAACATAAAATCGACACTTTAGACCTATATATAAACGCATTTCATACACATTGAACTAAAATATACCATATACATTGTTCCCCAAAATTCCTAACCCATTTGACCCAAAACGGGTTAAAAAGGACCTTGTCCCAAACACCCCCATTTTCTGCATAACCCTTTAATTTTGTGCACTTTTGACCCATTTACCGGAAAACGGCCTCTATAACATGATATAACACCAAAACTTCCAGATTCACTTGGTATACTAATGGGATCATTTTCATACTAAAACATCTACCGTTTGACCCTCCGGAATAGTACTTTACGAAATTGACGGGTTATGCATAAAATCCATTTTGACCCATTATCACTCCAAACCACTTAAAATCACTTCTTTTACCCACCATACCTAACCAACATACATAACTTAACACACTAAACTTGTCCCATGCACACACAACCCATTCACAAACCAAAATGGGTGGAAACCCGCTTATGCCAAACACCCCCTTAAAACTCATTAACAATACCCACTTTTTACCCAATACACATAACAACTATGTAACCACTTAAAACACACTTTACTTAACATTTCCATTATATTTCAAAGTTGATGGTACAAAGTCTTGACCCATATCTTTCCAAAATGGGTGAGATTGGCTATATGCAAAACACCCTCCCAAATACCACCATAACCACATAACATAAAGACTTCTTGACATTTACATGAACTCGACCTACAACCCAACTAGGACAATGACTTCATATGACTACAAGACCGTTAGATAACCAAAATGACCATATGGATTGAAATAAACCCAAAACACGGAATGACACTTCGGGGCTTCCAACTTCAACACACTTGGTCCAAAAGATTACGGTCTTCTAAGCTAGCTTCTAGCTACACTTCTACTTACTTCAAAGCTACAACTACGCCAATTCCTTACCTTTGGCTCCTCCACTTGTACCTACAAACATGACATTAACTATAACCGTAAGCGAAAACGCTTAGTAAGTATATAAGATATAACTGTCATCACATTTACATAAGATTGGTGATTCACACCAACCATAACATTAACAAGGAGCATAAAATGAGATTATTACTCACCTTGACCAAGCAAGTAATTATAATACATTAACACATCTAGCATTGGATCCAAGCTAACATACATTTGCAAGCTCCATATCAATTCACATTAACAATAATCATAACATTAACATCATTACATTACAAGTTATACTCATATACTTACCTCAATTTCCTACTAGCTTCCTACTTGGCTTGAGTTGGGCTTCTATAATGATTCCTATTTCAAAATTAACCTTAATTAGCAACTAATTAACTAAGAGAATCATTAATTTACAACCTTTATCAATAATACCCAATTTCATGTCAAGAACCCTAATTTCTCAATTGGGGAAAATACTTACTTGATGAAGAGACTACAATTAAGGAGTCTCTAATGGCTCTTGATCACTCCTTGATAATCAAAATGAGTTAGAATGATGATTTTGGTCTTCCCTTCTTTTTCTTCTCAAAATGTCGACACATCCAAGAACTAACTCAAGATTTCCAGACAATTCTAGGAGCTAAAATATTTATCCAGCTTTTATATTAAGTTTGGTCCTTTGGCAAATATAGTCCTCCTAGTTCTATTCTTCTTATTTTGGCCACACACTTAGTTATTACTTAACCTATAACACATAACTTATATCTACATAACTTATTATTTACATAAATAGTACCTTATCGGGATACGGGTGTAACAGTGTATTTGTAATGTCCCAAAAGAGAACAATTTTGTGTTGCTCTACTTGCTAAGTATTTATAGATTGTCTATAAATTGCAAAAGGCAAGTGAAAGTTTTATCTTGAAAAGATAAAATTACAAGATACATGATCTTCTAAAATACACTAGTAAAGTCATGATGAGGATTTAACATGTTAATGTTAAATCTCAAGATGATGGAATTCTCATTCATATGTCCGCAAGGATATCTCAAATATTCGTATAATATGTTGAGGATTATGAGTTACAGGGTTATGGTAAACCTATTAATGAATTGCAAATATTGAATTTGGCAAGTTACTCATACTATGAATGATTAGATGTAGTCCATAAAGATAATTAGTTTTGGAAACTTAATTAATCTTGAACTCTATAGTTACACTATAGAATAAAGATGAGTTTCTACAAAAGAAATGAAAATCCTAGAGATTTAAATTTTTAAGTAGAAATCATATGGACAAAATTTTGTATACATATTTAATGCATGAAAAGATTATCGAACACACTTAAGAAATTAACTGTAATTGATATTCTTTCTAGGGACATTAAATGTATAAAGATTATGATTGTCATTCTTAGTTTCATTTATATGAAATTAACAATGGAATATCAATACTCTTTCTTGAGTAATTACTTGTGCGAGGACGATAAGTAATTGAAAGGAGTATTTGAATTCAAATAATCTTTGGAAGTATACAAAGTGCAAATCATTTATGAATGGATTAATGCATGCATCTGGGATATGCTTATGTTTAGTTATTAAATCCATATTTGATTTATAATTAAAATAAGACAATCTCTTAATATTCCTAAAAGCTAGTGAGAGTGTTAAATTTATTTTCTTATTTCATATATGTTGTATAACATATAGGAAGTAACATTCCATAAGCATTAAATGTTAAGTCTTAGTTTGGAATGAAACTTCACGTGAAGATTTAGAAAATAAACATACAGCTTTGGAATATATATTTATTGTTATAAACATAAGCGGTAAAATTATTGATTCTAATAAACATGATTATACTATTAGAAAGTCTAGATAGATACATATCTTTGAAAAGATATGACATGAATAAATCTAAGTTTGACGCAAGGATTTTTCATGTACATCATGTTGTTTGTTGTATCATGCTTGATGAAAGATGATTTGACAATATTAATATCTGATTGTAAGTTATTAGATAACTAAGTGTAATGGATATGGTTGGATTTAGAATTAACATCCTCATCCTGGAATCGCTCCAAAATTCTAAGTATGATATGGCAATTGTTGCGTAATTGATATAGCCGACAAATCTTGAAAGATTGGAAGGTATCAAACATTACACATTGGATATTAAAGTTTACGGAATTTTAAAGAGCATATTGTTGTTTGCATACAATGATGCTGATGAGATTGAGATGACACTCAATACTAGTCATGGTGGGAGTTCATCCTAGTTAATGGCCATGTGTACTAGTTATGCTTAACTGTAAGCATAGTTGCATTGTACATTAAAGAATTAGAATACTTTAACTATAAAAGGTTTGATAGTTTAATTGTCATAAATTCGTGGTTGAGGATGTCACGCATTTTATGAAATATTATGTGGCATTATCAATATAGTTGAACGCATACATACAAGAACTTCATTAATTGAATTCTTGAAATAAGTATTCTCAAAATTCCCATAGATCAAGATTAGTTGATTTATGCCTTGTCAACAAGTATGTTTGACCTGACTTGAGGCATAATTCATTAATAAGAATTATCATGCATTGATCTATTTTAGTGTTTGGATAATGGGATGTTATTGAACAGTTATTATTTTAATGAAATAAAATAATGGTTATGTTTATTTATCATTTTCTTAATAATATATCCTATATTTGCATGTTTATATCCTTGAATATATTTATATATTCTAAACTGTCCGTTGTCAGTTAATGATATGGGAATATCATTAAATTAAGGCAAATCTGAGTATTGGTAGAATATACTTAAAAGTATATTGATGCGTTGTCATACCAATTTCACATGATATTCAAATGGTTTGAGTATAGGACTTATCCCGCCGTCATGAGTTTACTTTATGGATCTTGTCATCAAGTAAATCATGTCAATATAGTTAACCTCAGACTTGAAATGCCAGATAATTGTCATGCATGTAGTGCATTTCTGTGATTCAATTTAACGCTATACGTAACTGGTAGCTATACGGATTGTTTTCGGAAGCGTTCCGAAGTGCATGAGTTATGCTCGTAGTCAAGATAGAATTTGTTGCTTCAAATTGTTTGAAGTTTAATACTGCTGGGCCCCTCGTAGGGTTGGCAAGATGTTTGCGTGGCCACGCCCAAGATCTCCCCTGAATATGTTCAGAAGATTTGGTAATCTTGCTCAATCGAAAACAACGAGAAACAGAATTATTAATAAAGAATGACTTAGATCCATATCTTTATTAATGTAGTATTAGAAACAAAAGGATGAGTATGTTGATTAATCATCAAGTGGTTTTTCTAGGAGACCACCACCCGAGTTGTACTAGGGGCATTGGCGTGTTGCTAGACGCTAACCAATGTCAATTACACTTTTAATAGATTTCCAAGTGGGAGCTGTTAGAGTTTTGGAAAAATATTAAATTGTGTATGACTAGAATCGAACCCGGGACTGAGGGATTGCACACTTTACGTATGAATGATCAAAGGAATAATTAATATGTATAATTGTTATATATTTTAATTATTTGGACACAAAAGGAAAAAGGAGGGGGTTGAGTGTCGAGTTTTAGAACTTAAGGATGTTCTAGCAATAACTTGTTGGACAAGGTTAAGTGCTATATATTATGCTGATGCGTGGTTTTGCGACCTTACAACAGGTTTTACCTCTCGAGAGATCTCAAGAGGCTTGCAATCCCCACCAGGCAGTGTACCTGACCGATGTAGTATAGTGTAGTGGCAAGTACCGGGGGATTGATCGTTCTCTAGGGGAATAGTGTCGTTAGGATTGAAAAACTACTCTAATAGGTCTAAGGGTGAGGGAAGATTCTTTTTGTATTTTTATATTTTTTTATGAAAGCAAGTAAAATCTCGGGTTTGAAGGAGTGGGCGGAATTAGTTGCTAGTCAACTAACCCAAATAACTACAATTGCAAATAAAATAAAATAACTGAAAATGAAAAGGTTGTGGAACTTATATGGAGAGAAATGTGTTTACTTAGATTTCCTTACTCCCTAACTATCTTTTACCGGTTGATTAGTGTGTATTAATTGCGTGGATGACGGGTGTATTCCTTAATACCAATCGTGGGGTGGCGTACGTACTTCCCCAACTCTATAAGCTCCTACTTCACTCCTATGTCGAGCCGGCTAAGAAGCTCCTAACATGGGATCACTAGAATTCGCTCATGCATTAAATACAACCATAAAAACCTTAGTACGCATTGGTTCATGTTTCTTAAGACGTTCAAGCAAGTTACCGTATAGGAGGTTAGCCAGTTTTCTTAAGCCTAACATCGATAAACAATCATCCAATACAATTAATAACACACCAACAACCGATAATCAATAGTTAGGTTTCATTAGATCTAAGCAAACACAAGATAAATCTAGCCTAGCATGTTAATTAAAAGACAAGAACAAGATATAATCAAACAACACATAGACATATTGAATGATTAATTGATTACTTATCTTCAATTGAACATGGGAGATCCAAGGGTATAAAACCCTTAAAAATGGCAGAAAATTCGTCTAGGGTTTCTCCTCACAAAGTTGCACACTAATGACTAAAAATTGCAAAACTATATATAGAATTTAGGGGCTGACGGCGTCACGTTGTAAGAGGTGACGCCGTCACCTCGCCGCGGATAGGGTTCCCGGATGGTCTTCCTGACGCCGTCCCTCTTTAATCCTCCAAAATCCACTCTGGCGCGTCAAGGGTTGACGCCGTCACAATTGTGCTTGACGCCGTCTCTCTTTAACTTAAACCGTGACGGCCTTGATCACCTTAAAGGGTGACGCCGTCGGACTTCCTTTGTAAAACTTTCTGGCGCGTCACGTGTATTTGTCATATCCACCTCTTTTGCCAAGCCGTGACACCGTCAGGAGCAATCCTTGACGCCGTCACGTGTACTTTTCCAGCAGCTTTGGAGACTTTGTCGTTTTCTTCACTTTTATGCTCCAAAAACGTCCAAAATGCTTCCTTTTTCTAGATTTCTTCTCCAAAGTACCTAAAATGACAAAAGGAACGATTTAGGGCAATATTTGATCAAATAAATACGATTTAGGGCTTAAATGACCCCCTAAAAGCGGTACACTTTTCGCTTCATCAAATACCCTTACACTTGAGATTTGCTTGTCCTCAAGCAAATGCGCTTTTATTTTAATCAAAATACAAGTTAGGGGTCATTTAACGCTAATATAAAAGTAATTACAACAAATAGTCGTTCCACTTTAATCATAATAAGCACGGAGATTAGAAACTAGCACCTCACAAGTAGTGTTTAGATACTCACATCTCTCAGGTGTCATAAAAGTATATCTCATAAATGAAAATGAATAATATCTCTCACTACCTGTCATAGCAAATAGATTACCATAGGCTTGGGAAAGGGTCAAAAACCTCCTCCACTAGGCGTAAGCACATAAGATAAACTATCAAAGAGGGCTTTTAAACGGGTTATAACGTTAGGTGTAGGGATATGATAAACACGGTTTTGTTGGATAAGGGATATTTTACTGGTGGCGAGTTAAAGATCTTGATTAATTACATGTACAATATGGCGTTGCTAAGCCAAGACTAGACTCGACTTAAGCTAAAAACAAAATAACAAAAAACATAAAATAAACATAAAATGAAACGGGATGGTAGTCCGTATGTTTATTTATTTTTTTTTTTTTTATTTTTTTTTTGACATACACTCTTGCCCTACCATCCAAAATAATACATCGTAAGGGCGTTGCATTCCCCTTACACTAGTACTTTTACCCATGAGTCCCAATCGTCCCAAAACAATATGTACAAGGATATGACTCGACTTAGCAACCATGTAATCAATTAGATAATTAACTTGGGGTTTAAACAAATGTTGTCACAATAATGCACTAAAAATGAGTGCATACAAGGTAGGCTAAGGCGATTTGGGTGTACATTTAAGTGGGGTGTAAACAAATTCTTCCTTTAAGTAAAATGCTTAAAGTTAGAAACGAAAAGATAGGCTCTGAGGGGTGTACTAGGGGTATCGTGTACTAAAAATGAGTACAACGCAAAGGGTGTGGGAGAATTACTTGACCAATGTAGCCAACGTAATTATAACAAAAACACAGGTGTAAAACAATGGGTTAATCCTAATGCCTCTTATCATGTAGTAAATCTAACTACACGAATGTAGTCTCACTTGTGGCCTCGGAATGGTCCTAACGCAAGTTCTAGAATCTAAGTGCTACCGGTACACACATCATAGCATAAATGCTTTTCCTACCAATTCTAGGGGCGAACCTCACATATTTGGGGGTGGAAAATTTTTTAGTGGTACGGTTTTGTGCTAGTCATATAACTTCCTATCCATGAGACGCTCATTAAGACCAAAGTTTCACTCCTAAATGTTGTAAAAAAAAATTAAATTTGGCACTAAAATTGCCCTAACAAGTATTTATCTCAGTTTTATTACACATCTACCATCAAACAAACAAAAATTAAGTGCAATTGTATTCTCTAAGGTATCATCATTTACCCTCCCCTTACACTTAAGCTGAACATTGTCCCCAATGTTCATTCAAAGGATGTAAAAGTAAATAAGGTAAAAGAATGAAAACAAATACTCCCCTGATTCGTTCGATGTGGATAATCCGGTAACATGGTTAAATCCTCCTCCAAGAAAATGAACGTTGAAAGCTTCCCTTCCGAAATATAAATCATCTTCTTGTCCAATATAACCTGTTAAACCTGAGAAAACAAACACAAAAAACCCAAAGCATCAACCTGAACAAAGAAAACTCACAACTAGATGTAATTCCAGACTTAGAAATAAAAACAAAACGATTAAGGATATAATGCTTGTAGAATGAATATTTGCAGATTTCCTGGAGTTTATAAAACTAAAGATTTAACAAAAACTTTATGACTCCGGTAGAAAAACAAAACTTGCAAAATTTCCAGAATTTTACACTTGACGCCGTCAGGTGTTAACCTTGACGCCGTCAGTAGTGACCTGCAGAAATTTTATGGTTAGTTTCCGGAAAATTTCTGGAAAAACTTATGCCTCACTTCCTGGAAATCCTGCAAAATATTCATTATGACTCGATACAAGCATTTGACTCTAACAATTACTAGTATGCATGCTCATTTAATATTGTTGTGATTCATGTTCAATCTTGTTCTTGTAAACAAATTTGGATTCCCTTACACTTATCTTTTGCAAAATACATTTATATGTAGTTAAGACGAAGTTAAAAACAAAATAAAGCATTTTCACAATTTACTTTGAAACATGAGCACAAACAATAACAATTAAACTTGCATACGGAAACAAATAAAATCAAACAAACAAACAAACAAACAAACAAACAAATAAAGCTTGGGTTGCCTCCCAAGAAGCGCTTGTTTTTGTTCGAGTCACGAGCCTGACTCTACCCTTATTTAACGGAAATAGGGGAGGTTTTCCCTACACTTAGGATTAAGTGCGGGTGGAAGTAGCGATACACACCCTTAGGGTGAAAATATGCCACGTGAGGTGAAGGGGGTGAGTGAATGGCTTCCTTCATCCTAAAACTACCCGGATAATATTGGTTTATGGGTGGGTCGGTTCCTCTTTTGTCTCCTAGATGTAAATCTAAGGATGAAAAGTTGTGTAAAGGTTGAGGTTCCGGCTCATCAACACTAGGAAATTCCCTAGAACTAAGAGTAAGGTCATCACTAAAAGTGTTCAAACCTATATCCTCTAGTTGTGCTTGGTCCAAGGGTTCTACCTCCATCGGGATTCCTAAAGTCTCTTCTACTTCTTCCGGGTAAGTCACGGGCGGTGTGGGTGCCTCAAATGATGGTTGAGTATTTTGTGGGCTTATGGTGTTTACCTCATCATTCCACGTGTCAAGATCACCTATATCCTCATCAATTGTTTTCTTAGGTAGTGATGATAACAAACCTAGCGCTTCATCCAACTTATGGTTTATTGCTTCGGTTCTATCCACAATTCCTTGGCAAACTAGGTCGCTTTTCCTATTGGCCTCACTAAGATGAGATCCTAAACATGGAGGTTGTTCATAAGAATCTATCCTAGGTGAAGGCTCATATGATTCATAGGTGTCTCTAAATGAGGTATTTTGAACTCCTTGGTGTTCTAGCCACTCAACCATATCTTGCAATCTTAGAAGTCTAAGTGAAAAGTCCATTTGAAGCAAATTAAACACAAAATCACAAAGAAAAGATAGACTACGAGAAAGCTACAAAATAAAAAGAAAAAATCTCACTTGATAGGAATCTTGTGAGTAGACCTAATAAAAATAAAATTTCAACCTAAGCAATAACTACTCCCCGGGCTGCGGCGCCAAAAACTTGATGCGTGGTTTTGCGACCTTACAACAGGTTTTACCTCTCGAGAGATCTCAAGAGGCTTGCAATCCCCACCAGGCAGTGTATCTGACCGATGTAGTATAGTGTAGTGGCAAGTACCGGGGGATTGATCGTTCTCTAGGGGAATAGTGTCGTTAGGATTGAAAAACTACTCTAATAGGTCTAAGGGTGAGGGAAGATTCTTTTTGTATTTTTATATTTTTTTATGAAAGCAAGTAAAATCTCGGGTTTGAAGGAGTGGGCGGAATTAGTTGCTAGTCAACTAACCCAAATAACTACAATTGCAAATAAAATAAAATAACTGAAAATGAAAAGGTTGTGGAACTTATATGGAGAGAAATGTGTTTACTTAGATTTCCTTACTCCCTAACTATCTTTTACCGGTTGATTAGTGTGTATTAATTGCGTGGATGACGGGTGTATTCCTTAATACCAATCGTGGGGTGGCGTACGTACTTCCCCAACTCTATAAGCTCCTACTTCACTCCTATGTCGAGCCGGCTAAGAAGCTCCTAACATGGGATCACTAGAATTCGCTCATGCATTAAATACAACCATAAAAACCTTAGTACGCATTGGTTCATGTTTCTTAAGACGTTCAAGCAAGTTACCGTATAGGAGGTTAGCCAGTTTTCTTAAGCCTAACATCGATAAACAATCATCCAATACAATTAATAACACACCAACAACCGATAATCAATAGTTAGGTTTCATTAGATCTAAGCAAACACAAGATAAATCTAGCCTAGCATGTTAATTAAAAGACAAGAACAAGATATAATCAAACAACACATAGACATATTGAATGATTAATTGATTACTTATCTTCAATTGAACATGGAAGATCCAAGGGTATAAAACCCTTAAAAATGGCAGAAAATTCGTCTAGGGTTTTCCTCACAAAGTTGCACACTAATGACTAAAAATTGCAAAACTATATATAGAATTTAGGGGCTGACGGCGTCACGTTGTAGGAGGTGACGCCGTCACCTCGCCGCGGCTAGGGTTCCCGGATGGGCTTCCTGACGCCGTCCCTCTTTAATCCTCCAAAATCCACTCTGGCGCTTCAAGGGTTGACGCCGTCACAATTGTGCTTGACGCCGTCTCTCTTTAACTTAAACCGTGACGGCCTTGATCACCTTAAAGGGTGACGCCGTCAGACTTCCTTTGTAAAACTTTCTGGCGCGTCACGTGTATTTGTCATATCCACCTCTTTTGCCAAGCCGTGACGCCGTCAGGAGCAATCCGTGACGCCGTCACGTGTACTTTTCCAGCAGCTTTGGAGACTTTGTCGTTTTCTTCACTTTTATGCTCCAAAAACGTCCAAAATGCTTCCTTTTCCAGATTTCTTCTCCAAAGTACCTAAAATGACAAAAAGGAACGATTTAGGGCAATATTTGATCAAATAAATACGATTTAGGGCTTAAATGACCCCCTAAAAGCGGTACACTTTTCGCTTCATCATATGCCCTTGGAGAGCACAATATACGATCGACTAGAAGATATCCCTAACCGATTTATCTATCGGTATTCTTCAACCCATTGACAAACACAACCCTTATTGTCATCATATATGCATCGTACATATATGACATCTACAGTACATGTCCTTGACTTTTACTATTATTACTTCTATATGTATTGTACAGTATATTAAGTTGAAGGACACAACCATGTGCATGTACTGTATATGTTTTTCTTTTAATTCCTTCTTGAATAATAGATTCAAGGTTTACTGAACAAAATAGTTTTGGTTTAATAATTGTGTTCATTCACTAGCATCAACCTTTGATTGGTTATAGTACATGTGTACATGAACTCGGATATAACTTACTTTAGTTATTCCATCTTGGATTGTGAAACAAAACGGTAAGGGGTTTCACGGTAATCCTATTCTTTGTTCAAGTGAAGTGAAGAGAAGATTGATCCTTGTTCTTGCTAGGATCTAAAAGGTACGTTAACTATTTATTATTCGGTAATACTTTATATGTGTTAAATTAAAGATCCTTGCTTCCGCTACATGCTCTTTAATGTATTTATTTATTTAATTGATTGTCAAGTTATTTAAATTCCAACAATTTGTTCATCCTGAGTCAAATAATATACAACTGACGCGAAACCAAATTAAAAGAAAATAAAATAAAAAAAGCGCGAAACCAAATTAAAATAAAATAAAAGAAGCTAATGCACATACATCTGACCGTAGTTTAGGTGAACATGAAATATTTAATGCAAATCACATCATCAAGTTGTAATACCATCATTATATTTGTTGACTTCAAATTAAGCATAAACTAACAAGAAGTTCTAATACTATACAAATTTTTTTTAATTAACATCATGTTTAAACTAAGAATATTTCAACTAATCTTCAAATCACAGTCACACTAATTACATAACTAACTAACATTCATATCACATTATCACAAACCACATGAAATGCTCATAACTCATAAATGACAGTTTACAAACAAATGATAAATTAACAAACAACGCTCATAGATCATAAATGACAGAAAACGAACAAATGATAAATTAACAAATAACGCTCATAAATAAGAGTCACACTAATCAAATTCAAATCACATTATCACACTATCGCAAATCACTCTATCACAAATGAAAAATAACAAATAACAAACACAAATGCTTACCTCAATTAAACGAGCTTTGGTCACCATGGATTCGATCAACGATCCGCTTGATTTGAATATTATTGAAAATAGATGTGCTAATTTATTTATATTTATAACCATAGATTTTCAGTAATGTACACAAATACAAGAAAAATTATGATATAACAAATATAAAGTAAACACTTGTGAACATTAACCATACACAGGACTTTTTTTTCTCAATTTAAAATAACTCACTAACACAAAATAATGTGAACAATTTTTTCAAAGACTAACACAAAAAAAGGTGAAGATTTTATAAAGAGAATAACACATAAAAGTGTGGACAATTTTACTAAGCTTGACACATAAACGTGTTACAACACAATGATTTGTTAATTTTAGTAAAATGATACTATAATTAGCGCATGCAAGTGAATATCACATAACTAACTATACAAATTTATTCATTGATGCTAGGTACATTCAAAATATTTCAGAATATAAAACAACGGTATCAACCACGTGAAGAGATAATTGATAATTTTATTGAGCTCCTCAAGGCTGCCCAATCTGTAAGGGAGCTTGATGATATTAACAGAAGTTTGGACACACAATTTGACTCCTATTTTGAAAGAGCGTTTAAGCAACCTCCAAAATGTAGAAGGTTAGGTAATTACTTAAAGGAAGACATACGGGAGTTCGCTAAGAAGCTTGGCTATTCGGAATTATTGGGGAGGATGCTCTTTTATAGAGATATGGTTAGTAAGCAAATTTTACATGCTACTTGCATTAGATATTGATTCAGTCATGATGACACTCTCTTTTATGCAGTTGGAAAGTTATTTTGAGAATGTATCTTCAACACCAAAAGAGGTGGTATCAGTATTTGAAAACCCTCATCCTTGAAGGCGCTAGGAATATGGTAATTGCATAAATTTATCCTCAGAAAAAATATATATACATATATATCATGTGACACCAATTCTACTATATCTTCAAAATCAAAAACCCTTATTTCCAAAAACACATAAAAACATACACTATGACCCAAAATCAAAAACACACACTACGATTCCATAATATCACTCGGACTTACAAATTTTAACCTATTAATCATGCACAATAACACAAAAACACATTGCATTCCTAAACATACATTTATACTATGGCTTGCTATTCATGGAAGATTAGATACTCAAGATAGAATGATTAAGTGGCTTCCTAACCAAGATCTGAGATGCTCGCTATGTAAAGAATGTATTGACAGTCACAATCACCTATTCTTTGACTGCTCATTTTCCAGAAAAGTATGGGATAAAATGTGCAGTATTTTAGATCAAGGAGAGTTTGGATATGAATGGGAAGAAATTGTGTTGAGTATGTGTGCAATGAAATGCAACAAGAATATTGCAAGTATAGTTAGAAGATTGGTTCTAGCAGCTTGTGTGTATCACATATGGAATGAGAGAAATAAAAGACTTTTTGCTGATAAACAAAGAGATTGGTTAGAAGTGGTAAAAGTCATTGTTACAGAGATTAGATTCAAAATGGCTAGTCTGCATGTGAAAGAGTCTAAACAAGTCAAGGATATGGCTGATAAATGGAAAGTGAAGATGAATATGAAACCTGATGATGATCATTTCTTGGAAAATATGGAAGTGTAGAAGGTACTGTGCAGAATGGTAAGCCTGAATAGAGTATAAGATGGAAGCATGATAGAATGTTTGAATGTATGGAAAACTATTTGGAATATGGAAGCAGTATACAACACTATGTGGTTCCACTGCCTTAAGGGGTGTTTGGAAACAGGTTTAACAGCAAGTATTTTTCAATTGCTGTTAAATTTAGTTCTTTGCAGGCCATTATAAAGTGGAGATACCTTGTACCTTGGAGTTCTAACTAGTAAGACTGTACCTATTATTACCTCTTATCTTGTTCAGTTGGCCTAGGGGGAACTGAAAAGGTATGTTTGGCTAAAATAGGAGGTCTATCTAGTATGAATGTACCATAATGAAGGATCTCACTTTATGAAGGGTAAATGGCTTGGGTGGCCTGTGTATGATGAGTGGAATAGCGAGGAGTGTAAAATGAACCTGCTTGGTCCACTCAATACATAGGCATAGGAGGTAATGGATGGTCATCATGGAGGGTGTGTGTTCCCAAGCAACCGAAGCCTTTCATTGAGAGGGAAATGTAGGATGTTTTGGTAGAGCCCCCCCATGGATGGGTTACGGGTTCCTAGTGATGCCTTTATCCTTTTCTACCTTGACTACTGTGGTGGCAGGATGAGTGGCTTGGTAGAAAGGATTAAAGGAAATGTAGCTAGATGGGAGGTGCTAATATAAGGTGAATTGAAAGGTGAATGAATAGAATAAGAAGCTCTGGATCAGATTGACAAATGGAAAGAGTTATGCAGATGCTCTGTTTTTGCTCTGTTCCATTGTATTTGATTAGAAGTGTCAGACATAGGATGTTTTTCTGTCTGATATTGGATGTAAGAAGGATGTTTGCTTTTTGTGTTAGTATATGATAGATAGTATGATCAGATGTATAAAAGGTTTGGGCATGTCCAAATCCTTTGATATATTCTTATGATGTACATCATTTTTGAGAAAGTAATATAAAATATTCACCTTGCACCAAAAAAAAAAATAATAACACAAAAACACACAGTAACTCGTTAAGTTAGTGTGTGTTTATGCCATGACTCATTTCCCATTGCCTGCAACAACAATGTGTTTTTGTGTTATTGTGTGTGACTAATAGGTTGAAATTTGTGAGTTCGGGTGATATTGTGGAATCAGAGTGTGTGTTTTTTATTTTGAGTCATATTGTTTGTTTTTGTGTGTTTTCGGAATTGAGGGTTTCTAATTTTGAGAGTAAATTGCATAAATGGTCACTATGGTTTATTCACTTTTTCACATTTAGTCACTGAAATTTTTTTTTGACATACATGGTCACTAAAGTTTCAAATCGTTACAGATTCAGTCAACCTCAGTGACCACTTATGTAATTTTTGGACAAATCACAGTTACCATTTATGTAACGAAATTGAAACCTTAGTGACTGCATCTGTAACGATTTGAAACTTCAGTGACTATGCATGTCAAAAAAAAAGTTCAGTGACTAAATGTGAAAAATTGGACAAACCATAGTGACCATTTATGTAATTTACTCTACACTACAACATTCGACACTTTTGGCTGGGACTTTTTTTACCTTTCGGCGGGGACATGTCCCCGCCAGTAACCTTTCGGCGGGGACATGTCCCCGCAGAAACGCCGCCGCGGCTGGACCGTCGCTGATACATTCCGCGGTGACTTTTACACACTTTCCGCGGCGACACGTGGGTCCCACTGGTTTCTGGGTGGTCAAAGGGTGTCCAGCGTGTCAATACTTTTCGGCGGGGACATGTCCCCGGCAAAGGCTATATAATTAAATAAAAAGTTAATTAATCAACTGATTAATTAATTTAATTATAGACTTTTGGCGGGGACAGGTCCCCGCCGAAAACCATTTTAATATAAATCCTTTTTACTTTTGGCGGGGACGTGTCCCCGCCGAAAAGTCGCGTTGAAAATTTTGTAACTGGTTAGCGAGACTCTGCGCCAGGTCAGCAACTATTTTGTCGTTTAGCGAGTTTCGGCGGGGACATTGCTGTCCCCGCCGAAACCACCGTCGCCCGTCCTCTCTTTTGTTGTGGTGCTAATTTTGAAGATATAGTGGAATTGGATATATGTATATTTTTTTTTTCTGAGGATAAATTTATGCAACTACCGTATTCCTAGCGCCGTCAAGGACATCTTGAGGGTTTTCAAATCGCGCGTGATGCCACCTTTTTTGGTGTTCAAGCTAAATCTTCAAAATAACTTTCCAACTGCATAAAAGAGATTGTCGTGAGTGAATGAGTATCTAATGCAAGTAGCATGTAAAATTTGCTTACTAACCATTTCTCTATAAAAGAGCGTCCTCCCCAATAATCCCGAATAGCCAAGCTTCTTAGCTAACTCCCGCATGTCTTCCTTTAAGTAAGTACCCAACCTTCTACGTTTTGGAGGTTGCTTAAACGCTCTTTTAGAATAAGAGTAAAATTGTGTGTCCAAACTTCTGTTAATATCATCAAGCTCCCTTACAGATTGGGCAGCGTTGAAGAGCTCAATAAAACTATAAAGTATCTCTTCACGTCGTTGTTTGCTGGTTAAATAGATGAAGCCTAACAGGTTTTAAGCTGGTTTATGAAGAGCTATTTAGTTGTTTGTTGGTTAAATAGATGAAGCCTAACAGGTGAAGTGTCATTTAAGGAACATGCATGCAGGTAATCTTCAATGCTCGTTAGGTGAAAATTTATGGAGGCCTGCATATTAAGGAACCAAGTCACCAACAGGTAATTATATATATAGTAGTATTTAATAGAGGTTGAAGAAGTTTCAGAAAGGGCAGGTTACATAGTAACGTGATCGAATTGAATAAGCAAACAAGCAGAGTTAGAATTGAAGGGATGTGAAAAAAAATCAGGAACATGCAGGTTATAGAAAAGTGAAAAGCATTAAAGAAGTTAGGTGTACTTTAGACCGGTTTGGTGAAAATATTTAAAGTCTACTCTCAAAATATAGCCTTTTAGATTAAAAAAAATAATGTGTTTTCTCCGAATGTTTAACTCGTCAGAGAAACCGTAACTTCGTACACCTTTTGGTAACTGAAGCAATGATTTCTTGCGAGGGAGTTAAGATTAACCTAAAATTGCCGCCTGCGGGGTTTGAACTTGAGACCTCCACTGGAGGATCCCAACCCCCGGCCCACCGATGATATTGAAGCAAAATCTTGAAGATAACTATGGCATAAGATAGCCTGCAATCAATACGAAAAATAGTCATTCCCTTTATTTGGTTTTCATGAATTTTTCAGTTTATTCTTCGAACAAGTTGGTTTTGATCTCGCTTTGCATCAAATTAATTAATCTTTAAATGTTTACGATGATAACACATTCGTATTTTTCTTTTTGAAGAGCTTTTTAATCAATTTAAAAATTAAAGATGATTACACTATGCGAGTTGAACTCACAAATACTCGAAGTGAGGTTTTTTATTCAAAATAAGAGTTGTACTCGGGTCGATCCTCAGAATAGTTATAAAATGGTTTAAAATGTAGTGGTGATTCTAACACAGAACGAGGCACTAATTTAGATTAGTACAGTTAGATTTGACTTTTTTGGTTCAGATTTATCAGTTGACTGAACGAACTTGTGAAACTATCTTGAACCAAAAACCTCTAAAAAAGCCTTAGAACCGAGAAATAAGAGCTTAAATAGCAAAATCCAATCACAGCAAATAACAGAAACACCTAGGAACAGAATCTTTTGGAATAACCGAAAGACCTTCATACATTATTCGAAAAAAAGAACTAGAATTATACACTCATTCTATCCTTTTATCGATGTATCTGAGAGTATAGAGAAATAAAGTGATACATTTGCCATGTAAATCGAAGCATTCAAATAAGCATAAAATTCAGAAGTGACGATTACTCCCAAGATCACTTGAAACCTGTCAGTAAATATAAAAGAGAGGAGAAATAAAACCGGAATGTGAAATTGTATTTACTCTCTGCTTTTGTTCAAGCTTGTTCCGGGCCATTAGGAATTCTCACATAATCATCATGTTGTTCACAATCATCATGTTGTTCACTGACAGATCTCTTCTTCTCAACAGGAATGCACTTCAATACAACTGCAATTGGCATGCTTACCAATCCAATCACAATGCTAAGTACCCATAGTTGCCAGTTAAGGGGCACGGTGCTTGCAAAAGTGCCGAGAAACTCGACTATGATTACTTGAAATACAACTGTTGCAATCATGACAGCCATGAAGATCCAACTACTGAACATGCCTCGGAAAATATTTATCTTGTCAATGTCACGGCTGTTTATTTCATTAAACACCTGCAAAAACATATACTGTTTAAGAAAAAAAAACCACTCTTTGTGAATTCTATATTCGGGTTAAAGATGTAATTAGAATTTGGATAACCTGACAGAAGACGAAGGTGTTGAATATGAAGGTATTAAGGATGGCAGTTGCATTTGACCCGTGTAAATTCAAAATAGGCTTGCCGGCAAAGTTGAAAACAAATAGGACAGCCATTTGGTAGACACTCTGACCAATGATGTTCCTCCACATTGTTTTGGTGATGAAACTGTCGGTACGCTTAACAGGAGGCCGTTTCATAAGACCTTCATTTGGTGGTTCAGTGGCGAGCGCTAGTGCACCCAGAGTGTCCATGATCAGGTTGACCCAAAGCAATTGCACAGCCGTAAGAGGGGCAGATCCTGAAGTTTCAAAGAGTAAGTGAACAGATTGTGGAATAATTTACCGAAAGATCATATATGTAGACTAGAGACCATCACACCTGTGATGCATGCAGAAACAAAGTTGATCATCAGAGCAACAATATTAACAGTTAACTGAAACTGAACAAACTTCTGAATATTAATGTAAACAGCACGTCCCCATTTCGCTACTTTCACAATTGTTGCAAAATCGTCATCCATCACTATGACATCAGCTTGTTCTTTCGCGACCTATATATGATACAAAGGCTCATACAGTCCGCTTATAATATTTTGAAGAATTTGATAAACGTATACATATGAAATGCATATACTGATATACAAACCTCGGTTCCTGCTATACCCATAGCAAATCCGATATCTGATTCATGTAAAGCAGGGGCATCATTTGTGCCATCACCTGTAACTGCAACAACTTCAGACATTCCTCTCAAATGCTTTACGAGATCATACTTGTCTGTTGGTGATGATCTAGCCATTACCTGTATTCGTGGAAAAGAAGTTCAAAACCAAGGTTTAAGATATATTCACAAAAGAAGCTTGGTGATTTACATTACAAGTTTATATAAAAGGTAATACGTCAAAAGATCATTACTATAGTTTATCCATAATTATGGAGTTATAATGTAATGCATTAGAGGTTGCATGCTTGAGCTATTTATATGCAAATAGGATCAATTTGGGTTATGTTTGATCTCTCACATGTCAAATCAGTTTAGGCTAAACGATTTAACTAAAAAGAGAACTGTTCAAACAGGTTGACCAAGTCAAACTGGTCGTAAGTCATACAAAATGTCGACCCGTACCAGACCCTGTTTTGACCCATACTAAATAACTAGCTGTTTTGACCTATTGCCCAGCCTACCCAATTTCCCGCCCCTATTAAGTACCTGAATTCTAGGCGCTATTTCATCCAATTCCTCTTTGGTTTTGGTTCGAAAATCTGGACCTTCAATGGCTAACCCATCTTCAGTAAGTATGCCACATTCCTTTGCAATAGCTTTAGCTGTATTAATATTATCACCAGTGACCATCCGGACAGTGATACCAGCTGCTAAACAAGTTTCAACAGCCTCCTTAACCCCTGGTCTAAGTGGATCCTTAATTCCTACAACCGCAATCAATGTATACCCACGTTCAGGTATTTCTTTTTGACCATCAAAACCACCTTCAATATCCAAATAAGCCACACATAAAGTTCTCAAAGCATCCACTGCAAATTCATTGATGACAGCTGTAATATGCTTTATTTTCTCTTCGGACAACGGTACTGTTTCTCCACTTCCATCAATCATTTTGTCACATAGCCCCAGTACTATTTCAGATGCACCTTTACAAAATGCACGTGTTTGACCATCAGGGAGAGCTGCAACCACAGACATTTTCTTTTTGGCAGAATTAAACGGCTCCATTTTTAATATATCAATCTCATTGCGTACGGCATCAAAATCACCACCTACATCCAACCCATATTGCAATATTGCTGATTCTGTAGGGGTGCCTAGAATAGATGTTTTACCATCTTTGTCCTTGACTACTTCAGAACCGGTACATTCAAATATACCTTGCAGGAGAATTGTCAATACACTTTCTGAAATTTTTGAAGATAAAACTCGACCTTCACTGTCTCTAACGTCTTTAATTTCACCAGATACCCATAGTTTATCGACCACCATATGATTTGTTGTTAAAGTTCCCGTTTTATCAGTGCATATGCATGTAGAAGAACCCATTGTCTCACAAGCAGATAGATGTCTCACAAGTGCCTTATCAGCCATTAACTTCTTCATAGCAAAAGCAAGACTTAATGTGACAGCCAAAGGTAATCCTTCTGGTACAGCAACAACAATAATAGTTACTGCAGTTGCAAAATAATCCAACATAGTCATAGCATCACTCGAACCCCAACTTGAGAACTCATTACGCATTGCTTTTTCCACAATAAACCTCACGGTCAACACTAGAAAAGTCAACACTGCAAATACTAACCCAATTTTGCCAATGATTGTAGCAACACCATTTAGTTTGACTTGTAATGGGGTCTCGTCTTCACCTTCTTCACTTAAGGTTTCCATTAATTTTCCCCATTCGGTTTTCATTCCGACTGCTGTAACAAGCATTTTAGCTGACCCATCTTGCACTTTAGTTCCTGCTAGTAAGAATGGTTTTTTCTCATCTATATGAACATAATCGCTCTCTCCTGTTAAACTAGATTCATCAATCAACAAGTTGTATCCTGATATGAATATCCCATCCGCAGGTACTTGATCACCAATAGATAAGTGAACAACGTCCCCAACAACTAAGTCATAAATAGAGACCTTTTTTCTACACGAGTCTCTTGTTACATGAGTGGAAATCTTTTTCTTTTCTTTGTCAAGATCCTTAAACTGTAAGGATTGTTTGTAGTCACTTACGGCAGTAACGGTGACTACTAATAATATACTTAGTAAAATTCCCAACCCATCATATATGCCATCTGGGAATCCTTCAGTTGCAAGTCCCACGCCTATTGAAACTATGGCACAAACTATAAGGATTATAAGAGTGAGATCATGAAGGGCATCCCATACAAACATGAAAAAGCTTTTCGAAGGCTTTTCGGTATATTTGTTGACGCCATAAGTCTCTTGTCTGGTAGACAAATCACTTGATTTAACACCTTCCTTAATAGAAACGTCTACTGCTTCAGCTACGCCATCCACTCCATTAAGGGATCTTAAGGTCTTGACATCATAACTACGAACCATGGATGCAAGTTTTTCTGGATTATTTCTGAATTCTGAAGGTTTTACATCTCTTGCTTGAGGAGCAGCTGTTGATTAGGATTTAATGAAAAACAAAAATAAAAGAGCAAAAACTTAAAAAGTTTATATATGTGCAAGCAGAGTGAAAAAAAGGGGCTAAATTCACTCAATGACTGCTTAGAAGGTCAAGTCGACTTCAGCTTTTGCTACAGTTTAGAGATTAAATATGCACAAGCTAAGTACTTTAATACAACATACCATCCATAAAGCGTATTGCGGCCCTCATGGCGGTAAAAGTAACTCGCAGATTTTCCTGCAAACGTGAAAAAAAGTAGATTTTAGAAAAATTATCTCCTGAACAAATATTTTGTTTCAGTTATGGTTAGCTGGTATGTGTGCAGTGAATAACCTCGATCATTCATAGCATATCCATATCAAATCCAGATACAAACTAAAGTTCCTAATGTATGAATTTTTATTGGTTCAATAAGATGTCAACGTATCACTGTTTCACTTCCAATGGCTAAAGGCATGCATTAATTTCACAACCAATAAAGATGAAATAGTTGATTAATCTCCCAACTTAACGGATGAATATGAAATATTATCTTAGAAGGCTATATTTCACAGCATGTGCCACTTTAAGTAATTAGATATTCTATGTCTCTAAAAGCGCTAATGATGTCGTCAACTTAACAATGAGTTCCAACACACTCTCCTGAGTTTCAAAACTGAAAGAATATGACACTTCTTAAGACACATCCCAACATATGAAAGTTCTTAGAATTTCACCACCTTAGGACATGCATGCAGATTATTATTGTTAAACAGCCAAAGAAAAGAGATTTTAATCCTTGTTTTTCAAAGCATCACCACTTTAGGACATGATAAATGACTCCACGCAAAAGACATATGGATTTTATTCGAAATTACAATGGTTGAGTACCGAAAATTACTAAATATATGTAAACTAACATAACTTCCATGCAAGAAACCAGACATATGGAGGAACTAGGCACCATAAAAATGAAGCTTTCTTTGACAAACACTAGAGAAAGTATATTCTTTCAAGTTGATTATGTAAGCAATAATATTCCTTTCATAAATTATGCATTTCATTTTCTCCTGTTCCGTACATATCATAACTGAAGAGGTACAGATATAGATAGGCCAACCCTTTGGTGGGCTGTCTCAGAGCTAAGGAAAGTTCTTGGAAATTTCCTTGTTGTCCTATAAGTTGTCTCAATATGCAAGTCTTTTTCTAAGGTCGAGGTCAAGATGCTAAAAAAAAGAAGAACAAAAAAAAAAACCTTGAAGTATGTAGTTGTATTCAATAACCACCTTAAGGGTTTTTTTGTTTTTTTTTTTGTTAACCATGGTTTCCGACCTTTTGGCCGACTAATCCACAGGGTTTGAACCCACCGCCACACAGACTCAAACCAGGTAAAGCTCTCCCTTTTCAGGAGGTTGGCGTGGCCACTTCAAGATTGTTTGCACATAGCATGAATTAAACTTGAGACTTCACACATTTTAGAGGTGATAGTCACAAGACCTTTTGCCACTAGGCGAGTTTCAACACCTTAAGTTTGCCTTTAGAATTTTAGTTTTTTAACTATGGTATCAATTTCACCTTACGAACGGATTCTACATGAAAATGTATCTTCTGACATGGGGACCTTGAAGCCTCCTAGCCATGGAACATGGATTTATAATTCGCAATCTTTGGTGGGTTGTCTTATTGTTATCCAAAAGGCTATCATGATCTAGAAGTCTTTTTCAAAGATAAGGTCGAAATGCCCAAAAACCCTTAGGGTAATGTTCTTGACACCGCATTCTACTTGGCCTTCATTTCCATGGTAGTATCTTATTAAAAATAAGTAAACAGTGGATATTCATGGAAATCATATAACTAATCAAAGATGCAAATATTAGTAACTCTAAACTATCGTGTTATGTTGAGCATTTACCGTACACAAGTTCATAAACACGAAATTATTGTTTTAATGTAGCATGTGAGCACTTAAAGCAACATTTCAAACAGTTAAGCACTTAAACAGTTATACTATTCATTAAAATTCAAACCAACTGCCCAAAAACATATACTCCTACTACGGTTAATTTGCATATTGATCAAACCTAATGGTTCTTTTTTGCCATGTAAGCTAAATATCAAGGTTGACCATTGCCCTTTGGAGTCATAAATGAGTCACCACCTTTTCAATTCCAAATATTTTTTTAGTTAGTAATAGGAAAACTTTTATTGGCCCACGGCTGATACAGATATATGATAGTGAGTGTATTATCCAAATGATACGTATTAAGTTAATGTTTAACAGAAACTTTATTTATTTCATCAATTTAAATATGAAGCAGGCCAAGTATATGCCTTCAAGAAGCACCTTTACAAGTCTAACTGTCTAATAATGGTTATAAAATGTGGAACAACTAATTTGACTTCAAAGTTAAAGATTTCTTCTTTATTAAGAATATGAATTGATGCATAGTTTGGTTTCAAAAGGTGAAAATAAACATGGTTTTTCCTTCGAAAGGTCGATCTCAACTAATTAATTATGTGATGACTAAGTCATGTGATGATTACCGGAAAACAAAATGATTCACAGAGATATGTGATATTTCAAAGCTTAGAGGACAAATAGCTAGATAACATGTAGTTAATCGTCTTAATGTGAGATATAGTATTGTTATATTATTAAGTAAAAATCGTGTGAATTTGTTTGTACTTTACATCTTCTCACATGTTATCTTTTCACTCAGATGTATACCTCGAATTATCAATAACTGGTAATATATGTGATAAAATTACTGAAAATAGGGAATTTAGTTATAAAGAAGAGCTTAGTTTTATTCAAGTGTATGAGGGTAGTCGGGTAGACTCTCTTTTCATATATCTAACTCGGAAAAGAGCTATACACAGCTGTGAGTAAGTAAAGCAATGAAGCCGCTCTTTTTTAAATGTTTGCAATTGTAATGATAAATGAGTTATTCAACATTCATAACTTTGATTATCTTGTATAGATTAATACTATCTAAAGATGCAATGGCTTAATTTAATGTGCAAGAGTAATTGTGCATAAAAAGTTGTAAGGTACAAGGTAGTTTAAGCTACATCTATACTATATGAATCATAGGTATTAACCAAAACATAATTGAATGCAATTACATTAAACGCAGGATAGTATACAAACCATCTCATCTTTTCAGTTGCTCACAAGTAATTAACAACAAGTCTTTAAATGTGACTTTTCATATGAGTTTTGATGAGTATAAATAACAACATATCTCAGTCCATCCCCATCCCCATCTCCATTTCCGTTCAACCTCACCTCAGTCAATATCAAGTCCAAAAGCCAAATACATAAACGAGATAGATTAACAAGAACATCAAAGCCAACCCACAACTTACAAATCCAACATATATCCTACACTATGACACAACCAATAGAGCCTCACCATTCACTCTTCAACAATCATTTAACCACAACAAGACACGAAAAAGGACAACAAGATCTCAGATTATTTTTCTTTCGTGTCTCACCATATCTTTTTAGACATCAAAATCATAAACACGAAGAAAAAAATTGATCATCATCGATAATATTAAACGAAATATACGAAAGATCTCAGATTTAATTCGTGTTATTCAATGAAACATCTGACCACTAAAGGTCAAACGCACGAAATCTATCATCACTGATTTTACTTGAAGCCTAGCTTCATTATAAATATCCGAACACAAACGATAAGTGAGATAACAATTATGTCATCCACTGTTCTTGGTTCGTTCAAATGAAACACATAACTAACAATTAAACCCTACCCGAGACCCAAAAATGGATCTTGAAGACTTCGTCTTGATTTCTTGATCCGGATTGAGCATCAAATGAAGATATAGGTTGGGTATGGTTCAGTTTGTGTTTGATTCGGATTGATCAAGGTTGCTGTCATCAGTTTTATGGCTTTTAGTTTGCTCACAATTATTAGTTAATCTTTTAATGTGAACCTTTTCGTATGTTTCTTAAAAACTATAAATAACCCCACTACACCTTCACCCACCATATCCTATCCCACAATCATACGGAACACAAACACATACCGAAACACAAACACATAATATAGGTTAGCAACAAGAAAAGCACATACATGATTGATTTAAACAATTTGCAATTTGCAGTAAATCCCAACTCACTTTCTTTTCCACTTCGGTCTTCGAAATTTAAAAATCGTTGCTTAAATTTCGAAGCTATTGCAAAACCATTAAATCTTTTGAAGCTATTGCAAAACCATTCACATGTCAAACTCACTAATATTAAACAATAGCCATTCAACTCTGTCAACATGCTTTGCATCTTGGTTGATTCACTCAAATTATCAATTTGTACACGTCTATTACTTTGAAGTAACATTTATCAATAGAAACAACTTCATCAAACTACAACCTAGACTCAAAGCTTAAAAGGAAAATATAAAATCTCAGCTCATTTTTATTCGTGGTAATCATAGATACATCAAGACCTTTGAAGGTCTAACACACGAAATAAAACACATCATCGATCTATATTTGTGAAGCATAGCTTCATTTTATGTTCGAAACTGAAAGATAAAGAAAATAACAAATCTGTTACTTCTTTTTTCTTTGGTTCGTTATAAAACAACACAACAAATAAAACCTACCGGAGAGCCCATTGGATCTTGAAGCCTTTAACCATCTTGATTCGTATGGAGCAGATAAAGTAGTGATCAAGTACGTTTGAGATGAGTTATATGTTCGGACTGATTTTAATTGAACATAGATGTGAGATTATGATCGGTTTGATTCGAGTTTGATGAGGAGATGAGATTTGAGAGAAGAAGGTGAGCAGTTGAGATGGGGGCGGACTAAAAAGGAGTGTGTCTTTAGGGTTTGTGAAGTAATTAATTTTGCGGGCTTGGCTTCTCATTTTCATTTTTTGTGGGCTACATAAACCGCGTAACTGATTGTTACGTTTCTGGCTATTTATTGGAGCATTTAAGTGAAATTGTGAAAACATATACATATCTTTGAAAGCTTGACAAGTTGACAATATAGAGCAAAATCCAAATAAAGTGGACCATACGTTATTTGGACCATACGTTATTTGCAAACTTTAGAGCAAAATATCCCAATTTTTTTTTGCAAACTTTTCTTTTCTTTATTTATTGTATAAATAACTAACTAGAGGTTTTTGAAAAATAACACCTTTTTTTCATTGGAACGTAAAATAAACGCGTAGATCCAGAAATATGCCATGAAATTCTGAATGGGCTTTTCATTATAAAATTACTAAGATTAGGCACGGGTACAATATATAGTAAATCATCGTCAATCTATTAACTATGATATTTTTTTAGATCATAGTTCTTTTTGTTATTCGAAATATTAAAGGATGAACAAAAACAATATAATAATTTAAATTCATCCTTTGTTTCGATCAATAACAAAAGAAAAGAATAACCTACCCGATACCCTCCAAAGGATCTTGAAGCCGTGTACTCGATTGTATTTGTTTTTCATATGATCGGTTATAATGGTAAATGATAATGAGATGGGTTGTAAGTTACGACTTGGATTTTATTTTTTTTCCTTCCTACAGATGGAGAGCACAAGAAAGATGGAGGCGACATGTTTGTGATTAGGGTAAAGTTATGATATGTATGTATTTCATTTGGATATGCATTTGGGGTTGTAAATTTGGGCCTTGGGTGTTAAAGCATGTGTATAAATTAGTCACCCAATTGTATAAATTAGATTATCACACCTCTGTTGTAGTTAATAAAATGGGCTGCAGAAGATAGTGTTTTGATCCGCTTCCGATGTTTTAATTTGTGTCAGATACATTGTTCGTTGGACTGTTTGAAACTTTTTTATTATTTAAGAATTGGCATATAAATGATCTCTAAACATTTAGATAAGATAAATCAATTTGGTTGTGGCTACTCCTAAAATGATTATATGACCTCTAAATAATTAGAATCAGTTTACACTATATTTCTTTAAAATGACTTATATTTATATTTGCAAATAATAAATCAAAAAAAGAAAATCATAAGAAATGAGCATAAAACTTTTAACACTTGAGGGCCATAACTCAGTTATCGAGCAAGTGGTGTTGTGGTGCAGGAACATTACATATGGTCATCTTTTATCTTATATATTATCACCAATTATTGATTTCTATCCTTTTATTTATTTTATACTTCTATAATTATACGTAATATTTTGTTACAATTTGATGTTTCATTGTCATATCGATAGATACTGAGAATTACGTGCTATGCCAAAATTTTATAGATATAGTAAGCGGCTAGCCAACTCTAAGTAGTTTAGTTTTACAATAAAAGAAGTTCAAAAAATAAGTGAAGCACATTATCAGAAGTTCAAAATATACCATTTATAAAATGTAGCAAAGTCAAACTATCTAAAGAAAAAGGCCTCATTTAAATATAACACCTTGCAAACAACCTCTTCACATGGACAAAAGAAAAGAATATGTAAAACCAAACAACCAATTAAACTAATTCATCTTAATAGCATTAAGCAACATCACGAGGACCTAAAGCTTTTATGTTCACCATCATTGTATACTTCTTTGCCATTACAGACCTCAAATGTTGACAATAAGAAAAAAGTAATTTGACAAATGTATAATCTTCACCTGCCTGTTACACACACCATAAACGCATACAAATTAGTTTATAGTGTAAACCCAATGAATACCAACCATTCCGCTACAAACACGTAGATACAATTGGTGCAACGCACGGGCTTGACGTATTTGTGCACAAATACTCTTGCACATTAAATTTAGCTATTGAATCTTTATATATAAAATAGATAGATAGATAGATACCACATTTTATGACCAATCTTTTTATAGCATGCGACTACAATAATCAACAACCACAAAATACTTGCACAATAAGAAAATATCCCTTCATCATTAAACCAAGACCATTCATAATCGTGATATTTGATCAAAGTACATTTCTTTTGAATATACAAGTTATACGTTGTTATATATTTTAGACTCAAGAAAAAAGTCTCTTCACGTATACTCTTTTAATGTGAAGAAAATAACTTAAATACTGGAATGCCCTTTACGTGAGATGTCACATCAATTACAATGTTATCGAATCGTGATATTTGATCAAAGTACATTTCTTTTGAATATACAAGTTATACGTTGTTATATATTTTAGACTCACCATCATGTTAACAACTCAACAAATTATTATAACATTGCGCAATGAACATCAAGATACAATTCGTGCAACGCACGGGTTTTTCACGCCTCGTTGATTATAATGTATAGATTAATACTAACATGTATATTAGATACTAATCAATTATTGATCATTAAAATATATCAATCCAGATTAAATATTGATTTTTTTATGAAATGTTACTACTCGTAAAAACCCACCCCATAGACTTAATGGCGAAGCTATGAGGAGCCCAAAGAGGGCTATTATTTTATAGTATATTAGCACTAGTTTATATAATAAGCTTAAATTTTTACGCATAAACTAAGGTTTGGCCCTCTCAATTCTTAAGAGTTATGTTCCCGGTCCTCCTAGTAAACTTGATCAAGCTCCGCCTATGCATAGACTATTATTTATAGCAAAAGCAGATAAAAGAAAGTCCACCAATGGATAAACTTTAGAACACGGCAAAGTGGCAATGAACAAGAAATTACACTCGTACGATATAATATCACTATCTGTCAAAGTTCCACATTCATCGAGGGAGTTCCACATGCAAGGCAATGGTCTTGGTCAATGGAAAATAACTCCTCCGTACAAAGTTTCCACATGCATTGAGGGTGTTCTACAAGGCAATGGTCTTGGTCAATGGAAAATAACCACAGGAGACCCTCTTATGTGTCTTTTTACCATTTGAGCATAACCATTAAAACTATATTTAAATTTTAACAAGTCATTTTATACATATGTGTAAAAACAATAGTCATAACTCCAACAAAAACACAAGAAATGGCCTCCCACTCTCTTTAGAAAACCTTACCACTTGTTTTTATAGATATTATTATATGTGAACCCAAAATAACTGGTCCTATGTCTTATCCAAGACTAGTCTTAAAATTCTAAGGGGCATATAGGATATACTCCAAGTCTCCAACGTGTAGAGAGGGTATCCTCACAAGCCAATTCAAAGATAGAGGGGTATAAAAAAGTCAAGGGGAATATTGAGTTCACTTCCAAAGTCTAGGGGGGCATCCTGCAATTTATTTCTTTTTTTGTTAGAACATAATTTATTCATTGAAATCTGATACACCCCAAAGTTGCAACTTGCACATCTACACCCAAAAAAAAAAGTTGCAACTTGCAACCCACTATGTCTGCATTATTAAACTTTGGTGCTATAATTTAATAAGGGTATCCTAGTTTGTTGGTGACATTATATTTTTCTCGAAAGTAGATCTTTAGTGCTATTTATAGTAAGGTGGAGTCCATGACGAACTTCTATTTTCATGTCAAAAAATATTAGCAAGGAAATAAAACAATGACATTATTATTACATTACTTTTAGTAAAATATCCTACGGTTTATTACATAAATTGAAAAAGATTAATAACCAAACTCACAAAAAATCTCACAAATAAAAAATTGGTCACAAGACCCGAGGGGTTCTCGGGAGTTCACGAAAACACCACGAAATTTTGACTCTTGGTGTAAACTTTGTCAAAAGTCCCGATTTTTTTTAAATGAGCATAGTCCTCAAATTATATATCACATATTTTGTTAAGTTAGTCTACTGTATTATCAATAATAAAAAATTATGAAGCTGATCACTTGTAAATCTGGGTTCGCTTAATTATAAGCCGTTAAACTAAAGAGAATTTATTTACACACTTTCGTTTTGTATTATGACACTTCATTTTCTGCTTTAAGTAGTTATACTCAATTTACAGCTTATCTTGTCTACTTGTATATGTGTGCAAATCATGTCACTAATCTAAAGATACAAACAAATATTTCATCGAGAAAAACGAAGTAACACAACCTCGGTATTCATGATGATTGAAATTGTCACCCACATGGTTGTTTTTTTCTTATATAATAATCCAGCACTAGCGATTTAAAATAGATTACCAATTAAATAAAGTACGGCCGTATTTGTCATTTATGCAAAACATATAAGGTGGGGCAACCGATCGTAACTAATGTGACTATCAATGCGTGTGATAAAGTCACTTTTGACACGCAAATATTGAAAGTAATGAAAAAATACAACCTCCGCCTTTTTTTACCCTATATAGATATTATAATACAGTTTTTTATCAATTTCTGTTTCGTACTTTTTGTCAATTTAATATAGTACTTTTAACTTGTTAAACTTTATATTATTTATTCCGCACTTTTCGTTTCACAGTTTTATAATATAAACAAAATTATAAAAATAACGAGTAAATAATCATAATTTTATTTTAACTTATTTCAAAACAAATGTCGGTTTATATTTTAATCAATAAAAAAATTTTAAGAGTAGTAATTTTGAGATGAAAAAATACTTACTTATAAATGCTAAATTAAGCAATTATAAACATCTTCTTCTTTCTATCATTTTTATTTGAAGAATTAATTTGCACACTCATATTTTTTATTAAAACAATGTACTTTATGTATTATATAGTTGTACAATATATTTCAAAAAAAACATATCTATTTTAGGCAATGTCAAGAAAAATCAAAATAGTTAAAACATAGCTAGACACCTTATTCTATGTGTAAAAAATATAGGTTCATTTAATATATCAAGTAAATGCAGACTTTTAACATATACTCCACAAGTATATTTAAAAATAAAACAGATTAAGGTACGTTTGGTATGGCACTTTGGATTGGGTTTGAGGTTGAAAAGACATTAATCATGTGTTTGGTTCTTTCTTTTGCTTAAAGGAATGGGAGTTGGATTCAAATATTGATAGATGACCATTTTGATAGGTTTTACATGAGTTTGAGATTATTGTGGGCCTTATTTTTTTATTTCTCTCTATACATGTAGGACCTTCATTTTATATTCTATCATATTTTTGTTTTTTACTATCAAATAATATTTTTTTTATTTAAAATTTATTATAAAATATATTCAACTAAAATATAATTTATCTCTCCTAAACCTACTCCAAATCCAAATCTTATACCAAATTCAAATCCAAATCCATACCCACTTATAAACAAAATGGACCCTTAAATAGTATCAACAAATATAATGTAGGCGGAAATAATATTAACCAAACAAAAAGCATCAAATTAAAAAGCCGTAATAATTGAATAAAAAAGTTGAAAATTCCTCTTTTTCAAAACAGCATTGTTTTCAACAACCATCAAAAATAACAGTAACCGTCAACACGTTTTGACTTTTATTTTCTTAGACTAATAATAACGACTTAAAAACAGGCCTGAGAGCGTAGGGTCGGCATATTTTAATACTAATTTTTAAAAACTCCGTTACAAATCAGTTAGTTAGAAAGGCAAGAAAAAAAAAAAAAAACAGTCAAATATTTTTAAAAAATTACGATACAATAGTACCTTGATTTTAGTAAATCTGTTCTGATGAATGGAGCGTTTAGCCAGGTCAGCAACATGCCGGAATCTTCGACGAGGGTTTTTGACGATCGAAACGGCGTCGCGCCACTTCTGTAACGCAGATGTTGACGGGTGTTGTGGAAGATCGAAATCTTTCATATAGTCCTTCATTTTGTTAACAAGAGAGAGTGAGCTTGTTAAAGATGATTAAATTTTTTATATACTTTTATTGTATGATATATCTTTTTCTCTTTATAAAAGTGAGGGACATGAGAATATGAGATTGGGTTTTACTTTATATAGTTGAGGAATACTGAATAGTAGTAGTAGGGTCACTAGGGTGGATATGTCGGGTTGATATGATATGATATGGATGGGCCCATATTCGTTTCTAAGTTGAACTCAATTTGTGTTTGATCGGCCCATGGCCCATATTTGCTAAAAGGATTGCAATTGAGGATGTGTTTAAATTCAGTAATTCGAATTCTGAATAGTTAGTGATGATTGAAGATGTTTTGAAATTTGAAAAAACTAAATACGAAGATTATTCTGAAGAATAAAGATAGGGTTAGATGAAGTTTACACAATTTGATAATTGAAGTTGACTTGCTAAATTACTAGTACTAGTTATGTCACATCATAGGGGTTTCTATAGTATGCCCATTATTAAAAAGAATAATGTACTTGCATTCCACTAATGACAAATTACATTATATACCCCCTCCGTCTCAATTTAATTGTCCATATTTCCTTTTAGAGGTGTCTCAAATTAATTGTCCACTATCCCTTTTTAGTAAAAACTACTAAAAACTAGAGAATATAATAGGGGAATATTCTTTTTGAGTGGTTGAAAATAAAAGTGGCCCTACTTTTATTAATCTCCGTGTTTTTTGTCTCCTGACAATTAAATTGAAACGGATGGAGTAATTACTAAACGATTATTTTAGATGTGGGCTAAGCCTAGTATGCATCTTGGACCTAGAACCTTTTTTGAAACAACTTTTTTAGAGCTGAAACATGATTCAGCTTAAAATTTTTTAGCATAAACAAATAATTGATCATCATTGCTTGTATTATCAAGGCTAGCAAGTTCTTCAGTGATGGTATCATTAGTTGTGCTTGAGAAATACCATGAACACATTTGGCTGGGACCTTTAAGAGTTAGGAGTTCCTCACTGATGCTTAATGATACAAAGTCAATGCTTGAATCAAAGTCATGCTTGTATGAGAGTTAATGATTATGATTTCTTCAAAAATATACAAAATAATAATAATAATAATAATAATAATAATAATAATAATAATAATAATAATAATGAGGCTTAAATAACAAATATGCAATTAGAGTAACATTGCTAGTTACTTAATGAAAAAGTGTGTGTTATGCTCAGTAAAGAGTACAAAGGGGCTGAAGCTACAACTGATCACCTCAATGAGGAAGTGTATATGAGCATTCCCCAAGCAAATCATAGCATTCCCCCCGATAGTGGTATGACACTCAACGTTCAGTCCCCAACTAGTCATCTCATTGAGGAATAAAAGCTTTAACTTCATCACATTCAGTCTTGTGCAACATTCAAGATTAAAGATCTAAAAGCTCAACTTTATCCCCAACTTAAAAATAACAATGGATCCCTTTACTGGTCTTGCAATGTCTTAGAGGAAATACACACTAGACTTGGTCTAAATCCTGTGCAACACCCATTGAGCCTTGTATAGAACACTTTGTGGGTAAACTCTAAGTCAATTCCTAAACGAACCAAGGACACCTCACATGGCCGCATTACTAAGAGTTCTTAGATACTTAAAGTTATGTTTAGGCCAATGTCTGTACTTCTACACCAAAGCATTCAAATGATTACACAATGTTTATAAATATTAAAGAATATATGATTTGACAAATGATTACACTATGTTTATAAAAATTAAAGAATATAAGCAACTGACATTTCTTCACTATAATGGTTTAGGGAAAATGTGATTTTGTGATTTTGTTTTTTGTGATGCCGGAAAATGTGTTATGAGGTGAGGTGATTTAGGGGTTATTAGGTTTTTGTGATTTTATTAGGGTTTAGTGGGTCGGGTTAATATTTGAATCTGCAAAAAAAAAAGGACTAAATAATAAATAAATAAATAAATAAAAATAAAAATTTATGTAAGTATTAATTGATGACGTGACAGTTGCTAGTCACCAAATTTTTAACATTTATAAGAACCAATAAGTTTTATATCAAACAATAGTATATTTTGAACCATGTTTAAAGTTTAAAAGTATGTTTCTAATTTATAGACTTAACCCTTCAAATACTTATATAAAAACACTTAAAAAAAGCTTACATTTTAAGCTGCTTTGTAGAGCTTTTATAAAAAGATTCACAAACACCGCGCATCCAAACACCCCTTAATCACACACGTTACGCCAACCCTTTCAAAATTTAGGGCTTATTCCATTTTAACCTCCAAAAACAAACCTGCAAGTAAACAATGGCGAACGAGGCGGATATGAGCAGCTGGACCAATCTTCTTCATTCATCTTCTAAACTCGTCGAACAAGCTGCTCCTTCTGCTCAGTTTCCTCCTCTTCAGGTACACTTTCCGTACATCATTTGTTTTTTCTAACTATTATATATAATGTCTAGTTATTTATTTAATTATTTATTTTTTGTGTTTATAGAGGAATTTGGATCAATTGGAAGCGTTATCGAAGAAGCTGAAGTCGAAAACCTTGCGAACCGAGGCTCCGTCTCAATCTATCGCTGCGACGAGGTTTATTTTGTTGATTTTATTTCTATTAGTTGTTGAGTTGGTGTTTTCGGTTGCGTTTGTTGTGTTATTTGTGAAAGTTAGGTTAGAAAAGCTAGGGTTTGTGATGGAGATTGTGAACCGAGAATGTGCGTTTGCGCTTGCATTTTGAGCTGTTTTATTGTAATAATTGTGAAGATTAGGTTAGGAAAGCTAGGGTTTAGTCATAGTTTGTTACGGAGATTGTGAAGTTAGAAACTTAGAATGCGTATCTTAGTAGTAAAGTGAGGCGTGTTTATGTAGTGGTTTTGATTTATAGGTTTATTTTTATTGTTTTTGCATATTGTAGACTTGGAGGTAAGTGAATGCGGAATATACGTTTGCGCTTGCGTGTTGAGCTTTTTTTGTATTATTTTGTGAAAGGTTAGGTTAGGAAAGCTAGGGCTAGTCGTGGTTTTTGACGATGACAGTGAAGTTAGAATGTGTATTATAGTGATAAAGTGGAGTGTGTTTATGTATTGGTTGTGATTTATAGGTTTATTTATATAACATTAGTTAACTGTTTTTGCGTGTTACTGGATTAACAGAATAAGGACTGTACGTTTTCGTTTGCATTTTGAGCTGTTTTATTGCATTGTTTGTGAAAATTAGGCTAGGAAAGCTAGGGTTTATTGGCGATTTTTATGAAGATCGTGAAGTGAATATGCTGCGTCTTAGTAACAAAAGTGAAGTGTACTTATCTAGTGGTCTTGATATATAGGTTAAATCATATGTGTTTTTATTTTTCTGCAGACTAGTATCTATTGAGAATTTGTGTATTGGATGAACTTGTTAAAATGTGTAATTTGTTAACCGTATGTACAGGTTACTTGCACGTGAGGGGTTAAATGCTGAGCAACTGGCACGGGATCTTAAATCATTTGAATTGAAGGTATTAGTTAACGTACTTGATGATTGTTAGACTAAGCTAAGTTGTTGGGTTATGCATAGTTGTATACTATGTAGCTTGTTTCGTAAGATAAGTACACAATAAGAGTCTTTTGGCGAAAGTGCATGTGAAATGTTGTGTGTGTATGATGACATCATATAACAAATGGTATTTTGCTAGAGAAGCATTGATAGCCGATGAATATCATCTTAGAAAGTGCGTGTCACATGCCTTAGTTCAATAGCCACTACTATTCTATGGATATGTTTTCCATTCTGTATGTTGATGAACGGTATCTAGTCAAGGATGCTATAGACCTTAGGGATCAAAGGGCGGTGAATTTCTTTTGTTGCGTCGAAGATAAATTTATGTATAATATATATATTTTTCCCATTTTGTTTTAGATATTCGACTTTAGTTATTGGATCAGACTGTCTAAGCTCTTTAGTTATTAATGCTTGATTATTTTGTTTTGAGAATGCTATCTGGTAACTTTTATTTATGTGCCATTGGTATTAGTTACTTATTCTTACGAGTTAAATGCGTATTTTGTAGACTACTTTTGAGGATGTTTTCCCTGCTGAGGCTACCAGCGTCGAAGAATACTTGCAGCAGGTATATAACCTCTCTACTACTGCATACTAATGAAGTAAATATGTGTTAAATAGATACGCATATAATGTTACTATGTTATTGAGTAGAGTTCCATGGTACACTGATGTTCTTCTTCACTTTCTACTTGTTACTACTTACTATGTGACTAACCTAGCGTGGGTTGTTATTCAGCTCAGCTTCATTACTCTAAATATTTACCAGAACAGTAGACCCTTGTTTTTATCCCGCATTCTCATTTTTCCCACAGTTTTTGTGGTTGGCAGTTTTTATTATTGTCCACCTCATATCTTTTATGTGTGATTTTGCACGAGATTGATAGTCAACTGACAGTACACTATTCAACAACCTTATTTTCTTATGTGCGTATTTGTATATTAAGGTTTTTATTATGTGACTATGTTGTACCTTAAAATATTTCTTGTTGAGTATTCTGTTGGTTCTGTATAAATGGTTATTGTAAGAATGGTCTATAGAATCTTGCAGTCATATGATTAACTTATTTGTTGGTTCATACCTTCGTTTCTCCACTACATACCAATTTGAATTCTATGACCTTTATGTCACTTTTCTGTATTCAGGTTCATGAGATGGCTATGGTGTCCGCTGTTCAGGAAGCCCAGAAAGATAATCTTAGAAGTTTTAGTGATTACATGATGACAGTTTTAGAGGTTAGTTGCTACAAGGAGTCCCAAGTTTTTCATCAGTTATGTCATTTGACATACGCTAATTTCTCTCTTACACTGTTAATCTTAACAAATTGTCTTTTCCACTCACATCTATCATCTATGGTACACGTCAATCTGTATATGCTGGTCTAATTTGTTTAGCATTCTTGGCACATATTTTCTGAAACTAAACACATATGGGTGATGTTTAAGACATGAAACAAACTTTGTTCTCCTGCTTAAATGTACAAACATTATGACGAAGTGCACAAAAGCCCAGTGTGAAAAATCTGCCAATTTTAGTACAAAATTTAAGTTGCATTTGAAAGTATGAGGCTAAATGCAAGCTATTAATGTTTCTTTAATTTATTAAGTAGCAAATTGCAGGACAATATTCATAAAGAAGGATACTGCAGTCTGCAGATGTATCATTTCTTTTTCTCCGTGATAGAGAAAATATAATATATTGATAAAAGAATTTATCTAGTCTACAAAAATAATACCCTTGGAAACTGTTAGTGCATGCTCCAAAGAGTTCAAAAGAACTGTGTGTGCCATAACTAAAGAATGAGCTATAAAGTAAATAAAGCATGGTAAAACTGTTTCAAAATAATGTCTATAGCTTTAATTTAGGCATCTTTAGCCTTAAGTTTCTTCAGGTTTGTAACTTCCTTTTTCTCTATGTAGTTATATCTCCACTTTATCTGTGACTTTGAACATTTCTGTCCATCTTCCTAGGCTTACATATTAAAAGCATGTGTTCCCATCAGCATCCTGATTATACATTTTTTACTAATAGTTTATTCGGATAGCATATTAGCATGTAAAAAAATGGAATCAAGTTTATAATATTTTCCAGCTCTTGATCATATTGCCTTATGTACTTGCTGTCTTAAGTGGACTACCATTCCCTTTATAATCTTTGCATAATCTCTTAAACTTCAATTTCAAAGTTCATCTTGCTACCATTCTTTTAATAATATGCTGCACCTATCTTTTATAATCTTACTACCAGAGTGAATGACCTAATGCATTGTCTAGACTATCATTTGGTGTAGCTCTTTTCATACTTTTCATGCATTGATTCTTTGTGATGTCCAGTTAATTCACAGTCAGTACCCTAACCTTCTGCAAGGTTACACTGCAACCCTTATTGGTGTGCCCAAGTAAATGCTGTTAAATATCTTGTAAAACTACACATTCTTCTCCTGTTTTGAAAATACATCATGACACAAATATATTATATTGTACAATTAACATTTAATAAGTAGTCAAACTATATTTTGGAACATGAGTGAATGTGTCCTACTAGCGTTGATGTTTTACAATAACCTTTTTTTTTTTTTTTTTTCCTAGCCTCCTTTGTGTTTAATTCCACCCTGTTTTGTGTTTCTATCTGTCAGGATGACTGGCAAAAGGAAAAAAGGGACTTTCTTCACAGTATGAGCCGCATTTCAACCTTACCAAGGACCAACGTAAACGAATCAAGCTTTGGGGGAAGCCGATCAGGGCCAATATTATCTCTAACATCTAGTCCTCATATGTCGTCTGGTCCTTCTAGTATGGAGCTTGTGCCAATAGCTGATAAGCCAGCCATTGATAAGAAGGCTGCAGCCTATGCTGAGGTTGTGAGGGCTCTCAATGATGCCAGACTGCGTAGTTCAGCATTTAAAGTAAGTCCAAGAAGATGTGTTCTATGTTTATGTTTTCTCAGATCATTGATGAATGATGATAAAGCTTTAGAGGTCTAGTCGTATTTCAGTCAAAGCTTGGTGTAAGAAATTGGACTAGATTATGTTATTAAGTATTTTAATAACATTTTTTATTGGTGTATGTTATGGCATTTACTTGTCATTCTACCTATTTTTTCTTCTCCTTTATCAAGTTATCGTAGTATACTAATTTGTGTAATATTATTCCATGTGCCAGCCAGCTACTGCTTTCAAGGTTGCATATGAAAGTCTTGGCCTGGATTCTTCTGGTGGTAAATCAGTTACTATGAGCAAAATTTGGCATCTAGTTCAGGTAAACCTTATTGAACAATCTTGTAAATACAAGATGTAAATGCAAAACAATGCAGCTGCTTGTATAAACACTAGATATGCCTTCCTGGCAGAGTATGCAATATGATTATCATCTAATGATTTTTGATATACAGACTTTGATGGGTGAGAATTCAAGTGTGCAACGAAGCATTTCCAAGAAAATGTCACTAATAATTGGTGCAAGGCGGCACCTGGAGTGGGGGCATGAGAAGTATATCTTGGAAATGATACAAAGTCACCCGGCACAGGTAATAGAAGATATAGCATGTTTATTTTTACAAGCCGCTAGCCTATTAGTATTTTCAATTTTTCAAAATAGTCTTATGGACTATGTTTACGTGAATTTCATCATATTATGGCCATTGATGAAAACGTGTTTCATTATCTTTTTACCAACAAACACCTACATATCTGTGTTTGTGGCATATTATTGCATATACTATGTAGCCGTTTTTATTGCATAAAGCTTCATTTGCTTCTTTTACTGCAGGCTGCTCTTGGTGTGGTTGGGAATTTGCAACGCATTCATGCTTTTCTTAGGGTTTGTGGTCACTTCTCACTTTAAATAATCATATTATACTTTATGGGGTTCAACCTCTGATCTTTGAGGAGGACCATGTGCTTTACTAACTTTATTCTATACTGCAGATCCGTTTAAAAGACTATGGGGTTCTTGATTTTGATGCCGGCGATGCTCGCAGGCAGCCTCCCTATGATACCACGTGGCAGCAGGTGTTTGCTTAACTGTTATGTAATATTTGAATATTGGGTTAATCTCACCATGATCTATTTACTTGCACTAGTTCATAAAATGAAGTTATTACTGTTCTGTGTATAACAGATCTATTTCTGCTTGAGAACCGGATACTACGATGATGCAAGGAATGTTGCTTCACGTTCTCGTGTTTCTCACCAGTTTGCATCACAGGTACTGATTTTCTGGTGTACCTTAGCGAAATTCTTTAAACAAACCTTAGCGACCCTTTTTTTTGACAGCTGGCTGAATGGATCACAAATGGAGGCACAGTGTCAGTGGAAACTGCTTCTATTGCTGCAGAAGAATGTGAAAAAATGTTAAGGATGGGTGATCGAGCAGGCCGAGGTACTTTTGACAAGAAAAAGTTACTTCTGTATGCACTCGTATCTGGATCCCGTAGGCAGATTGATCGCCTACTCAGAGAACAACCTACTCTTTTCAACACCATAGAGGATTTCTTGTGGTTCAAGCTATGTGCTGTTCGAGACATTTCTGGTGGATCGAGTTCTGCTTTGAACGAGGGCTTATCACCTTACAGCTTAGATGATTTACAGGCTTATCTTAACAAATATGAACCATCTTATTATACAAAGAATGGGAAGGACCCTCTGGTATACCCATATGTGTTGCTGCTGAGCATACAGTTGGTTCCAGCTGTCCTATATTTGTCTAAAGATACTGGAGATGACGGATATAACGTAGATGCTGCACATATAGCAATTATAATGGCAGATCATGGTGTGTTATCTGATTTTACTGTAACAGGTCATAAATTAGGGGTGATGGATGCTATTGCTGAGTCAGCTAGTATTATTAGACAGTATGGTTCACTTTATTTGAGGCATAATAATCTTTCCATGGCATTGGAATACTATGCACAAGCTGCTGCTACGGTGGGGGGTGGACAGCTGTCGTGGTCTGGAAGAGGAACTAGGGATCAGCAAAGGCAGCGGACTCTGATGATGCAGCAGCTGCTCATGGAGATATTGTTACGTGATGGTGGGATTCTTCTGTTACTTGGGCCAAGTGGGGCAGGAGAAGAAGGTGAATTAAGACGATTGTTAATGGATCCAAAAGATAGGCACCAATTTCTGTTTGAAGCCGCTCGCCAGTGTCAGGAAGCTGGTCTTAATGACAAAGTAAACTCACTCCCTTATAAGAATTGCGGGGCTTTCTATCCTGTATTTTGTATGATAATTTTCTATTTCATCTAGCAGTTATGACCCATTTAGTTATAATGGGTCAATTTGGGATGTGTCTTATCTTAAACAAGGTACATAATAAAGCTGACCCAAAGGGGAAGGGGTTAAATGGGCCTAACAGGTGAAAGTTGCTAAAAGTTAAAAATACATAATAGCATGATACAATAGTACATCCTAAGTCGTTTATTCAAAGATATATATCTTTGATATAGTAGTTTTTTGTGTAATTATAAATAACGCGTTAGCTGTTTCAAAAACTGGACAGAAAGAGTTTCTGCATATCCTGCTGATCCAAGGCGGTCCATATCTCCCCATATAAAAAAATGACCCGTTTCAACCAGGCCTTGTTTTTACCTGTTATTCAGCCTACCCATATTGCTACCTCTAGTTAATGCAACGCTTTTATTATCTATAATCCCCCTTTTAGGACCAATATGTGTATTTGTTGGCAACTCCTTTGAGTTGATGACAATACCTGCATAGGTTTACTTGAGTTTTTTTCTTTGATAACTCTTGTTATTTTGTTATGCTTATTACCCATTTGTCATTCCTGTGCCTAGGCTAGATAAGCATAAGCAACTTGATGTGCCCTATTTTCTTTCAACGCACACCATCAAATCAATGGGACACATTTTACAGATTTACAGTTTTTTCAATGCACATTCTTTTTATTGATCAACCCTCTTATTAAATATCATCATCTTTTCTGAATACAAAATTATTTTTTTTAATTATTTGCTTCATTGTTGCCAGTTGATTTTTTTATTGAGGTAGGTACTAGATCCTTCTATTAAAACTTATATATCTTACTATTGCAGTTTATTGTTGCCTGCTAATGTTTGAACTTTTTATATATGTTAATTACTGCTTTTTAAAGATGTATCGTTTGCTAATAATTCTTCTTCATTTCAGTCTATAGAGATTCAGAAGAGAATTGGGGCATTTGCAGCAGCACTGGATACCATAAACAAGGACCTTTCTGAAGCTATCTGTTCGTTATCACGTGGTAGACTGGATGGGGAGAGCTGGACAGCTGGGCTTGTTCATTCTGGAAATGAGTTGCTGGAGGCATTTAAATACTACCAGAATATCAGGTAAAATTTTAACCTTGTTCTGGGAATATTAAGAATGATTTTGAATTTAGGCTTGTAATTTTTTCATTTCTGTGAAACAGCAGTGATGTTATTATCTATTTTCCTGCGGTTAGACCCGTTTGATTGCATTTCTGTATAACATAAATCTGGCTTCCATCTTTTGTCTTGGTGGATCTTATTAATGCATCAAGATTGATGCATTTCGAAACATTTTTTTTGATCAAAATTTAAATATAGGTGATGCAATAAAAATTGATCACAAAAATTGTTATTAATCTAGACTAACAAATACCAAACATTTTAAGAGTCTAAAAACATATTCAATCAAATACATTTATGGCATGATCAATTTGGATTTTTTTCTCTTTAGCTATTTTTTCTTCAGCCCATTCTACCCGTTTAAGATGAAACATAATTAGTAAACGAATTTAATCTATTACATCTATTTTGATAATTTCAGATTTTGTCAAACAATCTTATTTTCAAGAAGATAGGTTTCAAATTATGCGCATCTTCATTGATTTTAAGTATTTAACTGTTAATTATCGATGATGCTTGTTTTAACTTGTCACATTTGTAACTTCATTGTGCAGTCCCCAAGAGAGAGACCATGTATCAGAGCAAGAAACTTTGTTAAGACAGCTTGAGACAATTTTGTCCATCCACAAATTGGCACGGGAAGGACAATATCTAGATGCTTTAAGGAAGGTTGCCACACTTTCATTTCTGCCTTTTGATCCCCGCGCTCCCGATGCCACAACAGATATGTTCCAAAATTTGTCTCCCTATGTCCAAGCTTGTGTTCCAGACCTTCTGAAGGTCTCTCTTCAGTGTATTGACAACGTCAGAGATACAGATGGGTCACTTCGTGCATTGAGAACCAAGGTAAGTTTGTCTTCGTTAGCATTTTGTTGACTAGCGCATTTTTTTTGACTTCGACTTATGATTAAATATCAAAATACCTTTTTATAAGACTAAGCTACGAACGCTAGTGGACCTTCATCAATCTCACCAACATCTTGCAATGAGAAACGGGTCATTTTGTTAACTCATGTTTAATAAAGTGCAAGTTATCTTTCAATTTATTCTAGATATTGTAGCTCGCTTCTATTTAAGTGAACGGAGCGGGCGTGCCCATTATTGATTAGACATAAATGTTCATTTGTTCATTTCTTTTAACAAGTATATCCTTTGTGCAGATTGCCAATTTCCTTGCAAACAATTTGAATCGCAACTGGCCGCGTGACTTGTACGAGAGAGTAGCTCGAACCTTGTGAAATCAAGTTATGTGTTCCGGCTTATGATATGTTATTAGGCTCGTGAGATCTGTTTTAATGAGTTTGTCAAGAAATCCATCTTGTGAAGAATTTATGCAACTATGAATGTATGATTGTAATGATGCATAAATTTCTTTTAACAAGAATTTATGCTAGTTTTGTTTTTACCTGCAAATGACAAATTTCAAAAGCTATCTTTTGCACAACTGGAACAGTAAATATTACCCTCTGTCATTCCCCTGAAGTCTATCAGATTTTTATTGTCAGTTTCGCTATGTTATAATGTTAGTGTTACTACAAGTATAAATTGAATAACTCAGCTTGAGCCGTTAGAAAAAAAAAAAAAAAAAAAAAAAAGTTAGTGTTACTACAAGTATAAATTGAATAACTCAGCTTGAGCCATTGTAAAAATCTGAAGATATTGGAATATACTTATGCTATGTAGCATATTACTACTACCTTTTCCCATACATATGACCACAAAGTACACAAATTTACTTGTATACAAAGAAAACTTAATGGCGATTTATACCTATACATAAAGCATTTAAGTTGTATGCTCCATTAAAAATTGTAGGAACCCAGATCAATCCTTATCACACACACTAATAAACATTAAAGCACAAGATAAGATAAGATCTAGAGAGAGAGTAGAGAGAAAATATATTTCATTAAGCACACACTACTAACTCTTAAAGAACACCTTGAACTCCAAGAACACCAACCGCCCAAATGGTGTAGGGAGGTGCTATTTATAGTTTTTGAGAGATGGGTGGATGGGCTTGGACTTGGGTTGGGCTTTTACATGGACTCTTTAATACATTACATTTAACCTCTTAGTTTAGGTCCAAGCCCATAGACTACTTTTACTTAATTAAATACAATGACACATTACAAAATATAAAACGTAAATGACCATCACTTTTATAAAAGCTAACAATCTCCCCCTAAGGGATGGTCATTCAAATGATGCTCCATATGATTAGATCTTTAGACTTCATTGTCTTGAGCTTTGTGTGTCGTTGTATAGCAGTCTTTGTCTTTGGTTCCTTCATGCTATGTGATCTTCAAAGAATCGTCTTTGTGGATGTTCTTGCCTTCAATCAACATCTTCATTTGATGATGCGTCGTGACCTTCAACATACTCATACATCTTGGACATTATACTTATGCTAACAATCTCCCCATAATCTTTCATCATATGAACTTGTTCTCGACATCTTGATTAGCCTCTTGACTTTGTCTTTTCACTTTGTCTTTAACTTGATCTTCTTGTCTTGAACTTTTACACTTGAGCTTTGTTGGAGATGTTCTTCATAAGTATGAGTATGCTGAGGTGAAGATGCTTGATGTATGGGATGATGGTTAATGGATGTTTAAGGGTAGCTGCATAAAATTGTTAGTAATAATCATCCAGCACTTATGGGTTAGGACTTCGAGATCATCAACAGCATAGTGTGTAGACTTTCTCTAATCTCCCCCAGGCCGTTCTGAACCGGATACCCCCGAGAGGGCTTACACGGACACACCGAAGTGCACCCACGATTCAGTGAGTCGCTGGAGATCACCCCACGACTGTAGACCGTTTGAAGCACGTAACCATCATGATATAAAATGGCAAGATCTGTAGATCTCATTAAGACTCTTACAACTTGTGCTCTTTTTGGCGAACACAAGTGTATCAAATGGAAGTGTTACTAACGAGATATTTTGATGAATCTCATGGCTCTAGACTCTATTGTACGTTTTGGTTTTAGTAGTCGGAGGCATGGAGCAGAGTGCCACCTTTTCAATATCAACACATCTCGGAATGAGAGGCCGATAGATTATGCAGTGTTCTCCGTGAGAAATGAAACAAATATCTTTTGAGAGATATCTGAGTGGCTTGGAGGGGTGGTGCAGTGCGTCACTGGGTCCATGACGTCTTGTCTTCAATATCAATATCACCTTAGTGAGTACCGATAGCAGATGTATTGACCCGGTTTCTGCCCTAAGTTTTCATGGAGGGCTATTTCTTTTCACCCTTTCAATCCACTTTTCTTTTTAATTCTTCAACCCCTTCTGTCCCTTTCTCATTTACTCCTTTTTTCAATCTTACCTAAGGACTTCTAATTCTAATCTATTGGAATTGTCCTTGGGTAGATCCCTCCGGCTCTGGCGGATCATAGGACGGTTTTCCTAACCTTAGTCACCTTATTACTCCATGATTATCCTAGATTTGCCATAAAACCTTTTGAAAATCTCTCAAAGTGTTTATGAATAAACACATTTAGTTAGCACTTTGAGAGTTTTATATTTTTGAAATACTCCCCCTTCACATGTGCTCATGCATTTTTAACTAAAATTGCACATGTTGGGTAGAGTTCGCACATTTTGAATTGATCGATATTCAATGAACATGACCTTTGCGAGACACGCTTACATCACTAGTTAGACTAGCTTGAAATTATTTGTGGAAAACTAGAAAGGGGGGTTGAATAGTTTTATGTCTTTTTAATTTTATTATGAAAACCTTTGTTTATTTTTAAAACACTTAGATTCAAGTTTGTATGAAAAATAAAACTTGAACCTTATTATTAGTTATATATGTATTCTTTTAAGTTGATTGTAAAAGTTTTGGTTTCTTGAATGGATTTTCAAAATGATCTTTATGTGAAGTCGACCTCTAATTAATACTAGCAATTATATAAACCTATGTGTATGAAAGTAATAACGATGCAAGTAAAGAAATAAATAAGGTATGGAAAGATCTAACCGAGACACGAGAGATTTATAGTGGTTCGGCTACAAGGACACCTTCCTTGCCCTACTCCACTCCCTGAGCACACCTTGCTTGAGAGTTTTCTTCACAACTTCAATAAGCTCCCTTATGGCGGAGAAAACCGTACACAACTTTGGCTTACACGGGTTTAACGACACAAAGCTAAATGTCGAGTTCTAATCGTAGCTAGAACCAATCTCACAACTTCACAACACAACTTCTTCACAACTTATTCACGACTACTTCACAACGGCTTCACGACTGCTTCACGACTTCTTCACGACTTCTTCACGACTTCAACACGACCGCTACACAACCTCTATGATGCGGCTTCACGACTTCAACACTATGTCTTCATGACTAAGACTTCACGACTTCAACATGTCCGCTACACAACCTCTATGCTACGGCTTCACGACTTCAACACTAGGACTTCACGACTAGGACTTCACAACTTTAACACGACCGCTTCACAGCTTCTATGCTACGGCTTCATGACTTCAACACAAGGACTTCATGTCTTCTAAGCTACGGCTTCACAACTTCTACACCACGGCTTCACGACTTCTACATTTTGACCTCACAACTTCTATACCACAACTACTTATACAACATCTTCACTACTTACACACAACACTAATCTACAACACACACCTTACATACAAATGAATGAATGATTTACAAACTTTGTTAAACACACAACTTAAGTAACAAAATGATACTAAGTTGTAATACTTCTAATCTTGATTGATAGAAGTATTCTTCTTTTGCACTTGGATGGTGGAAGCTTGGATCACTTGGAAACCAATGCTTAAGATTACATGATCAAAGGTTTTTGTTAGATATGAAATGAGATTTACAACAGAAAGTTTTAGTGCAAAAGGTTTTAGAAAAAATCCAGGAGAAGGCTTGTATTTATAGGGAAAAATCTGGACAGCTGGAGCCTACTGGAGCGGGGGCGGTCCCCTTAATTATTAAGGGGGCCGCCTAGTAAAATTAAGGGGGCCGCCCCTACTGAACGTTGGCCAATTTTGTCCTTTTGTGGGGAAGGTTTTTTTGGAACATTTTAACTGATTTTGGTTAAAAATTTGAATTCATATTTTTATAAAAGATTAAACATTTTTATTTAATACCAAAAATGTTTTTTAAAAATATATAAAATGTTTTTGATGTTTTATAAAAAATCTAGTTATTAAGAAAATGTTCCTTTGATCATATAATGCATTAAGCACTTGTTTATTCATACCTTAAGTGATTAAGTTGTAGAAATGAATATTTACAACTAAATACTTGTTTATTTGATAAGTTTATGTTTTAATGAGTTTACATTTTGTGATCATCAAAACATAGAGATATGAATAAATATTGATAATGTTTTTAGGCATTATTTATGTCAACATTATTACCCGTCCCGGTCATATTCAATGATCATCTCTCGAATTGGTACATTCTACTCCGACAAGTCCTTTGCGAGACACGCTTACATCACTGGAAAACCAGCTTGAAATTATTACCCGTCCAGGACAAGTCTTTTCGATTACTGACATTTAAGCTTCGTCAATTCGAGGGTTAAACTGAGTCTTTTTGAAGAGCTCGATTCATGATCACATTTTAATCCCATTTCTCCCCCTCAAAAATAGCATTTCGATGGTATTTTTGATATCGTTTGATTAAAATCATTGTTTTTGGAAAGCTAATAGGGAGAAACGATTTTGCATGAACTTTTTGGAACAAAGATGTTTTGAATTACTCCCCCTCAAACCTTGCATAGGTTTTGATATTTTTAAACTTTGGAGCGAACTGGGGAGTAAATATTTGAAAATCTTAAGCAAAAATTTTTGAAAAGTTTTGAAAAACCTTTTGATAAATTTTGAATAAAATTTTGCTTAAGATTAAGAAGTTTGAATAAACGTTTCATGAAAACTTCTTTTCTTGTTCGGATTGTTGTAATAAAATGTACAACAGGGTCATTTCTTTGGAAAACGGGTTATGCACTGTTATGTGTGCACAAGCCATTATGGTTAAGCGCGGGTTGTAAGCTGAAATACTTACAAGCCATTGAGATTTTTAGGATAAGTGCTCGAAAAGTTTTTGATTAAGCACTTTCCTTTCTTGAAAGCACGGGTCCTAAACTGATGTGTTCAGAAGCCATTAAGATTTTTAGGATTAGACAACAACCTTGGGAACCCATTTAAGCACGGCGCCAATGGGTTTACCATAATTTGAAATCCATTTGTAAGTTGTGTCAATCCGATTCAAAGAAGTTGAATTCCAACAAGGACTGAAAACCGGTGTTTCATTTTGAAATAGCACTCGTGGAATCAACGGTGATTTAAAACTCTTTTTCTTGTGAAAATTGTTTGAGAAACCCGGTGTCTCTCTTGGAGTTTTAAAACTTGAAGAAGAAGTTTTCCATCCATTGTTGAAACCCGGTGTTTCATTTCGAAAATTCGTTTTTGAGATGAATGGAAACCTTCCGGAATTTGGAATTTTCAAAGCAGAGTCATTCTTGTGTTGCAGCGAAAGCATTTCTGATATTGAATATTTGAAAGGTTTTGAATGACTTTGCTTTGGTCTCCACACCTGCTTTATCGGTGTAAAACGAGAGTGTGGAGTTTGAAGAGCTCGATTCTTTCCATTTGAAGTATTTGACCTTGAAAGCTTTTGAGGAGTGAGTGTTTCAGAAAAACTTGATTTCTTTGAAAACTTCCTTCCTTTTTGCAAAGAGTAGGTTGTAAACTGGGAAACCTTTTTAGAAAATGGTTTTGAAGATTCACCTGTGTAAACCTTCTTTGAAACACTCACTTCTGGTGTTGAAAGATTTGAAATGGGAGCTTTTCCTTTTGATTGGTTAAGAGACTCAAACTTGACTCTCAAAGCATTGTATGAAGTTCTCAAATCACTGTATTCCTTTTGAACTTGATCTTGAGATGCCAATTTAGATTCCAAAGAGGCAATTTGTTTCGAAAATTGATCTTTTTCAGCTTTTGAATCATCCGTTTTACGAGCCAATTTCCGTTCGAACTCAATATTTTCTTTTTCAAGTCTTTCAAAATATTTTTTGAATTTGGTCATTTTGTTGAAAAGATCAGTTTTGGCATCCTCAAGATCGTTTGTTTGTTGAGCTAAAAGCGTTTCAAGCTCAATTACTTTCTTTTGAAGCACATTATTTTCATTTTCCTTTTCCTTTTCAAAATCTGTGGTATTAGACTCAAATAAGGGATTTGGAAAGGAAACTTTTGTGATTTGAGACTCATCCTTTTTCATCTTCATTGATTCAATCTTTTGCAAAACCTTTTCAAACTTTTTATCAGCGAATTCAGACAATTGAGCCTTCAAAGCTTCAGTCTCATTTTGTTTCAAGATTGATTTTTGAGTCTGAACCCGTAAACGTTTGATTGAATCATACAGGTTTTTGTAAGTCTGTTTCAAATGCTCATTTTCTTTTTGTAATGATGCCACAACATGTTCCAATTCAATGTTTTTTGTATCAAGTTCATCCAAATCAAACTTGATTTTGGCATCATCACACTTTTCTTCAAAAATCTTTTCCTTTTCTTTAAGCACTTTTGTCAAAGAGTTTTCAGAAGATGCTTTTTGTTCCTGCAGTTTGAGTTGGAAAGAAATACTTTGTGCTTGAAGTTTTGTTAAATCTTTCTCAAACTTAGCAGTTCTTTTTGACAATTCTTCTTTGACTTCAGCCGCTTCTTTTGAAAGTTCAGTGATTTTCCTTTTGAAACAGAGATTTTCAGATTTCAAAAAATCCACATTCTCATGCTTATGGCAGACAGATACCGACTTAAGTGACTCAATTTGATTTGTGAAAAATTCTTTTTGGATATCAAGATTTAAGCATTTTTCATCAAATTCGTCTTCAAGAGAATGGACGTACTTTAAATCTTCTCTCATTTCAGTGACAAGGAATTTTTCAAAGTATTCAAAACTTAAGTTGATATTTTTCACAAGAGGTTCAATCTCATCTTTTAAAAACTTACAGACTTCCCTTTTTAGCCAAGCGTCTGATGACATGAGATGATTGTAGTCACTATTTGTGTATTGTTGTTTTGACCAAATGACCTTTAAGGTGTGCTCAATGTGATTTTTAAGATTACAAAACTGTTTACTTGCTTTATTTTGCCATAAATTAGCATCATAAGTAGCAAGTTGAACTTCTTTGAAAAATCTTTTCACATTTGTGTCTTTTCTTTTGAAAGGTGGTTTTGGTATTTCTGACAATTGTATACAACCATACACAAAGCCTTGGTACGAGAGTGGGCTTTTTCCTTTTTTGGCTTTAAAGCGTTTTTCCTCTTCCAATTTTTCATCTTCTTCAGACATGAACAGAGCATCAGTCGGCAAAAATTTATGTTCCACCGGATCGGTATTTTCAAAACCAATTCCTGATTTTCCTTTATGAACTTTCTCAGCTTTAGGAATCATCATTTGAAGAGTTTTAGCACTTTGGTCTGTTTTTCGAAGTTTTTCTTCAAGATTGTTTGCACGTTTTAAAACCTCTTGATTTTCATTTTCAAGTTTTGAATTAACAATCTTAATATTTGACGTAGTTTCCTGAAGCATTGAGTATCTCATTTTTAATTCAACGTTCTCTTTTAAAAGCTCTTGGATCCTTGTGTTAGCGGGGCCCATATTTCTATCCAATTTTTGAATGGAAAGTTTTTCACGTGACAGGGCATCGCTACACTCAACTTGAAGTTCTTTATTTCGTTTTAAGATTGGTGTGAGAACATCTTCATTTAATTTTTGAGCTTGAGATTTCAGGTTTGAGATTTCACTATTTTTGCTTTTTGTTATTTCTTTAAATTCCTCAAGCTCTTTGGATAATAAGACGTTGGTTTGCTTAGCTTTGCGATTGTCCTCTTTGCACTTTTCAAGTTCATTTTTGAAATTTTCGATTAATGAAGTAAAGAACGCACGATCTTGTTCATAAGAAGATCCATCCTGGGCAGGCTCTCCTCCATTAGGATCCATATCTGGAGTTGTGGGAGTGATATTACTATCAAACCGTTCAACCACATATGTGTCACTTATGGACTCAGGATGCGCAGGATGTGTCTTGTCATGAGCAAACACATTATAGAACAAATCAACATTATCATGATCGTGTGAATGTTGTACCGTTGCTATTGTCACTTTGTCAGGTGCAGGTCTGATATGATCATCCTCATTATCCGAAACAGCTTCATTCTTGTGTGTACCATCAGCATCCGAATCATACGTTGGAGTACTGCATTCAACTTGTTGTTCTGAAGATGTATCACTTCCCGTGAAAACCAAGCTAGCATCAGCTGTTGTTCCCTCTTTGTCTGCCTCTTTCTCATTTCCCTCCGTTTCCTTTAATTGCATTTCCTTTTCAATCTGCTCACTTTCCCGTTTTTGCTTTTCCATTTCAATTCTTTCCCGTTCTTTCAATTTCTCTTCTTCCAGCATCCCTTTCAGATGAAGTGATCTTTTAGTAAGCACCAATTCCAATGTGTTCATTAGTATAAGCAACTGATTTCTGAACGTTTCAACTTCCAGGTATCTAGTGACGCATTCACTCCATATTCGGCTTGTTGATTCATAATCTGGAGATTTTTTGATCATTCTGAAATCTACGTTGAGAAACCATTGAAACTGCGTCTTGAGCGCTTGATATGCTTCTTTGCATTCACTTCCTTGTTCAATTTGGTTCTCTATGTGAAACAAGTTATGTAGGAGTGTCCTTCTAAAGGTTGAATAATCCATTTCAGATCCGAAGAGTTTTGCAAAAACTCGACGAAATGGATATGGATTCCCTAGCGGTAAACTTGCTTCTGAGATTGCCTCACATTGACTCTTAACTGATTTAAAGTGTGCTAGACAATTTTCCTTTGAGTGAATAGCGTATGGCACAATTTGAGGCATCTTTACCGCTTGAGAACTGGATTCCATTCAATTTCGGTATGTGATAAAGTTGATGTTGGATCGATGCAAAGATCTAGGAGTTGGTCGGTTATGGTTCACGAGTTATGTTTGGTTTAATTCCTTTGTCGTTGCCTTTGAAGAGTCGTATAGAAACTTGATAAATCACAAACTTGATATACAACAAGCCCGAAGAAACTCAACCCAAATGATAATCACTCCCGGATAACCAAGCTCGATCAAAACCGTGGTTCTTAATTATATCCCGAAAATTCAACTCACAAACCAAGAAAAAAACTTTTTTTTTTTTTTTTTTTTTTTTTTTTTTTTTTTTTTTTAAATATGCACTTGAAATTCACATGAGCAATCTCCAATTTGATATTAAGAAAAGATCACATGTAAATATACACATGTAAAGCAAATACACATGCAATTTTTGTGAAAACACATAAGGCACAAAAGGTGATAACACACACTACTATGAATATGATACTCGACAGAAGTACATGCAAACACGTAAGGCACAAAACAAACTTGGTATGTCATGCAACACGTGACATGCAAATTTACTAACACAAGCAAACAAAACAACACACGTCTTAAACCACACAACACATATATATCAAGCGCACACGTATTTGAATTAATGAAAAACACGTCAAAAGCACAGGTAAACCATACATGCAAACACGTCAAATACAAAACACACGTAAACTTGTTGTACTTACTTTACTCAATCCACACGCAAGCACAGGTAATCATATATATAGTTTCATGCAAATCAATTGCAAACCACACATTCACTTTCAATATTACTGCTACTTTGAGTATACCTAAAAAAAAAACAATTCTTGTCACCTTTCAAACTCATGCATGCATCTCAATATTGTAATAGAAAGGAGATAGTCCAGACTCTATGATTCTGCTTCGACAGTTTACTTGGTTCGACTATGATGTTGATAGCTTCGACTAGACTTGCTTTGACAAGAAAGTTGTTCGAGTGAAACTTGCTTCGATTAGATTCTGGTTCGATCAACTAACATGTTCCTTCGACTAAAGAAGTTCGATCAAGTTACAAGTTGCAAGATGCTTCGACTAAAAAAAATTGGTTCAATGAAGTGAGGAAGCTCAGTGAAAAAACAAGTTCGATCAAGTTCGATCAAATGAAGTTCGCTTAATGAAGTTCGATCAAAACAAGTTCGACTAAATGAAGTTCGACTATTTAAGTTCGATTACACAAGTTCGACTATCTAAGTTTGATCACACAAGTTCGACTATCTAAATTCAACTATTTAAGTTCGACTATTGAAGTTTGATCACACAAGTTCGACTATCTAAATTCGACTATTTAAGTTCGACTATTGAAGTTTGATGAAAGAAGCTTGATCATATGAAGTTCAACTACACACAAGTTCGGTCACCAAAGTTCGATCACTAAAGTTCGATTACCAAAATTCGATCACCAAAGTTCGGTTACCAAAATTCGATCACCAAAGTTCGATGAACAGAAGAGAAGTTCGACTACCTTGTAGTTCGATGAAAGAAGCTCGATCAATTTCCTAGTTCGATGAAGAGAAGTTCGATGAAGTCTAGTTCGACTAGATAAATTCGACTACAAAGTTCGATGAAAAAGTTCGATTAAAACAAGAAGTTCGATGATAACGTTCGGTGAAAAAGTTCGACTATGAAAGAAGTTCGACTATAATGTTCGATCAACTGAAGTTTGATCAAAACAAGTTCGATGATTTGAAGTTCGATCAAGAAGTTCGGTGATGTGAAGTTCGATCAAATAGTTCGACTATTTAGATGTTCGATGAAGTTGCTCGTCGTGAAAAGTTCGACTATAGTTCGACTAGTCTAACTCGACTACTTGCTCGACTATAGGTTCGATGATGAAAGTTCGACTATTTAAGTTCGACTATTTTAAAAAGTAGATGAAAAGTTCGACTATATTATGGCTACTTCGACTATATGGTACGATCAAGAAAAAAACAAAAAATTGCAAATGAAACAGAAAGACACTATGGTTAATGCAAATGAGAACAAAACAAAAATAAAACTAATAAACAAAACTTAACAAACGAAACAAAAAAAATGCAAAGAAACAGTATTAACCGAATTATTAAACCGAATAATCCTAGATCTATGTTTGGCTCTTGATACCACTTGTAGGAACCCAGATCAATCCTTATCACACACACTAATAAACATTAAAGCACAAGATAAGATAAGATCTAGAGAGAGAGTAGAGAGAAAATATATTTCATTAAGCACACACTACTAACTCTCAAAGAACACCCTGAACTCCAAGAACACCAACCGCCCAAATGGTGTAGGGAGGTGCTATTTATAGTTTTTGAGAGATGGGTGGATGGGCTTGGACTTGGGTTGGGCTTTTACATGGACTCTTTAATACATTACATTTAACCTCTTAGTTTAGGTCCAAGCCCATAGACTACTTTTACTTAATTAAATACAACGACACATTACAAAATATAAAACGTAAATGACCATCACTTTTAACCTCTTAGTTTAGGTCCAAGCCCATAGACTACTTTTACTTAATTAAATACAACGACACATTACAAAATATAAAACGTAAATGACCATCACTTTTATAAAAGCTCCATTAAAAATTAAGATAAGAAGCTCCAATAATGGAGTGACATGCGTCACTTCTCAACTAAAAAATCAAATTTATTTTCAATTTGAAATCTTTTAATCTATTTATTTTTTTATGATCAAATTTCGCCATATTTTTTAAAATTTTGTGCTTTTTAATTCAACATCAATTTTGATTTATTTTATTTTGATTTAAATTTTTACAACTTTAATATTTATTTTAATCAATACAAACTTGATCCGTCAAAATCATATACTTTTGGGGGGAGTATTTGACGGGTAAGAGATTGCGAAGGTCTTTGTATATTCGGGAATAATGATGTCACGGGAAACTCAAACAAACACATACAACTAACACATATACATTCGAAGTGTTGTGAAACGAATTCATTAGGCGGGTAAGGAATTGCAAGGAGAGTTGGGTTAACAATTCACTTACTATATTTATAATATAACGATATTTTATCGCCACCGCTGTGCTCGGGTATCCAACTAGTTATGTAGAATACATTCAACTAATTAGAGTACCATTGACCTTGGTATTTTATATTAATACAAGAAGTCCGTGCTTATACTCCACCAAAGTTTAAATTATTTCAAGTTCAAAAAAAAAAAAAAAAAAAAAAAAAAGTTTAAATTATTTCTTAGTATCTTTAAATTAAATAACTATCTTTGATAAACATGAAGTTTGTTAGAGTATGAACACACTAACAAAGCAAGAACCTTGTACCAAAGCTTATATCAAAATATGCGATAAAGACGCTACTCGCTTTTCAAATAAACAGAAAAAGATATTTTATTCGTGTCCAAACACTACTTGCTTTATAGTTTTAGCTATTTGTACCAAACGTTTTAATGCTCGTATACATTGTAAAAATCTGAAGATATTGGAATATACTTATGTTATGTAGCATATTACTACTACCTTTTCCCATACATATGACCACAAAATATAAATTGAATATACTTATGCTATGTAGCATATTACTACTACCTTTTCCCATACATATGACCACAAAGTACACAAATTTACTTGTATACAAAGAAAACTTAATGGCGATTTATATCTATATTATTATATAAAGCATTTAAGTTGTATGCTCCATTAAAAATTAAAATAAGAAGCTCAAATAATGGAGTGACATGCGTCACTTCTCAACTAAAAAATTAAATTTATTTTCAATTTGAAATCTTTTAATCTGTTTATTTATTTATGATCAAATTTCGCCATATTTTTTAAAATTTTGTGCTTTTTAATTCAACATCAATTTTGATATATTTTATTTTGATTCAAATTTTTACAACTTTAACATTTATTTTAATCAATACAAACTTGATCCGTCAAAATCATATACTTTTGAGGGGAGTATTTGACGGGTAAGAGATTGTGAATGTCTTTGTATACAGTGGCGGAACTAGGAGCCAAGTTCAGGGGTAGCGAAATACGAAAATTTGTTTAGGGGTAGCGAAAACCTCCGCCCCTGTTTGTTTCAGGGGTAGCGAAATCGCCAAAAATCGCCAAAAAACGTAAAAAATGGCCAAAAATTCGACTACCGGGTAAAAGTTCAGGGGTAGCGACCGCCTCCGCCCCTGTTTGTATATGCGAGAATAATGATGTCATGAGAAAGCTACTGGAAACTCAAACAAACACATACAACTAACACATATACATTCGAAGTGTTGTGAAACGAATTCATTAAGCGGGCAAGGAATTGCGAGGAGAGTTGGGTTAGCAATTCACTTACTATATTTATAATATAACGATATTTTATCGCCGCCGCTGTGCGTGTGTATCCAACTAGTTATACAGAATACATTCAAACTAATTAGAGTACCATTGACCTTGGTATTTTATATTAATATACAAGAAGTCCGTGTTTATACTCCACCAAAGTTTAAATTATTTCAAGTTCAAAAAAAAAAAGTTTAAATTATTTCTTAGTATCTTTAAATTACTATATATATTAAACCCCAAATGAAACGACGCCGTTCGATGAACAGTGTCCCGCTTTTTGGGCTGCTACAGTACGTCATCTTCTCCGGCCCTTTTTTCCGCCCAATCCACCGTCTTCTTGGTCAGATCCACTCTTGCGCTATAACATGTTTCCACGCTCTTCTGGATATGCATTCAGATCTTCTCGAATCTCGCCCAATTTCCCACGGTTATGATGATGATCGAAGGATAAAAGACAAGTTATGATGATGATCGAAGGATGAAAGACAAAAATTAGCCCTAAAATTGAAGTCGATTAATTCTCAAATAGCAGAATCAAAGAAGATGACACCAATCGATGAAGATGAAGATAATGATCCGGCGGTCTCAGGTATTAATGAAACTTTATATTACCTCGGATTTGTTATATATATATATATTTTTTTTTTTCTTTTTGTAAAAGATGGATTGATTCATTGATATCAGTTTATATGTTCTTAGAATAGGTGAATTTGTGTAGGTTTTTGCTTTTTGTCAATGTTTTTGGGAGTATTGATTTGTGGAAAATTGAAGATGTGATTTGGCCTATAATTCCTAAGAAATTACAAGGTATGTTGCTTGAAGATTATTTTTTTTTAATGATTCTGTTAAAAAAAATGGGATTGGGTTTGTTTGATGTTTATATATTTTTTTCACCCATAGCTGAAGGCGTTGATATTCGGTTGCTTAAATCTGGAAATGGAAGTGATTGAAGGTAAGCAGTAGTCACCTACTAAAAGAAAAATATTATTGAGAAAATTTTATTATAAAAACCTACGTTATTACCTTAGATTGCTTTATTTTACTATGCATATATATATATATATATATATATATATATATATATATATATATATATATATATATATATATATATATATATATATATATATAAAATAATTGAATAAGCCCTTTTATAGGAAATGAAAACACCGTGTTAATGGGAGATTGAGATATTTGGTTTTTGGTTTTGTAGGTAATTCACGACATAAGAATGCTGGAATGCAGGATAACAATGACGCTGAAAGTGTGTGTTCATCATCGTCAACGGTTAGGTTTGATTATGTTAGAATGATGGGGTCTGCTTCTGAGTATCCCCAGCTTAATGAGGAAAGTGTGTTGGATCAGAGTTTGGATGCTTTCGATGAAAAAAGGTAGTTGCTTGGTTCCTTAAATACATGTATGCAGTTGTTTAATTGTCACTTGGTTGCTATATTTTATTTTGATTGACAAGTGCTATTTAATAAATTAACATTTGAAATACGTGCTTATTAAAAAAAAGGAATGCACAAAGTACTGACATAACCTATTAAAAGACTAATTTCTTTCGCTTATCTGTTTTTTAGTGACACGGTGCCACAGGATTGGACTGTACGTACAACATCATTGACATCTTTAATAGATGTAGAGAGGAGACATGGTATACATTTTCCTCTTTGTTTCTTCGTTTCAATATTGATTTTTGATTCTGTTTCTATGTGAAAAACAAAATACAAGAAGATGAACTTTAAGTTTCTGTTACTTTTTTTCCTATTGATGTATTCACGTGACATGCTATGCGCAGGTTTGGCGGGTAAACGGACAAGAAGAGACTTCTTCAACCACCTGATCCGCATATTTTACAGCACACGCTGGCTGTGTAAATATTCAGCCGAAGATTTTCCTTCCAGTACCCTATCAGTAAGTTTTACGTAGGGAATGCTATATTTTTTTATTAACTAATCTGTATGCCAAAGCTCCGTACGTGCTCGGGCATAATATCAGGTAAACATTTTTTGTAGGCGAACAATTGGTTACTGTGATGCAAGTCCCACTCGCCTCTTTTCATTTAGTTGTTTCAGTTTCGCAGCCACAATTGATAGGGGCTGTTTGGATGTCAAGCCAAAAAACAAACAACTGATAATGTTTTTTATCGAAGGTTCGTTGTATATTAGTAATTATAGTAATCAATTCAGTCACTAAATTCTATGATAATATTGGTAACATAATTCGCTTACGTTCTTTGCAGGAGGAAGAGGAATTATATTGTCAACAGTTTTGTTGACACGTGCACATTTGGTGAAGTAGTGGTAAAAGCAAAAGTAGCAAGTTAAACTGAAGCAGACGTCCTACGAACGTGTTGCTACAGTTTTGAATGAATGTTACAGGTAACAATTGTTGCTAGAAGCTTTCGATTATACTGAGCAGCCTCTTTCTAGGTTTTACATCAGCCTAGCATGGTACCTATCCTGCTGCTACCTAATATTTTCTGTTTATACACTGTGCAGGCGCGAGAGAGTCTGCTCCGGATTCTGTGTCCTGTGCAGGCGCCAACGAGTGTGGCTGTATCAACTCTTGACAATGGGAAGTCTACAGCACGGATACTAAACGTAGATGAGCACATGCTTTATGATCTGTGACCGGTACGTGCTGTGTTATTTTAATTTTCTTTGTTTTCTGGAAGTAAAAAATACTATTAAGTTTTGTACTTCGTGATGTCATCAAAGTTTTATGTTCTTTTTTTGGATATTTGCAGGCTGTACGTTGCATACAAAGGTGCTGGACTTTACATCAGGTGTTGTTCGAAACGTTCAGGGGCACCATTCTCCTATGCTTCCGGTCCCTACAAAACATGGAACGGTGAACCTTCTATTATCCATTTATTTTGCAGACAGCCTGAATATCATAATTTACCACAACGCAACGGACGGATTATGGAAGATAATAATCCACTACTGAATATAATAATCCGTCAGTTGCGTTTGTTTATTACCTGGACGCTGCTGGGTGTAGGCCAACATTATCAGTAGCCCGGTTCTTTGTATTGAGTATTCAAAGTCGGTCAAACTCATAAAGAGGTATGTGATCTGCTGATTTTTCTTGGTAGTAATATTTTCTTGTAACAGATAATTATCTGCACATAATTTAGTATCTAACGGTCGCTTTGTTATTTGTTATCTAACGGTCGCTTTGTTATTTGTTAGCAGGTCCACCGTCGACATATGTTCCATGGGTGCATGTGATGCTTGGTTTTGCAACCTTACAACAGGTTTTACCTCTCGAGGGATCTCAAGAGGCTTACAACCCCACCAGGCAGTGTACCTGACCGATGTAGTATAGTGTAGTGGTAAGTACGGGGGATTGATCGTTCTCCACAGGGAATAGTGTTCGTTAGGTATGAAAAACTACTCTAATAGGTCTAAGGGTGAAGGAAGATTCTTTTTGTGTTTTTATATTTTTATGAAAGCAAGTAAAATCTCGGGTTTGAAAGAGTGGGCGGAATTAGTTGCTAGTCAACTAACCCAAATAACTACGAATGCAAATAAAATAAAATAACTGAAAATGAAAAAGGTGGTAAAACTTATGTGGAGAGAAATGTGTTTACTTAGATTTCCTTACTCCCTAACTATCTTTTACCGGTTGATTAGTGTGTATTAATTGCGTGGATGACGGGTGTATTCCTTAATACCAATCGTGGGGTGGCGTACGTACTTCCCCAACTCTACAAGCTCCTACTTCACTCCTATGTCGAGCCGGTGATGAAGCGAAAAGTGTACCGCTTTTAAGGGGTCATTTAAGCCCTAAATCGTATTTATTTGATCAAATATTGCCCTAAATCGTTCCTTTTGTCATTTTAGGTACTTTGGAGGAGAAATCTGGAAAAGGAGGCATTTTGGACGTTTTTGGAGCATAAAAGTGAAGAAAACGACAAAGTCTCAAAATTGTGCTGGAAATTACCTTTGACGGCGTCAGGATTTGTTCTGGACGGCGTCATGGCTTGGCAAAAGTGGTGGATGTGAAAATTACTCATGATAAGCCAGAGAAATTTGCATGGAATTCTGACGGCGTCACGCTTTAATGTGATCAAGGTCGTCACGGCTTAATTTAAAGAGGGACGGCGTCACCCCTAAGTCTGACAGCGTCAAGCCTTGATAAGCCAGAACGGATTTTGGAGAGCTAAAGAGGGACGGCCTCAAGAAGGCCATCCGGGAACCCTAAAAGCGGCGAGGTGACGGCGTCACACTCCATAACGTGACGCCGTCAGATCTGAAAGTCTATATATAGTTTTGCAATTCTTTGTCATTAGTGTGGAACTTATTGGGGAACTTTGTGGGTGAAAATCCTAAGACGATTTTAGCAGCTTTTTCAAGGCTTTTTGCCTTGAGACCTTCCATGTTACATTGAAGATAAGTTATCAATTAATCATTCAATATGTCTATGTGTTGTTTGATTCTATCTTGTTCTTGTCTTTTGTTTAACATGCTAGGCTAGATTTATCTTGTGTTTGCTTAGATCTAATGAAACCTAGCTATTGATTATTGGTTATTGGTGTGTTATTAGTTGTATTGGATGATTGTTCATCTATGTTAGGCTTAAGAAAACTGGCTAACTTCCTATTCGGTAACTTGCTTGAACGTCTTAAGAAACATGAACCAATGCGTACTAAAGGTTTTTATGGTTGTATTTAATGCACAAGCGAATTCTAGTGATCCCATGTTAGGAGCTTCCTAGCCGGCTCGACATAGGAGTGAAGTAGGAGCTTGTAGAGTTGGGGAAGTACGTACGCCACCCCACGATTGGTATTAAGGAATACACCCGTCATCCACGCAATTAATACACACTAATCAACCGGTAAAAGATAGTTAGGGAGTAAGGAAATCTAAGTAAACACATTTCTCTCCACATAAGTTTTACCACCTTTTCATTTTCTGTTATTTTTATTTTATTTGCATTCGTAGTAACTTGGGTTAGTTGACTAGCAACTAATTCCGCCCACTCTTTCAAAACCCGAGATTTTACTTGCTTTCATAAAAAATTATAAAAAACATAAAAAGAATCTTCTCTCACCCTTAGACCTATTAGAGTAGTTTTTCATACCTAACGAACACTATTCCCTGTGGAGAACGATCAATCCCCCGTACTTACCACTACACTATACTACATCGGTCAGGTACACTGCCTGGTGGGGTTGTAAGCCTCTTGAGATCCCTCGAGAGGTAAAACCTGTTGTAAGGTCGCAAAACCACGCATCAAGTTTTTGGCGCCGCTGCCGGGGAATAGTTATTGTTTAGGTTGAATTTTTTATTTTATAGGTCTACTCACTAGATTCCTTTCTAGTGAGATTTTTATTTTATTTTTCTAGGTTTTCTTTAGTCTATCTATTTTCTTCGTTTCTTTGTTCGTAACCATTACCATTCGACATCATGGAAGATGGTAATATCCTTGATCCCAACAACCCACCACCACCTCCTAGAGCCCGTACTTTAGGAGAGTACTCCCGTCCTAGCCACCATGGCTATCGAAACACCATTGAGCTCACTCAAGGAGCCAATGTCACTCCCTTGCGATCCGACACCATCCGGTTGGTGCAAAGCGGATGCGCATTCCATGGACTTCGTTCCGAAGATCCTAACCAACATCTCAAGGACTTTCTCAAAATTGTTGATTCCATAGACCTTGATGTTGCCACTCGAGAGACGACCCGACTGCGTCTCTTTCAATTCTCTTTGCGGGACCAAGCTAGTCAATGGATAGAGCGTCAACCCGCAGGATCCATCACCTCTTGGGATGATCTCACCACTCGTTTCCTTGCTCAGTTTTTCCCACCGGGAAGAACTACCAAGCTAAGGAATGATATCTTGATGTTCCAACAACGTCAAGGCGAAACCCTCTACGAGGCATGGACTCGATTCAAGGACTTACTCCAAAAAGTCCCTCACCATGGCTTAGAACTTTGGCTCCAAGTCCAAATCTTCTATGACCATGTCAATCTCTCCACGAGGCAAACCATTGACCAAGCGGCTGGTGGTAAGCTACGTGATCTAAGTGCGGAACAATCATGGGCTCTCCTAGAGGATCTTGCTCTTTATGACAACGAAAGTTGGAGTGATCCCCGTGATTTGAATAAAACGGTCAAGGCAATATCTTTGCCTTCGAACAATTCAAGCACTTCCGACCGTAGGATCATAGAACTTGAAGACCAAGTCAAGTTTCTTATGAAATCCTACGAGGCTCCTAAACCTTCAGGCCAAGTGAACAAAATCACTTCTTCGTGTAAATTATGTAGTGGTCCCCACGACACTCATGATTGCATGGAACTCCCCAAACAGGCTTTCCAAGAATTCGCATCCTCGCGAATCGATAAGGCGGGAGATAAGTGGCTCACCACTAATTATGGACCCAAGAATTCCGAAGATAGGTATGAGGCATGGAAGAGTAAACCAAATTTTAGTTGGAACCAAACTCGAAGCGTATCATTCAATGATTCTCCCCCACTCACCTGGTCTGAACATTATCCTAATCAGCATACGCATAAACAACAAAATGACGAGGAATCACTGCAAAAATTCATTCTATCTCAAGAAACACAGCTCTCCAAACTTGAGAATCAGTTCAGACAACAGCAAGTTGATATAAACAACATGGTTGATAACCTGCTAAAGGTTATCAATGATCGCATTGCTGGCAGGTCAACTTGTGAGTTGGCACGAGTTAATGAGATCAAATCTGTCACGGTGACTCACCAAACACCCCCTCCTGTAAGAATCAAGCACCCTAGTAAACTCTTCAAACACATATCACAAAACGGAAAAGAAACTGGAGGTGCTCATACCCCTTCGAAACCACTCCACTTCGTGAACACCATTACAACAATACCTGTTCCTAAACCCAATCTGGACCAACAATCAACCGAGAACGTGGACAATGGAATGGAGGGTGAAGTTCCCGAAAAGAACCCCGAGGCGCCCGGCGACTATCTAGACTCACCAGAGAACTCGAGTACAAGAGAGGTGAGTGATGAGGAGGGCTCGGAAGAGAAATCCGAATTGCCTCATGGGCTCCCAGGACTGCTAGACCGCTCCCTTGTGGAGGAACTTGAGAGGGGCACAACAAAGTTGCCTATGGGATTTGGAGAGAGAATAGAGGATGGCGCTCCCAGAGTCTTTAAGATATCTTGCACCACTAGGAAAAAGTTTATAAAAGATGCCTACATAAACCCCAACTCTTCTATGAATGCAATATCCCTTTCTCTATATAACGAAGCCTTCGCCAAACAGGTCAAATATGAAGGGTTTAATATCATTGGGGTAATAAGGAGGGTACCAATTGTGATAGAAAAGTTCCTCTTTCATATCGAGCTGACTGTATTTAACAACATGAACTCGATTATCAGCCCATCCTTAACTAGCCTTGTTCTAGGCAAACCATTCATAAAAGCAACGGGAGTGATACTCGATGAGGATAATAGTAGTGCATTATTTACCGATGGTGTCAGGAAAGTGATTTTTCGAGATGGCAGTGAAGAAGTGTATGAGTATCAACCATCAGCAATTGGCAACACATGGGAGCTACACGGTAGAAGGCCTGGCCGAATTAAGCGACGTGATCCGAACAATCTCAAAATACCTTGCATGATTGGTCACAAGCATTTTTATAATGTTTACATTGACGCATGTTTACCCAAAAATGTGATGTCCCTGTTTCATTATAACAACATTTGCAGATGGGGAATGATTCATAAAGGGAAGGATGACATTGGCATAGATGATGATGTACAGGTGTTTGTAGGAAATATGACATTCACTATGAGCTTCGCAATCGTCGATAATATCGAAAAGTACATCGATCCCAGGTTATCACAAGTTGTTTTTGGGGCCCCTTTTTGCAAGGCCACAAGCTTGGTTGTGGACGAGCTCAATGGGATCATGACTTTCACCGATGGGATTAGGGAAATCTCATACCAAACGCCTTACAAGATGAGAGAATTCAAGGAGATTGATTATGAAGGGCTCGATGGGTTAAGTTCCCAACTCGTGTTATGTGATGATGATGTGAGAAGGGGATGTAAGGACACTTTTGACCTGTCAAGTGGATTCTTTAAGCATGATAAGGAGTTTAGTTCTAAATACCGAAACAATCCTTTTGATCTCGAGGACCCGAAATACCTTTACTATGAAAGTGATTCTGATAGAGAATCAAAGGAGAATGGCCTAGGAACCATGACCGATGATGGAGTCACGTAATGTACGTGACTTTGAGTCTAGCTACAAGACTCGTTAATAAAGAAAAGCGCTTCTTGGGAGGCAACCCAAGTTTTATTTGCTTTGTGTGTTTATTTATTTGTTTGTTTGATTTTATTTGTTTCCATATGTGTGTTTAAGTTTTATTATTATTGATTCATGTTAAAAACTAATTTGTGAAAATGCTTTATCTTGTTTTTAACTTCGTCTTAACTACATATAAAGGTATTTTGCAAAAGTTAAGTGTAAGGGAAATCTAAATCGGTTTATTAGAACACAAATGAACATGAATCGTAATAGTAATAAATGAACATACATATTAGTATTTGTTTGAGTCAAATGCTTGTATCGAGTCATAATGATGTTTTGCAGGATTTCCAGGAAGTAAGGTATAGTTTTTTCCAAAAATTTTCCGGAAACATAACATGAGAATTCTGTCAGATTATTTCTGACGGCGTCAGGATCTACAACCTGACGGCATCAGGTTTAATTTTCTGAAATTTTTTGAAAGTTTTGTTTTCATAAAAAGTTTTTATTAAATCTCTAACTTATAATCTCCAGGAATCTGCAAAATAATCATTCCACAAGCATTATATCCTTATATATAGATTTATCCCGCCGATGTTATGCAGGTTTTCGTGTTTGTTTTCTCAGGTTTAACAGGTTATTTTGGACAAGGAAATGTATGTGGAATCAAGCTTTTGGCGATGCATTAGTCATGGAGCTTCAACATTACCTTGGAAGAAGATCTAACCGTGTTACTTCATTATCCACCGAGCGAATCAGGGGAGTATTTGATTTCATTCTTTTACTTTATACTTTTACATCTTGTTATTTGAACATTGGGGACAATGTTCATCTTAAGTGTAAGGGGGGGTAAAAGTACGATACTTTAGAGAATGCAATTGCACTTGATTTTTGTTTGTTTAATGATAGATGTGTAATAAAACTGAGATAAATACTTGTTAGGGCAATTTTAGTGCCAAATTTAAATTTTTTTACAACATTTAGGAGTGAAACTTTAATCTTAATGAGCGTCTCATGGATAGGAATTATATGACTAGCACAAAAACCGTACCACTAAAAAATTTTCCACCCCCAAATATGTGGGGTTCGCCCCTAGAATTGGTAGGAAAAGCATTTATGCTATGATGTGTGTACCGGTAGCACTTAGATTCTAGAACTTGCGTTAGGACCATTCCAAGGCCACAAGTGAGACTACATTCGTGTAGTTAGATTTACTACATGATAAGAGGCATTAGGATAAACCCATTGTTTTACACCTGTGTTTTTGTTATAATTACATTGGCTACATTGGTCAAGTAATTCCCCCACACCCTTTGCGTTGTACTCATTTTTAGTACACGATACCCCTAGTACACCCCTCAGAGCCTATCTTTTCGTTTCTAACTTTAAGCATTTTACTTAAAGGAAGAATTTGTTACACCCCACTTAAATGTACACCCAAATCGCCTTAGCCTACCTTGTATGCACTCATTTTTAGTGCATTATTGTGACAACATTTGTTTAAACCCCAAGTTAATTATCTAATTGATTACATGTTGCTAAGTCGAGTCATATCCTTGTACATATTGTTTTGGGACGATTGGGACTCATGGGTAAAGTACTAGTGTAATGGAGAAATGGGGAAGAACATCATTTATTACCCCCATATGTGCTAAATATTTTAAAAGTACTCCAAGTGTTTTGATTATCTTAATTCGAGTCATTATAATAGTTATTTGTAAAGTTATGTAAAAGTTCAAGTGTAAGGGGAATGCAACGCCCCTATGATGTATTATTTTGGATGGTAGGGCAAAAGTGTATGTCAAAAAAAAAAAAAAAAACAAAAAAAAAATCGAAAAAATCAAGAAAAATACAAAAAAAAAATAAGAAAAAGAAAAGTAGAAAAAACATACGGACTACCATCCCGTTTCATTTTATGTTTATTTTATGTTTTTGTTATTTTGTTTTTAGCTTAAGATTGAGTCGAGTCTTGGCTTAGCAACATTGTATAGTACATGTAATTGATCAAGATCTTTAACTCGCCACCAGCAAAATGTCCCTTATCCAACAAAACCGTGTTTATCATATCCCTACACCTAACGTTATAACCCATTTAAAAGCCCTCTTTGATAGTTTATCTTAGGTGCTTACGCCTAGTGGAGGAGATTTTCGATCCTTTCCCAAGCCTATGGTAATCTATTTGCTATGACAGGTAGTGAGAGATATTATCCGTTTTCATTTATGAGATTTATTTTGATGACACTTGAGAGATGTGAGTATCTAAACACTACTTGTGAGGTGCTAGTTTGTAATCTCCGTGCTTATTATGATTAAAGTGGAACGAATATTTGTTGTAATTACTTTTATTTTAGCATTAAATGACCCCTAACTTGTATTTTGATTAGAATAAAAGCGCATTTGCTTGAGGACAAGCAAATCTCAAGTGTAAAGGTATTTGATGAAGCGAAAAGTGTACCGCTTTTAAGGGGTCATTTAAGCCCTAAATCGTATTTATTTGATCAAATATTGCCCTAAATCGTTCCTTTTGTCATTTTAGGTACTTTGGAGGAGAAATCTGGAAAAGGAGGCATTTTGGACGTTTTTGGAGCATAAAAGTGAAGAAAACGACAAAGTCTCAAAATTGTGCTGGAAATTACCTTTGACGGCGTCAGGATTTGTTCTGGACGGCGTCATGGCTTGGCAAAAGTGGTGGATGTGAAAATTACTCATGATAAGCCAAAGAAATTTGCATGGAATTCTGACGGCGTCACGCTTTAATGTGATCAAGGTCGTCACGGCTTAATTTAAAGAGGGACCGCGTCACCCCTAAGTCTGACGGCGTCAAGCCTTGATAAGCCAGAACGGATTTTGGAGAGCTAAAGAGGGACGGCGTCAAGAAGGCCATCCGGGAACCCTAAAAGCGGCGAGGTGACGGCGTCACACTCCATAACGTGACGCCGTCAGATCTGAAAGTCTATATATAGTTTTGCAATTTTTTGTCATTAGGGTGGAACTTATTGGGGAACTTTGTGTGTGAAAACCCTAAGACGATTTTAGCAGCTTTTTCAAGGCTTTTTGCCTTGAGATCTTTCATGTTACATTGAAGATAAGTTATCAATTAATTATTCAATATGTCTATGTGTTGTTTGATTCTATCTTGTTCTTGTCTTTTGTTTAACATGCTAGGCTAGATCTATCTTGTGTTTGCTTAGATCTAATGAAACCTAGCTATTGATTATTGGTTATTAGTGTGTTATTAGTTGTATTGGATGATTGTTCATCTATGTTAGGCTTAAGAAAACTGGCTAACTTCCTATTCGGTAACTTGCTTGAACGTCTTAAGAAACATGAACCAATGCGTACTAAGGTTTTTATGGTTGTATTTAATGCACAAGCGAATTCTAGTGATCCCATGTTAGGAGCTTCCTAGCCGGCTCGACATAGGAGTGAAGTAGGAGCTTGTAGAGTTGGGGAAGTACGTACGCCACCCCACGATTGGTATTAAGGAATACACCCGTCATCCACGCAATTAATACACACTAATCAACCGGTAAAAGATAGTTAGGGAGTAAGGAAATCTAAGTAAACACATTTCTCTCCACATAAGTTTTCACCATCTTTTCATTTTCAGTTATTTTATTTTATTTGCATTCGTAGTAATTTGGGTTAGTTGACTAGCAACTAATTCCGCCCACTCTTTCAAACCCGAGATTTTACTTGCTTTCATAAAATTATAAAAAACATAAAAAAGAATCTTCTCTCACCCTTAGACCTATTAGAGTAGTTTTTCATACCTAACGAACACTATTCCCTGTGGAGAACGATCAATCCCCCGTACTTACCACTACACTATACTACATCGGTCAGGTACACTGCCTGGTGGGGTTGTAAGCCTCTTGAGATCCCTCGAGAGGTAAAACCTGTTGTAAGGTTGCAAAACCACGCATCAGCCGGCTAGGAAGCTCCTAACATGGGATCACTAGAATTCGCTTGTGCATTAAATACAACCATAAAAACCTTAGTACGCATTGGTTCATGTTTCTTAAGACGTTCAAGCAAGTTACCGAATAGGAAGTTAGCCAGTTTTCTTAAGCCTAACATAGATGAACAATCATCCAATACAACTAATAACACACTAATAACCAATAATCAATAGCTAGGTTTCATTAGATCTAAGCAAACACAAGATAAATCTAGCCTAGCATGTTAAACAAAAGACAAGAACAAGATAGAATCAAACAACACATAGACATATTGAATGATTAATTGATAACTTATCTTCAATGTAACATGGAAGATCTCAAGGCAAAAAGCCTTGAGAAAGCTGCTAAAATCGTCTTAGGGTTCTTACACACAAAGTTCCACAATAAGTTCCCCACTAATGACAAAAAATTGCAAAACTATATATAGACTTTCAGATCTGACGGCGTCATGTTATGGAGTGTGACGCCGTCACCTCGCCGCTTTTAGGGTTCTCGGATGGCCTTCTTGACGCCGTCCCTCTTTAGCTCTCCAAAATCCGTTCTGGCTTATCAAGGCTTGACGCCGTCAGAATTAGGCGTGACGCCGTCCCGCTTTAACTTATACCGTGACGACCTTGATCATATTAAAGGGTGACGCCGTCAGAATTCCCATGCAAATTTCTCTGGCTTATCATGAGTAAATTTTACATCCACCACTTTTGCCAAGCCATGACGCCGTCTGGGGATAATCCTGACGCCGTCAAAGGTAACTTCCAGCATAATTTTAAGACTTTGTCGTTTTCTTCACTTTTATGCTCCAAAAACGTCCAAAATGCTTCCTTTTCCAGATTTCTTCTCAAAAGTACCTAAAATGACAAAAGGAACGATTTTGGGCAATATTTGATCAAATAAATACGATTTAGGGCTTAAATGACCCCCTAAAAGCGGTACACTTTTCGCTTCATCAAATACCCTTACACTTGAGATTTGCTTGTCCTCAAGCAAATGCGCTTTTATTCTAATCAAAATACAAGTTAGGGGTCATTTAACACTAATATAAAAGTAATTACAACAAATATTCGTTCCACTTTAATCATAATAAGCACGGAGATTACATACTAGCACCTCACAAGTAGTGTTTAGATACTCACATCTCTCAAGTGTCATCAAAATAAATCTCATAAATGAAAACGGATAATATCTCTCACTACCTGTCATAGCAAATAGATTACCATAGGCTTGGGCAAGGATCGAAAACCTCCTCCACTAGGCGTAAGCACCTAAGATAAACTATCAAAGAGGGCTTTTACATGGGTTATAACGTTAGGTGTAGGGAAAAGGAAAACACGGTTTTGTTGGATAAGAGATATTTTACAGGTGGCGAGTTAAAGATCTTGATCAATTACATGTACTATACAATGTTGCTAAGCCAAGACTCGACTCAATCTTAAGCTAAAAACAAAATAACAAAAACATAAGATAAACATAAAATGAAACGGGATGGTAGTCCGTATGTTTTTCTATTTTTCTTTTTCTCAATTTTTTTTGTATTTTTCTTGATTTTTTTTTTTTTTTTTTTTTTTTTTTTTTTTTTTTTTTTTTTTTTTTCATACACTCTTGCCCTACCATCCAAAATAATACATCATAGGGGCGTTGCAATCCCCTTACACTTGAACTTTTACATAACTTTACAAATAACTATTCTAATGACTCGAATTAAGATAATTGAAAAACTTGGAGTACTTTTAAAATATTTAGCACATATGGGGGTAATAAACGATGTTCTTCCCCATTACTCCATTATACTAGTACTTTACCCACGAGTCCCAATCGTCCCAAAACAATATGTACAAGGATATGACTCGACTTAGCAACCATGTAATCAACTAGATAATTAACTTGGGTTTAAACAAATGTTGTCACAATAATGCACTAAAAATGAGTGCATACAAGGTAGGCTAAGACGATTTGGGTGTACATTTTAGTGGGGTGTAACAAATTCTTCCTTTAAGTAAAATGCTTAAAGGTCGAAACGAAAAGATAGGCTCTGAAGGGTGTACTAGGGGTATCGTGTACCAAAAATGAGTACAACGCAAAGGGTGTGGGAGAATTACTTGACCAATGTAGCCAAAGTAATTATAACAAAAAACACAGGTGTAAAACAATGGGTTAATCGTAATGCCTCTTATCATATAGTAAATCTAACTACACGAATGTAGTCTCACTTGTGGCCTCAGAATGGTCCTAACGCAAGTTCTAGAATCTAAGTGCTACCGGTACACACATCATAGCATAAATGCTTTTCCTACCAATTCTAGGGGCGAACCTCACATATTTGGGGGTGGAAATTTTTTTTAGTGGTACGGTTTTTGTGCTAGTCATATAACTCCTATCCATGAGACGCTCATTAAGATCAAAGTTTCACTCCTATATGTTGTAAAAAATTTTAAATTTGGCGCTAAAATTACCCTAACAGGTGTTTCTCTCAGTTTTATTACACATCTACTATTAAATAAACAAAAATCAAGCATAATAGCATTCTCTAATCGTACTTTTACCCCCCTTACACTTAAGATGAACATTGTCCCCAATGTTCAAATAACAAGATGTAAAAGTAATAAGGTAAAAGAATGAAATCAAATACTCCCCTGATTCGCTCGGTAGATAATGTGGTAACACGGTTAGATCTTCTTCCAAGAGAATGTAGAAGCTCCAAGACTAATGCATCACCAAAAGCTTGATTCAACAAACATTTCCTTGTCCAAAATAACCTGTTAAACCTGAGAAAACAAACACGAAAACCTGCATAACATCGGCGGGATAAACTCTATATATAAGGATATAATGCTTGTGGAATGATAATTTTGCAGATTCCTGGAGATTATAAGTTAGAGATTTAATAAAAACTTTTTATGAAAACAAAACTTTCAAAAATTTTCAGAAAATTAAACCTGACGCCGTCAGGTTGTAACTCCTGACGCCGTCAGAAATGATCTGACAGAATTCTCTTGTTAAGTTTCCGGAAAAATTTTGGAAAAACCTATACCTTACTTCCTGGAAATCCTGCAAAACATCATTATGACTCGATACAAGCATTTGACTCAAACAAACACTAATATGTATGTTAATTTATTATTATTATGATTCATGTTCATTTGTGTTCTAATAAACCGATTTAGATTTCCCTTACACTTAACTTTTGCAAAATACCTTTATATGTAGTTAAGACGAAGTTAAAAACAAAATAAAGCATTTTCACAATTTAGTTTTGAACATGAATCAATAATAATAAAATTCAAACATACATACGGAAACAAATAAAATCAAACAAACAAATAAATAAACACACAAAGCAAATAAAGCTTGGGTTGCCTCCCAATAAGCGCTTTTCTTTATTAACGAGTCTTGTAGCTAGACTCAGAGTCCTTCTATCTAGTGTCGCTTATGCTCACGTATCCGAGTGTGAGCCATCTAATTGTTGCCTCATCTTTCTTGTATTCATCATTCAACTCCAAACATCCATGATAGTATCTCTTGTTTTTCTTATGTGGATATTTGAGCCCCTTCCTCTTATCATTCTCACTTAACAAATCAAGAGGCACAAGTCTATTGCAAGATTCAATGGAGTAGTTCTTAAACCTAGGATGTGATCGGGGCATTTGGTAAACAAAATCTTCATCCCCATCCGAGAATGTAATTAACCCGTCCACAAGTTTTTCATCAAGGTTGGTCAATCTTTTGAAGGGTTCTCCAAAAATGACTTGGGTTAATTTGTTATCAATGAATTCTCCTAAGTTCTCCATAACCATAAAATCCACCAAATACACAAAACTTCCAACGAATACGTGTAGTGGCTTAATCCTAGCAATGATGCGTGGTTTTGCAACCTTACAACAGGTTTTACCTCTCGAGGGATCTCAAGAGGCTTACAACCCCACCAGGCAGTGTACCTGACCGATGTAGTATAGTGTAGTGGTAAGTACGGGGGATTGATCGTTCTCCACAGGGAATAGTGTTCGTTAGGTTTGAAAAACTACTCTAATAGGTCTAAGGGTGAGAGAAGATTCTTTTTATGTTTTTTATAATTTTTTACGAAAGCAAGTAAAATCTCGGGTTTTGAAAGAGTGGGCGGAATTAGTTGCTAGTCAACTAACCCAAGTTACTACGAATGCAAATAAAATAAAATAACAGAAAATGAAAAGGTGGTAAAACTTATGTGGAGAGAAATGTGTTTACTTAGATTTCCTTACTCCCTAACTATCTTTTACCGGTTGATTAGTGTGTATTAATTGCGTGGATGACGGGTGTATTCCTTAATACCAATCGTGGGGTGGCGTACGTACTTCCCCAACTCTACAAGCTCCTACTTCACTCCTATGTCGAGCCGGCTAGGAAGCTCCTAACATGGGATCACTAGAATTCGCTTGTGCATTAAATACAACCATAAAAACCTTTAGTACGCATTGGTTCATGTTTCTTAAGACGTTCAAGCAAGTTACCGAATAGGAAGTTAGCCAGTTTTCTTAAGCCTAACATAGATGAACAATCATCCAATACAACTAATAACACACCAATAACCAATAATCAATAGCTAGGTTTCATTAGATCTAAGCAAACACAAGATAAATCTAGCCTAGCATGTTAAACAAAAGACAAGAACAAGATAGAATCAAACAACACATAGACATATTGAATGATTAATTGATAACTTATCTTCAATGTAACATGGAAGGTCTCAAGGCAAAAAGCCTTGAAAAAGCTGCTAAAATCGTCTTAGGGTTTTCACCCACAAAGTTCCCCAATAAGTTCCACACTAATGACAAAGAATTGCAAAACTATATATAGACTTTCAGATCTGACGGCGTCACGTTATGGAGTGTGACGCCGTCACCTCGCCGCTTTTAGGGTTCCCGGATGGCCTTCTTGAGGCCGTCCCTCTTTAGCTCTCCAAAATCCGTTCTGGCTTATCAAGGCTTGACGCCGTCAGACTTAGGGGTGAAGCCGTCCCTCTTTAAATTAAGCCGTGACGACCTTGATCACATTAAAGCGTGACGCCGTCAGAATTCCATGCAAATTTCTCTGGCTTATCATGAGTAATTTTCACATCCACCACTTTTGCCAAGCCATGACGCCTTCCAGAACAAATCCTGACGCCGTCAAAGGTAATTTCCAGCACAATTTTGAGACTTTGTCGTTTTCTTCACTTTTATGCTCCAAAAACGTCCAAAATGCCTCCTTTTCCAGATTTCTCCTCCAAAGTACCTAAAATGACAAAAGGAACGATTTAGGGCAATATTTGATCAAATAAATACGATTTAGGGCTTAAATGACCCCTTAAAAGCGGTACACTTTTCGCTTCATCAAGCAACAATGTTGTCTCCTTGATATTCTAGCTCATCTACCATGATTTTATTATAATTAGCGCGAGAGATGATGTTCATAGGCAAGGATGAGTTAAGATAAGCATAAAAATCATGATAACCAATCTTAAACGGAAATTGCATGTTAAAGAGGCTATCCTTTTCGATCTTAGTCCTAGGGTCAACATACTTAAAGGGATCAATTTCCTCTTTTCCCCATTCCTCGTTAACTACTTCTCCATTACCGGCATCCTCATCGGAGTCTGAGTAGTAAAACGGACTAACATAGTCATTCTCATAGTCAGACTCCTCCATCTCAGAATTGTTACCAAAGTGGTGGTCGGGTGAAAGGTTGTTGTTTTCTATGATGGGGGCGGGAACGGGTAGTTGGAAATTTGCACGGCGGAAAATACGAATAACAGGGATCAAGCGATCACTATTACTCATGAGGCAGGTGGAAGGTGTCACAAACAAAAATACAAAGAAATAAGACAGACTAAAGAAAACCTAGAAAAATAAAATAAAAATCTCACTAGAAAGGAGTCTAGTGAGTAGACCTACAAAATAAAAAATTCAACCTAAACAATAACTATTCCCCGGCAGCGGCGCCAAAAACTTGATGCGTGGTTTTGCAACCTTACAACAGGTTTTACCTCTCGAGGGATCTCAAGAGGCTTACAACCCCACCAGGCAGTGTACCTGACCGATGTAGTATAGTGTAGTGGTAAGTACGGGGGATTGATCGTTCTCCACAGGGAATAGTGTTCGTTAGGTATGAAAAACTACTCTAATAGGTCTAAGGGTGAAGGAAGATTCTTTTTGTGTTTTTATATTTTTATGAAAGCAAGTAAAATCTCGGGTTTGAAAGAGTGGGCGGAATTAGTTGCTAGTCAACTAACCCAAATAACTACGAATGCAAATAAAATAAAATAAATGAAAATGAAAAAGGTGGTAAAAACTTATGTGGAGAGAAATGTGTTTACTTAGATTTCCTTACTCCCTAACTATCTTTTACCGGTTGATTAGTGTGTATTAATCGCGTGGATGACGGGTGTATTCCTTAATACCAATCGTGGGGTGGCGTACGTACTTCCCCAACTCTACAAGCTCCTACTTCACTCCTATGTCGAGCCGGCTAGGAAGCTCCTAACATGGGATCACTAGAATTCGCTTGTGCATTAAATACAACCATAAAAACCTTAGTACGCATTGGTTCATGTTTCTTAAGACGTTCAAGCAAGTTACCGAATAGGAAGTTAGCCAGTTTTCTTAAGCCTAACATAGATGAACAATCATCCAATACAACTAATAACACACTAATAACCAATAATCAATAGCTAGGTTTCATTAGATCTAAGCAAACACAAGATAAATCTAGCCTAGCATGTTAAACAAAAGACAAGAACAAGATAGAATCAAACAACACATAGACATATTGAATGATTAATTGATAACTTATCTTCAATGTAACATGGAAGATCTCAAGGCAAAAAGCCTTGAGAAAGCTGCTAAAATCATCTTAAGGTTCTTACACACAATGTTCCACAATAAGTTCCCCACTAATGACAAAAAATTGCAAAACTATATATAGACTTTCAGATCTGACGGCGTCATGTTATGGAGTGTGACGCCGTCACCTCGCCGCTTTTAGGGTTCCCGGATGGCCTTCTTGACGCCGGCCCTCTTTAGCTCTCCAAAATCCGTTCTGGCTTATCAAGGCTTGACGCCGTCAGAATTAGGCGTGACGCCGTCCCGCTTTAACTTATACCGTGACGACCTTGATCATATTAAAGGGTGACGCCGTCAGAATTCCCATGCAAATTTCTCTGGCTTATCATGAGTAAATTTCACATCCACCACTTTTGCCAAGCCATGACGCCGTCTGGGGATAATCCTGACGCCGTCAAAGGTAACTTCCAGCATAATTTTAAGACTTTGTCGTTTTCTTCACTTTTATGCTCCAAAAACGTCCAAAATGCTTCCTTTTCCAGATTTCTTCTCAAAAGTACCTAAAATGACAAAAGGAACGATTTAGGGCAATATTTGATCAAATAAATACGATTTAGGGCTTAAATGACCCCCTAAAAGCGGTACACTTTTCGCTTCATCAGGTGCATGTGACAGGTGCACCTCATCACTCAATACTAATCGGATATTAAACAAGCAATACATCTGCTTCTTTCATATGGGATATGAAACAAGCAGGTCCGTTACTTTCAGCTTTCTTCTGCTACATGTTTATTGGTTACTTTTTTTTTTCTATCTAAATGGTTTTCGACTTTCAAGTTATTGGACATGTTAGAGATTAAAACTAAGACTAAATTGACCAATGGTTCTTCATCTATCTATTTGTTTATCTGGAAAAATCCTTGAAAATTAGTTTTGCTTTGATATCATATTATCATAATTTGCATAATGTAAACGCTTATATGGATGCAACCTCTGTTGTAAACTTTGATAGATTTTATGAAACTATTCAGAAAGTTACTGCATTTATCAGCAGGTGACGCCAGGAGGAGGACCAAACTGGGATGGTTTGCTTAAATACCCGGTAACTTACAAGTATCCCCCTTTTTTTATTAGCTTGAATCCTGATGCGGATTTATGAACACAAATACTTTGCCAAGCGTCAACCATTAAGAGGTACATAAAATCAACAATGGTTTCCAAATTTTTGACTAAAAAGTACTTAAATAGATGAACATAAAGAGTGACTCTTGAATACACACAAGTATTAGACAGTTTAAGTTCTTAAGTAGTGTTATGATATTGTATTGTATAGGTTGGTTCGACTCAATTTGCATGATGCTGTGGTCATTTTTTGAACGTTGTTTATGTGTTTATGATGTGGTAATTTTCATTGTCTGTGTGCAGCACCACTTTGTTTAGCCACTAGCAGTACTTTCAGCAACATGAAGGTATATGTCGCGCAATCCGACCATTTCGCAGCGCTGATTGGACTGCCCAAATTGTCAAAGTCAGTTAAATGGGCTTGCGTTCTATCTGTGTTGTATGGAATATTAGTATGTATGGAATATTAGTTTCTGAACGCCTGCCAGTTTTCATAAACTAGATGTGTTCTGAATGAATCAAACACTAAATATGTATGGTTAGCTTGAGACAATATTCCATATATGAATTATGTTTCTGTTTGTGTACTATTAGTTCACAAATATGGATATAGAAACATTACTCCAATGACTGCCAGTTTTCATAAACTATGTATAGAACATTAGTTTCTGTTTGTGTGCTATATTAGTTTATGAATCAAATATTGACTTGCGTTCTATCTGTGTTGCGGCTGCAGCCTTCTAAGTGAAACTGCAAACGCGGTTGAAGCTGGTGCGACCGTGATTTGGATTATGCCCCAAAGGTGCGAGCCTTTTTTACATTAACATACACAAATAGTTTGTCTTATGCATGTTTATGTCACCATTATTGCTTGGATGGATGGTTATTATGTACACATATTTGATTATTAGTACACAAATAGATGTCACCATCGGCTATTCGCCCCAAAGGTAACTTTTGGTTGATTTTAGTTTTGTCCAACGAGAACTTTTTAGGTTTATTGTTGGTTGAATGTTTATTATTGAATATTTGTTTGTAGATTTGATGGAGCCATCCACTCTAGAAGTCAAGAAGCATTATGTAAGCTCTTTATTCTTGATATCCGAGAGTACAGATTAAGGGTAAGCACGTGAACCTTTTAGTTTTTCGTTTTCTCCACTTCAGTTTTTAGTGTAATTGGAAATCGTTGCCTTTCATAAATGTTCTGTAGCTCCCGCCCTGGTCTTTCGAGGGTAACCAGTCCATACTTGCAGCATCTGTGAAGATCCACCAGTTTTGAGGTATGTATCGAGAGCGTTATGCTATGTCTCCAAAAAGATGTTCCACTCCGCTTATCAACAAAATAGCAAAAAACCCGCGAGGCCGCAACGCGGCCGACCGTCGCCCGACTCGTTAAATAACTATCTTTGATAAACATGAAGTTTGTTAGAGTATGAACACACTAACAAAGCAAGAACCTTGTACCAAAGCTTATATCAAAATATGCAATAAAGAAAGAGACTGAGCTTTTATACGCTGCTCGCTTTTCAAATAAACGGAAAAAGATATTATATATATATACTAAAGATGGGTACTTGGGCCGCATAAAAAATTTGCACAACACTGTTACAGTAACAGTGCTTCGCACAGTAACGTGCTTCAGCCGGTTGTACTTTACTGTAGCTGCTACAATAACTTTTTTTTTTTTTTTTTTTTTTTTTTTTTAAATAATTTCGAAAAAAAAAAATATTTTGAAAAAAAAAAAAAAAAAAAAATTTTGAAAAAATATTTTCAAAGTAGCTACAGTACCTTTTTTTTTTTTTTTTTTTTTGAATTTAAAAAAAATAATGAAAAATAATTTCGAAAAAATAATGTTTTGAAAAAAAAAATTATTAATAAAATATTTTCAAAAAAATATTTTCACGCTACTGTAGCTTTTTTTTTTTTTTTTTTTTTTTTTTTTTTTTTTTTTTTTTTTTTTTTTTCAGGGAAAATAATTTCGAAAAAATAAAATTTTGAAAAAAAAATATATATAAAAAAAAAAGTTTTTGAAAAAATATTTTCAAAAAACTTTAAAATTAATTTTTCTAAAAAAATTAATTTAAAAAAAAATTCTAACAAAAATACAAAATAATTGTGAACCTACAAAACGTAAAACAAACATGGTACAACAAAAAACAACTATCTGAACAACCCGCTGCAACGCGCGGGCTACCCTGCTCGTTTTATTCGTGTCTAAACACTACTTGCTTATAGTTTTAGCTATTTGTACCAAACGTTTTAATGCTCATATACATTGTAGACCCAAGAGGTTTGTTAGGAATCAATGTGATGGATTTGTTGTAACGATTGCAATACTTTGCGTTTGAAAAAAGAATTATATGCAGTTAATAAGTGATGTTACATTTCTCTAAAGATAAATTTGTTCAACTTCTACCAATTTTTTCATTCTCTCCCTCTACCAAACACGCAAGATGAATTTCTCCTGACCAAACACGTTAAACCAACCAAAATCACGAGTATCTTAATACAAAATATAGGACGAACCCGCCGAGTTTAAGTGTTTAACCTTCAAATATTTAAATTCAATTCATGAACCATTTTTAAGTTATGCATTTCATAAACATTTTACCAAACCACTAAGAGCAAAGGGAGCAATAACATGTTAACATTCAATTTTTTGTGTCACGTCAGCGCCACATCATTTCAACACCAAAACACACCCGGTAATCATAACACCAAATAACACTACCTTTTGAAGACCCACCATTAAAAAAAAAAAAAAAAACCTATTTACAACGCTTGGAATGGATATATATATTTTTTTTTTTGCTCTGCTTCACGTTACAACGCACGTTGCTCTAGCAACGTAGAGCACAACGCAACCACAACGCACCAATGCTCGGATTGGAGATAACGCCATAACGGCGTTGAAAAATGGACACATCGGACGAATTGGCGTTGGGGCGTTATTATTAGATGATTATAGTTACATGTATTGTATTGAGCCCATTTGTATTTTGTATAGGCCTAGCCCACATGAGTAGTCTAGAATTATCTAGTAATCTTTATATTCGGTTGTTGGTGATAATGCAAATCAAGGAAATCAATTACCTTCAATATGGTATCAAGCTAGTTAATATCTCTCCTTCTTTTTCTCCAACAAACGCCTTCTCCTCCTCCTCCCTCCCACCTCCCTTCTCCACCGATTCAACAGCAAACCCTACCAACTCCTATCAGCAAATATGGCTGGCGACACCACCCCTCCTCCAACTCCACCACCCGCTGAAAAACTTATCCCTTTTAGCATCTCTAGCAAAGTACCTGTAACATTGGACCTGGAAAAACACAACTTCATCTCTTGGAGCTCCTTCTTTAAAATTCATCTTGGGAGTCTAGGGCTCAAATCACACATCGAAAAAGCAACATCTACTAGCGATCCAGAATGGTCAAAACTTGACGACCTAATAAAAATGTGGATCCTTGGCTCTCTATCTGATTCTCTTCAAGAAGAAGTAGTCTCTACCCCGGGGACTGCTAAAGACTTATGGGACCATATTGAAAAACTCTTTCATGATAACAAAGATGCTCGGGCCATCAACCTTGACAATGAATTACGCTCCATCAAGATCGGGAATCTCTCCATCAACGCCTATTTCACAAAGATTAAATCCATGGCAGATCGGCTTAAGAACCTTGGCACCGTGGTAAGTGAAAAGAACCTTGTCATATATGCTGTAAATGGCCTTGATTCGCGGTTTAACACTGTTGTTAAAATCATACGCCATCAACAACCTTTACCTTCGTTTGAAACCACACGAACCATGCTACTACTTGAGGAATCTACACTCAAAGAGGCACAAGATGGTGGTAATCTTTTGGAAGGGTCAAGTTCATCCCCAACAGCCCTATTAGCCACAAAACCACATACCAGAAACACCTCATCCAATTCTCAAAATAAATCCCATGACCTACCTCAATTATGCAACCATTTTAACAAGGGTAATTGTAAGTTTGGGGATCGTTGCAAATTCATACACGATCATAGGAACCGTGCGGGACTCAACACCAAACCCGTTGGAAATCACCAGCCTAGTCGTACTTCTGGCTTGGCTCAGTTTCACAGTAACACCCACATCTGGGCTCCACCAGGCTTGTATTCCTCTCGCCTGGCCCAACTTCCCTCCCAACCCACGGCCCAACAACGCCCAGCCCAACACCCTTACTTCCAACAGCCCTCCATCACCGCCCAATCTCAGGCTACACTCTCAGGCCTACGGCGTTTAGTACCATGACACTTCAAGACCCGACATGGAATATGGATACAGGTGCCTCTTCTCATTTAAATTCTAGTACAAATAATTTGAGAACCATTTTTAATACACGCTTATTCCCATCAGTACACGTTGGTGACGGTAATACAATTCCCGTCACCAACACCGGACATAGCATTATTCCATCACCTCATCGTCCCCTTCATCTTCATAATGTACTTGTTACACCCAATATAATTAAAAATCTAATTTCTGTCTGACAGTTCACTAGGGATAATAATTGCACTATTGAATTTGACGCTTTTGGTTTTTCTGTGAAGGATTTCTTGACTCGCCATATCCTCCTTCGATGTGACAGCTCGGGTGATCTCTATCCAGTCACCAAGCCTTCTATCCCTAGTGCTTTTGTGTCCACCAGTTCTTCCACATGGCACCAACGCCTTGGTCATCCCGGCGATGAAGTGCTACGTTCTCTTGTGTCTCATCAATTTATTTCGTGTAATAAAGAAAAGTCTCCACATGTTTGTCATGCCTGCCAACTTGGCAAACATGTGAAGCTTCCTTTTCATACTTCAGATTCTATTGTCGAACATTGTTTTGATGTTATCCACTCTGATTTGTGGACATCTCCTATTGTTAGCTCAAGTGGTTTCAAATATTATGTACTATTTCTTGATCACTTTTCTCATTATCTATGGATCTACCCCCTACGTAATAAATCTGACATGCTCGATAAATTTTTACATTTTCTTAACTATGTTAAAAATCAATTCAAGTGCGAAATTAAAAGTTTCCAATGTGACCATGGTGGTGAGTTCGATAACAATCAACTACACACCCTTTTTGCCAATCATGGAATCCAATTTCGATTCTCTTACCCTAAGACCTCCCAACAAAATGGCAAAGCCGAACGCATGATACGAACCATAAACAATGTTCTACGCACCCTCCTCTTCCAAGCACACCTACCACCCACATTTTGGGTCGAAGCCCTACATATGGCAGCATACCTCCTAAACCTTCTACCTTCTACAGCAATCAACAATGAAATCCCCTTCACTCGCCTTTTTAACAAAGCACCCGACTACACACGCCTACGCATATTTGGGTGTCTCTGCTACCCTCACCTACAATCACCTCACAAACTCGCACCCCGCGCCACCCCTTGTATTTTCTTGGGCTATCCAGCATACCATCGTGGTTTTCGTTGCCTAAACCTCGAAACCAACAAAATCATCCTCTCTCGACACATCACCTTTGACGAAACACAATTCCCTTACCGCTCTATGACACCTCCTCTCCACCACCATATACCTTTCTCGAGGACACACCATCCCCCCTCCTCAACTCTCTAATTTCCGACCCCACTCAACACCAGTCCAACACAAACACTACCCACATGGATAACCCTCAACCCAATAGCCATAGCCCAAATATTAACTCTCCATCCGTCCATACTAGAAACCCATCACCTATTCCCCTTCAATCACCACTAAACCAACACAGCCCACACCACAACGACCCTTCTACTTCCCAACCTATCACTGAACCTACCCTAACAGATAACGGGCCTCCTACTGAACCACAACGATCTCACCATATGGTCACACGGTCAAAATCGGGCATTGTCAAACCTATTGACCGCCTCTCCCTTCACACTTTCTCCATTTCTCCAATTCCTAAATCCCCTTCCCATGCTTTAAAAGTCCCCCAGTGGCGTAATGCTATGTATGATGAGTTTAATGCGTTAGTTAAAAATGGCACTTGGATTCTTGTACCGAGACCCTTAGGTGTCAATCTGGTTCGCTCTATGTGGTTATTTAAACACAAATTTCATGCTGACGGTACTTTGAGCCGCTATAAGGCTCGCCTGGTTGCCAATGGTAGTAGCCAGCAACTTGGTGTTGATGTTGATGAGACATTTAGCCCGGTCGTCAAACCGGCTACCATTCGCACGGTCCTTAGTCTTGCAATATCCCGCAATTGGCCAGTTCACCAACTTGATGTTAAGAATGCTTTCCTTAACGGGGATTTATCTGAGACGGTATACATGCATCAGCCTCCCGGTTTTGTTGATCCTCGGTACCCTCACCATGTTTGTCTTTTGCAGAGATCTCTATATGGTCTGAAACAAGCCCCTCATGCTTGGTTTCAGAGATTTGCAGGTTATGCCACACGAGTCGGATTTTATCACAGTCGATGTGACTCGTCTCTATTTATTTATAGGCAGGGTTCTGAGGTTGCTTACCTACTTATATATGTGGATGATATTATACTTACAGCTTCTTCCACAGTTGTCCTACAGCAGATCATTGCATCTTTGCACAGTGAGTTTGACATGACTGATCTTGGGCCACTTAACTACTTCCTTGGTATATCTGCTGTTCGACACTCTACAGGGATGTTTTTATCTCAACGACAGTATGCTACTCAGCTTCTTGAGCGTGCTCACATGACTAATTGCAACCCATCTCGGACTCCAGTTGATACAGAGTCTAAACTAGGTCCCGAGGGGGTTCCAGTACAGGATCCTACTTTATATCGCAGTCTTGCAGGTGGGCTTCAGTACCTCACTTTTACTAGACCAGATATATCTTATGCAGTTCAGCAGATCTGTCTTTATATGTACGATCCTCGGGAGCCTCACTTTGCTGCTCTCAAACGTATCATGCGATACGTTCAGGGGACTTTGGACTTTGGCTTACACTTATATTCATCCGTGACCACTTCACTTGTTGGTTACACGGATGCTGACTGGGCTGGTTGTCCCTCTACACGACGATCGACCTCTGGGTACTGTGTATTTCTAGGCGATAATTTATTGTCTTGGTCCTCCAAGCGCCAGCACACTCTTTCACGATCCAGTGCCGAAGCAGAGTATCGAGGTGTTGCTAATGTTGTGGCAGAGACTGCATGGCTACGTAATCTGCTACGCGAGTTACATTCTCCATTATCATCTGCCACCCTTGTCTATTGTGACAACGTGAGTGCCATTTATATGTCAGCCAACCCGGTACAACATCAACGGACAAAACACATCGAGATTGACATACACTTTGTCCGTGACTTAGTAACTGCTGGTCAAGTACGTGTTCTACATGTTCCTTCTCGCTACCAGTATGCCGACATCTTCACCAAAGGTCTTCCCTCTGCCTTGTTTGAAGAGTTTCGCTCCAGTTTGAGCGTCCAGCCTCCTCCCGCTCCAACTGCGGGGGTGTATTAGATGATTATAGTTACATGTATTGTATTGAGCCCATTTGTATTTTGTATAGGCCTAGCCCACATGAGTAGTCTAGAATTATCCTGTAATCTTTATATTCGGTTGTTGGTGATAATGCAAATCAAGGAAATCAATTACCTTCAATAGTTATTACACCCCGTGCTCTAAGGAATAACACAGTGTTAATGTCTTTGATTTCCTTTTAAGAGCAGGTCTTTGATTTCCTTTTAAGAGCCCTAAGGGTTCAAACTTCACTAGATGCGTATATTTTTGGATATCCAGAAAAACGTAGCGGCAGTCTCGAATAACATGAATAAAGAAAAACTCATCACTTTACCTTTTTTTCAAACATTTTACCATCATAAGACAAACACTTTCTAAGTTTCTAGCAAATTATATAAATTATTTCCAAATATAAATATACAGAGGTAGCAAAACGGGCGAGGCGGGGGGGCACGGGCACGGGCTAAACGGGCACATGTTATACAAATCGCTTTATAGAAGACCGTGCGAATGGTAGCCGGTTTGACGACCATTTATATTTAAAAAATTAAATATATTATAGAGTAAATTGCAAAAATCATCCTTAAAGTTTGGCCAAATTGCAAGTTTCGTTCCAAATGTTTGGAAAGTGCAAGGATCGTCCCCGTGGGAAAACTTTGGGGCAAAAATCGTCCCTGACCAACATCAAATGACCAAAATACCCCTGTCTTTTTCTTTTTCTATATTTCTTTTCAGTTTCTTACACAAATGGTCCTTGTGTTTCGCCAGGTTTTACAAATTTAGTCATTTTTTTTTAATTATTTATTTAACTATTAATATTAGTATTATTTTTTATACATTTTCGTTCGTATTTCTTATGTTTTTGTCCGTTTTTCTTATGTTTTCATATGTTTTTGTCCGTTTTTCTTACGTTTTTGTCCGTTTTTCTTATTTTTTTTCCGTTTTCTTACGTTTTCGTCCATTATTCTTACGTTTTATCCGTTTTCATACGCTTTTGTCCGTTTTTATACGTTTTCGCCCGTTTTCATACGTTTTTATACGTTTTCGTCCGTTTTTCTTTAGTTTTTGTCCGTTTTTACCCGTTTTTGTCTGTTTTTCTTACGTTTTTGTCCGTTTTTCTTACATTTTTTCAGTTTTCTTACGCTTTCGTCTATTTTCTTACGTTTTTTCCGTTTTCATACGTTTTTGTCCATTTTTATACGTTTTCGCTCGTTTTCATACGTTTTTATACGTTTTCGTCCGTTTTTCTTTAGTTTTTATCCGTTTTTCTTACGTTTTTGTCCGTTTTTATTTGTTTTCATACGATTTTATCCGTTTTCATACGTTTTTGTCCGTTTTTGTACGTTTTTATCCATTTTCTTACGTTTTTGTCAGCTTTTCTTACGTTTTTTCTGTTTTATACGTTCTGGTTCATTTTTATACGTTTTCGCCCTGTTTTCTTACGCTTTCATCCGTTTTATTTCGTTTTTCTTACGTTTGTCCATTTTTATCCGTTTTTCTTACATTTTTGTCCGTTTTTATTTGTTTTTATACTTTTTCGCCCATTTTTTGTCCGATTTTATACGTTTTCGTCCGTTTTTCTTACATTTTTGTCAGTTTTTCTTACGTTTTTTCCGTTTTCATCTATTTTTCTTACATCCTTTTTTATCATTTTCGTTCATTTTTTTTACGTTTTTTGTCCGTTTTTATCCGTTTATGTCCATTTTTCTTTTGTTTTTGTCCGTTTTTCTTATGTTTTTTTTCGTTTTCATACGTTTCATCCGTTTTTGTACACTTTCGCCTGTTTTCTTAAGAAAAAAAAATGGATGAAAACGTGGCAAAAACGTATAAAAATGAGCAAAAACGTATGAAAACAGAAAAAAACATAAGAAAAGCTGACAAAAACGTAAGAAAAATGGAATAAAAACGTAAGAAAACAGGCGAAAACGTATAAAAACGGATGAAAGCGTAAGAAAATGGGCGAAAATGTATAAAAACTTGTGAAAACAGAAAAAACGTAAGAAAACGTACAAAAACGTAAAAAAAAAAAAGTGAACAAAAACGGATTAAAACGGACAAAAACGATAAAAACGGATAAAAGCGTAAGAAAACGGGCGAAAACGTATAAAAAACGGATAAAATCGTATGAAAACAAATAAAGACGGATAAAAACGAAAAAAAAAAAAAAAAAAAAAAAAAAAAAAAAAAAAAAGGAAAAAAATACGAAAGAAAAACGGACGAAAACATATAAAAACGTGTGAAAACGGGCGAAAACGTATAAAGACAGACAAAAATGTATGAAAACGGAAAAAACATAAGAATAACGGACGAAAACGTAAGAAAACGGAAAAAAACGTAAGATAAACGGACAAAAAATAAAGAAAAACGGACGAAAACGTATAAAAAGGTAAAAATAACAGACGAAAACGTAAGAAAACGGAAAAAAATGTAAGAAAAACGGACAAAAACGTAAGAAAAACTGACAAAAACATTTGAAAACATAAGAAAAACGGACAAAAACATAATTAATACGGACGAAAATGTATAAAAAAATAATACTAATATTAATAGTTAAATAAATAATTTAAAAAAAAAATGACTAAATTTGTAAAACCTGGCGAAACACAAGGACCATTTGTGTAAGAAACTGAAAAGAATATAGAAAAAGAAAAAGACATGGGTATTTTAGTCATTTGATGTTGGTCAGGGACGATTTTTGCCCCAAAGTTTTTCTACAGGGACGATCCTTGCACTTTCCAAACATTTAGGACGAAACTTGCAATTTGGCCAAACTTTAAAGACGATTTTTGCAATTTACTCTATATTATATATATAAGTTTTTCTTCAAAAACGATTATAATGTTCTCTAACTGAGAGAAAATATGTGCCCGTTGTGCCCATTTAACTTTTCAATTGGCTAAATGTGACCATTTCAAAAAAAAAAGAGGGCTAAATGTGCTCAAATCTTTTACAAAGTAGCCAAAATTAGCCCATTTTTTTCATTTTGGCCACAAATTTGCACCTCTATAAATATATAAACGTATATTTTCAAAAACTAACTAGAGTGTCCAACAATGTTCTTTTTTCAAAGTAAAGAAAGGCATAATTCAATGACCAGCAAAGTATACAAACCATTTAGAATTATATTATGCACGATTGAAGCAACCGAGCGATTGTTTGTTGTAAATGTTGCAATTTGACAACTATTGATTAAACATATGTCTAGTTGGGTAAATATTTAGCAGGAGATGTGTGTAGTTAGGTCTTTTTAATATTATAGATGGGTTTAATCAGTTATTTGATAAAAAGTGCAATTGTATAATAATTACCCAACAAGTCTAAGCGGGTCAAACAAATTTAATTTTTTTTTCCACTTTTTTCATCTTTTACTCAAAAAACAAAAAAATTTCTTTTGTTGACCGGACCAAAACCCATCTAGACCTGAACTCATTTAGACCCATGTTTTTAGAAGAACCATATATACCCGACACATATAAACCCAGACCCATCTAGACCGGTGCCCCAAACCCGACCGACCCACCTATTTTGCCACCTTTAGACTTTGTTCTCACACAATTTTGTACCATATAGTTTTCTCTATTTTATTTTTCTATTTTTTTTATTTTTCGTCAAATTTATAAAGTAAAACTCAAGTACTTTTATCTATAACAATATGAATAAAAAACCGCCTTTCTACACGGTAGCATTACAAAGATACCCTATACTTTGTGTAATAGAGAGTGGTTGATGCGTTGGCCCCCACCCACGTGCCATCCGTAAAGCAACCTTTCCACACCAACGCGTCCCCCTTTTTCAGAAGTCAGTTTATTGGCCGACAGACATGTGAAAAAAGTTGTGGGTGTGCGTTTTAATATATCATGCGGTATATTTGTACTTAAATGAGGTATATTTGGGTGGTGAAGTTGATTGTCCTATTAAATCAAGTTGGCGATATTGTTGGCAGTTGAGAGAGAAGTTGATTGTAACACCCCAAATCAGATCGCAGCGGAAGGGATATCTGGGTGCTACTTATTGGAATCACAACACAAGTAATAGAGAACGGGTTATCTAATCCATTTTAAAGTTTCATTAATCAAAACATAAGTTTTATATAGCTATGAATGTGGAAAACAAGGCCCATAATAGTTTTAAGTTGTCCCATATTACAAAACATTGGTCATGAGTGTTATGTGTACACTCCAAAAGTGTGCCTATGCCCCTGCCAAGCGCTGCCTTGCATCATCTTATATCAAACAATTAAACACCTGAGAAAAACATGCTAAAAAGTCAGCAAAAAACTGGTGAGTTCATAGGTTTACATAAAGCAGTAAAGTTGGACCAATAAGTTTACGAGTTAACATTATAATGTGCATAATGTTATACGAAAGTCTACTACGCTGCGCTAAGTTCCATGTTACCGAAGCTACGACAGATAAAGCGTGCAAAGTGTAGTCACGTAACGAATGAGGCGTGCAAAATGTAGTCACGTAATATGCAAAATGTAGTCATGAAATGAATGAGGCGTGCAAAATGTAGTCACGTAATGAATAACGCATAAGTTTAGTTTGGTCCATAAAAGAGTTTGCATGTTTCTCACCCCAAGTTTTGCAAAGCAAAGTAAAGTTAAAGTGTGGGGCTATAAACTCACCTCAGAAAATAGTCCTCTGAAATGAAAAGTCAAATAGTAGCAGTGTGTGGCACCAACACGCGACCTAAATTAGTATGGCAATTCTTAGTTTACAATTATGTGTACTCACGACTCAAAGTGTTTAAACAAGTTTAAGTGTTTACAAGTGGTTGTGTTTAATGTTGCTTGTGTGGTAGAGTTTACGTTTAAATCATTTCAAAGTGTTTGTAAGTATTGGCTCTTGGACAAATGTACAATTATATATATAAGAGTATATAAAAGTATTCGTGGCGAGTATGTTTCTGGTTCGGGCGTAACCGGACAACCATGTATGGAAAGTATCCACAATAAAAGTGTTTGTGAAAAAATAAACGTTAGTAAAGTAATAATAAATACTTTACGCTAAGGATTTATATTAGTGACGGTTACGTGATACGGTGTATATATAAATGTGTTTATATATATTTAGTTAATAGATGATAAGTTAGAAAAGTCTATAATATATTTTCTACAAATAACATTATATTATTTAGTTTCGAAGTTTGATTGAGTTTGTGAAAATATACTAAGTATGAGAATTTTGACAAAAACCGGGTGCGAGTTGCCCATAAATTCTAGTTTCTTTTATAAATCAATTATCACAAAATACCCCATTGTCAATATTATAGCTTAACTAATTAAGCATTATTAGCATAATTTTGTCAAAAAGGAAACATTAATTAATGTTCAATAGTTCAAGGGTTAATGGTGTAAAGTTGTAAAAAAAATATAAAATGGTAGAAAGGTCAGGTGCAGGGTTCGAACCCCTGACCTCACGCTCACAGTCAAACGTCCCAACCAACAGGCTAGCCCAACTTGTTGAGTTATACTACCCATTGATTTGGTTATATAGTTTTTCTGTTATGTGTTATAACTTTGCATGAATTAATAGACAGTGTGTACGTGAGTTGTATTTAGAGTTTGTATTTCGCTTCAAAACTTGTTTCGCCAACTTAAGCATGCACTCCAGTATTTAAATCTTCAAGACAACCTATTGTTTTGTTAGGCTAGGCCGAAAATGCTTGAACAAGTCGTATGGCTTATGGGTGTTTCGACTCAACTCCAAACGAAAACAAAATCTTTAAATCGATAGATAGACAATAAACCATTTTAAAGCATAACCACATTTAGTCTATGGGTGGGGAAATGTTTATCAAGAAAGAAAAGTAATAAAACCCATTTCACTCACTGTTGGACAGTGTCGACACACGACCATCCCAACTCCACAAGATTTCCCAATATTTAACACAAAGGAGCCAATAAAGATCTAGTTTAGTTTGTAGTTTATTATTTTGCCACACAAGTTCAAAACACAAGTTTCTAGGGTGCATGCATGTATGCATGTCGAGTAGTATATGTTAACATTTGCAAATAAAAGAGACACAAAAAAAATGAGTTTAGTTCTTACAATGGTGTAGAGAAAATGGTGTCGAGCAAGGAACAAGGAAAGAACCCAAATAAACTCCTAGTTTGCTAATAACCCAAAACTCCTTTCTCCTTGGTTCGAATGGTATAGTGAGTGAATGAGTGAGTACTTAGTTTCTAGTGTGAGCTTACTAAGTTCAAGAGTCCCCTTTTATAGATGAGCTTAGGTATGGTCTTGGGTATTATTTTATGTTCTTCTTTTTGCATGGAATTCATCAAAAGAGTTAAAGAGACTTGGTTTGGTTTAAGCATGCATGTAATCAGCTTATTTTATAGGCATGGGAAGGCATTGTCTTGTAAAGTTTTGATGAAGGGAATACATTGTACTATGGATAATGAACAAAAAGGTGGTAAAGGCATGACTTGTGCATTAGTTTAATGACTAGGTAGAAAAGGGTATGGTGGCTTATTGTTTTGTTTATTAAACTAGACATAGGCTAGTTTACATAAAAATATTAAGATTGTGTGCTTGGTTTCTTGGATGGTTGGTCAAAGAAGCAAAAAGGAAAGGTCATGTCATCCTTTGTCTCACCATTTGCTTATTACTTGGTGGTTTAAGGGTTTATTTTCTAGTTACCAAAGTCAAAGGTCAAAATTTCAAAGTCCAAGTATGGTTTAATGTAATATAAAAATCACTAGTTATTATTTAATTGGGGGAGGGCGGCACTTTAATAAAAGTGATGAGGAAGATAAGTTTTGATTTTTACGGAGTGTATTCTGTGTCCCGTTGAGTTTATATGTGAGTCGCAGTGTCCCGGTTTGACACTATAATTAGATATGTATAAAATACATTTTCGGGAGTGTTTTTATATAAGTATTATAAAAACGTTTTATGGACTTGAACATGAGTTTATTTAATTATTGCCATAACTAATTGAGTGTGGGTGTGCGTGTGGGGTCATTTATTAGGAAAAACAAGATGATTTCTTGTTTTTAAATTTAATTAGTCAACAAGTGTCAGAAAATATAAAATGTGTATTTTCTGATAAAAAAATTATTATTACTATTAAAATAATAGCACGGAAAATTACCATTTGTCACAGCCTCACAGCCTTATTTGAATGTCGTCCCGACATTCAATTCGTGTTACCAGATGAAGATGCGAAAAGATGAGGATATTTGGCCTTGAATTCGTCTTCACGTTCCCACGTGAATTCAGGGCCTCTTCGGGAGTTCCAACAAACTTTGAAAATCGGGATTCGATTATGTTTCAATCTCTTGACCTCTCGGTCCATGATTTCTACAGGTTCTTCGATAAGTGTAGTCGGTTGTCAATCTCGATTTCTTCCAGAGGATATAGCAAGAGTTTCCTCGGATAAACATTTCTTTAGTTTGCATACATGAAAGACATTATGCACATTGTTTAGTTCTTGTGGTAGCTTGAGTCGGTAAGCTACCGGTCCGATTCTTTCAAGAATTTCAAAAGGTCCAATGTAACGAGGATTTAGCTTTCCACATTTGCCAAAGCGTATCATGTCTTTCCATGGTGAAACTTTCAGCATAACTCTATCCCCTACTTGGAACTCAAGAGGTTTACGTATCTTGTCAGCATAGCTCTTTTTTCTGTCTTGTGCAGCTTGCATCCTGCTGCGAATCTGCACAATCTTTTCGGTTGTCTCATGTACGAGTTCGGGACCTGTGAGTTGACTGTCTCCTACTTCGGTCCAACAAATGGGTGATCGACCTTACGACCGTAAAGTGCCTCGAATGGTGCAGCTTTTATACTTGTATGATAGCTGTTGTTGTACGAGAATTCGACTAGGGGCAAATGTTTGTCCCATCCTTTGCCGAAATCGATAGCACAAGCTCGGAGCATGTCCTCCAAGGTTTGGATGGTTCTTTCGCTTTGGCCGTATGTTTGGGGGTGATAAGCGGTACTCACGTCGAGTTGAGTCCCCAAAGCTTTCTGGAGTGACTGCCAAAAGTTTGAAGTGAAACGACTGTCACGATCGGAGATGATCAAAATTGTTACTCCATGTCTGGAGACTACTTCTTTCAAGTATAGTCGAGTGAGTTGATCCATACTGTCAGTTTCTTTGATGGGAAGAAAATGTGCAGATTTGGCGAGTCTGTCAACAATCACCCAAATCGTGTCGTATCCACTGGATGTTCTTAGTAGTTTGGTTATGAAGTCCATAGTGATTCGCTCCCATTTCCATACGGGAATTTCAGGTTAATAATTCGGACGGTTTCTGGTGTTCAACCTTAACTTTAGAGCAAGTTAAGCATTTACCGACATATAGTGCAATATCCGCCTTCATGTTAGGCCACCAATATAGTTTCTTAAGATCAAGGTATATCTTATCAGCTCCGGGATGAATAGTGTACTTGGACTTATGCGATTCGTGCATAATTAACTCTCGTATCCCACTATAGAGTGGTACCTAGCTTCTATCCTTAAAGCATAATACTCCGTCTGATCTCTTTACAAAGCCATTTGCATTATCTGGCATACCATAGGGTTTTTCACTTGGTCAATTTTCTTCCTTGAGTGCCTCAACCTGAGCCTCGAGGATTTTTGATGGGAGAGGTGAACTGATCGTTATTCCTAGTGATCTTACTCTTAAGGGTTTGAGTCGTTCTTTCCGGCTAAGAGCATCTGCCACAACGTTGGCTTTTCCCGGGTGATAACGAATCTCACAGTCGTAATCACTGAGTAATTCTAGCCATCTACGTTGCCTCATGTTTAACTCCTTTTGGTCTAGGATATGTTGCAGGCTTTTGTGGTTCGTATACACTGTACACTTAGTGTCGTACAGGTAATGTCTCCATATCCTAAGAGCAAACACGACTGCTCCCAGTTCTAGATCATGGGTTGTGTAGTTCTTTTCATATGTCTTGAGTTGTCGTGACGCATAAGCAATCACCTTCTGCCTTTGCATCAAGACAACACCTAAACCTTTGTGCGAAGCGTCGCAGTATACGACAAAGTCATCGCTTCCTTCAGGTAAGGCCAATATGGGTGCACTACACAACTTTTCTTTGAGTGTCTGGAATGCCTCTTCTTCGTCTTCACCCCAGACGTACTTTACGTTCTTTTGAGTCAGGGTTGTTAGGGGTTTGGCTATTTTGGAAAATCCCTCGATGAATCTCCTATAATAACCAGCAAGTCCTAAGAATTGGCGTATTTCAGTTGGAGTTGTTGGTGTCGCCCAATCCTTAATTGACTCAATCTTTGCAGGGTCTACGTGAATACCCTGGCTGTCAATTACGTGACCGAGAAATTGTACAGTGGAAATCTAGAAGTCACATTTCGAGAATTTTGCATGCAATTCCTCCTTCTTGAGCAATTCCAACATCATCTTGAGGTGTCTCTCATGTTCCGACTTGTTTTTGGAGTAAATCAAGATGTCGTCTATAAACACAATCACAAACTTATCCAAGTACGGTTTGCACACATGGTTCATAAGGTCCATGAATACTGCTGGCGCGTTTGTCAAACCAAAGTGGCATTACCTGGAACTCGTAGTGTCTGTAACGAGTCCTGAACGCCATTTTCGGGATGTCCTTCTCCCGGACTCGTAGTTGACGGTATCTAGATCGAAGGTCAATCTTTGAATATACACTAGAACCTTTAAGTTGATCAAATAGATCATCAGTTCTGGGAAGTGGGTATCGGTTCTTCACCGTTAACTGTTCAACTCTCTATAGTCGATACACATGCGAAAGGATCCGTCCTTCTTTCTTGTCGTAAATGATGTTAGCACGGTACATGGATGACCAGTCCATATCAATGATGTCCTCAAAGCTTCCAAATGAAACTGGCATGAGGTCGATGTCGAATGGGTATTTTAGTAGATTTAGAGTATGATCTTGTAGAATGGTGTTGATTGCTACTAGCAATCAGTTGGTTGGCTCAGTAGTGTACTTGTATCCAACGCAGAAGGTATGATTTCGATTAAGAAACTTGATGTAATCGTCGTAACGATTGACACGGATGTCTTGAAGTGAGAGTATGTTTTGAGTCATTCGGCAGCTATCGAATTTTGAGGTTGTCTAATAGACGATAAGATTTTTTTTTCCGGAGCCGCAAGAAATAAGGGAAAACGTGATGCTATGAGGTTGGTTTCCGTAAGTAGTCTTAAGGTTGTAATCGTTAGTGATATCGTTGATGGTGGCTACGTTTGTTGATGAGTTGCCTTATGATGGCTAGTGGTGTAGCTTGTTGTCTCAAATTAAAATGTGATGTGAAGTAAGGCTGAATTTATGCGGTAGGGTTGTGTAGAAGTCTACTTGGTTACGGTGTTTACTAGTGTCAATGCCCATAAGTTGCACTACTTTTATGTACTCACACACGCGAGTTTTTGATTTCTCGAAAATGGAAATAGAAAACTTGACCTTTGATAAAATTTTAAGGTAACCATTCCTGGCATAGTATGGTCCTACCGGGATTATACATAGGTGATCAGGCTTTGTATAATCAAGATCCAACGATGCAATGATGGGTTTAGTTTGGAGCATATTGGTTATTTTGTTTATGGGATAGTAGCCAAAATGGTTTGCGAAGGAGCAAAAATGGTTCACAGGGTGATAGTAGAATGGTTTGTCAAATGATTTTGCAAAACAGTTTATAGGACAATAGGAAACAATTCATTATTTGTAGGATAAAAGTCGCAATTCAGTTTGTGATATAGTAGCAAAACAGTTCGTAGGATGATAGCAAAATGGTTTGTAAGGTAGTTGCGAAATAGTTTATAGTATAATAGCAACCCAGTTTATTGTTTTATAAGACAGTGGTTAAAGTAGTTCGCAGAGGAACAAAGTAGTTCATAATACCATAGTAGGATTCGTGAGGAGATTGTAACATAGTTTACAAGATGCTAGTGAACCGTTTGTTGTTTATGAAGTAGTGATAAGGTATCAAATCGGTTTATTACATACTAATAAAATAGTTGGTATATTGATGACCACCATAGTTTATAAGATAATGTAACGCCCCGTGCCCGCTTTGACCAAAAATTTAAAACTTTTTGACGCGGAAATGTTTGACTAAAGTATACATACGTTACACCATTCTTTGAAAACAGAAATCTATACGTTGCTCCTCTCCAGACACATTACGTTGTATTTGATTTCTTTTTGAAAAAGCTTTTACACATTAATTGGAAATAACTTAAATTCAAGCAGCACAGAAGTTACGCCGTAACTACAAGAAGTAGTTACGCCGTAACCTAATTACAAGAAAATGGGATGCCTCGGTGTTGTAGTTACGCCGTAACCCATAACATGATTACGCCGTAACTACAACCCTGCAACAAAACCGATGCCTCGGTGTTGTAGTTACGCCGTAACCCATAACATGATTACGCCGTAACTACAACCCTGCAACAAAACCTGCACATTTTAATATTAACACACCCAAACCATTTAACACCATTTCGGTGCTATAAAGATTCCCGACATTATTCTCTTGACATATAGACTATAGCTAACATATTGAGCTCATTTCATAACAACCTGACCCGTTACATCCCCAAAATGTGTAACAATTAACTTATACCAAACACTCCCTTAAACTAACTTTCAAAAACACACTTTATACACAAATGCACAACTACTATATATCCTTTTGAACTTATGCATAACTTAACATCTCTAATATATTGAAAGAGTGTTGGTACAACGTCATGACTCATAATTTCCCAAAATGGGTAGATTTGGCTATATGCCAATCACCCTCTTAAATACCACCATAACCAAGTAACATAAAGACTTCTTGACATGTACATAAACTTGACTCATGAACTAACATGAATAATGACCGTTGACTAAACAAAATGACCATATGAGACGAAATATACCCACAACACAAAAAAGACACGTCAGGGGCTTCCAACTTCAATATGCTTGGTCCAAAAGAATACGGTCCTCTAGTCTACCTTCTACACTAGAGCTAAGCTAAGCCCTTACCCTTGCATTCTCCACTTGTACCTACAAAATCATTAACATCTAAACCGTAAGCGAAAACGCTTAGTAAGTATATAGAGTATAACTACCATTACATTATGAGATTAGTGATTAACACCAATCTTTACATTACCATGGAGCATAACAACATAGCATTACTCACCTTAATCAAGCAAGTAATTATATAACATTTGCATATCAAGCATTGGATCCAAGCTATATAACATTACAAGCTCCATAACAAAAACATTAACATTACATAACATTAGCATAAACATCATTACACAAGTTATACTATATACTTACCTTAATTTCCTAATAGCTTCCTACTTGGACTTGATGAGGCTCTACAATTTGCTTCCTATTACAAGGTTAGCTTCAATTAGTGACTAATTAACTAGGGAAGTCATCAATTCACAACAATTACCCATAATACTCAATTTCACCTCATGAACCCTAATTTTCTACATTTGGGGAAAAATACTTACTTGTTGAAGAGATATAAATTAAGATATTTCTAGTGTTTCTTGACCACTTCTTGATAGCTAAAATGAGCTAGATGATGACTTCAAGTATTCCCTCCTTTTTCTTGCTATATGTCGACCTTATGGAATGAGCTCAAGATTTCCAGACAATTCTAATAGATGGGTATTTAATCATATGCTAAAATAAGTTTAGTCTATTGGCAAGGCTAGTCCTTCTAGTTTCATCCTTCCTAACTTGGCCACATTTTCTTTATTTAACTAACTCATAAGATATAACACATAACATATTATATAGTCATATTGTACCTCATCGGGGTACGGGTGTAACAATTCTCCCCTCCTTAAAATGAGAGTTCGTCCCCGAACTCTACTCTTGAAATAAGTGAGGATACTTGGTCCTCATTTTCGCTTCCGTCTCCCACCTAATACTTGTGCCTTTCCGATGCTTCCATTGCACTTTGACCAACGGTATTTCTTTGTTTCTTAGTTGTCTCACCTTCCTTCCTAGTATGGCTTCCGGTTCATCCTCTTGCGAAAGCAACTCCGGATCGATTTCGATGTCGTTTAAGGTAACCACACTTGTTTCGTCCGCCAAGCATTTCCTTAAGTATGATACATGAAAGGTATTGTGAATACCTCTCATTTCTTCGAGCAATTCCAACACGTATGCTACCTCGCCTACTCGTTTCAAGATATTGAATGGTCCTATAAACCGAGGACTAAGCTTCCCTTTGTTCACTACAAAAAAACAGGCTTTCAAAGACTGAATTTCTAGGGACTGATATATCAGTCGCAGATACATAGCATCGGTAACTGAAACATCAGTTTCTGATACTTTTAAGGACTGACCTTTTGTTGACTGATTGTGGCGACTAAAAATCAGTCCTCAATTCAGTGACCCCATATCTGAGACTAAATTTCTGTTACTAATATGCCTGTACGGGAAAAAAATTTGGAGGCAAATTTGTTAGTGACTGAATAAGGGTGACAATTTAGTCCCTAGTACATGTACATCATATCTAAGACTAAATTTCAGTTACAAATATATTTGCACAATAAAAAATTTTGGCGGAAAATTTGTTAGTGACTGAATTATAGTCACGGTTCTGTCCCTAATACATGGAGATCATAGCTAAGACTAAGTTTCAGTTATAAATATGTCTAGACAATACAAAGGTTTGGAGGGAAAGTTTTTAGTGACTGAATTTTAGTCACAGCTGCGTCCCTATTACATGGACATCATACCTAAGACTAAAAGTCAGTTACAAATATGTTTGCGCAATAAAAAAAGTTTGGAGGAAAATTTGTTAGTGACTGAATTTGAATCACAACTCAGTCCCTAATACATGGACATCATAGCTAAGACTAAAGTTCAGTTACAAATACGTATGCAAAATAAAAAAACTTTTGAGAGAAAATTGTTTATGACCGGATTTTATTCCCTCATAAACCTCTTATACATAGGCAACATATTTAAGACTAAAATTCAGTTACAAATATGTCTACACAATAAAAATGCTTGTAGGGAAAATTTGTAGTGACTGAATTTCAGTCACAGTTGAGTCCCTATTACATAGACATCATACCTAAGACTAAAATTCAGTTACAAATACGTCTGCGCAATAAAAAAGGTTTGGAGGGAAATTTGTTAGTGACTGAATTTCAATCACGAATCAGTCCCTAATACATGGACATCATAGCTATGACTAAATTTCAGTTACAAATACGTATGCAAAATAAAAAGGTTTTGAGAGACAATTATTTGTGACTGAATTTCAGTCCCACATAAACGTCTTATACATGGGCAACATATTTAAGATGAACATTCAGTTATTCATTGGAAACGTGGACTTATATTGTGACTGGTATATATTTAACTCCGTTCATTAGCAAGGTTATTGACTTTTACCTATTATCACGAGTAACTAATTCACAAATTTCAAAATAAAAGTGACATATACATACAATAATAAGTTAATTATGTCTATTACTTTTAGATTTTTGACTTTATTTTTTTTAACTTCAAAATACTAATCTAGTTATATATTTTATCTAACACACTAGATAATTATATTAAAGATTATTTGACTTTTAATTAATATATATATATATATATATATATATATATATATATATATATATATATATATATATATGAAACTACTATGTAACAATAGCAAACTACATATTATAAAAGACAATAGAAAATAGACGGCTGAAAGATACTGATGGTGGTTGGTGCCGGTGATGAGAAAATACAACATCATTTTCTTTTCTTTTTTTATTTATAACGGCAATGATGAGAATAATAGTTTTAAATAAATCATAGTTTTTTATTTATTTTTATTTTTTGTTTTTTTTGTTTTTTTTTTTAATTAATAAATTATAGTGTTTTTAATGGTTTTAATAAACATGTTTAGTCTAATGACTAAATTGTTTTTAGAGTAAACTCCAAAATACATCCCTGTGGTTTACCTCATTTCGCACCATACATCCATTTCGAGAAGTTGCAACATATACATCCCTTCGTTAGTAAAAGTTAACCTATATACATTCCTCCGTTAAAATAAGGACAAACGGCGCAAATCAATTCTCCTTTATCTCCTAACGAGATAGAAAATGTTTACACCGTTAGTCCTCTGGGTTAACTGTATTTGCACCGTTAGTCATTTTTTACATTTTCGTCTGTTTTTTTCCGTTTTTTAACGTTTTCGTCCGTTTTGTCCCTTTTTTACGTTTTCGTTCGATTTTTTTTGTTTTTGTCCCTTTTTTTACGTTTTCATCCGTTTTTTTTACGTTTTCGTCCGCTTTTTTACGTTGTCATCCGTTTTTTTACGTTTTCGTTCTATTTTTTCCGTTTTTGTTCGTTTTTTACGTTTTCGTCCATTTTTTTTTCGTTTTCATCCATTTTTTAAAGTTTTCGTCCGCTTTATTACATTTTCGTCCATTTTTTTCCGCTTTCGTCCGTTTTTTAGGTTTTTGTCCGCTTTTTAATGTTTTTGCCCGTTTTTGTCCGCTTTCTTATGTTTTTATCCATTTTTTTTACGTTTTCGCCCATTTTTGTCCGCTTTTTATGTAAAAGAATGGAAGAAAACGTTAAAAAGCGGACAAAAACGTAAAAAGTGGACGAAAACGTAAAAAAATGGACGAAAATGTACAAAAAATAGACGAAAACGTAAAAAAGCGGACGAAAACGTAAAAAAACGGACGAAAACTTAAAAAACAGAAAAAAACGAAAAAAAACCGAACAAAAACGTAAAAAACTGAACGAAAACGTTAAAAAGCGGACTAAAACGTAAAAATATGGAAGAAAACGAAAAAAAAACGGACGAAAACGTACAAAAAGGGACAAAAACAAAAAAAATAGAACGAAAACGTAAAAAAGCGAACCAAAACGTAAAAAAAGGGACAAAAACGAAAAAAATCGAACGAAAACGTAAAAAAAGGACAAAAACGTAAAAAACGGGCGAAAACGTTAAAAAACGGACGAAAATGTTAAAAAGTGGACGAAAACGTAAAAAAAGGACAAAAACGAAAAAATCGAATGAAAACGTAAAAAAAGGACAAAAACATTAAAAAAAAAAATGGGCGAAAACGTTAAAAAATGGACGAAAACGTTAAAAAGTGGACGAAAACGTAAAAAAAGCGGACAAAAACGAAAAAAATGAATGAAAACGTAAAAAAACAGACGAAAACGTAAAAAAAGGAAGAAAACGGAAAAAAACAGACGAAAACGTAATAACATTTTCCCCATTTACTCCCAAATCAAAACCCTAATCCCTTTTCACCCCAATTCAACTATGTCTTCTTCTTCATCTTACTTTCTTTCTAATTGCACTCGCGATTGTGATCTCCCTTTAAAGGTTTTAACTGCATGGACCCCCAATAAAGGTTATGGTTTGATCCATAGATATGGATTGGTCCAGAGATCACTTGTATAAGATGTATATCCTTTTCAATCACGACTCAGTCCCTAATACATGGACATCCCATGTATAACGATATCATCTCGACTCATTCGTTTAACATCTCATTTATAACAATATCATCCCTACTCGTTCGTTTACCATCTCATGTATAACGATATTATCTGGACTCATTCGTTTAACATCTCATTTATAACGATATCATCTCGACTCGTTCGTTTAACATCTCATGTATAACAATATCATGTCGACTCATTCGTTTAACATCTCAATTATCACTAGTACAAAAATGAGATTTAGTCACACATGCTGTTTTTCGAACAGCCACACAGTCGCTTTTTTGTGTGACTAAATGTACGAGAATAAAATAAACAGCCACACTTGATCCGACTTGTGTGACCATTTCGGAATTACATCTGAGGCTACAACCACACATTTGAATATTTTCGTGACTATACGTATCTGGTAAAAAAAATTTGATTTTTTAGTCACTTGTAATTTGGGACGTGTGATGGATACAAATAAGTTTGAAACATTAGTCACACTATATATATACATATGTGACAAATATATGTCACACAATTGAAAAGTGTGACCAAAATCCATATATGGTCACACGAAATAATTGTGTATATGGCTAAATCATATACTCAAGTTTGTCACACATTATTTAAACGTGACTGCTAGTTTATGTTGAAAATTTAGCCACATATGAATTTGAAATATGTGACAACTGAAAAGTAAGTTTGAAGCATTAGTCACGATATGCATTTAAAAGTGACAAATATATGTCACACACTTGAACAGTGTGACCAAATGTCATATATCGTCACACTAAACATTTTGTCACACATCATTATTTAAAAGTGACCACTATTTTTAAGTGTCCCAGCACTTTTCACTCAATTATTTTTCAGTAGCCCCGCCTAAAATTTTCCCCAAAATCAAATTAACCCTCCACCCATGTCTATCTTTTTTTCTCAGATCTCACACTTCATCTCACCATCTCTGATCTCACACTTCATCTTCATCCCCAAACTAATTTTCTTAATCTATCTAACAGCCTCTCTCGTCTCTGTGGTCAACCGAAAACCATCACTAGTCACCATCCACTAGTCGCCGGTCGAGCCATCGACACCAATTTCAAGTTCCTTTATCCATAAATTAGGTACTTTATTGTATTATATCTTCAGTTAGGGAATCAATTTGAAGTGTTTATGCGTTTGTTATCATGTATTTATCTTTGGATTATAGTATAGAGCAAGTGATCATATGTTCGAGCAACACCAAGAAGCCTCAAACTTCATTCTGGAGGCTAGTCAATAATCTTAAGATGTTCAAATTCGTCTACTGGTCGAAAGCCACATTACCACCTTCTTACCTCTGTCCTTAAACAAAACAGTGGTTGGAGAAAGCTGAAAGCTGCTGGTGGTCAGCATATTTCAAGGGCGTCGCTCCTGTTTTGGAGGTATGGTTTCCATTTACTTAAAACGAGCTTTGTGTTTATGAGTATTATGTATTGGTGGGCTTGTATATTTACATTGTCATTTTTTTTAATAATGTGTTAGGCAATGGTATATGGAGCTGCTTAATAATGTGGTCAGCATCCCGTGTATATTACTCGTATTTTTTCTGCTTATCGTATGAAGCTGCTTATAAAAAAAACATGACTTTTATGATTTTACGAGATGTGTTGAATTGCAAATATTTCCTCATTTGATAGAATTTAGTTCTTGTTAATCATATCACTAGGGCGAGCTTGTGCACCGGGGGTGGATCTAGGCCATACATACGTACTCTAATTTTCAGTTTTGTATTGCCAAAAAAATGTTAAGAATACTTTTTGTTCTAGTTTCCTTATGCATATTGCATACACTGTTTGGAAATCAAGTCTATACTCGTTTTATGGCGCATTTGATGGTTATATTATTATGATTGTTTTTTTTATTGGATCCTCGAGTCACTGATAAGCCTCAATTGCAGATACAATGGCATCAAAACTAAAGCAGTTGCAATCAAAGGCAACCCAGGCTTCAGAGTTCTTATCCAAGCACGGAACCACTTACTACAAGCAATTGTTGGAGGAGAACAAACAATATATTCAGCAACCAGCCACTGTCGAGAAATGCAATGAGTTGTCCAAACAGTTGTTCTACACTCGTCTTGCCAGGTTAACTATCTCAGGCCTTTTTTTGATACTTGTGGTTTCTTAGCATCCCATGTTGAAAACTTTTGGTAAAGGGGACGGGTTGGTTACACCGCAAACGCTTATGTTGTTTTCTTTCTTATGTCAAATAAATAGTTCGATTTCAGCTGTGATTAAGAAAACTATTTATGAAGAGGGTGATCCAAAGAAAAACCATTTCGATCAAAACTATGAAAACTGATTATTTTATGACTTCCCTGTACCCGATAATGAGTTCTGTAACACAGTACCAATCACCCCTTAATTCCTCTATTGTTTTTGCAGTCTCCCTGCCCGTAAGGAGGCATTCTGGAAGGAAGTCGGTCACGTGAAGGAACTGTGGAAGAACAAGCAAGATTTGAAAGTTAAACAGTTAGGGATTGCAGCTCTATTTGGGATTGAATGTTTTGTGTGGTTTTGTGCTGGTGAGATCGTTGGAAGGGGTTTCACATTTACAGGTTATTATGTCTGAATTCACAACCAGCTTGGTTCATAAAAGCTTGTCTCGAAAGAGAATATTGTAAGGCCTTTTTTCCGCATGATTAAAGTAACGATTTTCTATAATGATGACATTTTTATTTGGAAATTTTGGAGCTGAGAAACAGTTGAAAGTTGGATCAATAATCTGCATATTTGGAACAATTTGATGACATAATCTGTGTAATGACTTGTTAGTTTTTATAAGATTCGATGGTTGTTTTGCTTTGTTTGAGGGCAATTATGTCATTTGAGTTTTTGTTAATAGTTAAGAGGGTATTTGGGGATTGCTTATATAAGTATTTTTACCGTTTATTATTAGAAGTACATAAGCAGTCTTTAAGTCTCGAGTACTGCATAGGAGTTAACAGTTTAAAATTAGCAATCTCAATCACCCCGCTAAGCTAGGATAGCCATTTCGTTCACTATATTATCTTTTTATTGTCAAGGAACAAAAATGCAGAAAACTTCTACTCTAGGATTTTATTGATCTATTCATATTGGTGTTGAAGTATACCATACAAAGATCAATAATATTTTACAAAAATACAAAAAATACAAAGATCAATAACATTTAGCTTCTGGTTGAATAAATGTATGGTATACTTCATGGTAATTTTATTCAAAATGTTGTTAAAGTCCTCAGATATGAATAGATGATTGCTAGGGTGTTTGAATGTGCGTGCAAACTTGTGGTTGTAATAATCGGTTTTGAGGGTAAAATGGATATGAGCACAATTTTTTTATTATTGAGGCTCAGAATATAATTTCGGAAAATGGTTAAGAAGTACAAAGTAAGAAAACTGACTACTAGTTTACGTATAAAGTTACATGCTAATCACTGGCTTTTGAATAACCTATGATTAGTTGATCATGAGATGGCAGTAAACATTTTTAAAATGCATGTCCAATCGTCCCCTGAAAGTCATGAATCGCTAAGTACTTCATTCCGTTGTAGCTGACACTACTACAACATATGTTTCTAATGTAGTTGATGAGAAAGTATAAAAGCACGATTTAATATGCGTTGTTATTATTGTAAACTATTACTTTGAACTATTTTATCTTGCTGTATCAGTTTTCTGATATTATGATTTTTGTTTGCAGTATATAAGATATCAGTCGACAGCATATGGTAGTGATTTAAGAGGATGTGGAAGTGTGGCACCAGCTTGTATGTCATGGGAGGACAATGGGTATTGTCAGCGATTAGGTTCAAGATTGACGGGACCTCAAAATGGACAACGGTTTTCACTTCCTCGAGCCAGGTAGGTATTATACATACAAAAGAGGGTCGCAAATGCATCGCCACTCTAGTTAGCAGACCTGTGAAACGGCTGAATAGATGTGACTATTGACATGCCTGCATTTATATATCTGCTCGCCTTTGATAGCTGCCACTTTTTTCGTATCTTCTATATAAAATTTGTTCATTTGGTACCATTGCGTGATAGGTAATGATGCATAGACCTTAGAACATCCACATCAATGATGTTGTAAGTCAAGCTGCAATTGATGCTGTAAGTATTTTTTATCCAACTGAGTTTTTAATCCCACATATATGCATAATTTTTATAATTTGCTCTGTTTGCTAGTTTTTTTATGTATAAAATTTCACACCCAACTTGTGACTTGAAGATATCTCTACTAAAGGTAGTAACTGTGTATGACTTGTATGTTTCAGCATGTTGCTAGACTGGACAGTGAGATTATCTATGATCGAGACTTTGACTATGATTATTTTGGATTTAAAACCCTTGAGAGATCTTATCTCTTGAAGATCGAAGGGAAGGTTGTTGAAAGGCCTCAGCATATGCTAATGAGGGTTGCTGTTGGGATTCACAAGGATGATATTTCTCCTCTTCATGACGATGTTGTTCACATAGTTGTAATGTATAACATTTTTATCTATGTTGTTTTGTATAAACGCGTAATTTTCTTCCGGATTGTTGTGCTTGTTATCGTCTATATAAAATGTTAAGGTTTTTAAACATTGTTTGGGTTTTGTGTAAATAAAATTGTTTCGGTTCATCGGTGTATTTTTTAATATGGACTGAAATCGTCCGAATTCTGGGACTATTAATTAGTCTTTAAATCTTGTTATTGCAGACTGATTTAAAACTAAATTTTAGTCTCTAAAAAGATAAAATTAAGGACTAAAATTGCCAAGTTTTTGGGACTAATTATCAGTTACCAAAGCCTTTTAACGGAGAATGATTTGGTGATGATTTGAAACTAATTTTCAGTCACCAAAAGTAGCAATCATAGACTGAAATCATTTGTATTCTGTGACTAACAATCAGTCTTTAAAGCCTTTCATCGGAGACTAATAACTTTTTAAATCCTATTATTAGAGACTGATTTGGTACGGTGATCTACGAAACAACGAAACGTATTAGGGACTATAAACAATGTTCATGGACTAATTTTCAGTCCCTAAATCCATGTGTTAGTAACTGATCAAACATAGTATTGGCGACTGACTTTTCAGTCGCCGATAATATGCATCGGGGACTGAAATAACATGATACCAACCCATAGAAATAAGGACTGACTTTTTTATTTTGGATACTGATCTCTGGTCCTCGTTGGTTCGATACAACAAGGACTGAATTTCAGTTGATAACGTCACTTTCCGTAACTAAGCTTCTACCACTGATTAGTGACTAGCAAAATCAGTCCTTGATAGACCATTCGTAACTGATCATGGTGTATCGGAGACTGATTTTTCAGTCTCTGAAAGCCTGTTTTTTTGTAGTGGTTTTTGAACCTAAAAACGCCTTTCCACGGGGAAACCTTTAACATAACCAAATCACCCACCTCAAATTCGATTGGTCTTCTTCGGTTATCGGCATAGCTTTTCCACCTATCTTGTGCCGCTTTTAGTCTTGCAGGAATCATTTCTATCTTTTCCGTTGTAGCCAACACTACATCCGTGCTCGCCAATTCCCTCCTTCCGACTTCTTCCCAACACACGGGTGTTCTACACTTCCTACCATAGAGCATTTCATAGGGTGACATATCTATACTCGCATGATAACTATTATTATAGGCGAATTTGACTAAAGGTAAATGATCGTCCCAATTTCCCCCAAAGTCAATCATACAAGCTCGTAACATATCCTCCAAAGTTTGAATTGTCCTCTCGCTTTGCCCATCGGTTTGAGGATGAAAAGCCGTGCTCATATGAAGCTTCGTACCTAACTCTTCTTGGAAATCTTGCCAAAAATTTGATGTGAAACGTCCGTCCCTATCGGAAATTATAGAAATGGGCACTCCATGACGTGCGACTATCTCGTTAACGTAAATCTTGGCTAACTTATGAACGGGCATATTCTCTCGAATCGGAATGAAATGAGCACTCTTGGTTAGGCGATCTACTATGACCCAAATTGTGTCGTTCTTCTTTTTCGTTCTTGGCAATTTCGTAATGAAATCCATCGTGATCTTTTCCCACTTCCAAACTAGAATGTCTAAAGGTTGAACTTTTCCATACGGTTTTTGATGCTCGGCTTTAACCTTTAGACAAGTCAAACACTTCTCAACGTACTTTACACAATCTCTTTTCATACCCGGCCACCAATAGTTCTTCTTCAAATCACGGTACATCTTTGTAGCTCCCGGATGAATAGAATATTTCGACTTGTGTGCTTCCTCTAGGATCAATTCTTTAATGTTACTACGAAAAGGAATGTAAACCCTTCCATACCGAGTCTTAATCCCACGACTATCTTCTTCAAGATGCGGAATGTGGGAGATAATACGCTCTTTTTCTCTATTTCCCTCTTTCAATGCTTCTTCCTGAGCTAACTTGATCTTATCAAAGAGGTCGGTCGTGACAATCATCCGCAACGAATGGATCCTAGTGACTTCATTTCGATCCTTGCGGCTCAAAGCATCCGCCACCACATTTGCTTTACCAGGATGGTAACGGATTTCACAATCGTAGTCCTTCAACAAGTCTAACCATCTTCGTTGCCTCATGTTCGGATCTTTCTTATCAAGGAAGTATTGAAGGCTTCGATGATCGGTGTAAATCACAAACTTGATACCATATAAATAATGCCTCCAAAGTTTTAGAGCAAACACCACAACCGCGAACTCAAGATCATGAGTTGCATAATTTTCTTCATGCTTCTTTAGTTGTCTAGAGGCATAAGCAATCACCTTTCCCCTTTGCATAAGAACACATCCAAGACCGGAATAAGACGCGTCGCTATAAACCACCATATCTTCAGTTCCTTCCGGTAACACGAGAACCGGTGCTTCACATAACTTCCTCCGTAAGGTACGAAAAGCTTCTTCTTGTTCTTCACCCCACTCAAAAGTAGCATTCTTCTTAGTAAGTTTTGTTAGAGATGACGCGATTTTGGAGAAGTCTTGAATAAACCTGCGATAATATCCCGCCAGACCGAGGAAACTTCGAATCTCACCAACATTCCTTGGCGCATGCCATTTCATTACAGCTTCCACTTTTGAAGGATCAACTTTAATACCGTCGGAATTAATAACGTGACCGAGGAATTGAACTTCTTGTAACCAAAATTCACATTTTGAAAATTTGGCATACAATCTTTCTCTTCTCAAAGTCTCCAAAATCTCCCGCAAATGCACGGCATGCTCCGCCTTACTCTTTGAGTAGATAAGAATATCATTGATGAACACTATGACGAACCTATCCAACATCGGTCTACATACGCGGTTCATAAGATCCATAAAAACCGCAGGCACGTTCGTGAGACCAAAAGGCATAACCGTAAACTCGTAATGTCCATATCGGGTCCTAAAGGCCGTCTTGGGAATGTCTTCTTCCCGAACCTTCAATTGGTGATAACCCGAACGGAGATCGATCTTTGAAAACCATTGTGCACCTTGAAGTTGATCAAAGAGGTCATCGATTCTTGGTAACGGATACCCGTTTTTTACCGTGACTTTATTCAATTCGCGGTAGTCGATGCATATCCGCATACTACCATCTTTCTTCTTAACGAACAAGATTGGAGCTCCCCATGGCGAACTACTAGGACGAATGAAACCCTTGTCAAGCAATTCTTGAAGTTGACTAATCAATTCTTTCATTTTGGACAGAGCTAGACGATAAGGAGTTTTGGCAATAGGGGTAGCACCCGGAACAAGATCAATACGAAATTCGACTTGCCTTTCGGGTGGGATACCTGGCAAGTCTTCCGGGAAGACGTCACAAAATTCATTCACGAATGGAACATCATCGATACTTTTCTTCTCAAGGCTCGTATCTACCACGTGAGCCATGAAGGCATAACAACCACGCGATAAATATCTGCTAGCCTTCATTACGGAGCATAACCTTAGTTCACCTTTCCTTTTATCACCATAAATAATCATTTCACGACCGCTAGAATTCACAACTCGAATGATCTTTTGGCTACAAAGGATAGCCGCGTTATATTTGCCAAGCCAATCCATACCAATAACAATATCAAACTCCCCGAGCATAATAGGAATTAAGTCAATCTTAAAGACGTTTTCATCAATCTCTATCTCTACGTCTCGATATACATTAGACACAATAACGATTTTACTATCGGCTATTTCGACTTCTAGGGGTATCGGGAGTTTAGCTAATGGGGAGGTTAGTTGCTTGCTAAATCATAAGACACGAAGGACACATTAGCACCCGAATCATACAAAACTCGAACGGGTACAAAATTAACAAGATGAATACCTGTGATGACATCAGTCCCCGATTTGGCTTCTTCGACACTCATTTGATAGACTCGAGCTGTTGGTTTTGGAACCTCCACTTTCTCATTCTTGACAGTTCTCAAAGGCTTTGCTTCAATCGCCTTCGATTTCGGGCAATCCCTCAACCTATGCCCTATCTCGTTACACCCATAGCATACTATCATCGGCTTGGTACAATCTTTGCTTTGATGATCTAAAGCTCCACACTTGTAACAACCCGGCGTATTTTGCCTACATTCCCCAAGATGGAACTTGCCACACTTAGAACATGCTACCTTAGCTTTGTTTCCCACACTCTTCTTGCCATGGTCAAATTTGGCTTTCTTCCCATCCCGATCCACAAACTCTAGCTTCCTTTTTGGTTCTTTCGCCTCTTTCTCCTTCCTCCTAAGTAAGTCCGCTTCCCTTACCCTAGCTCTACTCAAAAGATCCTCCAACGTAGTACATTTGAATGGCGAAATCACCTCACAAATTTCATCCTTGAGCATCCTTGGGAACTTGTCAACCTTAAGCTTGTCATTCCCAAGATACTCGGGACAATAAGGAACCATATCATTAAACGTCCTCCACAACTCATTTACCGTCTCATTAGTTTGAGTGAGAGATTGGAATTTCTCTCGAATTTTGTCAATCTCCTCAACCGGAGCATACTCGGCACTAAACAACTCCTTGAATTCCTTCCACGTACAAGTCTCCGCCCAAGGTTCACCTTTCTCACACACCTTTCCTTCCCACCAAGTCTTAGCACTATCACGAATAAAGTTAGTAGCATAGATAACCTTCTTCCTTTCTTCATAACCACTAGTACGAAAAGCGCCCTCCACCGCCGTGATCCACCTATTACTAACAATAGGGTCAAGTACACCGGTAAACCGTGGCACATCACAAGCCGTGAAGTCCCGGTAAGTAGCTTTGTCATTCTTAGGTTCTTTTGTCGGACCACATTCTTTCTTAAACTCTTTAAACTCTTCCTTCATTAGCTCCCTAAGATTTTGCGTTGTTTGTTGGACATAGTAGGGCATTGCTTGCTCAATAGCCTTACCCACTCTCTTTGTCATCATTTTGTCTAGGGCTTTCATTTCCTCTCCCGTGAAGCCTCTAAAGTTAGGGCCTCCGGAGTTTGAGGAAGAACTTTCATTATCCTTACTATCATTACCCGGATCACTTGCCGAAGTTTCGGCATGCTTGGAAGCCGTGGCTTTCGCGACTTCCTTCGTGAGAGGGGTTTCCATTTCTTCTTACTGAAAATTAGCAATTCACAACATTAAACACAATTATGTACACTTAGCCAATGCATGAATGACATTTCTATCTTGTTCTAGCACCCTAGCTTGTCACTCATGTATGATCTAAATGATTTCAATTTCACATATGTCCCGTATTTTCATCACTATGGTGGCCAGGCGTAGTCATGAAAAATATCCAACATATGGGTCCTTAAAATCACCCAAACGATACACAAATAACAAACACTAGCTCTAAACGCATCTACACAAGGTCTAAGTCTAGGAAATCCTAAGGTGAAATCCTAATTCTCTTAGACCGAAGCTCTGATACCAAGTTGTAACGCCCCGTGCCCGCTTTGACCAAAAATTTAAAATTTTTTGTCGCGGAAACGTTTGACTAAAGTATACATACGTTACACCATTCTTTGAAAACAGAAATCTATACGTTGCTCCTCTCCCGACACATTACGTTGTATTTGATTTCTTTTTGAAAAACCTTTTACACATTAATTGGAAATAACTTAAATTCAAGCAGCACAGAAGTTACGCCGTAACTACAAGAAGTAGTTACGCCGTAACCTAATTACAAGAAAATGGGATGCCTCGGTGTTGTAGTTACGCCGTAACCCATAACATGATTACGCCGTAACTACAACCCTGCAACAAAACCGATGCCTCGGTGTTGTAGTTACGCCGTAACCCATAACATGATTACGCCGTAACTACAACCCTGCAACAAAACCTGCACATTTTAATATTAACACACCCAAATCATTTAACACCATTTCGGTGCTATAAGAATTCCCGACATTATTCTCTTGACATATAGACTATAGCTAACATATTGAGCTCATTTCATAACAACCTGACCCGTTACATCCCCAAAATGTGTAACAACTAACTTATACCAAACACTCCCTTAAACTAACTTTCAAAAACACACTTTATACACAAATGCACAACTACTATATATCCTTTTGAACTTATGCATAACTTAACATCTCTAATATATTGAAAGAGTGTTGGTACAACGTCATGACTCATAATTTCCCAAAATGGGTAGATTTGGCTATATGCCAATCACCCTCTTAAATACCACCATAACCAAGTAACATAAAGACTTCTTGACATGTACATAAACTTGACTCATGAACTAACATGAATAATGACCGTTGACTAAACAAAATGACCATATGAGACGAAATATACCCAAAACACAAAAAAGACACGTCGGGGGCTTCCAACTTCAATATGCTTGGTCCAAAAGAATACGGTCCTCTAGTCTACCTTCTACACTAGAGCTAAGCTAAGCCCTTACCCTTGCCTTCTCCACTTGTACCTACAAAATCATTAACATCTAAACCATAAGCGAAAACGCTTAGTAAGTATATAGAGTATAACTACCATTACATTATGAGATTAGTGATTAACACCAATCTTTACATTACCATGGAGCATAACAACATAGCATTACTCACCTTGATCAAGCAAGTAATTATATAACATTTGCATATCAAGCATTGGATCCAAGCTATATAACATTACAAGCTCCATAACAAAAACATTAACATTACATAACATTAGCATAAACATCATTACACAAGTTATACTATATACTTACCTTAATTTCCTAATAGCTTCCTACTTGGACTTGATGAGGCTCTACAATTTGCTTCCTATTACAAGGTTAGCTTCAATTAGTGACTAATTAACTAGGGAAGTCATCAATTCACAACAATTACCCATAATACTCAATTTCACCTCATGAACCCTAATTTTCTACATTTGGGGAAAAATACTTACTTGTTGAAGAGATATCAATTAAGATATTTCTAGTGTTTCTTGACCACTTCTTGATAGCTAAAATGAGCTAGATGATGACTTCAAGTTGTAACGCCCCGTGACCACTTATACCAAAAATTTTGAACTTTATACTTGGAAACGATTGACTAAAATGGACTCATACAAATTCTTCATCTAATGACCATAATCTATAACATTTAACCTTTTAAACATACTTGCAAGAACATATACTCGAAGACCCTTCAAAACATTTCACACAATTTTCTAACACGACCAACCAAACCTTCTGAGACCAAGATACGCCGTATCCCTTTTAGGGATACGCCGTATCAAAGCTGAGAGACAATACGCCGTATCAATCTGAAGTGATACGCCGTATTATCCTAAACTTCTGATACGCCGCATCTATTAAGTTAGATACGCCGCATCGACCCATTGAGACAGACAATTTCAAGAAAATAGCTACGAAGCGCCATATCCCAAAAGGAGATGCGCCGCATCACCTGTTACGCCGTATCTCAAAGGAGATGCGCCGTATCTACCCTGCACCACAGAATTTCTGGACAGACCTACTGTCCCAAATATGCATAATCAAAATCCTCGGCTGGAAACCCGACCTCCCGGACTCGAAACTTGACGAAACTTTCCAGAATCCTTTAGTATGTCCGTAAGATTAATTTCATTCAAAAACATCACCCGTTTGACCACCCGTAAAAGTACCTCAAAATTGGACGGGTTATGCATTAATACCCACAATGACCCATTACACTACAAGACCATTTATACTACTACCAATTCACAAATAACTTGACCATAACCATTAACTTAACATATCAAAAGCGTTCCATGCATACATGACCCGTTAACATCTCAAAATGGGTAGAAGCATGCTTATACCAAACACCCCTTAAAAATGTCTAGAACTACCAACATGTACCATAGAGACTTCATGACTTACACACATAGTTAAACCATAATTTAAACATCAAGACATGACCGTGAACTAACAAAATGACCATATAAAAAGAAGTGTACCCACGACACAAAAGAACACTTGGGGGCTTCCAACTTCAATATGCTTGGTCCAAAAGAATTCCGATCTTCTAAGCTAGCTTCTAGTTACCTTCCTACTTACTTCCAAGCTACAACTACGCCAAATCCTTACCTTTACTTCCACCGCTAGAACCTACAAAGATGACATTAACTTCAAACGTAAGCGAAAACGCTTAGTAAGTATACAAGATATAATCAACATCACATTTACATGAGATTGGTGATTCCCACCAACCGTAACATTAACAAGGAGCATCAAATGAGATTATTACTCACCTTGACCAGGCAAGTAATTATTTAACATTAACACAACTAGCATTGGATCCAAGCTAATACGCATTCACAAGCTCCATAATAAACAAATTAACACAACATAACATTAACATCATAACATTAACAATGATTACACTCATATACTTACCTCAAATTCCTACTAGCTTCTTACTTGCTTGAGTTGGGCTTCTAAAGTGATTCCTATTACACAATTAACCTTAATTAGCAACTAATAACTATGGAGATCAATAGTTTTACTACCTTAATTCATTATACCCAAAACTCATTACATGAACCCTAATTTTCACATTTGGGGAAAACCACTTACTTGATTAATAGACTACAATTAAGGAGTCTATAAGGCTTCTTGATCACTTCTAGCTCACCAATTTGGACTTAGATGATGTTTCAAGCTTCCCTCTCTTTTCTCTTGAGAATGTCGACACTAACTAACACACCAAACTCCTTTCCAGATTTTTCTATAGTTTGGATTTATTCAAGTGTTAGTTATGGGTTTGGTCCTTTGGCAATTTCGGTCCTCCTAGTCATATTTCTCTTATTTTAGTCACACATTAAGTTATAACTTAATCTATAGCACATAACTTATGTTTACATAGCATAATATTTACATAAATGGTACCTTGTCGGGGTACGGGTGTAACAATTCTCCCCTCCTTAAAATGAGAGTTCGTCCCCGAACTCTACTCGTGAAATAAATGAGGATACTTGGTCTTCATTTTCTCTTCCGTTTCCCACCTAATACTCGTACCCTTACGATGCCTCCATTGGACTTTTACTAACGGGATCTCTTTATTTCTTAATTGTCGCACTTTTCTCCCTAGTATGGCTTCCGGCACGTCCTCTTGAGAAAGCAACTCCGGGTCTATTTCAATGTCGTCTAAGGTGACCACACTCGTTTCGTCCGCCAAACATTTCCTTAAGTATGACACGTGAAAGGTATTGTGAATACCCCTCATTTCTTCGGGTAATTCCAACACATATGCTACTTCGCCTACTCGTTTCAAGATTTTGAAAGGTCCTATAAACCGAGGACTAAGTTTCCCTTTGTTTTTGAATCTAAAAACGCCTTTCCACGGGGAAACCTTTAACATAACTAGATCACCCACCTCGAATTCGATTGGTCTTCTTCGGTTGTCGGCATAACTTTTCCACCTATCTTGTGCCGCTTTAAGTCTTGCACGAATCATCTCTATCTTTTCCGTTGTAGCTAACACTACATCCGTACTCGCCAATTCCCGTCTTCCTACTTCTTCCCAACACACGGGTGTTCTACACCTCCTACCATAAAGCATTTCATAGGGTGGCATATCTATACTCGCATGGTAACTATTATTATAGGCGAATTCAACTAAAGGCAAATGATCGTCCCAATTGCCTCCAAAGTCGATCATACAAGCTCGTAACATATCCTCCAAAGTTTGAATCGTCCTTTCGCTTTGCCCATCGGTTTGAGGATGAAAGGCCGTACTCATATGAAGTTTCGTACCTAGCTCTTCTTGGAAATCTTGCCAAAAGTTGGATGTGAAACGTCCATCTCTATCGGAGACTATAGAAATGGGTACCCCATGACGTGCGATTATCTCATTAACGTAAATCTTTGCTAGCTTATGAACGGGCATATTTTCTCGGATTGGAATAAAATGAGCACTCTTGGTTAGGCGATCTACTATAACCCAAATCGTGTCGTTCTTCTTTTTCGTCCTTGGCAATTTTGTAATGAAGTCCATCGTGATCTTTTCCCACTTCCAAACCGGAATATCCAAAGGTTGAACTTTTCCATACGGTTTTTGATGCTCGGCTTTGACCTTCAAACAAGTCAAACACTTCTCAACGTACTTTACACAATCTCTTTTCATACCCGGCCACCAATAGTTCTTCTTCAAATCGCGGTACATCTTTGTAGCTCCCGGATGAATGGAATATTTCGACTTGTGTGCTTCCCCTAGAATCAATTCTTTGATGTTACTACGAAAAGGGATATAAACCCTTCCATACCGAGTCTTAATTCCTCGACTATCTTCTTCGAGATGCGGAATGTGGGAAGTGATATGCTCACCTTCCCTATTTTCTTCTTTCAATGCCTCCTCTTGAGCTAACTTGATCTTATCAAAAAGGTCGGTTGTGACAATCATCCGTAACGAATGAATCCTAGTAGCTTCATTTTGATCCTTTCGGCTCAACGCATCCACCACAACATTCGCTTTACCGGGATGGTAGCGAATTTCGCAATCATAGTCCTTCAACAAGTCTAACCATCTTCGTTGTCTCATGTTAGGATCTTTCTTATCAAGGAAATATTGAAGGCTTCGATGGTCGGTGTAAATTACGAACTTGATACCATATAAATAATGCCTCCAAAGATTTAAAGCAAAAACTACCGCCGCAAACTCAAGATCGTGAGTCGCATAATTTTCTTCATGCTTCTTTAGTTGTCTAGAGGCATAAGCAATCACCTTTCCCCTTTGCATAAGAACACATCCAAGACCGAAATAAGACGCGTCGCTATAAACCACCATATCTTCGGTCCCCTCCGGCAATACTAGAACCGGTGCTTCACACAACTTCCTCCATAGAGTACAAAAGGCTTTGTCTTGTTCTTTACCCCACTCGAAGGTAGCATTCTTCTTAGTAAGTTTCGTTAGAGATGACGCGATTTTGGAGAAGTCTTGAATAAATCTTCTATAATATCCCGCAAGGCCAAGAAAACTTCGAATCTCACCAACATTCCTTGGTGCATGCCATTTCATTACGGCTTCTACCTTTGAAGGATCGACTTTGATACCATCGGCATTAATAACGTGACCGAGGAATTGAACTTCTTGCAACCAAAATTCACACTTTTAGAATTTAGCATACAATCTTTCTTTTCTCAAAGTCTCTAAAATCTCCCGCAAATGTGTGGTGTGTTCCTCCTTACTCTTCGAGTAAATAAGAATATCATCAATGAACACTATGACAAACCTATCCAACATCGGTCTACATACGCGGTTCATAAGGTCCATGAAAACCGCAGGCGCGTTCGTGAGACCAAAAGGCATAACCGTAAACTCGTAATGTCCATATCGGGTCCTAAAGGCCGTCTTAGGAATGTCTTCTTCTCGAACCTTCAATTGATGATAACCCAAACGAAGATCGATCTTGGAAAACCACCGCGCACCTTGAAGTTGATCAAAGAGGTCATCGATTCTTGGTAACGGATACACATTTTTCACCGTGACATTATTCAACTCGCGGTAGTCAATGCACATCCGCATACTACCATCTTTCTTTTTAACGAACAAGATTGGAGCTCCCCATGGTGAACTACTAGGACAAATGAAACCCTTGTCAAGCAATTCTTGAAGTTGACTCATCAACTCCTTCATTTCGGATGGAGCAAGGCGATAGGGAGTTTTAGCAATAGGGGTAGCACCCGGAACAAGATCAATACGGAATTCGACTTGCCTTTCGGGTGGAATACCCGGCAAGTCTTCCGGAAAAACATCACGAAATTCATTCACAACCGGAACATCATCGATATTTTTCTCCTCAAAGCTCGTATCTACCACGTGAGCCATGAAGGCATAACAACCATGTGATAAATATCTCCTAGCCTTCATTACGGAGCATAACTTTAGTTCACCTTTTCTTTTATCTCCATAAATAATCATTTCACGGCCGCTAGGATTCACAACTCGAATGATCTTTTGGCTACAAAGGATAGCCGCGTTATGTTTGTCAAGCCAATCCATACCAATAACAATATCAAATTCCCCGAGCATAATGGGGATTAAGTCGATCTTAAAGACACTTTCATCAATCTCTATCTCTACGTCTCGATATACATTAGTCACAACAACGATTTTACTATCGGCTATTTCAACTTCTAGGGGTATCGGAAGTTTAGCTAGTGGGGAAGTTATTTGCTTGCTAAAGTCATAAGACACGAAAGAAACGCTAGCACCCGAATCATACAAAACCCGAGCGGGTATGGAATTAACAAGATGATTACCTGTGATGACATCGGTCCCTGATTTGGCTTCTTCGACACTCATTTGATAGACTCGAGCTGTTGGTTTTGGAATCTCCACTTTCTCTTCCTTGACGGTTCTCAAAGGCTTTGCTTCAATCGCCTTTGTTTTCGGGCAATCCTTCAACCTATGCCCTATCCCATTACACCCATAGCATACTATCATCGGCTTGGTACAATCTTTGCTTTGATGATCTAAAGCTCCACACTTGTAACAACCCGGCGTATTACGCCTACATTCCCCAAGATGAAACTTACCACACTTTGAACATGCTACCTTAGTCTTGTTTCCCACACTCTTCTTGCCATGGTCAAATTTGGCTTTCTTCCCATCCCTATCCGCAAACTCTATCTTCCTTTTTGGTTCTTTCCCCTCTTTCTCCTTCCTCCTAAGTAAGTCCGCTTCCCTTACCCTAGCTCTACTCAAAAGATCCTCCAACGTAGTACATTTGAATGGTGAAATCACCTCACGAATATCATCCTTGAGCATCCTTTGGAACTTGTCAACCTTAAGCTTGTCATTCCCGAGATACTCGGGACAATAAGGAATCATGTCATTAAACGTCTTCCACAACTCAATTACCGTTTCGCTAGTTTTTGTGAGAGATTGGAATTTCTCTCGAATTTTGTTAACCTCTTCAACCGGAGCATACTCGGCACTAAACAACTCCTTAAATTCTTTCCACGTACAAGTCTCCACCCAAGGTTCGCCTTTCTCACACACCTTTCCTTCCCACCAAGTCTTTGCACTATCACGAAGAAAGTTGGTAGTATAGATAACCTTCTTCCTTTCTTCGCAACCACTAGTACGAAAAGCGCCTTCCTACCGCCGTGATCCACCTATTACTAATAATGGGGTCAAGAACACCGGTAAAACGTGGCACATCACAAGCCGTGAAGTCCTGAAAAGTAGCTTTGTCGTTCTTAGGTTCTTTTGCCACTCCACATTCTTTCTTAAACTCCTTAAACTCTTCCTTCATTAGCTCCTTAAGATTTTGCGTCGTTTGTTTGACATAGTAGGGCATTGCTTGTTCAATAGCCTTACCCACTCTTTTTGCTAACATTATGTCTAGGGCTTTCATTTCATCTCCCGTGAAGCCTCTAAAGTCAGGGCCTCCGGAGTTTGAGGAAGAACTTTCATTATCCTTATTAGCATTACCCGGATCACTTGCCGAAGTTTCGGCATGCTTGGAAGCCGTGGCTTTCGCGACTTCCTTCGTGAGAGGGGTTTCCATTTCTTCTTACTGAAAGATTAGCAATTCACAACATTAAACACAATTATGTATACTTAGCCAATGCATGAATGACATTTCTATCTTGTTCTAGCACCCTAGCTTGTCACTCATGTATGATCTAAATGATTTCAATTTCACATATGTCCCATATTTTCATCACTACGGTGGCCAGGCGTAGTCATGAAAATATTGAACATATGGGTCCTCCCAATCATCCAAACAATACACAAATAACAAACACTAGCTCTAACCGCATCTATACAAGGCCTAAGTCTAGGAAATCCTAAAGTGAAATCCTAAATCTCTTAGACCAAAGCTCTGATACCAAGTTGTAACGCCCCGTGACCACTTATACCAAAAATTTTGAACTTTATACTTGGAAACGATTGACTAAAACAGACTCATACAAATTCTTCATCTAATGACCATAATCTATAACATTTAACCTTTTAAACATACTTGCAAGAACATATACTCGAAGACCCTTCAAAACATTTCACACAATTTTCTAACACGACCAACCAAACCTTCTGAGACCAAGATACGCCGTATCCCTTTTAGGGATACGCCGTATCAAAGCTGAGAGACAATACGCTGTATCAATCTGAAGTGATACGCCATATTATCCTAAACTTCTGATACGCCGCATCTATTAAGTTAGATACGCCGCATCGACCCATTGAGACAGACAATTTCAAGAAAATAGCTACGATGCGCCATATCCCAAAAGGAGATGCGCCGCATCACCTGTTACGCCGTATCTCAAAGGAGATGCGCCGTATCTACCCTGCACCATAGAATTTCTGGACAAACCTACTGTCCCAAATATGCATAATCAAAATCCTCGGCTGGAAACCCGACCTCCCGGACTCGAAACTTGACGAAACTTTCCAGAATCCTTTAGTATGTCCGTAAGATTAATTTCATTCAAAAACATCACCCGTTTGACCACCCGTAATAGTACCTCAAAATTGGACGGGTTATGCATTAATACCCACAATGACCCATTACACTACAAGACCATTTATACTACTACCAATTCACAAATAACTTGACCATAACCATTAACTTAACATATCAAAAGCGTTCCATGCATACATGACCCGTTAACATCTCAAAATGGGTAGAAGCATGCTTATACCAAACACCCCTTAAAACGTCTAGAACTACCAACATGTACCATAGAGACTTCATGACTTACACACATAGTTAAACCATAATTTAAACATCAAGATGTGACCGTGAACTAACAAAATGACCATATAAAAAGAAGTGTACCCACGACACAAAAGAACACTTGGGGGCTTCCAACTTCAATATGCTTGGTCCAAAAGAATTCCGATCTTATAAGCTAGCTTCTAGTTACCTTCCTACTTACTTCCAAGCTACAACTACGCCAAATCCTTACCTTTACTTCCACCGCTAGAACCTACAAAGATGACATTAACTTCAAACGTAAGCGAAAACGCTTAGTAAGTATACAAGATATAATCAACATCACATTTACATGAGATTGGTGATTCCCACCAACCGTAACATTAACAAGGAGCATCAAATGAGATTATTACTCACCTTGACCGGGCAAGTAATTATTTAACATTAACACAACTAGCATTGGATCCAAGCTAATACGCATTCACAAGCTCCATAATAAACACATTAACACATCATAACATTAACATCATAACATTAACAATGATTACACTCATATACTTACCTCAAATTCCTACTAGCTTCTTACTTGCTTGAGTTGGGCTTCTAAAGTGATTCCTATTACACAATTAACCTTAATTAGCAACTAATAACTATGGAGATCAATAGTTTTACTACCTTAATTCATTATACCCAAAACTCATTACATGAACCCTAATTTTCACATTTGGGGAAAACCACTTACTTGATTAATAGACAACAATTAAGGAGTCTATAAGGCTTCTTGATCACTTCTAGCTCACCAATTTGGACTTAGATGATGTTTCAAGCTTCCCTCTCTTTTTCTCTTGAGAATGTCGACACTAACTAACACACCAAACTCCTTTCCAGATTTTTCTATAATTTGGATTTATTCAAGTGTTAGTTATGGGTTTGGTCCTTTGGCAATTTCGGTCCTCCTAGTCATATTTCTCTTATTTTAGTCACACATTAAGTTATAACTTAATCTATAGCACATAACTTATGTTTACATAGCATAATATTTACATAAATGGTACCTTGTCGGGGTACGGGTGTAACACAAGTATTCCCTCCTTTTTCTTGCTATATGTCGACCTTATGGAATGAGCTCAAGATTTCCAGACAATTCTAATAGATGGGTTTTAATCATATGCTAAAATAAGTTTAGTCCATTGGCAAGGCTAGTCCTTCTAGTTTCATCCTTCCTAACTTGGCCACATTTTCTTTATTTAACTAACTCATAAGATATAACACATGACATATTATATAGTCATATTGTACCTCATCGGGGTACGGGTGTAACAGATAAGTGGTAAAATATGGAGTGCAATGGGCAGCGATTGATACATCTAGTTGATATGAGGTTTCAGATAGTTGTGAGCAAATATGCTTACAATTCAAGATAAACGTACACTAAATTCATACAACACGGCCAGGTTCGTAGGAAAGTACTAATGTAATCCCACGGGGATACAATTTAAGAGAATCTAAACTTAGGTCTCACTCTATAGAGTAGGCGATGCCCATCCTCTCCTCTTAACGTCCGAGTCTTGGCGAGCTTCTCTTCTTTCGGCACTCATTCTTGTAGTGCCCTTTCTCTCCACAACCGAAGCAGGTAATGGAGGCTTTGTTGTTGGTGGTAGGAGCTCTCTGATTAGCTGTTGGTGCCCTCTGAGCAATAGCAAGAACAGGGGTTCTGCAATTCTTGGTCAGATGTCCGATCTTTTGACAATTTCGGCATTTCACGGTGCATGACCCATTGTGATGGAGCTTACAACGATTGCACAGTGGTGATTTGCCAGCATAGACCTTCTGGTTACTGGGTCCAATAGAGTAAACCTTGGCGACCTCTTGTCGCTTGTTTGGCAGGTGGTTGGACTTTGAGCCGTCCTCACACTTCCTTTTGTTGTTAATGCTCTTAGTTTCCTGATGTATTTCCCGGTACATCAAATCGTAAGCCATACGGATTCCCGCCTCGTAGAAAGTAATAGCCTCTGCGATTCGCTGGGCTATGAGTTGTTCCATGGGTGTAAAGTTTAGGTCTTGCCTCTCAGATGACATGATTCTTCAAAATAAGTAAAGAATAGTGCGTCATAGTGAAGATAGGTTCCAAGAGTAAATGTTTCGTGGAGACATGTTATAGAGTGATACATTAAAGTCGCGTTCAGATAAATGGGTGGTTTCCCATACGATGGTAATATAAGTGTTTCAAAGGAATAAGACGAGTGTTTAAACTCAGATTCGAATGATAGTCCATGTAGAATGTGGCGAGTGTTTATACTCGAAGTTGAATAGTAAGATTTCATAAGGGAAGGCACAGTTTGTGACAAGTATGGTACGTATGTATAAGTATATAGAAAATACTTATAGTATATAGTGTAAGGCTTAAAAGTATAAGCCATCAAATAAGCACATATAATAAGCACGTAAGTAGAATGCTAAGCTTGCTGAAACAATAAGTAGAGTAGCAAGTAAAGTGGCAAGTAAGGCAGGCTGGCATATGGCGGTCATAGGGTAAAGTTTTGTAAAAAGCGGTTATAGTTTAGGTTTTATGTGTACCTAGTTCTCTATAATCTAGGCTCTGATGCCAATCTGTAACACCCCAAAATCAGATTGCATCAGAAGGGATATCTGGGTGCTACTTATTGGAATCAGAACACAAGTAATAGAGAATGGATTATCTAATCCGTTTAAAAGTTTCATTAATCAAAACATAAGTTTTACATAGTTATGAATGCGGAAAACAAGGCCCATAATAGTTTTAAGTTGTCCCATATTATAAAACATTGGTCATGAGTGTTTTGTGTACACTCCAAAAGTGTGCCTATGCCCCTGCCAAGCGCTGCCTTGCATCATCTTACATCAAACAATTAAACACCTGAGAAAAACATGCTAAAAAGTCAGCAAAAAGCTGGTGAGTTCATAGGTTTACATAAAGCAGTAAAGTTGGACCAATAAGTTTACGAGTTAACATTATAATGTGCATAATGTTATACGAAAGTCTACTACGCTGCGCTAAGTTCCATGTTACCGAAGCTACGACAGATAAAGCGTGCAAAGTGTAGTCACGTAACGAATGAGGCGTGCAAAATGTAGTCACGTAATATGCAAAATGTAGTCATGAAATGAATGAGGCGTGCAAAATGTAGTCACGTAATGAATAACGCATAAGTTTAGTTTGGTCCATAAAAGAGTTTGCATGTTTCTCACCCCAAGTTTTGCAAAGCAAAGTAAAGTTAAAGTGTGGGGCTATAAACTCACCTCAGAAAATAGTCCTCTGAAATGAAAAGTCAAATAGTAGCAGTGTGTGGCACCAACACGCGACCTAAATTAGTATGGCAATTCTTAGTTTACAATTATGTGTACTCACGACTCAAAGTGTTTAAACAAGTGTAAGTGTTTACAAGTGGTTGTGTTTAATGTTGCTTGTGTGGCAGAGTTTACGTTTAAATCATTTCAAAGTGTTTGTAAGTATTGGCTCTTGGACAAATGTACAATTATATATATAAGAGTATATAAAAGTATTCATGACAAGTATGTTTCTGGTTCGGGCGTAACCGGACAACCATGTATGGAAAGTATCCACAATAAAAGTGTTTGTGAAAAAATAAACGTTAGTAAAGTAATAATAAATACTTTACGCTAAGGATTTATATTAGTGACGGTTACGTGATACGGTGTATATATAAATGTGTTTATATATTTTTAGTTAATAGATGATAAGTTAGAAAAGTCTATAATATATTTTCCATAAATAACATTATATTATTTAGTTTCGAAGTTTGATCGTGTTGTTCCCTTAGCACACCGAGTAATAACAATTAAGTTAAACTAAGTGAGCTTATGACTGAGATCAATGCAAAGAATATTTCTAAAAGTTATAATACGTGAATATAAAAACACAATATTTTTCAACGTTTAAATTCTTATTAGAAATAATTCCAAGAATCTATTACCCAAGTGTTTTGCGGAACAAACACTTGGGATTGAATAGACAAAGGTTTATGGTGTCTCCTATCGAAACTTAAGTTTTGCTTGAGTGGTAACAATATACCCACTGAGCTATCTCAGTGAGTTGTATACTCTTTGTAGGAGAGAAGTTACTTTGTAAAAGTTCTAAGCTTTCAATATACAAAGCACACATAACTTCTCTCCATCTGATCTATTTATACAAAAATAATCTAAGTATAAGTGATTAAAATATTACAAGTTGTTGAGGTAGCGTGTCTGACAATTACAAATAGTAATTGTCATTTCCAAGAACCAATAGGAATGGGCTAATAAGACTTTGGGAGTTGTTGGCTGACACTCCATGACTTTTAGCCGTAATAGGGAAGGTTGGTATCTGACAAGAGAAGAGTGTTTGGTCTGACACTTTTATCTTCTCAGATCTTTCCCTTTTGTTCCCGCCTATTCTTCAGGCATTGGTTCCTCAGTCTTCAATCACTTTAATGTTGTTGAGGAGACTGGGGTTCAGTGAGTTCTTGTCCAACACTCACTGAACCATCATCTTCTTCTTTGGCTTAAGTCCTACTCAGGGAGTACCGCCTTCCTAAGAGTGAGTCCTTTATTGAACTCGCCTTAAGCATCTTGAAGATGACTCATTGAGAGGCTGTTCTCTTAGTGACTTGAATTGTTCTCGGTTTAGTAAACACTTGGCTTAATTTTTGTTCAAATCCTGTTTAAGATAATTGGGTGTTTTACGAACCCAACAATCTCCCCCTATTTGGATATAAATTATGCCTAAGTGTTTTGATCAGTATGAGTGAGCTAAAGTCTTCTGCTCACACTGAATGTACTAGGAAATAAATAAGGACATTGATATTACAAAACATTCATCATTTTATTCATATCATTACAAGTCCTATCATTCTAAGTACAAAATACTCAAGGTTCCTGAACGAGACCCATGAGTTCAAGTTTAGCCTTCTTTGACATCAACACCTCTTTATCAGGTCGTTCCTTCATCATTTGATCCATTAACCTAACAAACTCCTCATTATCAGGACTCCTGATATTAAGCGCCATCAGTTTGTAAGCAAGGAGTGTTGTCGTTTCCACTTTATCGATGTCAGAGACTCTTTGAAAGGCTTCCTGACCAAATTCATCCACAAAGAAGATACCATAATCAGGTTCCTTGATGACCAGGTTAGGACGGAACTTGACTCCCTGAGGAGTAATCCTGTTGTAGTGAAGTGCAGCTATGTATTGTTCAGGTTCAAGAGCCACAGCTTTTCTTTTCTTCCCGGTCTTCTGAGTAAGTTCAGGGATAGCCAGTCCCTGAGAAGCAAGTGCCCTATCATGGTCAATTTCGAGACTCTTGGCCACTCTTGCGAGTTCCTCATACTTGGCACTCAGAGACTTGATAAGGTTTGGGGCATTCTTGCTTGAGGTTTTCTTCCTTAGGATGGGCATCATCATATCCCATTCTCTTAACCCATAGTCTGAAAATTTGATTGTTGGAAGGTGTTCAGACTTTCTTGGACCTCTATGTATCGTTATGCTCAGGGGTTTGGTGTTGTGAATGTTGATGTCAGTGATAGTGCCTTCATCCTTGGTTTTGGTCATGTGCCATACATACCTCTCATATATCCTCTGCCTCCTTTCTTCCTTAAGTTTGAAATGTTTGTTGTGTTCTTGAAGAAGTTGGGCTTGTAGCCTGATGAATTCATCTCCTTGAATTTCTTTATCAGACTCCTTAATTTCCTCCTTGGCAACCTCAGAAATTACAGACCTGTTGAGTTCCTGCTTTTTCTCTTGGTTCTTCCTGAGATCTTCTTGGTATAAGATTTCAGCAAGTTGTTCCTGAGTCCCATAGACCCTTCTCCCATCCTCTAAATCAACATAAAACGGTGCATCAGGATCTGCACATCTTTCAGTTGAAGCCTTGACTAAGTGTGCTTCAGGAGGAGGGTTTGTTTCAGTCACCATGATTTTCTTCCCTTTGTCAATGGGAGGGGGTTGACTGGTGGATGTCTTAGGGACAGTTACCAAAGCAGAAGTAGGATCAGGGATCGGAGGATCATCATTTTTCTCCCCCTCAGCAGATGGTGGAACTTCAGTGGAGACACCTGCTGACTGAGGAGTTGGAGGAGCATGAGAGGCCTGAAGAATAGATAGGATGTCTGAGACCATAGACTTTGTCTCAGAAGTCTCATTCTTCACGGCACTTAATTCGGCAGCCATTTCCTTTTGGTGGGTGGTGTAGTGGGTGACCAGCTCATTATGTGTTGTTGAGAGCTGCTCAAAGGCTGAGGAGATTCTGATCAGGTGCTCCTTGGATGCAATAACAGCCTGATGAATGGACTCTTGCTGTGTCCTTAGACCTTGAAGATCTACCCCCTGAAGGAGCTTTAGAAGCTCAGTAATGCTGGTGGAGGTGGACGCCTGAGAGGCCAAGTATGCATCCAGTCTTTTGACAAAGGTGGGATCATCTGTAAGATGTTCTTGGACTGATTCAATAGCCTTGAGGATGTTGGAGAGTTCCTGATGCTGTCCAGTGGCTATTTCATCTACAGATTTGTTCAGGTCGCCAAGTTGTTTATCAGTGAGGGTGGCGGCCTGAAGAATCTTTGCCTGAGATTCTTCTACAGAAGCCCTGAAGTCGGCATAGGAGGCTGCCACTTCAGTGTGCTTATCCCATTGCTCATCCGTAAGTATATTGTAAAGACCTTCGTTGGCTTTGCGAAGGAATTTTGCCATTTGTCTTTCAGAAGCCGGACGAGCATTGTCATACTTTTGCAACCACTTAGGAGTGGCTGAAGCACCTGATGATGATGATGAGGTTGATGGGGAACTGGGTGGTTGATCCTCAGGAGGAGGAGAAGAATGTTGTTGCTCAGAGGGCTGAGGAGGGCTTAATTGACTTTCCATTTCCTCCTCAGCATCAGGGATATCATCATCACCAAAATCAATCTCCTCCTCTGACTCATCAGCTAACAAATTTTCATAGTCAGCCAGAGAAGGAGCCTTCAGGATATCCGGCTCCCCCTCAGAAGAGGGCTCACCTTCGTTGTGGCCAGGTTCTGACTCTTTTGTCATAATAACTGGTGGGGTTTGACCAGCCTGACTAGTCATAATAACTGGGGGGGTTTGCCCAGCCTGACTTTTAGGGTCAGTTCCTGAGAAAACAAAAGTGCCTGAGATGCCTGAGGTGGGTGTGGGTTCCGTATCGGCGGGTGGTTTATATTCCTCCGAGTCTTTGTCCCCCTGAGCGCCTTCATCCACTGATGGGTGTTTTCCAGTGGAATCATGAGGCACTCCTTGTGAAGATGTATGGACCCCCTTCCCATCAGGATTGGTCTGTCCTTTTGGGGATTTAGGGTCCTGAACTCCCTGAGACTCTGAGTGTGATTTCTCAGAGACGTTAGCAGGATTTGAGTGGGTGTGGGTCCCTTTCTCAGTGGAGTAGTGCTGCCCCACTGAGGATATAGAACCATGTACTCCCTCAGGCTCTGATTGTGATTTATCAGTGCCTTCATTAGGATGTGAATGGGTGGATGTTCCTGATCCCTCTGACTTGTTTATGTCAAAGGAAATGTAATACCTGAAATTCAGACAATCTTCTTTGTGTTGCTGCTGGTGATCGAATAAGGGAGGGATCCATGAGAGGGCCGAAACTTTTAAGGAGAGAGGGATTAGGGTTAGATGATTTTCGGTATTGAGGTAGCAAGGGAGAAACCGTGTTTTGCTTTTGTGGTATTTAGGGAAAAGATCAATTTTATTAATGGCTAATTAATTTAATTACCAATCATGAACTTGGACATGGTAGTAGTCAAAAAGGGGGGGGGGGGGGCACATTGCATAGTCTTCCTTTTCTTTTCTTTTTTTGTACAAACATTATAATGTAATGTTTTATTTATTTTTGGAACTTAGGTTAGTGTTACTTAGTTAATATTCGTAAGTTCTCAAAAATTTAAATTCGAGGGTATTTTTGTCATTCATATTATATAAATTTTGGGGTTTTACAACTCTTCCCCTCTTAAAAAAAAATTTTCGTCCTCGAAAATGGAAGTGAGACGAAACGGAAAGCATAACGGTCTGCGAACGGAAATGTGAATGACTAGTTTCTCATGATTCTCTCTTGATAATCAAAATAGTTTCGGTTTCTTCGAAAGGGACAGACCATAATTTACAACAGATCTTCATGAACAGATTCATCGATTGTTAGACGTACATATAGCAACACATAGGTGTACTCCTTCAGATAGAGTCCATGCAGACAGAAAACAGATTATCAGACGGCAGAAAGCTCTACAACAGAACCTAAGATTCTCATCGGAAGTACAGAGGTCAGCAAACGCGTGTCGAGAATCCAGACGTATCAATCGTATAACGGTGAAGACAGATTTAAGCGCAAAGGCAGAGCGACTCCTAAAGTCTCAATCAGATATCAGAATTTCTAAGGTTTCTAAGGCACTCCTCAAAATATCCTATGATCACAATGAGGGTACGTCATATGACGTAAGTATTATCACGTTAGCTACTCGTCATAATACCAGCATCATATGAGTATACCTTCATGATGGTCATACTTTATCTCAAGTCGTGAATAAGCATCTATCAACCACCTAACAGTCCATTCTACACCCTAGAGTTGGTCCGAATCGGTCATTACTACGAATTCAAAAATCAGGATACAGATCGTACAAATAACGTAACGGAATTAGTAAGCATCAATGAAGTACGTCGTCCAAAGTATCAGGTCTCCCACAATACATCAAGGTTCCCATGACCAAAACCGTCATCCAACATGCGCAGGAAGAACACTAAACGGAAATACTAATGGAGAATCCGAATCATTCAAGGATCTTATCATCAGGTAACGGAAGCTTAAGTGGTTTAAGCAGAAGTGGACACGCCATCAACAACTTCGTCCTTCACGAAAGCAACTCATCCAACCACAAATGATCATTCCAAAATCGTCCACTCGAATACATGATCTCAAATCTCTTCCAAGTCTGAGTAGTCCGTCTACGCTTGTCCATCTGATCGTACGGTGAGAAGGGGTGATAAACTTGAGTCTGGTCCCTCAAGCCTTCGACACTTTTTCTTGAGACTGTGATGGAGTAACGTGGATTTCTGGCACGATCTTTAAATCTCTTCATCATCCAGTCTGCTTCCGCTCTCAATTCATCTTAGTACAACCAAGATGAATAGGAAAATGAGACTGCATGTCTTCATCAGCTCCAGGCTCGCCATCTTGACTAGAATTTCTTCTTCTGCATCGCTAAGGTCTTCACTCTTCAGGGTAGCTGCCGTTGTTGTCAGCTCCAGGTCCGGCAGGGAAAATAATAGTGATAGCCAAGGTTTAGCAATAGGTAATTGTAGTAGGAAGGTCAAAATTGTTTCAAACGCCAAAGGTGAGACATAAAAGGATAGTTGTCGATACTGGAATACTCAATCAACCAACTTCTTATCAGAATAGAATCGAAGTTTAACTAATCAAGGAAAGACGGATCACCAATTAAATCTTTATCATTCAAAAATGAGGGGAAACATTCTTATACTCGTGGTCACAACCACAAGACTTCTCATGGGGACAGAGATGGGTGAAACGAAATCAAATAGTGTCGGAAGATTCATTGACGTTTATCAAAGCAAAAGACAAATACAAGATGTGTCAAGTATATCATCGTCAGGGAGGTTTTCAGAATGCCCGAAGAGGCATCAAGGCGATTAACAAAAGAATCAGAGTTCGGATTCGGAATCTTAAAACGAGATTCAAATGGCGTTAGGCAAATTCTAGGCAATTTCCAATGATTCCAAGATTTAGTTGGGTTTCAGATCTTAGGTTGTGCAGATCATGAGCTTTCAATTTCCAAAGGTGGTATCAACAGGATCTAACAAAGCACGAATCAGAGTGATGCGGAAGCAATGATACTTAACCAAAAGCCTTATAGTCTACCCATTCCTCACAGGTCAGAACTTAAGTTCCTATAGGGAAATCCTAAAGCAAATTCTAACAGGTTATCTTATGAGCGCCTACAGTGGAAACCTAGTGGTCCAAACATCACAGGTCAAGGGTAAATGTATTACGAGTCGCAGCCTGTCGCTCTGATACCATAATTGTAACACCCCAACCCGGCAAGGGTAAAGATGTCACGATAATGGTTTCGTATCAGATCAAACAAAGCATACATCAATAGTAATACAAGAAATTTCAAAGGTTACAATAGAATTACTGAAATTACAAGGTTACAATTGAAACTAAACTAAATACTAAGTCTGCAAATGCAAATCCTTCTAATAGCCTCTACTTCAGGATACTATCAAAGTCTTCTAAGTCCAAAGGTCTCTCCACTCAAACCCAGCTTCCAACTAAGAACCTGCCGCAGGAAAAGAAATGCGGCTGAGCTTAAAAAGCTCAGTGAACAGATACATAAACAAAGTAATGATAACGAAACAGAAATAAGATATGGTGCAATGGGGAAATATCATAAGGTATAAATGATGTGAAGGTATAATGAACAGAATAGGATAGTAATCCACCACGAGCCCAGACAAATCAGATATAGTAACCACATCTTCATAATCATATAAAGGGGAGACCTCTCAGATAATCAGATAATATGAGGGGTGTCCTCATTCTTCAAATGGAGTAGCTAGCTCCCAGATATATGTGAAAGGCATGTATTGCACACAGTACCAGTCACCAGACAATAACAAATCATATAACAGATAATCCACTAAACAGAACAAATCTAGGATGCATCCATACACCCCTACCCAGTCACATGCAGACCAAAACAAAGGGACGGTGTGTAACATCACTCCAACACACTATATTCACGCCATCGGTGCATCAATGACATGGCCATGTTACCTTCATGGCTAGGGTCACAAATTTTGGCTCGGGTATCAAACTAAGAGTCAGATATCATATCATATTCAGAGTGTCATATAACAAAGGTCAAATCAGATGGTCCATAACAGATGGTTCATAACAGATATATCAGATGAAATACCAAAGGTCCAAATCAGAGTTTAATCAGAAAGGTTCATAACCAAAGGGATCATAGCAATGGCTTTGGGAATCTTAAACGAATCAGAATCAGAATCATATCAATAAGATAGGACACCCTTACTAAAAAGGGCAGAGTATCTGTACCTCGACAAAGCACACCAAAATCAAAGCAACGACAGAAATAGAGATGGATGATCACTCCCTCTTCACCCGATCTACAAATGATCATAAGTTCTCTTATAAGTTTTTCTTAGCTTCATAATCATAAGGTTTTATTTAGTTTTCTTTCCAACTCAGGTAACTTTCCATATTCAGTAACTTTAGTTATTAACATTCCCGTTATCAACTTATAAATTATTTAAGATGATCACTTTAGTAATTTAAGGCTCATAATATCATTCGCATAAGTTTAAGGTTCTTAATGTAGTTTCCATAATTTTTGGGTTTAATATGTAATTATCACAAGTTTAGGGTTTAAAGTGTCGTTATAATAAGATTAGGGTCTAAAGTGTAAATATATTCAAGTTACAGGTTTTGACAAGTTAAGTCCTTTAGTTTTAGTAAAAATAACCATTTACACCCTTTAGTTTATAAAATAAACACATAACACTCTTTTAATAACTTTTACACTTCTCACAGATTTTACACTTAATTTAGACCTATTATACACGATTTTTAATCCTTATAAGAACTCAGAATAAAAATTCCCAAAAATTCATACAAGTGCCCAGATGTCTTAAGAATTTACCAAAATTTTTCCAGAATTTATTATTAAGTAAAACTATAGTTTAAAAATCCTTTGTTTCAAGTTGTCCAGATTTCTGTTCAGATTTAACATACTAAAACTATGCAGTTCAAATCCCCATCAATTAAATTTATAAAAATCTGCAAAAATTCCAGAAAGTATCTTATATCCCAAATATTATTATTCCAGAATTTTAGATCACAAATATTTATATATTTCTAATTAAAAATCAAAAGCTACAGGTGAATTTTCGTAACCCGAAATACAGTTTTGACACCCAATTTCATAAATTCGAAAAATGTGACTTCCGGACCTCTAAAAATTTTGAGGTTAATTCCTACAGATAGCTATTTCAATGAACTTAATTTTAGACTTAAAAACCACCCAAAAACACGTTCATATCATAGAGATACAGCCGATTAAAGTCGGGTTAATTTCCAGATCAGTAGCAGATTTATGATTTCATGTATATCCTTAGGGTTTTCGCCATTCAAATCATTAGTTCTTAATACCAAACGATTTTAGATGAGTCCATAACATATTTAGGTCAATTATTACAGGTCTAAACATAATCAAAACAATTTAAAAACATCACCCACACTGATCGATCATAGGTTAGGGTTCATTTAGGGTTTTTTAGTTCTTGATTTTATGTAGTATATTCTTATAACCTTTTGATTGTATAATGACTAGAATATCAGATTTTCGAATAAGAATTGAACAAGAGATTGAGTGATTCGAATACCCTTGAAGACAAAAACACGAATAACACGAACAACTAAGATCGAACACCACGACTCCTCTTTTCTCCTTCTCTTCTTCTTTGGCCGAATCGAACACACAAGAAAACACATATGGGTCGATTAGGGTTCATTTTTATGAATTCAAATGGATTGAAATTATGCATATATGATTACCTTGGACAAGAACCCGATCAAAGATCACTAAAACCTCTCCTCTTGGTCCCTAGCTGACCGGATTTGTGAAGAACAAGAGAGATTGGGTCGAATTTTTGTGTAGGAGATATGTTAGGGTTTATAACAATTCGAATGGATTAGTCTTTGCACATGAATGATTACTTGACTACAAGAACAAGATCAAAACACCAATCTTCTTTGTGTTGCTGCTGGTGATCGAATAAGGGAGGGATCCATGAGAGGGCCGAAAATTTTAAGGAGAGAGGGATTAGGGTTAGATGATTTTCGGTATTGAGGTAGCAAGGGAGAAACCGTGTTTTGCTTTTGTGGTATTTAGGGAAAAGATCAATTTTATTAATGGCTAATTAATTTAATTACCAATCATGAACTTGGACATGGTAGTAGTCAAGGGGGGGGGGGAGGCGGCCACATTGCATAGTCTTCCTTTTTTTTTTTTTTTGTACAAACATTATAATGTAATGTTTTATTTATTTTTGGAACTTAGGTTAGTGTTACTTAGTTAATATTCGTAAGTTCTCAAAAATTTAAATTCGAGGGTATTTTTGTCATTCATATTATATAAATTTCGGGGTTTTACATGGTAGCTATTCTGGATTAGAATTGGATAGAAGATATTATGTTTTAGAATTAGTTTTGAAAGTTTTCATTGTAACCTTGTAGATTCAGTATTTCATTTGTAATCCTTTGAGATTTTTGTATTACTGTAGATGTATGCTCTGTTTTGATCTAATATGAATCCATTATTGTGATATCTTTACCCTTGTCGGGTTGGGGTGTTACAATTTATGGTATCAGAACACAGGCTGCGACTCGTAATACATTTACCCTTGACCTGTGAAGTCTGGACCACTAAGTTTCCACTGTAGGCGCTCATAGGACAACCTTTGAGAATTTGCTTTAAGATTTCCCTATAGGAACTTAAATTCTGACCAGTGAGGAATGGGTAGACTATAAGTCATATGTTTAAGTAGCATTGCTTCCGCATCACTCTGATTCGTGCCTTGCTTTTGGTTAAAGACTATTGAAATCATATTTGGAAATTTAGAGCTTATGCCTTGCACCACCTAAGAATTGAAACCTAAATAAAACCTGAAGCATTGAAAATTGCATAGTAATTGTCTGACACTATTTGATCCTTGCCTTCAGATTCCGACTCCGACCTCTGATCCTTTTGTTAATCATTCTGATGCCTCTTCGGGCATTCTGAGAATCCCCATGACAATGATATACTTAATACATTCTATTAGTTGTTTCTTGCCTCTGATAATCATCTATGAATCTTTTGACACTATTTAATTTCGTCTTAACCATCTCTGTTCCCATGAGAAGCCTTGTGGTGTTTTAACCACGAGTACACAGATGTTTTCCCTCTCATTCTGAACGGTAAAATCTGCTTTGTTGATCCGTCTTTCCTTGGTAGTAACCTTGATTTTATTCTTATAAGGATAAATTGAATGATCATTTAAAATATTGACGACTATCCTCCTATGTCTCACCTTTGGCGTTTGAAACAATTTTGGAACCCCTGACATGATTACCGATTGTTAAACTTTTGCTGCCACTACCTGATTTTGACCTTCATTTCTGATCTGTTGGATAAACAGTCTGATATCTTTCCGACCATCCCGAAGACCATTTAACCTTAATGTGTTTGACACATTCTATAAATTCATGACCCATGCTGGATATAAATGTATCCTCTGATACTATTCTGTCCTGAATGATGAATCTTATTTGCTCCCTTGAATGATGAATCTTATTTGCCAATCAGTTTTTCTTTGGAAGGATTTGATGCAAATACTATCTCTGTATGGAATTGTTACTCGACCATGATGATACTGATAACCGATGTTCCATATGCCTCACTTTGACAGTATACGATGTCCGTATTACCGATGATTAACACCCTACCTGCCGCTTGTGATATATAGCTAAATGAAACCCCAACACCTTGAACTGTTCGCGTACCTATCCCCACACTATACTGAACCATGTACTTGACTCTGACATATGAACTATCCGTCTGGTTAAGTGACCATATACGTTCTGCGGATCTGTTTACTATTGATATACTTGATTTTGGAGATCTTTTGATTATTGATTGGCTGGCTCTTCGTAAAAGCTATCATAGGCTACCGCATCTGAAATATAACAATCTGCTCCACCCTATTTTGTTATAATAACCTTGAACCGCTTAAATCTGTTAAGCTTAACACTGCTATGGAAATATGTACCTTGATCTCATTTGATTGTTAAATTCTCCTGACACCCTATTAGTATCCACCCCTAGAAAGTGTTGGCATTGTAAGTTTTGTTGTACAAATTTTCTGGCATTTTCTGATGAAACTCTTGGGTTTTCCTCCCGTTTGAGAAGTAGAATTGATTCTGAACCGATCTTGGTTGACGAGCCATGATGCTATAGAAGTTGAGAGATTGAAGAAACTGATGAGATATGATTTTGTTTCACCTCAGTGTCCCCTTTAAATACCCTATTAATTTATAAAGAAGAAAGAGAAAATTTTGCGTCTGCATATCAACTATCGTAAACCTAACCGTAATCTCAACCGTAATCACTTTTCATTTCCGAGTATAAATGATTAAATTATTCTATCCTTGTGAACTCTGTATCAGACAACCTCATTTAATGTTTGAAGGACTGAAGAAGCAACCACAAGAACTCCTAAGATGGGAGATGGCTAACTGAGAGAAGCTTCCGTAAAGTATTTCAGTTTTATTCGTAAAGATTAGTGATGTGAATTAGATATGAAGTTATCCCTAAAGAGATTCATGAAAACTATTTTCGTACTCATTGTGACCATTATGAGTCTTAAATAATGCCAATAGTATTGGCTAATAAGAATCATGTTTTCACGAGTATCTGGACAATTGTCATAGTATGACAGCATGTTTGTGCCCTGAGACGAACGAGGAAACATGTAGACCATCTTCGTATTAAATGGAATGACCTTTGTTCTGGAAGAGTAGATGTGATTGGCGTTCAGAGATTGTAGCAGACACCACTACCAAGCATCCGATGACGACAGCAATCTGAGTTGGCGAATTCCGAACTGTGCTAACAGACTTGTCCAAGACTCGCAGTCTTGCTTCTCTATTCATTTTAGTTGTACTAAGATGAATTAGGAGCAGAAGCAGACTTGAGAATGGAAATTGAGACCATGATTTTGAATGGAAGAAAATTCTGAAGCGAACGTTTGGTTTGGAAGAATGAATTCTGTGATGGATGAAGCTATGGATGACGTAATTGTTTTCCTCTTGACCTATTTAAATCTTGTTACCTGATGATAAAATCCTTTGAATGATTTAGGTTCTCTGTAGTAATTCCGCTCTGTGTTCATTCTGCGTATGTTGGACGATTGTTTTGTTATGTGAAATTTGACAAATGATGGATGATCTGATGTACCAAATTCTGATAGAAATTCTGGGACTTCCGTTAACTCTTTCGAGTGATTCGTTCTCCTCTTAGTTAGGGTATTTGATTTTGATGACATCTGAGACCGTAGGACGACTAGGTGGATTAGGATAAGTTTATTCTGTTCACGCCTTGAGATAAAGTATGACCATCATGAGGGCATATTTATATGATGCCAGTATTATGACGTCTGGCCAACGTGATAATACTTACATCATATAACGTGCACTTGTTGTGGGTATAAGATATTTCGGGAAGTGCCTTGGAACTTTAGAAATTCTGATAACTGTTGGGATTATCTGCCTTAGTGAGACTGTAAGTTCATTTCTGACTGTACGCGTAATCTGCTTTCACCGTTATGCGAATTAATACATCTGGATTCTAGTCACGCATTCTGCTGACCTCTGAACTTCTGATAATAATCTTAAGTTTTGTTATAAAACTTCTTCCAATTGATGTTATCGATAATCTATTTCTGTACGCTCTAATCTGATCTGTCAATTCAATTTCTGTGGACGGCATATCCGTCAAAATCCTGTGTAATTCTTACGTCTCTTCCGAGAAAATCTGATTATCATCTATTAGGTCTGATATGTCTTTGTTTTGTGTTCCGTTCTCTTTCCTTTCTGCTTCCTGCAAATTTCGAGGACGAAATTTTTTTTGTTAGTGGGGAAGAAGTTGTAATACCTGAAATTCAGATAATCTGTAAAATTACCAAATTGCCCCTGAAATCATAAAACGTAAATAAATCACTTATTAAATTCTGAAACGATTCCAAACTTCTGAAAACGAACTATATATGAAACGAATTAATTTATGGGACAACATAAGATTATTTCTGAATGTCCAAAAATTATAAATCACATGTACATATTATATATGATCCGAATTACATTTATTTAAATTAATTATGTTTTGTAAAATAAATAAAATTAAGATAAATACAAAGATAATTAAGGAAAATTAAATAAAAAATTATACCAATTAATTTGGTCAATGATGGACCAAAATTATGGCCCTCTTCCCCCCTCCTTTTTCGGCCCTATCTCTATTATTTAGTTACCCATTTATTTGTTTCCCTAAAACCTAAAACCGAATAACACAAAACACACACAAAAATTCTCCCACGGCTCATACGAATTTCTGGAAGGGATCTAGCATTTTTCTGGGGTTCTTCATCATCAAAAATAGCTGGGAAAAATAGGGTTTGGTTTGTTGGAGGCTTGGTTCGATCGGGGTGATTTTTCATTGGTCGATACTACACCCGATGGGTACAAAACTGTTGCGCTTGATCCACACGTCCTAAAATCAGTTTGGTATTTTTCTCACACTCTTTATATCATATATGATCTAAATAAAATGATAAACAAGAATCATGCATGTTAAAATAGTCGAATGGAAATTACATGCTTAAAACGTATGCAAAATTATAGATCGGGCTATATGAATTTTATGGGTCTCTTTCATAATTTTTATGGGTTCTATGATCATCACATAATCATGGAAAAATATTTGTTTGATTTTTTATAGCTTGGTTTGATCGTTTGAATTATTGATGATAAAAACGGATATAAAATATAAAACACTATATACAATTTTTCTGGATGTGCAAGTTATTTTATTTGAGCTCTATATGATCCATATGAATCTGGAAAAATTTTATTTCGAATTGTTACAACCTAAAATGGCCTTGACGAATTTTTGTTTCAAATCGGGTTTTAATATAAAAGCGTATAATTGGATAAAAATATGAACGAGCAAATTAGGGTTTGTTTTTGGGTTAGATCTGGTCAAATAAATGATATAATGATGGAAAAATGATTGGATGATGATTTGGGGAAATTAGGGTTAGGGTTTGGTAATTTAATTGTGTTAACGATTTGATTTTAAAAATATAAGGGGGTGTTTTGTAATTAATGAAACTTGTGGGCTATTTTTACAATGTTAGTTAAGTCAGTAGCAAAGTGTAAAAAATATAACATGAGGTCCTTATGTGTAAAATTTGCAAGATTTGGAATTATGTGTAATTTAGGGTTTCGAATTGAATTTAATTTAAATAGAGGGACTAAAAGTGTAAATTCTGGAAACTTGAAGTCATTCTGAGTAAATAATGTTTTTGAGTGTGTAATGTGTAATTTTGAGGATTTATGGGCTTAATATGTAATTGTTACTAAATTATGATTTAATTTATAAGTTTTGTAAACTTAAGGGACAAATCGTGTAATTTCTGAAATCTGAGGGGTCTGATTCGTACTATATATAATTCTGATGTGACATTCTGTAATTTTGTAAAATAAGATGTTTGTTTGGTAAATATGGATACTATAGGGATTAAATCATGAATTATGTAAATATAGGGTTTGTTTTGTAAATATTGTAACTAGAGGGGTATAAATCTGTAAATTATGAAACTAAAAGGATTAAGATGTCATTCTGAATAAAATAAGTATTTAAGTCAGTAGTTAAAGTATTTTCATTGTGATACCTTTGAATTTAGAATAATTACAGTTTAAACCCTGAACTATGAAAATCTGTCATAGTTAACCCTAAAGTTTTGTAACTTGATAAAAGATACCTTAATACCATAATATTCTGTAATTAAGGACTTAACTAAATCTGTAATATCAATATCTGGTTAAATATGGAAATCTGTTAATTCTGGAAACCTGCTAAAAATAGAAAGTTACTAAAAATGGAAAGATAAACTAAAAGTAATAATCTGAATTAGAATCCGTAGTAATTCCGTCTTCTACTTCTTTAGGTGTGAAGAAGGAGAAGTCCTGATTTCTGTTCTGTGTCTGTTTTGCTTATTCTGCTTTGCTAATAAGGTACAGATATTCTGCCCTTTTTCAGTAAGGGTTTTTCATCCCCTTTTCTTTCAGTTTTTCATTTTCTTTATTAGGATTTCCGATACCACTGCTATGTTCCCTTCTGTTGTGATCTGTTTGTCTTGAACCTTTTGTTTGAACCTCTGCTATGATTCTTTTATTCTGAACCTTTTTCCTGAACTCTGATTGTAAACTTGTTTGTGAACCTTTGATGTGTTTCTTCTGTTCTGAACCTTTCTTGAGCCTTTGTGTTTTGATCTCTTGTTCTGAACCCTGAATTTGTGAATCTTGATTGAATCTGATCTGTGAACCTTGTTCTGAACCTTAACCTGATATATCTGTTGTAAACTTTGATTTGATTTTTGGTATAAACCTTAACCTGTTAAATCCTTATCTGAACCTAATTGATTTTGAACCTTTATTAAACTACATATGAAACTATTTAAGAAAAGCTATTTTAAAAAGAAGCGATACCACTTGAAATGGAAGTTACTAAAAGTTTTGGGAGACCATTTTTATGAAAACTATTTTGTAAGATCATTTCAATGAAAACCATTATTAAAGGATTGATTTAAATGAACTTGTGACAGGAACTTCTGAAATGGATTATTGCTATAAACTTGTAATTATTAACCTTTGATATACTCTTTTGGACTATTGGAAATAAACCTTTTAATCAGAACTTAAGCTTTGATATTAAACTTAATCTGATAAACTCTGATTCGAACCTTATTATCTTATTCTGAATTGTTGACATGACCCTTCTGCCATGAACCCTTAGATATGACTCTGTTTATTATATGACATCTGACCTTGACCACAGTCTGATATCCGAGCCAATCACTAGGCATGATGGTTTCATGTCCATGTCATTGATGCACCTTTGACATGACTCTAGGGCAGGAGAGTGATGACCTGTTCCGTCCCTGTTATATTTGTAGGAGAAGAATCTGGCCTCCTTGGGCGTATGGATGCATCCTAGATCTGATCTGATTTCTGTTATCTGTTATTATGTTATCTGTTATATATATCTCTGGTGACTGATGGTGTGTGCGATACACGTCTTTCACATATATCTGGGAGCTGATCACTCCGATTTGATACATGAGGTCACCCCTCATATTATCTGGTTACTTGAGAGGTATCCCCTCTAGATTACTTATGTGACTACACTGTTATGATATTATCTATCATCTGGGCTCGTGATATATTTCTGTTCCCTTTATTCTTAAACCTTATTTATTTCTTATTCTTATTTCGTTTCACATATTCCATTTCTTATTCCTATTCTTTCATTTGATTTTGTTTCTGTATGATCTGTATTTTCTGATTTCCTTTGTACTGTTATCTGTTATCGTTTCTATTATCTATATATCTGTTCACTGAGCTTTTGAAGCTCAGCCGCATTTCTTTTCCTGCGGCAGGTTTTAGTAGGAAGCTGGGAATGAGTGAGAGTGTACCTCTGGACTTAGAAGGCTTGGTAGCTATTCTGGATTAGAATTGGATAGAAGATATTATGTTTTAGAATTAGTTTTGAAAGTTTTCGTTGTAACCTTGTAGATTCAGTATTTCATTTGTAATCCTTTGAGATTTTTGTATTACTGTAGATGTATGCTCTGTTTTGGTCTGATATGAATCCATTATTGTGATATCTTTACCCTTGTCGGGTTCGGGTGTTACAGGAAACATGTGGAAAGGGTATGTCCGAGGATACTGAGGATGATTTCCCAGTGACCTCCGTTGACGGTTGTTTTGTGGTCAGAAGGGTCTCTGCAGTGGGTGTCTCCGAGGTCTGGGCCACAATGTTAAGGGTGCCTGAGGCAACAGTCTCAGTGACGAGTGGTTTAGGTCTAACCACCTTACTGGATTGTCCCCCTTTCTTCTTCTTCACCTTCTTGGTTGGTGAAGGTACTGGGGAGATAGCATTCTCACCCTGAATGACTACTAACATGTAGTTGGTCAGGGCGGGGGGTTGTGCCTCAGTGATGTCACTACTAAAATTGGTCTTATGCAAGACGTCAGGTTTTGTACCTTGATCGTCAGACCTTAAGTAGTCAGAACCAAGAAGGTCCTGAAGCGCACAGGAAATGAACCTAGGATAAGACATGTGTCTTTGCCTATGTTTCCCTGAGAGCTTGGCAACGAGGTCTCGGAAGATTATACCTCCGATATCAATTTTTCTACCCTCCAAGGGACTGAACATCATCATTTGCTGTGATGAGTTCACTTGCTCAGTGGAGGATTTATTCCCTCCTAGGACTTGAATGACAAATGTCATCATGAGTCTCCAGATGGGGTGAAACCATGTCTTCACTATGGGAGCCTTTTCTAACAAGGCTTCAGGAGACAAAGTGGGACGCTTAGCGTCATGAGGCCCAAGGAATAACATTTCTGCTTTAATTTCCTGGTCAGTAGGGTTTGCCTCAAAGGTCTGGGCGAAATCAAGACCAGTGGCCTTGAGAAAGGTCTTGTAGTCTAGGGAGAGGGGTTTCTTCCCATTCATCACAGTGAATGTGATGATTGATTCTCTGGTGTCCTTAGGGCTAGTAGCCGTTGCGGTACACCAGAACTCCCTGAGATAGTCATGATAAATGACTGATGGGGTTTTGGTAAAGGCTGTGGCAAGGAAGCAGTTATGTAAATACTTAACCATATCCTTGTACCCCTCATATTGTTGGGGGTAGTGGAAATTTCCAACCACGTTGTTTTTGGTCATATCCACGCCCTCCATTGGAAAGTTCACATTTGGGGCGAGGGTGATAGCATTAGAAGATGCCATTTTTGTGTTTGGTTGGACAAATGGACTGGGTTTCTAATTGCTATGAACACACACAGAGTTTTGAGAAATAAAATGGGCAGAGTTTAGCTTAGATTTTTAAAACGTGTGTGTGTGTGTGTGTGTGTGTTTTGGTTGGGGTATTTATAGGATAGTGGAGATGGGGTTATTTTTGGTATTTGAACGGTTTTATTTAATCAAAATATAATTTTTGGAAATTATTTTGAATAAAATGTTTGAGATCCGCATTAAATGCCACCACTCCACTTTTCCTCTTTTTTCACAATTGGCAGAGTGAACAGTTGAGCAGTTTCTGCAAAAGGAGAAGTTGCAGAGTTTCCATCATCACACAGTGTATTGTGTGAGAGAGGGCATTGAATGCCAAGTTGGGAAGTGGGGGCCCATGAGGTGTATGCCAGAAAGGCAAAGGAACAAATATTCTTATATTTAATAAGAATCCAGTTACTAACCTCGGACATTTACTAACATACTTAGAGCATTTAAGTTAGTATTGAATGTCCTTTTCAGGGCCCTGAATGACTTCTCATTCAGTGATGGTTTTTCAGGGACTTGGGATTAGTCACTGATGATTCAAGAATATGGAATGATTCCTGAGCTACAAGGATTCAGGAACTTGGGTTTAGTTCCTAAACCCTAAAGATTTCAGGAACTTGGGTTTAGTTCCTGATGTTGAGGATTCAGTGATTTGTTTTCACTGATGTACACATTGAGTCAGGGACCTGAGGTTTTAAGAATTTACACTTCAGTTGGAAGGATTTAATCAGTGGACTGATTCTCTATATCCAACATTCCTAATTCAGCTTTCAGCCTTGTGAAAGTTGGTTCATCCAAAGGTTTGGTGAAGATATCAGCTAACTGATATTCAGTAGGGATGAAGTGTAATTCAATGTCACCATTCATGACATGGTCCCTGATGAAATGATATCTGATATCAATGTGTTTTGTTCTCTGATGAAGAACAGGGTTGTTGGATATTGCAATTGCACTTGTGTTATCACAAAAGATGGGTACCATCTTATACTGAATTCCATAGTCACTGAGTTGACTTTTCATCCAGAGTACATTTGCACAACAACTAGCTGCTGCAACATATTCAGCCTCAGCTAAGGACAAGGCAACTGATTGTTGCTTCTTAGCACTCCAACAGACTAGTTTCCCACCAAGATTTGGCAAGAGCCTGAGGTGCTTTTTCTGTCCATGTTGCATCCAGCATAGTCAGAGTCTGAGTATCCTTTAAGATCAAGGCCTGAGCATTTTGGATAATATAATCCAAGGTTTGGAGTACCTTTCAGGTACCTGAATATCCTTTTCACAGCAGTGATGTGTGATTCTCTTGGGTCAGATTGATATCTGGCACATAGACATACTGAGAATTGGATATCAGGCCTTGATGCAAGTAGATACATCAGTGATCCTATCATTCCTCTAAAGAGAGTTTGATTTACTGGTTTACCAGTGAGATCAGGACCAAGGTTGTTTGGGGGAACCATGGGAGTCTTGACTAAGGCACAATCTGTAACACCCCAACCCGATAAGGGTAGAAGTATTACGTTATGGTGACATATCAAAGCAACAAAAGCATATGAATAAATAATACAAAATGAATTTCAAAGGTTACAAAGAGAAAATCTGAAACTACAAGGTTACAAATGAATTACAATAATTACTAAGTCTAAATATCGTCTCTTCTAGTCATCTCTAATCCGGAATGGCTTCTAAGTCAAAGACACTCTTCACTCATACCCAGCTTCCTACTAAAACCTGCCGCAGGAAAAGAAATGCGACTGAGCTTAAAAAGCCCAGTGAACAGATATACATACAAAGCATAACATAAGGTAATAAGCATAAGCAACGAAGAAAATCAGAATACGAACGAAAAGTATAATCATGAAAGTCATACGAATTTTAAAGAGAACTAAGAATCAAGAGTGCATGAGAACTGAATAACAAATGAATCAAGAAATGAAATGAAAACAAAGAAAGGAGGGTTCATATAAAGATGTGCCATAAGAACTCCATACATAATCCGTCAAATCAAATCTAGAGCACATATAAGTATACGAAGAGGGGAGACCTCTAAGTAATCATAAAAGTGTGAGAAGGAGTGCAAGGCACACACCACCTGGTCACCATAATACATATTCATAAAACCTAGGATGCATCCATACGCTCCCTAACAGAAGTATGTGTGTCAGCTCTAGACTAAGCACACATAAGAGGTTGGCCAATAGTGAAATCGTGATAAATACATATACATAAGGGGGGAACGCCGTAGATCTATCACACCTCTACGGGGGTGTCATGCCTAAGGTGCCATCAAAGACATGGTCCTAGTACCTCTAGAACTAGTTAAGCTCAGGCACGGAATATCATATCATACATAATCAAAATCTAACATAGCAAGAGAAACAGAAAGTAACTCAATAAGCATGGCAAACAAATAAACATAGCATAGCAGAGACATTTAAAATAAATGTCAGAGAGGATCATAGGAATGACAAACATACAATGAATGTCACGAATCAACTAAGGGAAACATAGCAATGGCTTAGGATCGAAAGAAAATATCCCTACTGAGAAGGGAAAGAATATCTGTACCTTAACAACATGCGCAACAAAAAGCAAATGAAACGAAAAGCAAACAGGAGATCACTCCTTCTTCACCCGATCTACAAATAATCATAATCGTACTAATAAGTTTTCTTATAAGGTTCTTAGTTCATAATCATAAGGGTTTCATTTTAGTTTTCTTTCCATATTTAGTAACTTTCCAAAAATAGTAAGTTTCCATATTTAGTAACCTTAGTTATTAACATTCCCGTTTATCAAATCAAAGTACTAAAGATAACCATATTCATAGTTTAATGTTCATAATGTCATTTACATAAGTTTAGGGTTCATAATGTAGTTTTCATAATTTTAGGGTTCAATATGTAATTATCACAAGTTTAGAGGTTAAAGTGTCATTATGATAAGATTAGGGTCTAAAGTGTAAATATATTCAAGTTACAGGTTTTTACGAGTTAAGCCCTTTAGTTGTAGCAAAATAACCATTTACACCCTTTAGTTTATAAAATAAACACATAACACTCTTTTAACAACTTTTACACTTCTCACAGATTTTACACTCAATTTAGTACTGTTTTCCCCGATTTTTAATCCTTATAAGAACTAAGAGATAAAATTCCCAAAAATTCATACAGGTGCCCAGATGTCTTAAAAATTTACACTAATTTTTCCAGAATTTATTATTAAGTATAACTATAGTTCAAAATTCCTTTATTCCAAGTCATCCAGATTTCTAATCAGTTTTAACATACGAAAAGTTTGTAATTCTTTACCCCTTCATAAAAATTTATAAAAATCTATAAAAATTCAAGTAATTACCTAACATATTAATTATTACTCAGTTCAAAGGGCATCTTCTAATTCGACACGGTTTGCAAATTAAAAATCATAAACATGGACTAATTTTCCAGACATACGAATTCGATTAGACACTTAATTTTCCAAAAATCAAAAGGTAACCTTCCAGGCCTCTAAAAATTACAAGATTAATTTTCCCAGATAGTTATTTCATTGAACTTAGTTTTAGACTCTGAAAACACCCAAAAACACGTTCACATCATTTATTTACATTCGATTAAAGTCGGATAAATTTCCAGATCAGTAGCAGTTCTTATCATATCATGTAATTCTTAGGATTTTTGTCATTCCAATCATTAATTCTTACACAAAATGATTATAGATGAGTTCATATCATGTCTAGGTCAATTATAACAGGTCTTAACATAATCAAATCGAATAAATTCATCATATATACGCATGGTTCAATTTTACATATTAAGTTTTTAGGGTTTTTGATTCATGATTTTATGTAGCCAATATTTTCATCTTATGTGACATTAAAACTTGACAAGAACAATAAGAATACACAAGAATCAACAAGAGGATGATACAAATACCCTTGATGCGTGATACACGAACCAAGAACACCTCAAGTCGAATCACTTCACGTTTCCTTTTCTTCCTTCTTTGGTGGTCGATCGAAACAAAACACACAAGAAAAAGAATAGTCGATTAGGGTTTTGTTTCAAAGATTCGAATGGATCAAGAACATGTTTTATGATTACCTTATTGATGAGAATGGATTAAGAACAATGATCAATACTTCTTCTCCTCTTCTTGAATGGATCGACTAGAGTTAGGTTGCTTAGGGTTTTTTTTTTTTTTTTTTTTTTTTTTTTTTTTTTTTTTTTTTTTTTTTTTTTTTGATGAATGAACCGTACAAGTGAGGTAGAGAGAGGGATTCAAGATCGGTTTGTAGAGAGATTTTAGGAGGGGAGGGCCGGATTTTAATGTGCAATTAGGGGAATTAATACCTTCCATAGTTGCCAATATTTATGCTTATCTTAAAAATTAAGTTGTGCACAAAATTTTAATTATTATCGAACTATATGTTGTACTATTTAAACGCACCATAATTTAATCATAAAGTCTTGGTATCACTTCGTATTTTACTTTAGGTTATATATTCATATTGTATGGTTTCGAATCATATCATATAACTCAATTTTTTTAATTCATAACGTATTTTATAAGTTCTTAAAATTTCAAATTCGAGGGTATTTTGGTCTTTTCGGATAATATAAATTTTGGGGTTTTATAATTCTTCCCCTCTTAAAAAGGAATTTTCGTCCTCGAAAATTGACGTACGAAATCGAAATAGAAATACGAAATCGAAAGCGATATCAAAATGAATACGTACCAAGTCCAAAAGAAAAATGCGGATAACTGGATCGTATTGATTCTTTGGTCTCCCAAGTAGTCTCGCTCTCAGGATGGTTCTTCCAAAGAATCTTTACGAACTGAATTGTTTTAGTTCTCATGACTCTTTCCTGACGCTCAAAACAGCCTCAGGTTCTTCACTATACGAAAGATTTTCCCGAATCTGATCGAACGGGCAAGACACAACGTGAAGCGGAAGATAATCATTTTCACAAAGAAGTGACACATGAAAACATCATGCACATGCGATAATTGGGGAGGTAGCGCCAAGCGATAAGATACCTCGCCAACCTGATCAAAATCATAGAAAAGCCCTAGGCTTCCATAATTCACAACGAATTCGTTCCAAGGAATACGAAACAATAATGTAGCGGATAATGATTTAAATCTCACACAGAGATACAAGAAACATTCATGCTCGAAAGCAATATGAAGGTAGTACTAAAGAGTAAAATCTCATCAACTCAGTCCAGATTCTTAACGAAAGGAAACTAATGCACCATTATAGAAGAACTCATCAATTTCAAACAGATACTGATCGAACTAAGGAACGTACCACCGGTCAATGAAGCGCGTGACGAATCATCAAATGTATCAAGAGTTTTAATAGAGATAGATGGTATAACTGTACTGAGGATCAATCAAGTACAACTCGAAATATCAACTGGTATTGAAACGCATAATGAGATGGTTAGCATATTTGTACCGACGATCAATAGAGTATAAATCGGAGTATCGAAACGCATCAGAAAACAAAACAAAATAGGTTGAATAATCATACGGATAAAACACATCAAAGAGCTAACGTAGTCGTACAGACGATAAACTAAGCACATAACGGAGGATCGGAACGTATCGGAAAGCATAACGGAATAGGTCGGATAATCGTATGGTAAACAACGACTCAAAGGATTAACGCATCGTGAACCAGGTCTTCTTCATACGTCCAAACATCTAACTCTCCACAACGGGGACATCATACGAAACATAAAAATTTCATAGTCCCCCAATCACCGTAATCAATCTCGGAACTTAAAACCAGCAAATCTCCCACTTAATCCAATCCAAAAGGTGTCCTACATCTCCGTAGGCAAACTCAATCATGCCAATACACTTGTCAAACTCTCTGTTCCATACATCTTCAATTCCAACATAGTTGCTCTGTCCGTCCATCCATCTGAAGGTGAGTAGTTGCCATAAAATCTCGAGCCGGTCTTGAAGGTCTTCTGCATTTCTTCTGGAAGTGTGAAACAAAACTCGATTTTTCTGACACGATCACTGCAGGTGCGCCACGGAGCTTGAATAATCTTCTGTTGAAATAATCTCTGCCGATCTTCCAAGTAAGCCGCCAAGTTGAACGATTCACTACAACCCACATCGTTTTGTCCTTCCCAACGTGCGTGTAAATCCCGTTACAAAGTTGCTGACAGATCTAATCCCACTTCTACACACGAGCATCCAACATATTCTTCACCCTTACCAAAATTTTACTCTTCGAGAAACTTACATCAAGCTCTTCTGACGTAGGAATTTTCAACACCAAAATACAAGGATGATTCTCGTGTTTCTCTTTCGTCCCTGAATATACTAAATCGTCATACTACGACAATTGTCCAAGCATTCATGAAATACACGATTCATCAAGTTCACAAGAATAGTCGGAGCAGTAGCCAATACAATTGGCATCACAATGCTCATAGAGATTATAACGGATACAAATCAATGCTAGGAACATCTTGATCCTTCACATGAAAATGGACATAATCATATTACAAATCGATCATAGAGAAAACTTCACTCTGAAGTTGATTAGATAAGTCGTCGATAACGGTATCAGTCTTAATCACCATACTACTAAGATTCCAGAATTCCATGAACAACCTCATACCACCATCATTCTTCTTCATAACCAAACTGAAACACAACACAGAGACGCACACAGACGGATAAACCACTTCCTAGAAGTAGGTCCTTCAATACTCTTTATTCAACGTATCTCATTCGTAAGGGATTTCGGAAATAGGCAAAACGTCACTTACATAAATAGAGTTCTGATTCATATAACACACTGACCTCAGGCACTCCTCAAGATATTCTATGACTCCAATAAGTTCAAGGTATATGATGTAACTATTATCACGCTGGCCAGACGTCATAATACTTGCATCATATACACATGCCTTTATTGCAATCACAGTCTACCTCAAGTCGGGACAAAACACATTCTAATAAACGGATCAAGACAATTACATTCGAGGGGAAATCTTGGTAGTCCATCAAAGAATACATCGCGAAATTCATCATCGAAAACTCTCGAGCGCGTTACATCAAACGAAATATCTTCACAAACGCGAGGGATTAATATACGGAATTTCAAAGCAACGGTGATCATCATAGTATGCCAGGTTAGAAACCTGGGCACGGAGTTTGAGTTTCATAAGTCGTCAGAGGTGACAAAATCATAACTATTGTTAGCATCTCAATGCTCAGTCAACAATTACATGACCAGAATCGAATCGAACATTCCCAAAGAAATCAGATTAGCAGAATGAAATTGATCTTCAAACATCCTCAACCGAACACGATAATCTACACTCGTGATGGATAGTCACAAGATTCTCATAGAGATAGAATTAGGAGTAACAATTTAATAATGCAGAGGGGACTTAATGTGCTTAGTAAAAGCAAAAGACACCACATGGTATGTCATTCTCGCATCAAATAAAACCACGCCGCACGATCGCATAAGTAAGGAATAACCGAAACGATACTTGATGTGTCAGCAGCCTGGTCCCTGGTCAGAGCGAACACTCGACCCTCGGCAGATTGTTGTCAATCATTCTCATTCTTATGGTTGTTACCGTTCACTTCGGACACTCTTTCGTCCGACGTCCAATCACACTACAACTGAAATCGGCATCCAAAGTCTTATAACACGATCACCCAGATGAAACTTCTCATAGTCAACACATGGAGGAGATGGAACCTGGTCCCACAACTTCTTCTGCTCAGACGAACCCGAACGTAGGGATCAAAACGAACAATGAAGACAAATCAAACGTCAGGATCAAAATACGAAGGAAGAGATCGCGTCAAACGAGAAGCCTAATGTTTACTCAATATCCTCACAGGTCATTCTAAGGGAGAGAAACAAATCTTCCTATATCCGTGGTTAATAATTATCAGAGTTCTCATAGGATTAGCAATGGATTATGCAGATTCAAGTAGTAAATGAATTCACAGAATGTGTCAAACACATGACGGTTGAATGACCTTCGGAATGGTCAGAAAGGTATCAAACTGTTTATCAAACAACTCGGAGATGGAGGTCAAAATCAGGAAGTGAAACCTAAATGGTGTAAGGTATCCATGCGGTTCTTAAGGCATTCCAATCTTACTTGGTTACTAAGCTTAGGTTGCAAAACTTTCTAGCTTCTGAAACAAAGGTTCTTATAAGGCATAGCCAAAGGCAGAGGCACGAATCAGAGTGATGCGGAAGCAATGCTACTTACATAGATGTCCTAATCTACCCATTCCTCACCGGTTATAACTTATGTTCCTATGGGGAGATCCTAAAGCAATTTCTCAAAGGTTGTCTTATGAGCGCCAACAGTGGAAACTTAGTGGTCCAAACTTCACAGGTCAAGGGTAAATGTATTACAAGTCGCAGCATGTCGCTCTGATACCATAATTGTAACACCCCAACCCGATAAGGGTAGAAGTATTACGTTATGGTGACATATCAAAGCAACAAAAGCATATGACTAAATAATACAAAATGAATTTCAAAGGTTACAAAGAGAAAATCTGAAACTACAAGGTTACAAATGAATTACAATAATTATTAAGTCTAAATATCGTCTCTTCTAGTCATCTCTAATCCGGAATGGCTTCTAAGTCAAAGACACTCTTCACTCATACCCAGCTTCCTACTAAAACCTGCTGCAGGAAAAGAAATGCGGCTGAGCTTAAAAAGCCCAGTGAACAGATATACATACAAAGCATAACATAAGGTAATAAGCATAAGCAACGAAGAAAATCAGAATACGAACGAAAAGTATAATCATGAAAGTCATACGAATTTTAAAGAGAACTAAGAATCAAGAGTGCATGAGAACTGAATAACAAATGAATCAAGAAATGAAATGAAAACAAAGAAAGGAGGGTTCATATAAAGATGTGCCATAAGAACTCCATACATAATCCGTCAAATCAAATCTAGAGCACATATAAGTATACGAAGAGGGGAGACCTCTAAGTAATCATAAAAGTGTGAGAAGGAGTGCAAGGCACACACCACCTGGTCACCATAATACATATTCATAAAACCTAGGATGCATCCATACGCTCCCTAACATAAGTATGTGTGTCAGCTCTAGACTAAGCACACATAAAAGGTTGGCCAATAGTGAAATCGCGATAAATACATATACATAAGGGGGGAACGCCGTAGATCTATCACACCTCTACGGGGGTGTCATGACTAGGGTGCCATCCTAGACATGGTCCTAGTACCTCTAGAACTAGTTAAGCTCAGGCACGGAATATCATATCATACATAATCAAAATCTAACATAGCAAGAGAAACATAAAGTAACTCAATAAGCATGGCAAACAAATAAACATAGCATAGCAGAGACATTTAAAGTAAATGTCAGAGAGGATCATAGGAATGACAAACATACAATGAATGTCACGAATCAAATAAGGGAAACATAGCAATGGCTTAGGATCGAAAGAAAATATCCCTACTGAGAAGGGAAAGAATATCTGTACCTTAACAATATGCGCAACAAAAAGCAAATGAAACGAAAAGCAAACAGGAGATCACTCCTTCTTCACCCGATCTACAAATAATCATAATCGTACTAATAAGTTTTCTTATAAGGTTCTTAGTTCATAATCATAAGGGTTTCATTTTAGTTTTCTTTCCATATTTAGTAACTTTCCAAAAATAGTAAGTTTCCATATTTAGTAACCTTAGTTATTAACATTCCCGTTTATCAAATCAAAGTACTAAAGATAACCATATTCATAGTTTAATGTTCATAATGTCATTTACATAAGTTTAGGGTTCATAATGTAGTTTTCATAATTTTAGGGTTCAATATGTAATTATCACAAGTTTAGAGGTTAAAGTGTCATTATGATAAGATTAGGGTATAAAGTGTAAATATATTCAAGTTACAGGTTTTTACGAGTTAAGCCCTTTAGTTTTAGCAAAATAACCATTTACACCCTTTAGTTTATAAAATAAACACATAACACTCTTTTAACAACTTTTACACTTCTCACAGATTTTACACTCAATTTAGTACTGTTTTCCCCGATTTTTAATCCTTATAAGAACTCAGAGATAAAATTCCCAAAAATTCATAAAGGTGCCCAGATGTCTTAAGAATTTACACTAATTTTTCCAGAATTTATTATTAAGTATAACTATAGTTCAAAATTCCTTTATTCCAAGTCGTCCAGATTTCTAATCAGTTTTAACATACGAAAAGTTTGTAATTCTTTACCCCTTCAGAAAAATTGATAAAAATCTATAACAATTCCAGTAATTACCTAACATATTAAATATTACTTAGTTCAAAGGGAATCTTCTTATTTGACACGGTTTGCAAACTAAAAATCATAAACACGGACTAATTTTCCAGACATACGAATTCGATTAGACACTTAATTTTCCAAAAATCAAAAGGTAACCTTCCAGGCCTCTAAAAATTACAAGATTAATTTTCCCAGATAGCTATTTCATTGAACTTAGTTTTAGACTCTGAAAACACCCAAAAACACGTTCACATCATTTATTTACATTCGATTAAAGTCGGATAAATTTCCAGATCAGTAGCAGTTCTTATCATATCATGTAATTCTTAGGGTTTTTGTCATTCCAATCATTAATTCTTAACACAAAACGATTATAGATGAGTTCATATCATGTCTAGGTCAATTATAACAGGTCTTAACATAATCAAATCGAATAAATTCATCATATATACGCATGGTTCGATTTTACATATTAAGTTTTTAGGGTTTTTGATTCATGATTTTATGTAGCCAATATTTTCATCTTATGTGACATTAAAACTTGACAAGAACAATAAGAATACACAAGAATCAACAAGAGGATGATACAAATACCCTTGATGCGTGATACACGAACCAAGAACACCTCAAGTCGAATCACTTCACGTTTCCTTTTCTTCCTTCTTTGGTGGTCGATCGAAACAAAACACACAAGAAAAAGAATAGTCGATTAGGGTTTTGTTTCAAAGATTCGAATGGATCAAGAACATGTTTTATGATTACCTTATTGATGAGAATGGATTAAGAACAATGATCAATACTTCTTCTCCTCTTCTTGAATGGATCGACTAGAGTTAGGTTGCTTAGGGTTTCTTTCTTCCTTTTTTTCTTTTTTTTTTTTTTTTTTTTTTTTTTTGATGAATGAACCGTACAAGTGAGGTAGAGAGAGGGATTCAAGATCGGTTTGTAGAGAGATTTTAGGAGGGGAGGGCCGGATTTTAATGTGCAATTAGGGGAATTGATACCTTCCATAGTTGCCAATATTTATGCTTATCTTAAAAATTAAGTTGTGCACAAAATTTTAATTATTATCGAACTATATGTTGTACTATTTAAACGCACCATGATTTAATCATAAAGTCTTGGTATCACTTCGTATTTTACTTTAGGTTATATATTCATATTGTATGGTTTCGAGTCATATCATATAACTCAATTTTTTTAATTCATAACGTATTTTATAAGTTCTTAAAATTTCAAATTCGAGGGTATTTTGGTCTTTTCGGATAATATAAATTTTGGGGTTTTACACAGTCACTGAGTTCATACTTTTTTAGTAGGTTCTTAACATACTTCTCTTGACTGATAGTGGTTCCTTTATCAGTCTGCTTGATCTGAAGACCAAGGAAGTAGGTTAATTCTCCCATCATGCTCATTTCAAATTGCTTAGCCATTAGTTTTTCAAATTGTTTGCAAAGCTTGTAACTTGTTGAGCCAAAGATGATGTCATCAACATACACTTGTACTAGTATGACATCAGTATTTGTCTTATAGATAAACAATGTGTTGTCTATCTTGCCTCTGACAAATTTGTTTTGGATCAGAAAGGCTAAAAGAGTTTCATACCATGCCCTGGGAGCTTGTTTCAGTCCATAAAGGGCTTTATTAAGCTTACAGACATGATCAGGAAACTCATGGCTTTCAAATCCAGGAGGTTGCTGAACATAAACTTCTTCTTTTAGTGAACCATTTAAGACTGCACTTTTAACATCCATTTGGTACACCTTGAAGTTCATGTATGTAGCAAAAGCAAGGAAGATCCTGATGGCTTCCATCCTTGCTACTGGTACAAATGTTTCTTCATAGTCAATGCCTTCTTGTTGATTATAGCCTTTGGCTACAAGTCTGGCTTTGTTTTTAATGACTATGCCATTTTCATCAGTTTTGTTTTTGAATACCCATTTCATGCCAATGACTGAGACATTCTCAGGACATTTTACCAAGGTCATTACCTTGTTTCTGTCAAATTGTTCCAGTTCATCATGCATGGTCTGAACCCAACTTGGATGTGTAAGTGCTTCTTTAACACTTTTGGGTTCAATTGTGGAAATGAAGTCCACAAATAGGCATTCATTGGCTGAGGCTGCTTTTAGACTAGCAGCCATGCTCCTGGTGAGCATGCCTTCAGTAGGCTCTCCAATAATATTGACAAGTTCAATGTCCTGAGACCTAGTCCAACTTTCCTGAGGTCCTGGATACTGATTTGAACTTGTGGAGGCCTGATTGGGTGGAGGGGTTGGTTCTGGAGTAGACACATGATCATTGATTGGATCTTGAGTGTCTACCTGATCACTGAGATTGTTTGGTTCTTGAGCATTTTGAACAGACTGATTAATTTCATCAGTGTTTGCATGTGCCTCAACAAACTCAGTGATGGTTGGGTTAGGTAGGTTGTGAGGGATTATGTAATAGGAGAGGTTAGCATCATCTTGATACTGAGTAGAAGGATTGTTTTCAGGAAGATATTCATCAGGAGGATATCTTGAAGAGTAATCAATTCCTATCTCTTCTACTGAGGCAGTTGAGAACCTGATTGCATCAGTACTCTCATCAAAGGTAACATGAAATGTTTCCTCAGTCTGCTGTCTCCTTGTGTTGAACACTCTGAAGGCTTTTGAGACAAGTGAGTATCCCAGGAAGTATCCATCATCAGCTTTTGCATCAAATTTCCCTAAGTGATCCTTGTGATTATGAATAAACACAGGACACCCAAAGACATGAAAGTAGCTGATGTCAGGGATTCTTCCTTTGAATAACTCATATGGGGTTTTCCCATGTCTCTTGACAATGATGGATCTGTTTTGTGTATAACAGGCAGTTTTGACTGCATCAGTCCAAAAATGTTTGGAAAGGACTGATCCACTTAGCATTGTCCTAGCAGCTTCAATGAGTGTTCTATTTTTCCTTTCAGCAACACCATTTTGTTCAGGTGTATATGGAGAGGAAAAGTTTTGGGAGATACCTTTCTGATCACAGAAACATTCAAGTTCATAATTTTTGAACTCAGTCCCATTTTCAGTTCTAATCTGTTTGACCTTAATGTCATTTTGATTTTCAATGTTCCTGACAAAGGACATGATTGTTTCAGCTGCCTGACTCTTTTTGATCAAGAAGAATACCCAAGTGTATCTAGAGTATTCATCCACTATGACCAGAGTATACTTCTCATGGTTAATAGACTTTGGACTGATAGGTCCAAATAGATCCATATGAAGAAGATGTAGGCAGTTTCTGATGGAAAAGTTGGTTTTGGTTTTAAAGGATGCTCTGTGATGTTTACCTTTTTCACAAGCTGAGCATGGTTTATCCTTTGAAAACACAAGTGATGGTAAGCCAAGGACCTTGTTTTGTTTTACAAGATTGTTTATGTTTTCAAAGTTCATGTGGGTGAGTCTCTTATGCCAAAGCCAGTTGAGTGTATCAGTGGCCTTAGCAAAGAGACAAGTTCCATCCTGAGTTAGACTGGACATGTCTAATACATAAACATCTTGTCTTCTTGGTGCAATGAGGACAATTTCCTTATTTGCATTGAAGATGGTTCCTTGCTTATCATCAAACTGAACTATGTATTTTGCATCACATAGTTGACTGACACTGATCAGATTGTACTTAAGACCATTTACATAAGCTATCCTAGTAAAGACAATACCATTGCAGTTTACTGAACCATAACCCTCAGTGAGACATGATGAATTATCAGCAAATATCACTTTGGGTCCTGGTTCTTCCACATATTTGTGCAGACGCTCCTTAACACCAGTCATGCTCCTTGAACATCCACTGTCTAGATGCCAAACAGGATCCCCGGCATGCCTCTGCACAAATAGTAAACTGGGTCAGTTCTTTCTAGGACTCCATTTCATGGAGGGTTTGGTTTTGTAGGTCTTTATGAAAGTATTAATCGATTCATGGTCAGTGGTTGAGTGGACTGAGCTACCACATGTTTTGTATTTAGTCGCAGGGGTAGCCTCAGTAGTCTAAGATGATGCGTGGTTTTGCGACCTTACAACAGGTTTTACCTCTCGAGGGATCTCAAGAGGCTTACAACCCCACCAGGCAGTGTACCTGACCGATGTAGTATAGTGTAGTGGTAAGTACGGGGGATTGATCGTTCTCCACAGGGAATAGTGTCGTTAGGATTGAAAAACTATTCTAATAGGTCTAAGGGTGAGGGAAGATTCTTTTTTGTATTTTTTATAATTTTATGAAAGCAAGTAAAAATCTCGGGTTTGAAAGAGTGGGCGGAATTAGTTGCTAGTCAACTAACCCAAGTAACTACGAATGCAAATAAAATAAAATAATGAAAATGAAAAGGTTGTGTAACTTATGTGGAGAGAAATGTGTTTACTTAGATTTTCTTACTCCCTAACTATCTTTTACCGGTTGATTAGTGTGTATTAATTGCGTGGATGACGGGTGTATTCCTTAATACCAATCGTGGGGTGGCGTACGTACTTCCCCAACTCTACAAGCTCCTACTTCACTCCTATGTCGAGCCGGCTAGGAAGCTCCTAACATGGGATCACTAGAATTCGCTCATGCATTAAATACAACCATAAAAACCTTAGTACGCATTGGTTCATGTTTCTTAAGACGTTCAAGCAAGTTACCGAATAGGAGGTTAGCCAGTTTTCTTAAGCCTAACATAGATAAACAATCATCCAATACAACTAATAACACACTAATAACCAATAATCAATATCTAGGTTTCATTAGATCTAAGCAAACACAAGATAAATCTAGCCTAGCATGTTAATCATTAGACAAGAACAAGACATAATCAAACAACACATAGACATATTGAATGATTAAACGATTACTTATCTTCAATTAAACATGGGAGATCCAAGGGTATGAAAACCCTTAAAAATGGCAGAAATTCGTCTTTAGGGTTTCTCCTCACAAAGTTGCACACTAATGACAAAAAATTGCAAAACTATATATAGAGTTTAAGGGCTGACGGCGTCACGTTATAGGACTTGACGCCGTCACCTCGCCGTGTCTAGGGTTCCCGGATGGCCTTCCTGACGCCGTCCCTCTTTAGACCTCCAAAATCCGCTCTGGCTTATCAAAGCTTGACGCCGTCAGAATATGGCTTGACGCCGTCCCTCTTTAAGTTAAGCCGTGACGACCTTGATCACATTAAAGGGTGACGCCGTCAGACTTTCCTGTGTAAATTTCTCTAGCTTATCATGAGTAATTTTCATATCCACCTTTTTTGCCAAGCCTTGACGCCGTCTGGAACAATCCCTGACGCCGTCAAAGGTACTTTCCAGCATAATTTTGAGACTTTGTCGTTTTCTTCACTTTTATGCTCCAAAAACGTCCAAAATGCTTCCTTTTCCAGATTTCTTCTCAAAAGTACCTAAAATGACAAAAGGAACGATTTAGGGCAATATTTGATCAAATAAATACGATTTAGGGCTTAAATGACCCCCTAAAAGCGGTACACTTTTCGCTTCATCAGGTAGCCTCAGTAGTCTGAGAGGATTTTTTATTCATTCCTCTTCTTGACTGAATGACCCTCTCTTTTCCTGAGGACTTCTGAGTGGAACTTCCACTAGATTCACAGTGTTTTTCAATTTGACAATCCTCAGGATGATGGTCATTGAATCCACACAATGGGCAAGGTGGAAAAGGCTTGGCCTTTTGCTTCTGTTTCTGCTTAGAATCAGAAGGGTAGTTCAAGCACTGAGCCTTAAGTCCTGAAAAGTTTGACATGACTGAGCATTTTTTATGATCAGAGGTCCTGTGATCTTCATTTTTGCAAATCATGCAATAAAGGACTATAGCAATCATCAGTGAGATGATTTGTATAGTTGCACAGTTCACACTTTTTTCAGGGGTTTAGTTGGTTTGGGTTTGGTCTTTGAGGAAGCTGGTTTTTGTTCCTTCTTGGATTGAGAAGGTTTCTCAGAAGATGCAATCTTCTCTCCCAGCTTTCTGACCATTTCAGCCAACTGATCAAATTTTGAATCAGGGCTTTGGGTTGTTACTTCAGAAGGGACTAAAGTTGATGAGTCATCAGTATTTACTGAGACTTCAAGGGTTGGTCTCTTCAGGATAGTTGTTCCCTTTCCTGATCTCTCCTTTGGAGAGTGTGGTGAGAAGACCATTGGTGGGAGGCCTAAGTTAGGTGCAGCACCCTGAAGGGTATTCAGTGGAGGAAGTGGTGGGTATGATTCTGATTCAGACTCATTCACAGACTCAGTATTACTGAGTTGTTCAGTGAGTTCAAGCTTACTGAGTTGTTCAGTAAGTCCAAGCATATTTTTCAAGGCCTGACTTTCAGGAAGCAAGATCTTTCCAGTCTCAAAGTTTGGTAACTTACTGACTGGGTTGTCCCTGACAATCCAGTCATTAGACTTGGGAAGCATTTCTTGCTCAAAAGATATGCCAACTGGTACAAAGTTTAGATCACTGTGACACACATTGGGATCAACCATAAGAGGGTCAATTCCAATGGTTTTCTGAGAGATTAATCCCACAGTGTCATAAACCTTGGGGTTCTTCTTGGTCCAGCTTTGGATGACAGCCTTTTCTTTGTTAAGTTCAGTTTGTAGGGCTTGGTTTTGTTTCAAAATTTCAGTGTTCTGAATTTGTAGAGTTATTGTTTCTAGTTTGGCTTGCTTTAGTACAAGTAGTTCATCTCTACATTTATTCAATTCTGACACAAAATTGTTATATTTTGAAAACAGGTTAAGCCTTTGTTCCTCAACAAACTTTAGATCAACACAAATATAATTCATGTAAGACTGCCAATCAGAATCATCATCCATAGAAAGTAAAGTATTTACCTTCTTCATGGTGATGTTGACCCATTCTCCATTCCTAGCATGGCTTTTTCCCACAGCCACCTGATCCTCTTCAGAAAGTGCCATCAGTGCACTAACTCTTATTTCCTCATCTGAGGAAATCTCTTCTTCATCCCAATCATATGCTTCAGCTACTAATACCTTGTTCTTTGTCTGAATAGGTTTAGATGTTTGAGCAGCCTGAGGCAATATGGGGTTAGTTTCAAGAAGTGCAAATTTAGCTTTGATTTTCCTATATTTTGTTTCAAAATCCTTTTGACCCTTGTTTTGAAATTGTTGGGTGGACTGAAACATTTTAGGTTGAAACTTGCTAGTTCCTGAGAATTTGTAAGAGGGTTCTGAGATAGTTTTAGAATAACAGTTCCTAGCAAAATGACCCTTTTTACCACATTTAAAGCATTCAGTGGTCTCATTTGCTTTTGGTTTTGTAAAGTTGGACTGATTTCTTTTGATGAAACGTCTTGAACTAGCAAGGAGTGCCCTTTCTTGGAATTCCAAGTTCAAGTCGTTCAGGTACTCCTCACCAGTCCTTTCATCAATTTCTTCTTCAGAATCCTCTTGAAAATCCTGCACAACACCATTAGAATAGAAAGCAGTTGATATGGGTGTGGAGGTTAAGGCCTTTTTGGACTCAAGAGCTTTTGAGTCAGGGTATCTCCTTGAGATCAAGTTGTCTTCATAGACAAACTTCCCATAAATTTCAGGTAGCTCAAGGGTCTGAATGTGGTTAGCATTCCTCAGGCCTTGTGAGAAGTTGAGCCACTTCTCAGGGAGACTGTTGACAAAGCCAACATTAGTCTCATGCTTAGATAAAGTTACACCATCATTTGATAGCTCATTTATCAAAGTCTTGTATCTGGTGTAGGTCTGAGAGAGACTTTCAGAGTCCTTTGCCCTGAAAGTATTGTACTCAAGTTTAAGGTCCATGACCCTATTTTTCTTGGTATCTGAGGGACCCTCAAAGCTATTTACCAAGTCATCCCAAGTTAGCTTGGCTGTAGAACAGTTGATGACTGATTCCATTATATCGTCAGGAAGACATGATATAAGGATGCTTTTCAGGCGATGGTCCTGATTGACCACCCTCCTCTCATCTATGGTCCATTGAGCTTCAGGCTTAATTAGCCCTGCAGCAGTTTTTGGGACAAATGGGCCATCCTTGATACAAGCAATGTAGTAGGGTTCCATCCCAGTTAAATAGCAAATCATACGTTTTTTCCATTTGCTAAATTTGCCAGCCTCAAGTCTGGGTGCTACAGCAGAATAGCTGCCACCCTTTTTATCGACTAACTAGGGTACATTGGTATCAGTCATTTTAGGATCTTGGTTTTAAAAACCTGGAGCTCTCTGGGTTTTTGAAAGGTTTTATAAACCAGAGGCTCTGATACCACTTGTTGTTCCCTTAGCACACCGAGTAATAACAATTAAGTTAAACTAAGTGAGCTTATGACTGAGATCAATGCAAAGAATATTTCTAACAGTTATAATACGTGAATATAAAAACACAATATTTTTCAACGTTTAAATTCTTATTAGAAATAATTCCAAGAATCTATTACCCAAGTGTTTTGCGGAACAAACACTTGGGATTTAATAGACAAGGGTTTATGGTGTCTCCTATCGAAACTCAAGTTTTGCTTGAGTGGTAACAATATACCCACTGAGCTATCTCAGTGAGTTGTATACTCTTTGTAGGAGAGAAGTTACTTTGTAAAAGTTCTAAGCTTTCAATATACAAAGCACACATAACTTCTCTCCATCTGATCTATTTATACACAAGTAATCTAAGTATAAGTGATTAAAATATTACAAGTTGTTGAGGTAGCGTGTCTGACAATTACAAATAGTAATTTTCATTTCCAAGAACCAATAGGAATGGGCTAATAAGACTTTGGGAGTTGTTGGCTGACACTCCAGGACTTTTAGCCGCAATAGGGAAGGTTGGTATCTGACAAGAGAAGAGTGTTTGGTCTGACACTTTTATCTTCTCAGATCTTTTTCTTTTGTTCCCGCCTATTCTTCAGGCATTGGTTCCTCAGTCTTCAATCACTTTAATGTTGTTGAGGAGACTGGGGTTCAGTGAGTTCTTGTCCAACACTCACTGAACCATCATCTTCTTCTTTGGCTTAAGTCCTACTCAGGGAGTACTGCCTTCCTGAGAGTGAGTCTTTTATTGAACTCGCCTTAAGCATCCTGAAGATGACTCACTGAGAGGATGTTCTCTCAGTGACTTGAATTGTTCTCGGTTTAGCAAACACTTGGCTTAATTTGTGTTCAAATCCTGTTTAAGATAATTGGGTGTTTTACGAACCCAACAGATCGAGTTGTGAAAATATACTAAGTATGAAAATTTTGACAAAAACCGGGCACGACTTGCCCATAAATTCTAGTTTCTTTTATAAATCAATTATCACAAAATACCCCATTGTCAATATTATAGCTTAACTAATTAAGCATTATTAGCATAATTTAGTCAAAAAGGAAACATTAATTAATGTTCAGTAGTTCAAGGGTTATTGGTGTAAAGTTGTAAAAAAAATATAAAATGGTAGAAAGGTCAGGTGCAGGGTTCGAACCCCTGACCTCACGCTCATAGTCAAACGTCCCAACCAACAGGCTAGCCCAACTTGTTGAGTTATACTACCCATTGGTTTGGTTATATAGTTTTTATGTTCTGTGTTATAACTTTGCATGAATTAATAGACAGTGTGTACGTGAGTTGTATTTAGAGTTTGTATTTCGTTTCAAAACTTGTTTCGCCAACTTAAGCATGCACTCCAGTATCTAAATCTTCAAGACAAGCTATTGTTTTGTTAGGCTAGTTCGAAAATGCTTGAACAAGTCGTATGGCTTATGGGTGTTTCGACTCAACTCCAAACGAAAACAAAATCTTTAAACCGATAGATAGACAATAAACCATTTTAAAGCATAACCACATTTAGTCTATGGGTGGGGAAATGTTTATCAAGAAAGCAAAGTAATAAAACCCATTTCACTCACTGTTGGAAAGTGTCGACACACGACCATCCCAACTGTAACACCCCAACCCGACAAGGGTAAAGATATCACAATAATGGATTCATATCAGATCAAAACAGAGCATACATCTACAGTAATACAAAAATCTCAAAGGATTACAATTGAAATACTGAATTCTACAAGGTTACAATGAAACTTTCAAAACTAATTCTAAACATAATAACTTCAGTCCAACTCTAATCCAGAATAGCTACCAAGCCTTCTAAGTCCAGAGGTACACTCTCACTCATTCCCAGCTTCCTACTAAAACCTGCCGCAGGAAAAGAAATGCGGCTGAGCTACGAGAGCTCAGTGAACAGATATATAGATGACAGAAACAATAGCAGATAACAATACAGAAACGAATCAGAAATACAGATTATACAGTTACAGAATTAAAGTGAAAGAATAGGAAAGGAGTAAGGGTAAAAGAAAAGAAATGAGAAAGGGATAATGCACAAACCAGGTTTAGGGAACTACAGAAATCCATCACGAGCCCAGAGATAACAGATAATATCATAACAGAGTAATCATATAATAATCCAGAGGGGATGCCTCTCAAATAACGGATAATATGAGGGGTGACCTCATGTATCAAATCGGAGTGATCAGCTCCCAGATATATGTGAAAGACGTGTATCGCACACACCATCAGTCACCAGATATAATAATAACATATAACATAAACAGATAACAGATAACAGATAACAGAGTCAGAACTAGGATGCATCCATGCGCCCCCTGTGGCCAGAAACTCCTCAGAACACACCAGATAAAATAAATCAGGGACGGGACAGGTCATCACTCTCCTGCCCTAGAGTCATGCCATCGGTGCATCAATGACATGGACATGAAACCCTCATGCCTAGTGATTGGCTCGGATATCAGACTGTGGTCAAGGTCAGATGTCATATAATAAACAGAGTCACATCTAAGGGTTCATGGCAGAAGGGTCATGTCAACAATTCAGATTAAGATAATAAGGTTTAAATCAGAGTTTATCAGATTAAGTTTAATATCAAAGCTTAAGTTCAGATTAAAAGGTTTATTTTCCAATAGTCCAAAAAGTATATCAAAGGTTAATGATTACAAATTTATAGCAATAATCCATTTCAGAAGTTCCTGTCAAAAGTTCATTTAAATCAATCCTTTAATAATGGTTTTCATTGAAATGATCTTACGAAATAGTTTTCATAAAAATGGTCTTCCAAAACGTTTAGTAACTTCCATTTCCAAGTGGTATCGCTTCCTTTTTAAAATAGCTTTTCTTTAAAGAGTTTCATATGTAGTTTAATAGAGGTTCAAAATCAATTAGGTTCAGATAAGGATTTAACAGGTTAAGGTTTACCAAAATCAAATCAGAATTTACAACAGATATATCAGGTTAAGGTACATAACAAGGTTCACAGATCAGGTTCAATCAAGACTCACAAATTTAGGGTTCAGAACAAGAGGTCAAACAGAGTTCAGGAAAAGGTTCAGAATAAAATAATCATAGCAGAGGTTCAAACAAAAAGGTTCAAGACAAACAGATCACAACAAAGATTCACAACAGAAGGGAACATAGCAGTGGTATCAGAGATCCTAATAAAGAAAATGAAAACTGAAAGAAAAAGGGGATGAAAACCCTTACTGAAAAAGGGCAGAATATATGTACCTTATTAGCACAGCAGAAATCAAACAAACAAACACATAACACTGATCAAGACTTCTCCTTCTTCACACCTAAGGAAGAGGAAGACAGAATTACTAAAATTCCTTATTCAGATTATTACTCTTTGTTTATCTCATCATTTTATGTACTTTCTATTTTTAGTAACTTTCCAGATTTAGTAAGTTTCCATAATTAGCAGATTTTCCAGAATTAACATATATTATCGTTTCAGATTAGGTTTAACCCTTATTCAGAGATTATTATGGAACACAGTACATTTTATCAAGTTACAGAAGTTTAGGGTTTATTATGACAATTATACAAAGTTTAGGGTTTTAAATGTAGCTTCATAAATTTCCAAGGTTATTAGTGAAAATACTTCAAGTTACAGAATTATTTGTTCATTTATTCAGAATTACATTCCATTCCCTTAAGTTTCACAATTTACAGATTACACCCCTTTAGTTTCATAATTTACAAAATCAACCTTATAATTACATATTTTACAAATTAAACCCTACAATATCCATAATTACCAACCAAACATATTATATTTCAAAATTTCAGAATATACCATCAGAATTCAGTATATTACATATTTGACCCCTCAGAATTCAGAATTTACATATTTAGCCCTTTAAGTTTACAAAACATATATATTAAATCATAATTTCATAACAATTACATAATTAGCCCAAAAATCCTCAAAATTACACAACAACCTTTTTATATCAGTATTAACACAAAACAACTTCAGAATTTCAGATTTACACTTTTGGTCCCTCACTTTTAATTAATTCCAATTCGAAACCCTAATTTCCCATTAATTCATTATTTTGCAATATTTACACTTAGGACCCCAAAGTTATATTTTTCCCACATTCTTACAGATGTATATGATCTTACAAAAATATCCCAGAAGTTTCAAAGTTGGCAAAACAGGTCCTTATACATTTTCTTTCAAATCGGTAATACTTTTTAACAACAATTTCAAACCCTACTTTTTACCAATCATTTATCCATCATTAATTCATCATTAAAACACATTAAATGCTCATATTCATGCCCAAGAAAACAAACCCTAGAAGCCACGATTTTTATTTTATTTGTTTCTTTGTTTTTCCAAAATCCGGTTTATACAATAATTCACCACGTTAATTTTAAGCTTCTAAAAATCAAACTCATATTTTTCCCAGATCATATGACTCATAAGGAACCCACGAAAAATAGTGAACATGCCCAGAAAAATCGTTTAACATATATTGCATATTTACGTATGTTTTAAACATTAAAATTACAACGACTTGATTTAGGCTACTATAATTCGATCTATCATTTTTCCCAAGTCTAATACATCATAAGAGGTCTAAATAAAATAGCTATCATGTCCAGAAATTCGGATTTCATATTTTTGTGATTTACGTGTTTTATGACCATTATATTATCATACGCATAATTTAGCATGCATGGATCAATTTACATATTTTATATGAGTTATATAACATCTAGAGATCACAGGAAAATTGCCATATTAATTTTAACACGTTTGGTTTAGTCGCAAGAATTATTACCTTGATTTAGAGCAATTCGACAAGAAACCAAGAATAAGAACGAACCAAGGAGAAAACGCACCAACCCTTAATTTTCCTAGCTTCCTTGCACCTCCAATAACACCAGAAAAATCTTTGTTCAAGCCCAGAATTCGTATAGATGCCTTGGTCGATTTTTTTCTTGTCGCTTAGGGTTTTGGTGTGTTGTTCGGTTTTGTTTTTGAGGATAAAATAAAAGGGATTTGTTTTAATCTTATAAAACCGACTTATGGGGGGCAAGATCAGTATATTCGGCCTATAGAATCACAATAAATATTGGGCTTGATTTATATAATTCTTTCCTTAATTTATATTAGCAATTATCTAATTAAAAGATTTTAAAACTTTATATTTATTTAATTTGTAATTTTCGGATTTTATACATAAATGTGTATGATTATTTTTGAACATGTAAAATGATGTAACATTGTCCCAGAAATTATTTTGTTTCAGATATAGTTCGATTTCAGATGTTTTGGAATTATTTCAGAATTTTATAAGCTGTTTAATAAGGTTTTATATTATCAGGGGTAATTTTGTCATTTTATGCGTTATCAGAATTTCAGGTATTACAACTTCTTCCCCACTAACAAAAAAATTTCGTCCTCGAAATTTGCAGAAAGCAGAAGGAAAAGAGAACGGAAACTAAACAAATACATATCAGACGTAATAGATGATAATCAGATTTCCTCGGAAGAGACGTAAGAATTTCGCAGGATTTTGACGGATATGCCGTCCACAGAAATTGAATTGACAGATCAGATTAGAGCGTACAAAAATAGATTATCGATAACATCAATTGGAAGAAGTTTTATAACAAAACTGAAGATTATTATCAGAAGTTCAGAGGTCAGCAGAATGCGTTACGAGAATCCAGATGTATCAATTCGCATAACGGTGGAAGCAGATTACGCGTATAGGTAGAATGAACTTAAAGTCTCACTAACGCAGACGATCTCAACCAGTTATCAGAATTTCTAAAGCTTCTAAGGCACTTCTCGAAATATCCTATGCCCACAACAAGTGCACGTTATATGATGTAAGTATTATCACGTTGGCCAGACGTCATAATACTGGCATCATATAAATATGCCCTCATGATGGTCATACTTTATCTCAAGTCGTGAACAGAACAGACTTATCTTAATCCACCTAGTCTTCCTACGGTCTCAGAGGTCATCAAAATCAAATACCCTAACTAAGAAGAGAATGAATCACTCGAAAAAGAATTTTAACGGAAGTCCCAAAATGTCTATCAGAATTTGGTACATCAGATCATCCATCATTCGTCAAATTTCAGATAACAAAACCATCATCTGACATACGCAGAATGAACACAGAGCGGAATTACTGATAAGGAACTTAAATCATTCAAAGGATTTATCATCAGGTAACAGAAATTTAGATAGGTCAAACAGAAGTGAATCACATCCTCCATAACTTCATCCGTCACAGAATTTATTCGCTTCAGAATTTTCTTCTATTCAAGGTCATGATCTCAGTTTCTATTCTCAAGTCTGCTTCTACTCTCAATTCATCTTAGTACAACTAAAATGAATAGAGAAGCAAGACTGCGAGTCTTGGACAGGTCTACTAGCACAGTTCGGAATTCGCCAACTCAGATTGCTGTCGTCATCGGATGCTTGGTAGTGGTGTCTTCTACAATCTCTGAACGCCAATCACATCTACTCTTCCAGAACAAAGGTCATTCCATTTAATACGAAGATGGTCTACATGTTTCCTCGTTCGTCTCAGGGCACAACATGTTGTCATACTATGACAATTGTCCAGATACTCGTGAAAACATGATTCTTATTGGCCAATACTATTGGCATTATTTAAGACTCATAATGGTCACAACGAGTACGAAAACAGTTTTCATGAATCACTTCATGGAAACGTCATATCTAAATCACATCATCCATCTTTACGAATAAAACTGAATTACTTTACGGAAATTGCTCTCAGTTAGTCATCTCCCGTCTCAGGAGTTCTTGTGGTTGCTTCTTCAGTCCTTCAAACATTAAATGAGGTTGTCTGGTACAGAGTTCACAAGGATGGAACGATTTAATCATTTATACTCGGAAATGAAAAGTGATTTCGGTGAGATTACGGTTAGGTTTACAATAGTTGATATGCAGACGCAAAATTTTCTCTTTCTTCTCTATAAACTAATAGGGGTATTTAAAGGGGACACTGAGGTGGACAAAATCATATCTCATCAGTTTCTTCAATCTCTCAACTTCTATAGCATCATGGGTCGTCAACTGAGATCGGTTCAGAATCAATTCTACTTCTCAAACGGGAGGGAAAATCAAAAGTTTCATCAGAAAATGCCAGAAAATTTGTACAACAAAACTTTCTAGGGGTGGATACAAATAGGTGTCAGGAGGATTTGACAATCAAATGAGATCAGGGTAAATATTTCCATAACAGTGATAAGCTTAACAGATTATAACAAAATAGGGTGGAGCAGATTGTTATATTTCAGATGCGGTAGCCTATGATAGCTTTTACGAAGGGTCAGCCAAACAATAATCAAAAGATCTCCAAAATCAAGTATACTAATAGTAAACGGATCCGCAGAACGAATATGGTCATTAACCCAGACGGATAGTTCATATGTCAGAGTCAAGTACATGGTTCAGTATAGTGTGGGGATAGGTACGCGAATAGTTCTAGGTGTTGGAGTTTTTGGTTTAGCTTTTAGCATAAGTGACAGGTAGGGTGTACATCATTGGTAATACGAACATCGTATAATTGCAGAAGTGAGACTTATGAGATATCGGTTATTAGCATCATCATGCACAGTTAACAATTTCATACAGAGATAGTATTTGCATTAAATCCTTCCTGAGGAAAACTGATTGACAAATAAGATTCATCATTCAGGACAGAATAGGATCAGAGGATACATTTAGGTGGTGTTTGTTTATTAAGAGGGTCTGAATCTGAATCTGAACCGCACATCTGAATCTGAATCTGAGGCGTAAATGTCTGAATCTGAACGCATCTGAACGGGAAAAAAATACTCATGTTTGAACGGGAAAAAAATTTTTGGTTATTTTGTGTCAACAAGAGGCATTCAGACGCGTTAAGACACCCCTCTCAGGTCTTGACCATTAAGATCTAACTGCATCTGAACGCGTCTGAACGAAAAAAGAAAAAAAAACGGTCTGAACGACAAAATGTCTGACCGATTCAGACATTTGTGTCGTTCAGATGCTGTTCAGAGGCAAAAAAGAAAAAACAAACGCACCCTTATATCCAGCCTGGATCATGAATTTATAGAATTTGTCAAACACTTTAAGGTTAAATGGTCTTCGGGATGGTCGGAAAGATATCAGACTGTTTATCCAACAGATCAGAAATGAAGGTCAAAATTGGGTAGTGGCAGCAAAAGTTTAACAATCGGTAATTATGGCAGGGTTTCCAAAATTGTTTCAAACGCCAAAGGTGAGACATAGGAGGATAGTCGTCAATATTAAATGATCAAATCAATCAATCCTTATAAGGATAAAATCAAGGTTACTGTCAAAGAAAGACGGATCAATAAAGATAAATCTTATCGTTCGGAAATGAGAGGGAATGCATTTTTATACTCGTGGTCCGACGCCACAAAACTTCTCATGGGAACAGAGATGGTTAAGACGGAATCAAAGGATTCATAGGTTATTATCAGAAGCAAGAAAGAAATAACAGAATTTATCAAGTGTATCATCATCATGGGGATTCTCAGATTGCCCAAAGAGGAATCAAAATGATTGACAGAAGGTTCAGAGGTCGGAGTTGAAATCGGAAGGCAAGGATCAATTAATGTCAGATAATTACTACGCAATTTCTAATGCTTCAGATTTTATTTAGGTTTCAATTCTTAGGTGATGCAAGGCATAAGCTCTAAATTTTCAAATGTGATCTAACCAAAAGCAAGACACGAATCAGAGTAGTGCGGAAGCAAGATACTTAAGCAAAAGACTTATAGTCTACCCATTCCTCACTGGTCAGAATTTAAGTTCCTACAGGGAAAATCCTAAGGCAAATTCTCAAAGGTTATCCTACGAGCGCCTACAGTGGAAACTTAGTGGTCCAGACTTCACAGGTCAAGGGTAAATGTATTACGAGTCGCAGCCTGTGAGCTCTGATACCATAAATTGTAACACCCCAACCCGACAAGGGTAAAGATATCACAATAATGGATTCATATCAGATCAAAACAGAGCATACATCTACAGTAATACAAAAATCTCAAAGGATTACAATTGAAATACTGAATTCTACAAGGTTACAATGAAACTTTCAAAACTAATTCTAAACATAATAACTTCAGTCCAACTCTAATCCAGAATAGCTACCAAGACTTCTAAGTCCAGAGGTACACTCTCACTCATTCCCAGCTTCCTACTAAAACCTGCCGCAGGAAAAGAAATGCGGCTGAGCTACGAGAGCTCAGTGAACAGATATATAGATGACAGAAACAATAGCAGATAACAATACAGAAACGAATCAGAAATACAGATTATACAGATACATAATTAAAGTGAAAGAATAGGAAAGGAGTAAGGGTAAAAGAAAAGAAATGAGAAAGGGATAATGCACAAACCAGGTTTAGGGAACTACAGAAATCCATCACGAGCCCAGAGATAACAGATAATATCATAACAGAGTAATCATATAATAATCCAGAGGGGATGCCTCTCAAATAACGGATAATATGAGGGGTGACCTCATGTATCAAATCGGAGTGATCAGCTCCCAGATATATGTGAAAAACGTGTATCGCACACACCATCAGTCACCAGATATAATAATAACATATAACATAAACAGATAACAGATAACAGAGTCAGAACTAGGATGCATCCATGCCCCCCTGTGGCCAGAAACTCCTCAGAACACACCAGATAAAATAAATCAGGGACGGGACAGGTCATCACTCTCCTGCCCTAGAGTCATGCCATCGGTGCATCAATGACATGGACATGAAACCCTCATGCCTAGTGATTGGCTCGGATATCAGACTGTGGTCAAGGTCAGATGTCATATAATAAACAGAGTCACATCTAAGGGTTCATGGCAGAAGGGTCATGTCAACAATTCAGATTAAGATAATAAGGTTTAAATCAGAGTTTATCAGATTAAGTTTAATATCAAAGCTTAAGTTCAGATTAAAAGGTTTATTTTCCAATAGTCCAAAAAGTATATCAAAGGTTAATGATTACAAATTTATAGCAATAATCCATTTCAGAAGTTCCTGTCAAAAGTTCATTTAAATCAATCCTTTAATAATGGTTTTCATTGAAATGATCTTACGAAATAGTTTTCATAAAAATGGTCTTCCAAAACGTTTAGTAACTTCCATTTCCAAGTGGTATCGCTTCCTTTTTAAAATAGCTTTTCTTTAAACAGTTTCATATGTAGTTTATTAGAGGTTCAAAATCAATTAGGTTCAGATAAGGATTTAACAGGTTAAGGTTTACCAAAATCAAATCAGAATTTACAACAGATATATCAGGTTAAGGTTCAGAACAAGGTTCACAGATCAGGTTCAATCAAGACTCACAAATTCAGGGTTCAGAACAAGAGGTCAAACAGAGTTCAGGAAAAGGTTCAGAATAAAATAATCATAGCAGAGGTTCAAACAAAAAGGTTCAAGACAAACAGATCACAACAAAGATTCACAACAGAAGGGAACATAGCAGTGGTATCGGAGATCCTAATAAAGAAAATGAAAACTGAAAGAAAAAGGGGATGAAAACCCTTACTGAAAAAGGGCAGAATATCTGTACCTTATTAGCACAGCAGAAATCAAACAAACAAACACAGAACACTGATCAAGACTTCTCCTTCTTCACACCTAAGGAAGAGGAAGACAGAATTACTAAAATTCCTTATTCAGATTATTACTCTTTGTTTATCTCATCATTTTATGTACTTTCTATTTTTAGTAACTTTCCAGATTTAGTAAGTTTCCATAATTAGCAGATTATCCAGAATTAACATATATTATCGTTTCAGATTAGGTTTAACCCTTATTCAGAGATTATTATGGAACACAGTACATTTTATCAAGTTACAGAAGTTTAGGGTTTATTATGACAATTATACAAAGTTTAGGGTTTTAAATGTAGCTTCATAAATTTCCAAGGTTATTAGTGAAAATACTTCAAGTTACAGAATTATTTGTTCATTTATTCAGAATTACATTCCATTCCCTTAAATTTCACAATTTACAGATTACACCCCTTTAGTTTCATAATTTACAAAATCAACCTTATAATTACATATTTTACAAATTAAACCCTACAATATCCATAATTACCAACCAAACATATTATATTTCAAAATTTCAGAATATACCATCAGAATTAAGTATATTACATATTTGACCCCTCAGAATTCAGAATTTACATATTTAGCCCTTTAAGTTTACAAAACAATATATATTAAATCATAATTTCATAACAATTACATAATTAGCCCAAAAATCCTCAAAATTACACAACAACCTTTTTATATCAGTATTAACACAAAACAACTTCAGAATTTCAGATTTACACTTTTGGTCCCTCACTTTTAATTAATTCCAATTCGAAACCCTAATTTCCCATTAATTCATTATTTTGCAATATTTACACTTAGGACCCCAAATTTATATTTTTCCCACATTCTTACAGATGTATATGATCTTACAAAAATATCCTAGAAGTTTCAAAGTTGGCAAAACAGGTCCTTATACATTTTCTTTCAAATCGGTAATACTTTTTAACAACAATTTCAAACCCTACTTTTTACCAATCATTGATCCATCATTAATTCATCATTAAAACACATTAAATGCTCAGATTCATGCCCAAGAAAACAAACCCTAGAAGCCACGATTTTTATTTTATTTGTTTCTTTGTTTTTCCAAAATCCGGTTTATACAATAATTCACCACGTTAATTTTAAGCTTCTAAAAATCAAACTCATATTTTTCCCAGATCATATGACTCATAAGGAACCCACGAAAAATAGTGAACATGCCCAGAAAAATCGTTTAACATATATTGCATATTTACGTATGTTTTAAACATTAAAATTACAACGACTTGATTTAGGCTACTATAATTCGATCTATCATTTTTCCCAAGTCTAATACATCATAAGAGGTCTAAATAAAATAGCTATCATGTCCAGAAATTCGGATTTCATATTTTTGTGATTTACGTGTTTTATGACCATTATATTATCATACGCATAATTTAGCATGCATGGATCGATTTACATATTTTATATGAGTTATATAACATCTAGAGATCACAGGAAAATTGCCATATTAATTTTAACACGTTTGGTTTAGTCGCAAGAATTATTACCTTGATTTAGAGCAATTCGACAAGAAACCAAGAATAAGAACGAACCAAGGAGAAAACGCAGCAACCCTTAATTTTCCTAGCTTCCTTGCACCTCCAATAACACCAAAAAATTACTTGTTCAAGCCCAAAATTCGTATATATGCCTTGGTCGATTTGTTTCTTGTCGCTTAGGGTTTTGGTGTGTTGTTCGGTTTTGTTTTTGAGGATAAAATAAAAGGGATTTGTTTTAATCTTATAAAACCGACTTATGGGGGGCAAGATCAGTATATTCGGCCTATAGAATCACAATAAATATTGGGCTTGATTTATATAATTCTTTCCTTAATTTATATTAGCAATTATCTAATTAAAAGATTTTAAAACATTATATTTGTTTAATTTGTAATTTTCGGATTTTATACATAAATGTGTATGATTATTTTTGAACATGTAAAATGATGTAACATTGTCCCAGAAATTATTTTGTTTCAGATATAGTTCGATTTCAGATGTTTTGGAATTATTTCAGAATTTTATAAGTTGTTTAATAAGGTTTTATATTATCAGGGGTAATTTGGTCATTTTATGCGTTATCAGAATTTCAGGTATTACACCAACTCCACAAGATTTGTAACACCCCCTAAAATATGAATTAACAGCGGAAGACTAATAGGGGTATTACGGGGAGAATCGTAGTCATAATCATAGAAAACGGCTCAAAAGAGGCATTTTGAAAGTTATTGTCATTCAAATAATAGTTGAGATACAAAAGTGAAAATTTCAGTGTTGTAATATTCCACAAAAAGGTGTAGTAGTTTGCAATGAATGACATAATTTATTTTACACCACAAAAACCATCAATTTAATGCCCACTCCGTGCCTTGAATGCTCCGTTAATTACCTGAGATAAACATGCTAAAAAGTGTCAACGCAAAGGTTGGTGAGTTCATAGAGTTTGTGAGTAAAGCAGTTGATTTCAATAGTTTCAAGTGTGAAATGATAGTTGAAATAAATACAAATACTGATGAAATAAGTAGTGGGTTACGTAGTGTGAAATCCAACGTAACAGGGTTAATGATTGGGTGAAATCTATAAGTAATTCGTTTGCCCTACGTTGGGTGATATCCAACGTAACCGCATAAGTAATTCGTGTACCCTACGTTGGGTGATATCCAAAATAGCCGCATAAGTAATTCGTTTGCCCTACGTTGGGTGATATCCAACGTAGCTGCATCAGTAATTCATTTGCCCTACGTTGGGTGATATCCAACATAACAGCATAAGTGATTTGTGTGCCCTACGTTGGGTGATATCCAACGTAACCACATTAGTGATTTGTGTGCCCTACATTGGGTGATATCCAACGTAGCTGCATAAGTGATTTGTGTGCCCTACGTTGGGTGATATCCAACGTAGCTGCATAAGTGATTCGTTTAAAAGTTTATAGTACTTGTGTAAATGAAAGCAAGAATTATGTTTCAATAAATGAATAGAGTGTGTCCAACTGAGTAAAATGTTTAAGGTAAACGAGTAAATTTGTAAGTAGAACGAGCATGTATCTCCCCCAAAGAGTATAAAGTTATTAAACGAGTAAAAGTGGGGCTATGACTCTCCTTGAGTGTAACTGGCAAGGGTGAAATGTGAAATCAAGTGAATTATGAGAACGGCTCCAACACACGACCTGAATAATAGTGAAGTCTGAGAATTTGATAGTTTTGACTTAATACGAACAATGAGTGTGAAAATGAGTAACGGATAACGATTTGGTTTGTGATGTGAGTGAGTTATATGCTTAAAATGCTTAAAGTTCAAAAGTAAAAGTTTTCAACAAAATGTATTTGTAAGTATTGGCTCGAATGTTGGCTCAATAGTTATTGATAATTAAATACGAGTCAAAGGTATTTATTTAAGTTCGTTTGGTCTCGATGTGTATGAACTCATATATATGTTATATATTTATCGATGTCGTGTGAACATAATATATTTGGACAAATTCATTATTTATGGCTTTACGTTACTATGGTCATCTAATAAAAATATGTGTTAAGCATATTTATTAGATGAAAAGTGGGTAAGAACATATAAGTTATTAACCTATAAATCTTTATGAGAAAGATGTAACTTGGTCCAAGTCGAGGGACTGAAATGGTAAAAAAAATATTATAAGTTTCGACGTTATAAGAGTTTAAGAAAATGTGGTAGTTTGTTCAAAGTTGAGGGGCTGATGTTGTAAAAATCACAAAGATATCAAAATGATAAAAATTGGCAAAAACTGCCATGTCCATGGATGGAACCTTGGACCTCTCATTCGGAATGAAGCGACACAACCAGTTTGCTACCAGCCATTTCATGTTAAGCTTGGTGATTTCAATACATTTACATGTTCGCTTCTGCTTGTGTTAGAGGTATATTCTTCCCAGTATGCTAAATCGTGTACTTATATATATGTATGCATGCATTGTATTTCCAGGTTTTTATGTCAACTGTGGTTTATGAACCAAGTTCTAAATAAGCCTTTAAGTTTTACAAAGAGGAGAACAAGTAAGCACAAAGTAAGTCTCGACTTACATTGAGTTTTCACGACCCAAAACCAAAAGGAACCAACTTATTCCAACCGAAACCAACATTGTTAAGCCGATATATAATAAGTTTTCAACAAGCACTTTTAATACTAACATCTTATAAATGAGCTATGGTTTCATGGGTTGAGCCTTATGGCTTGTTAAGTGACTTGGGTCGAGTTTTAAGATGGTTATACAACTTGGAAAAATAGGCTATATGAGCCACAAAATATATTTAAGGTCGAGTACGTAGTACAAGTCCACGAGCCAAGACTTATGTTTCATGTTCCTTTTACGTCTTTCTTAAGTTGTTTTGAGTTTCAAAAACTAATTTAATAGACTTGACATATATGAGTATGTCGATACATATGTAAATAAGCTTTTGCTTATTTTCTATTGAGCTTATAAGTGTTTAGCATTATAAAAGTTACCACACAAGTACTCTTTAAACACAATAAAATCGACTAATATAGTTTGCATGTGTTATCGTATATATATGAATATGTATGTGTACGTGTATGGGAAAAATAAACAAACTAGTAAATGAAAAGGGTGGGTCGATGCTCACTGTCATGAGAGTTGGCTGTGTGTCGAGGTAAAACAAGTGGAAAACCCAAGATTATTGTGAACCCGCTTGCTTCCCAAAATGGAACTCTTTGCCTCCGAAAACCCTTAACCTTTCCTAGCTTCTTTCTTGTTCTTCTTGTGGCTCGACAGTAGATAGAAAGGTATATAGGTTGTATGATATTGAAAGTGAGTGAGTTGTGCGATTTTTATGTTGGTGTGTTCGGTTATATAGACCAAAGAAAAGGGGAGTTGGGTTGTTTGAGCAAGCATGCAGTCAACAAGTATTGTGGGAAAGGAGGAGAAACTAGAGAGAAAATTAAGATAGAAGCTTTGTGTGTGAAAGGGAGTTTGAGTGTGTGTGTTGTATACACATACATACACACGTATACATGTATAATGTATTATATGAATACAAGTTAATTAGATAAGATCTTGGCAGGGATTTGCTTCTGGTTCTTTGAGGCTCGAATATGGGTGAAAGACTTAGAAAAATAATGGGTGTGAACACAAGTTTGAGTGTGAATGCAAGCGTGTGTGTAACCGAATATATGTGCATGCTTATGTACGATATAATGTTTTAAATTCGAACAAGTTGGGGTGATTCGACTGTGGCGGAGATTTGGGATAAGATTTTGAGAATAAAACTCAAGTATGAGGATATTTAGGGGGGCTTGTGTGTAGCTTTGATCAGGTGTCAAGTTGTATATGTATGTGTGTATATTTCGATACACATCAAGTCCAAATGACTTTTTAGCGTGTCCAATTGTATAAGAAGGGGTGAAATGATGTTGTGAGCTCATAATTGACTAGAGAAAATTAAAAGGTCTAGTTAAAAACAAGTTAGATCGAGTTTGGTTAAAATTGTGTGAACATACACATGTGTCGAGTAGCGTTTACTTTGGGTCTCGTTTAGTATTCAAATGTTCGAAATAAAATGTGAGACTCGACATCCTAATTCTTTGGTGTATTAAGATTCGAGTGATGCAGAATGTGTCATATGTTGTGTGTCAAATTTAAAAGAAATCGAGGCCAAGTGATGGGGTTCAGCCGAGTGAAAATAAAGAAATTAAATAGAGTTGGGTTGGGCTGTGAATAGTAACAGGCCAAAACTTGGGCCAGGAATAGTAAATGTAATCCGTTTAGTTGATAATGAGTGTGTTTGTTTCGTTGTGGTCTGTGTGTGAGCTCGTTCCAATGTGCTTGTGAATTACGTATCAATGTGTTTAATGTAATTTAATAAACAGAATTTTCAAATTTTGCCCATAAAAATGGTTAACTGAACATTAATGGTAATTTAATACTTGATTAACCTTTACAAATTACTGGGGAATTTTACAGGTTGCTACAGTACCCACCCGTCAAACAGAATTCGGTCGCGAAAATAAAGTCTAATGTAGTTGTTAGGGTCGTCTGTGTGAATAAATGTGGGTATTTGTCGCGAATTTGGTCCTCACGTTCCCATGTGTATTCTGGTCCTCGCTTAGAGTTCCATCGAACTTTGACAATGGGAATACGGTTTTGCTTTAGCTGTTTCACCTCTCTGTCCATTATTTCCACTGGTTCTTCCGTGAATACGAGTTTGTCCTCAAGTCGAATTTTTTTCATTAGGATGATGGGAAAAAGGTGTAGATATCTATTGAGTGTTGTCAACAGGGATGTTTATGAACAGTTTGTCTTGTCGCAAAACTTTGCTTTTGAATGAAGATTGTTTCAGGAAGTCTGAAAAGATAACTGTTTCATTCATGACATGATTCTTCTCGAATTAGACATAGGTGATCAGGCTATGTATAATTGAGGACAAATGATGTGATGATTGGCTCAGTCAAAGTAGTATTATGTTTCTCAAGTGTTTTAGATGGTGTTCAACGTGTTGTTTTTGTAAAATGGCAACCTAAATAATTTTTCAATGTATCAAGAAAAATCGATTCGCACGATGGTGATAGATTAGAAACTTCTGGGGTGGTAACAGGATAGCTTGAAATGGATCCTAGTGTTTGCGTGAGAACCTTATAGGATGGTAATAGTCTATTGTTTGTTAAGACATGAAATTAACCAGATCCCTAACAGGATAGCAGTGTATTGTTACGAAATGGTTATGAATAGGGTAAATGGGATAGAAAATGTAATAGATGTAGGTGGTGATTATCATGGAAATAGTACAAGATAGAGATCTCATAAGATAGAAAGGTATTTGTTACACTCAGGTTACGTCATCGTACCTAAGGTAAAGTACAAAAGGAAATACAACCCTAGAGGGCTTGAACTATGGTTTATTATTATAGCAGAAACTTCTTCTTCTGTTTAAACATTGCTGTTGCCCGTTGTCGTTGTTGAGGTTCTAACGAGCTTTCATCCTCTTCCACTGGCCTTGTCGTTCTAATTGGTATTCTGTTTTGGGCATCGGTTCTTGTAGTGCCCCTGCTCGCCACACCCGTGGCATACCACGGCTACTGGCTGCGCCTTATCGTCTGTGACTTTGCAGTCTCTTGTTTTGTGGCCTGTTCCCTGGCATTTTCTACACTTAGCAAAACAAGGCCTAGTGTGATACATCCTGCATTGGTCGCACAAAGGTTGTTTCCCACGGTAACCATTTCCTTCAGCAGGTGTAGCAATGTAGCCTCTGCCAGCTTCTTGCCTGCGATTCTGTTGATGCTGGTGGTTGTTGCGGTTTTGCTGATAGTTGTTGTGGTTGTTGTTGTTGTTGTTCCTGTTGTTGATGTTGTTGTGAGCGGAGGTTCCATGATCATCTAGCTTTCGCTTATGATCATTGTTTTCGGAGGTAGAACTCCGTTTGATTTCCCGTTCTAGTAATCGTTGTGCAATTGTGATGGCTTCTTCCAGAGTTGATGGTTTTGATGAGGTGACATTTCCCTCGATGCTTTGAGGCAGCCCCTCGACGTACTTCTCCAATGTACTTTCGAGATCCGGCACCATGGTTGGGCACAGTGTGGATAGTTCTTGGAACCTTCTATTGTAGGTTCTTATATCGTTCCCCTTCACAACCAACTGGTGGAATTCCTTCTCCAGTTTCCTTATTTCCGTATGCGGGCAGTACTTCTTTAGCATCTTTGTTTTCAGTTCGGTCCAGGTAATCTGATACGCTCCCTCCATACCCATGGTCTGGGCGGTAGCGTTCCACCACGATAATGCATCTTCCAGAAGAGTCCCTATAGTAAAGGTGACCTTGCTGTTATCTGGACAGTTGCTTCTCATGAATACCGTTTTCGTACGTTCATACCACTGAGCTAGTTCGGTCACTCCTTCTGAACCTTTGAAGTAAGTTGGCTGGCAATCCATGAAATCTTTATAGGTACACTTGCGAGACGCAGATGCCTCGCTTTCAACTGTTGCCCTGTTGTTGCTACTTGAGCGGGCTATGGTAGCCGCTTGAGTTTCAAGAGCTGCAGCAACGCTATCGGCTACCAGTTTCTGGATAGCTGCAGGAGTCATTGCTGGTGCGGGTGTGGTAGTTTCCTTTCTTGTGCGAGCCATAAGTCTATTAATGCCATAAGAAAGCACATATTTAGAATCCACATAATGACCATGTTAGAATAATTTGAGTAATAGGGTAATTGTATACAATCCTAACAATATTGTCACAATATGAAATTACAACCAACTGAGAATCATAAAATCACGATGTGTTTGGGTACTATCGTAAGTAAATGATCAACTCTTGGTACAGGATTGCTAATGAACAAAGTGATTCATTATCTACAAAAGCTGAAGTTAAGCAACTTTCTCTTCATTCATCAAGTTTCTTCTGAAAGTTTCTAGTAATGATGAGGGAGGTGGGTCACTGGGACCTGCTATGCGGGCCCGGCTCTGCGAGGGTAAATCCTCCTCTGGAGTCGGCTCCCGTTGGTGAGGTGCAAACGGGTAAGATTGGGTGAGTAGGTTGAACAAGTGGTCGGGTCTAACCGACAGTGAAGGGGGTGATTTTAGTGGTGGTGGCAATGCATACTGATACTCAGGTGATAATGGTGGTGTCATCCTGATCATATTCAATGGTGATGTAGGGGATAGAGGTGGTGATGGTGGTATAATCGGAACTACGGGTAATCATACTCTCTTGCGAGGTGTATGCATCTTGATAGGGCCATTGGGGTGGCTCCGAAATGGTGTCATAAATGATTCGGGCTCATAAGGTTCTAAGATCTTGACTCGTCTGCGCCGGAATACCGGTGCAGGTGGGGGTGGTGGTGTAGAAAAAGGAGTCTCCGAATCAGCTGCAGGCAGCCACTGCTGTGTCTACATATACTGATCATCTGTAAGTTGAGTGTAAGTGGGAGAAACTGGATGGTCCTTCGGGTGAGGTGACGAAATGTATGCCCGTTCGGCTAGTATGTACGGGTCTTCTGATATGGGTGAATCTGGGTTACCTGGTGCAACAGGTGTCAGGGGTGGTGTAGCGACGACTTCACCCTCCTCAAAGGGCTCCGTTTCGTCTGAAGTGGTGTTCGACACTATAGCGGTAGAAGTGCTAGGAACTATGGGTGAGGTGATAGATGATAAGGTGTCCTCGGATTCCATATCCGATGATGAGGTGCTAAGGTGTGATACTGTAGACATGGTACTGTAATAACCCGAAAGTAGTAAATGTAAGTAATCAATAACATCAAGTATGTGAAAATCAATGTGAAATAATCAAGTGTGTGAAGATCAATGTGAAATAATCTTAATAGGTAATATACTGAGCACGGTGTTATGCAGGCACGGAGGGCGTAAAGTGGTATGGTGTAAAATGATTCATTTTGAAAGTGTAGTTATAGTCCAATGTTTGAAAACATTTGGTTCTCTATAACCATGACTCTGATACCAATCTGTAACACCCCCTAAATTATGGATTAACAACGGAAGACTAATAGGGGTATTACGGGGAGGATCGTAGTTATAATCATAGAAAACGGCTCAAAAGAGGCGTTTTGAAAGTTATTGTCATTCAAATAATAGTTGAGATACAAAAGTGAAAATTTCAGTGTTGTAATATTCCACAAAAAGGTGTAGTAGTTTGCAATGAATGACATAATTTATTTTACACCACAAAAACCATCAATTTAATGCCTACTTTGTGCCTTGAATGCTCCGTTAATTACCTGAGATAAACATGCTAAAAAGTGACAACACAAAGGTTGGTGAGTTCATAGAGTTTGTAAGTAAAGCAGTTGATTTCAATAGTTTCAAGTGTGAAATGATAGTTTAAATAAATACAAATATTGATGAAATAAGTAGTGGGTTACGTTGGGTGATATCCAACGTAACCGCATAAGTAATTCGTGTACCCTACGTTAGGTGATATCCAACGTAACCGCATAAGTAATTCGTGTACCCTACGTTGGGTGATATCCAACGTAGCCGCATAAGTAATTCGTTTGCCTTACATTGGGTGATATCCAACGTAGCTGCATCAGTAATTCGTTTGCCCTACGTTGGGTGATATCCAACGTAACAGCATAAGTGATTTGTGTGCCCTACGTTGTGTGATATCCAACGTAACCACATAAGTTATTTGTGTGCCCTACGTTGGGTGATATCCAACGTAGCTGCATAAGTGATTTGTGTGCCCTACGTTGGGTGATATCCAACGTAGCTGCATAAGTGATTCGTTTAAAAGTTTATAGTACTTGTGTAAATGAAAGCAAGAATTATGTTTCAATAAATGAATAGGGTGTGTCCAACTGAGTACAATGTTTAAGGTAAATGAGTAAATTTGTAAGTAGAACGAGCATGTATCTCCCCCAAGGAGTATAAAGTTATTAAACGAGTAAAAGTGGGGCTATGACTCACCTTGAGTGTAACTGGCAAGGGTGAAATGTGAAATCAAGTGAATTATGGGAACGGCTCCAACACACGACCTGAATAATCGTGAAGTCTGAGAATTTGATAGTTTTGACTTAATACGAACAATGAGTGTGAAAATGAGTAACGGATAACGATTTGGTTTGTGATGTGAGTGAGTGATATGCTTAAAATGCTTAAAGTTCAAAAATAAAAGTTTTCAACAAAATGTATTTGTAAGTATTGGCTCGAATGTTGGCTAAATAGTTATTGATAATTAAATACGAGTCAAAGGTATTTATTAAGTTCGTTTGGTCTCGATGTGTATGATTTCATATATATGTTATATATTTATCGATGTCGTGTGAACATAATATATTTGGACAAATTCATTATTTATGGCTTTACTTTACTATGGTCATCTAATAAAAATATGTGTTAAGCATATTTATTAGATGAAAAGTGGGTAAGAACATATAAGTTATTAACCTATAAATTTTATGAGAAAAATGTAACTTGGTCCAAGTCGAGGGACAGAAATGGTAAAAAATATATTATAAGTTTTGAAGTTATAAGAGTTTGAGAAAATGTGATAGTTTGTTCAAAGTTGAGGGGCTGGTGTTGTAAATATTTCAAAAGTATCAAAATGATAAAAATTGGCAAAAACTGCCATGTCCATGGATGGAACCTTGGACCTCTCATTTGGAATGAAGCGACACAACCAGTGTGCTACCAGCCATTTCATGTTAAGCTTGGTGATTTCATTACATTTACATGTTCGCTTCTGCTTGTGTTAGAGGTATATTCTTCCCAGTATGCTAAATCGTGTACTTATATATATGTATGCATGCATTGTATTTCCAGGTTTTTATGTCAACTGTGGTTTATGAACCAAGTTCTAAATAAGCCTTTAAGTTTTACAAAGAGGAGAACAAGTAAGCACAAAGTAAGTCTTGACTTACTTTGAGTTTTCACGACCCAAAACCAAAAGGAACCAACTTATTCCAACTGAAACCAACATTGTTAAGCCGATATATGGTATGTTTTCAACAAGCACTTTTAATACTAACATCTTATAAATGAGCTATGGTTTCATGGGTTGAGCCTTATGGCTTGTTGAGTGACTTGGGTCGAGTTTTAAGATGGTTATACAACTTGGAAAAATAGGCTATATGAGCCACAAAATATATTTAAGGTCGAGTACGTAGTACAAGTCCACGAGCCAAGACTTATGTTTCATGTTCCTTTTATATCTTTCTTAAGTTGTTTTGAGTTTCAAAAACTAATTTAATAGACTTGACATATATGAGTATGTCGATACATATGTAAATAAGCTTTTGCTTATTTTCTATTGAGCTTATAAGTGTTTAGCATTATAAAAGATACCACACAAGTACTCTTTAAACACAATAAAATCGACTAATATAGTTTGCATGTGTTATCGTATATATATGAATATGTATGTGTACGTGTATGGGAAAAATAAACAAACTAGTAAATGAAAAGGGTGGGTCGATGCTCACTGTCATGAGAGTTGGCTGTGTGTCGAGGTAAAACAAGAGGAAAACCCAAGATTATTGTGAACCCGCTTGCTTCCCAAAATGGAACTCTTTGCCTCCGAAAACCCTTAACCTTTCCTAGCTTCTTTCTTGTTCTTCTTGTGACTCGACAGTAGATAGAAAGGTATATGGGTTGTATGATATTGAAAGTGAGTGAGTTGTGAGATTTTTATGTTGGTGTGTTCGGTTATATAGACTAAAGAAAAGGGGAGTTGGGTTGTTTGAGCAAGCATGCAGTCGACAAGTATTATGGGAAAGGAGGAGAAACTAGAGAGAAAATTGAGATAGAAGCTTTGTGTGTGAAAAGGAGTTTGAGTGTGTGTGTTGTATACACATACATACACACGTATACATGTATAATGTATTATATGAATATAAGTTGATTAGATAAGATCTTGGCAGGGATTTGCTTCTGGTTCTTTGAGGCTCGAATATGGGTAAAAGACTTAGAAAAATAATGGGTGTGAACACAAGTTTGAGTGTGAATGCTAGCGTGTGTGTAACCGAATATATGTGCATGCATATGTACAATATAATGTTTTAAATTCGAACAAGTTGGGGTGATTCGATTGTGGCGAAGATTTGGGATAAGATTTTGAGAATAAAACTCAAGTATGACGATATTTAGGGGGGCTTGTGTGTAGCTTTGATCAGGTGTCAAGTTGTATATGTATGTGTGTATATTTCGATACACATCAAGTCGAAATGACTTTTTAGCGTGTCCAATTGTATAAGAAGGGGTGAAATGATGTTGTGAGCTCATAATTGACTAAAGAAAATTAAAAGGTCTAGTTAATAACAAGTTAGATCGAATTTGGTTAAAATTGTGTGAACATACACATGTGTCGAGTAGCGTTTACTTTGGGTCTCGTTTAGTATTCAAATGTTCGAAATAAAATGTGAGACTCGACATCCTAATTCTTTGGTGTATGGAGATTCGAGTGATGCAGAATGTGTCATATGTTGTGTGTCGAATTTAAAAGAAATCGAGGCCAAGTGATGGGGTTCAGCCGAGTGAAAATAAAGAAATTAAATAGAGTTGGGTTGGGCTGTGAATAGTAACAGGCCAAAACTTGGGCCAGGAATAGTAAATGTGATCCGTTTAGTTGATAATGAGTGTGTTTGTTTCGTTGTGGTCCACGTGTGAGCTCGTTCCAATGTGTTTGTGAATTACGTATCAATGTGTTTAATGTAATGTAATAAACAGAATTTTCAAAATTTGCCCATAAAAATGGTTAACTGAACAGTAATGGTAATTTATGCGTGTAGTACGGCGAGGAACAGAAAAGTGTGAGCAGGGTTGTAGGTACCTTCCGTAGTGTGGGATGATGGTCTAGTGGATGGGCGTATGATTATGTGTGTAGTACGGCGAGGAACAGTAGGAGCAACTTGAGTAACTGGTTTGGTATGAACCTGTGGTGGGGATGGTGGTGTAGGCTCAGTGAGATCGAGGTCTGGTGCATTGAAAGCCTGTAGCACCTGCATATACGGGTCGTCTGAGCCTGGCAAGATCGGAGAGGTGTTGTGGGAAGACATGGTCTGTGACAAAAAACGGTATATGTGTGTAAGTATATCGAAAATACTCGTAGTAAATAGTGTAAGTTAAGTATGTATAAGTATATACATAATACTTATAGTACATGCAGTTGAGAAAAATCAACAAATAGTAGCATATAGTTAAGACAAGTAATCAGTAAATAAACAGCAAGCAAGGCAGGCAGGCAAGTGGCGGTCATAGGGACTTGTTTTTGTAAAAAGCGGTTATAGTTTAGGGTTTATATGTACCTAGTTCTCTATAACCTAGGCTCTGATAACCAATCTGTAACAACCCCAAAATCTGGTATTGCGAAAGCATTCGGGTCATGGGGTGCTACTAAATTGAATATCACAACACAAGGAAATAAAGAACGGAATACATACTCCGTTTAAATACATTCAACCGAGTCAAATAAGTTTACAATAAAGTTTGAGTTCAGAAAATAAGGCCTATAAATTCAGTTGTCCCAGACAAAAAGAAGTCAAAGTTAAAATGCCACAATACATCAGATAATAGTCTATGACCCTTTCCCTGCCACAGCCTTGTCATAATCATTCAGTTTAAACATCTGAGAAAAACATGCTAAAAGACAGCAAAAAGCTGGTGAGTTCATACGTTTATCAGTAAGCAGTAAAATCGATAATGAGTTTGGTATATGAACATTACAACCCATGCAATGTCATACAAAAATACAGTCTATTACGTTAGCACTAAGTTCATGCAACCGAAGCTATAACAGTGTGCATGCTCTAGAAGCATGTTAAATATAAAGGCCCGGCAAGTGTTTATCCCAGACACTTGTGTTTCGACATGGTATACGTTCGTTTGCCTATCCGGTCAACCCGAACGGGGACGTTACTCCCAATAGATCTATTTATAACATTCGCGCTTCTCAGCGGGAATTGACGGTTCATGAGTTGGGCATAATGGGACATAACAGGGCTTAGGCTAATCCACGTAATAGCTTAGACAATAGTTTGGTCCATAAAACATTTTGCATGTTTCTCACCCCAATTGTAAAACAAGTTTAAAAAGAGTGGGGCTATAAACTCACCTTGTCAAGTAGTAGTCAGATAACACAATAGTTCAGACAGTGTTCAGCACCAACACGCGACCTAGATTAGTAAGGTTTGTTTTAGTTCACGGACTGAGTTTAAGAATTTATGAATTTAGTTAAATCTAAAAGATTTAAAGAGTTTATGTTATTGTTGCTGGTGTGGCAGCATTTAAGTTTAAAACAGTTTTCTAAACATTTGAAAGTATTGGCTCTTGGAAGTGTTTAAGTGTATATCGAGACGAATAAGTCTCCAGTTCGACAGTAACTGAAAGACTATGTACGGAAAAATTAATATCGAATGTAAGACGTTGACGGCGTGTGGAAATGTTATAGTCAAATGAGTATATATATCAAAAAGTGGGTGTTTATATATTACATGTGTAAGTGGGTGCATGAGAAAAATGGTGTGTGTATGTATATATATTCTTTTATATAAAAGAAATGTTACCTTTAGAATCATTGATTATTACGTTTAATAAGGTATTAGTAGGCTAAGTACATACTTTTTGATAATAGGAAATTCTTGTGCTAACAAAATTTATAAGGTTGGCGTTAAAATAATCGTTTCATAATCTATACATCTATATGAGTTTTGATAAAACACTTCAAGTTTATATGTGATCGAATTAATGGAACGAGTTTATATTCACAAGTCTCGTTTTTCACTTGATTTTCATAGTTGTTAAATACATAGAAATTTTTCTAGTAGTATGTGTAGAGAAAATCAATTTGATTCTTTATATAAAGAATATCACGTCGAGTTTACTTAAATACGTTGCGTAGTTTAGATATATATATAAATATATAGCGAGATTCTTGTGTTTCAATGAAGTGTAACGAATTGATACTAAGTCGGGTTGTTTTCAAATCGTGAAATATATAAATTGTGAAATAGTCGAGAATTTTTACTTGAACAATCGTGACGACAACTTATATATATAACCGAGTATACAACACACTCTTGTGTTGTGGAGTGGGCTGTGGCCCAACTTGTAATTTACACTACTAAACTCAAGATGGGCTGCTAATAAACCATACAGACTCCCTTATTCAATATGTGGGCTTGGCCTGATAAGGCAAGAAAAGAAAAATAAACAAGCAGCCCACTGATGGGCTTCGGCCCAAGTATAAAAACCAGTTAAGAAAAATTTCCAGTAATGCAAATTTGGAAGCAACACAAACACAATTGCTTTTCCCTCTTGTGCTATCAACCTTCGAATGAAACAACCTATAGGGGACTCGATTTCTTACTTTCGACCATGCGTACGAGTAACAACCAAAACATACCCCGTGTGTGTTTTATAACCAAGTGAAACAAGCACCCTTCGTGGGTGTTATTTACCGAGACAACAAGCACAAAACACAACCATTTGAGTGGTTTTTCCCAATAAACCACGGCACCCTTCGGGGTGGTGATCGAACCAAAAGAAGGATAACGAGCCACATTTCATAGTGAGCTCGAGTGGCCTCTCGGCTCACCTACAAACCAAGACACATTTGAATCAATCTTTACCAAAGTCTACCTAGTTCACCACTTACGACCAAGATAACTTATGTAACACCCCCAATTCAATGATGCAGCGAAATTCAAACTGGGTGTTACTTGATGGCACAACAGTCATAATAATAGAAAACGATCTCTAACTGAGTCGTTTTAAAAAGAATTTATCATTCAAATTATAATATATATCAGAGTTTACAAAAGAGGTCCCATAAGGTTCCATGTTTACAAAGTACATCAATATAAAGTCATTTGATGTCTTTTTGAATGATAAAATATGTTATAGCCTTCTTGATTGAGCCCGTGCCCCTCCGTGCCATCCCTGATCATTATGCACCTGAAATACATGCTTAAAACTGTCAACACAAAGGTTGAGTGATATTCATAGAGTTTGTTTTATGTAGTTGAACACAATATGTTAAGTTTCCAAGAAAGTGGGCTACGTTGTTAAACACCCGAAAGTTGATATGAGGTAATTAGTCTCATATTCATAGAGAAACAATTATTATTCACTAATCTCATGCAACCAATACGTTAACGTGATGCCAATATCGATGGCTGATTGCCCCTATAGGTACTTTGCCAAATACCTAAGACTCAAATATAGTGCGTTTGATTATCGTACCCAGTCAATACAAACGGGATTCGTCAATCCCAATAGATCTATTCACTAATATTCGCGCTCACTATCCTAGTGATTAAATGGTTCATGATATGGGGACTTTGAGTGGCAATGATGGTACTTAGTGATAATAAAACAATCAGATAGCATACAATTTCAAAGCATTGTGTTCGGTTAAAATAGCATGTATTCCCCCCAAGGGTTTGTAAAACAATTAAGTAATAGAAAGTGGGGCTATAAACTCACCGTGAGTTGGTTGGTATCTTAAAGCCTTAATGAGTTCAATGAATGAGTCGGGAAACCTCTAAGTGCAACCTACTATAGAACGTTGCGACTTAGGTTGGAATAATGTCTAAGAATACAAAGACGAGCCTATATATGCCCTGCATAATGTTCATGATGTAGTACTTAGTGTGTCAGGTAGGTTGTTGTATAAATATGGTTTATGAAACATTTTGAGTTTGTATATCTCGTACTACCGTTCGGGCCATCATGATTAAGAGGTCATGTAGCAAACGTTCGAGGAGCCAGGACACTTTAACTCATAAATCCACAACTCGTCGATCCGTTTACCCAATTGAAGCCCCTCACACAAAGCTCCCTAGTGTTGTAGTATTTGATAAAAGTATATTTTGCTTACTTTGTTTATATGACACATTAAGAGTTTATATATACCATAAATAAACTTAACAAAGTCCATAAGTATTTAAATCATGAACATAATATAAGGACCATATATAGCATGAATGAAGTATAATAAGCATGAAAATGATATTGAGCAAGAAAGTGTGTTAGGGTTTCTTACAACTTTTGGCTTTCACTTAAGAAAGGAAATTAATGATCTAAGAACAAGAACTAGAACAATTCCTCCCTTGGAATCCTTGAGAATCTGAAACCAAAATAAGATTATAACGACGTCTTTTTGGAAATCCGAAGCTATTCGAAGATTATAACGACGTCTTGTTGGAAATCCGAAGCTATTCGAAGATTATAACGACGTCTTGTTGGAAATCCGAAGCTATTCGAAGATTATAACGACGTCTTGTTGGAAATCCGAAGCTATTCGAAGATTATAACGACGTCTTAGAAAATTTCCAAGATCGAAGATCAAACACTAGTTTTCTTTCAAAAACTAGTTAACTTTCTTACAAAATATAAGAAAAGTGCCTTAGGTTTTAGGACTTTGAAGATATTAGAAGGTGTGGTGCAAGAATTTCTATGTGTTTAGTTGGCTATTTATAGGATGAGAAATTTAGTTAACTACATATTGGGTTAAATTTTAACCATGGTTAAAATAACATGTGTAATCATCTAGGAAATCAATGGCCAAGATCAAGCCACCAATCTTGATGACTAGATAAAAACGCCACATATGGCATATTTGAGGAGGTTAAGAGTTTTGGATTTTTATCTTGCTTTTACGGAGTCAGTTTTGGTCCCGATAATTGCTAACCGTAAACCGTTAAGTCACAAAACGTAAAACCGGGTATCGTAAAAATACGAAACTTGCAGGAATGATTTAACTTATCATTATACTCCATAATAAAATATAAAATGAGTGATAAGTTCCATCGGGTTGCTCAAACCCTGTTAAAACTGAAAACGCGGGTCTAAAACGCGAAATACGTAAAACGTACGAAAGTTGCGCAAAATTGAGAAAAGTAAAATGTAACTTTTCTAATAGGATAATAATGAATTAAAATAGCCTATAACGTCTAGACTGGGCTCAGTCTTGTGTCGGTTGGTGTTAAACATCTTTTAGACCTAAAATCGGAAGCCTGAAAATCAAGAAATGATTTATAAAATCAAAGAATGATTTTAGGGTCAATGGAGGGGGAAAATATGTTGACTTTTCTAATAATATAAAAGCTTCTAAATGTCTTAAAAAGTGTGGTGCAGGTGAAGGCTAAGGTTGCGGATAAGTGAAAGTGCTTAAAACGCAATTTCTAGTTTTGTAAGACACAGGGTCTATTTGGTAACATTTTGACTTAATATCAAAATTTCTCTAATTGATTGTGAGTGTTCTAAACATTTATCTGATGCGAGGAAAATTGGCGCAGGTGGTTTTCGTTATGCGCAGGGTGTTCAAACGACGTTTAAACCAAACGTATAATGCCTTAACAACTTTTGCGAAAATGACCCGACAAGCGTCAAACTTTTATCTTGTCATAGAAATAATTTATCTTACGAGAATATAAAATAAAAATTTCGATATGAAATAAAAATCTCGGAAATGAATAGTGCCAGTGAATAGTAAAAATGAATAGTAAAAATTTCGGGAATAAAAATTAACCTGAAAATGCGGATTGTTACAGTCTCCACCCCTTAAGAGAGCTCCGTCCCGGAGATCAATTTGCTTTAGGTGTAGAAGCATTGTTGGTAAAAAGATGTGGGTATTTCTGACGTATCTGGTCCTCTCGTTCCCATGTGTATTCTGGACCACGTCGTGAGTTCCAACGAACCTTGACAATTGGAATTCGGCTTTGTTTGAGTTGTTTGACCTCTCGGTCCATGATTTCAACTGGTTCCTCGATGAATTGAAGATCGTCATTGAGTTGGATTTCATCGAGTGGAATGACGAGTGATTCGTCTGATAAGCATTTCTTCAGATTAGATACATGAAAAGTGGGGTGTACACTACTGAGTTCGGATGGAAGCTCAAGTCTATACGCCACTAGACCAACCCTGGCTAGGATTTTGAATGGTCCGATGTATCTTGGGTTTAGTTTGCCTTGTTTACCGAATCGTATTAAGCCTTTCCAAGGCGATACTTTTAGCATAACCCTATCCCCGACTTGGAATTCTAGGGGTCTGCGTCGTGTGTCGGCATAACTTTTCTGTCGATCTCTTGCGGCTTGAAGTCGATTTCTGATTTGTACAATCTTCTCTGTTGTTTCACGAATGAGTTATGGACCAGTAAGTTGAGCATCTCCCACTTCGGCCCAACAGGCAGGCGAACGACACTTTCGTCCGTAAAGTGCCTCAAATGGTGCTGCCTTGATACTTGCGTGATAACTGTTGTTGTAGGAGAATTCGACTAATGGTAGGTGAGTATCCCATCCTTTTCCAAAGTCGATTATACAAGCTCGAAGCATGTCTTCCAGCGTTTGAATGGTTCGTTCACTCTGACCATCGGTCTGAGGGTGATACGTTGTACTCATGTCTAGTTTTGTTGCAAAGGCCTTTTGTAGTGACTGCCAGAAGTTCGAGGTGAATCTGCCGTCTCGGTCAGATATGATAGATATTGGTGCACCATGTCTCGAGACTACTTCTTTAATGTACAGTCTGGTTAACTGATCCATTTTGTATGTCTCTTTAATTGGTAAAAAGTGTGCGGATTTTGTGAGACGATCAACTATGACCCAGATGGAGTCATAACCGCTTGATGTCTTTGGAAGCTTGGTAATGAAGTCCATTGTAATTCGTTCCCATTTCCACATAGGAATCTCTGGTTGTTGCAATGGACCGGATGGTTTTTGATGTTCGGCTTTCACTTTGGAGCATGTAAGACATTTACCAACGTATGTTGCAATATCGGCCTTCATGTTTGGCCACCAATAGAGTTGTTTAAGATCCTGATACATCTTATCAGATCCTGGATGTACGGAATATTTAGACTTATGGGATTCGTGCATGATCAAGTCTCGTAGGCCACCATAAAGTGGTAACCAACTTCGACCTTCGAAGCATAGAGTTCCGTCTGAACGGGTTTCGAATTTCTTCTGTATCATGCCGTCTAATTTTTCCTTTTTGACGTCTTCTTGTCTCACCGCTTCAGCTTGAGCGTGAAGAATTTGAGCGGGAAAATTGGAATTTATGGTAAAGACCAAGGCTCGGACTCGTAATGGTTTAACCCGTACCTTTCGGCTTAGGGCGTCGGCTACTACGTTTGCCTTTCCTGGGTGGTAGCGAATGTCGCAGTCGTAATCACTTAGTAATTCCAACCATCGACGTTGCCTCATGTTTAGTTCTTTTTGGTTCAAGATGTGTTGGAGACTCTTGTGATCGGTGAACACAGTACATCTAGTACCGTATAGATAGTGTCTCCAGATTTTCAGTGCAAAGACTACAGCTCCTAACTCCAAGTCATGAGTGGTGTAGTTTTCCTCATGTTTCTTAAGTTGTCGCGAAGCATAAGCCATGACTTTCTCACGTTGCATTAACACGGCACCCAAACCTTGGTGCGAGGCATCACAGTAGACCACAAAATATTCGATCCCATCTGGTAATGCTAAAATAGGGGCACTACAAAGTTTTTGTTTGAGGGTTTGGAAGGCTTGTTCTTCATCTTTGTTCCAAATGTACTTCTTATTTTTCTCGGTTAGCTTGGTCAAAGGTTTTGCTATCGAGGAAAATCCTTCGATAAACCTTCGGTAATACCCAGCTAGTCCTAGAAATTGACGAATTTCTGTAGGGGTGGTAGGTGTTGGCCAATCTTTGATAGCTTCAATTTTAGCGGGATCGACGTGTAAACCAGTGTTGTTAATCACATGCCCAAGGAATTGTACCGAACGAATCCAAAATTCACATTTTGAAAATTTCGCATACAATTTCTCTTCCTTGAGTAACCCTAAAATTGTTCTTAGATGTTGTTTGTGTTCTTCTTCGTTTTTGGAGTAGATGAGAATATCGTCGATGAATACGATCACGAATTTGTCTAGGTATGGCTTACACACTCGATTCATGAGATCCATGAATACCGCTGGTGCGTTAGTCAACCCGAATGGCATTACTTGGAATTCGTGGTGACCATATCGTGTCCTAAAGGCTGTCTTTGGAATATCTTCCTCACGAACCTTAACTTGATGGTAACCTGATCGTAGGTCAATTTTGGAGTAAAAGGTTGAACCTTGTAATTGATCGAATAAATCGTCAATTCTTGGTAATGGGTATCGGTTCTTTATTGTTAACTTGTTTAGTTCATGATAATCAATACACATTCGTAATGATCCATCCTTCTTCTTTACAAACAAGACGGGAGCTCCCCAAGGTGAGGAACTAGGTCGAATAAATCCCTTGTCCGAAAGTTCTTGCAATTGATTTGATAGCTCTTGCATCTCTGACGGTGCTATCCTGTAAGGTGCGCGGGCTACTGGCGCCGCTCCTGGTATTAAATCAATTTGGAATTCTATTTAACGATTTGGTGGAAGTCCGGGTAAGTCTTCGGGAAAGACTTCGGGAAATTCACGTGCGATGGGAACATCTTCAAGATGTCTTTCTTCGGATTTCTTTTCGGTTACGTGTGCTAGGAAGGCATAACATCCTTTCTCAATGTATTTCAAGGTTTTGATACATGAGATGATATTTAATCGGGTTCCACTTTGATCACCACGGATGACCAAAGTTTCATTATTACAAGGAATGTGAACAACCCTTTCACCACAGATGATGTTAGCTTGATGTTTAGATAGCCAATCCATGCCGATGACTACATCAAAACTTCCAAGTTCGATTGGCATAAGGTTGATGTTAAATGGGTGGTCTAGGAGATTAAGGGTACAATCTTGGATTATGGTATTAGTGTTTACTAAGCTACCGTTAGCCAGTTCAATACTATAACTGGTGTTTAGAGTGATTGGTGCGATATTAAGTAAAGATGATATTGTATTAGATACAAAACTCATATCGGCACCGGAATCGAATAAGACTTTAACAGGGATGTTATTGAGTAAGAACGTACCAGTGACTACATTCGGGTCCTGTCGTGGTTCACCGTTGCCCATGACGTAGGCTCTACCACGAGCACCTCCGCCTTGTTGACCCTGGTTTTGAGGGCATTTGTTACTGAAGTGTCCTTTTTGGCCACACTGATAACATGTAACTACTGGTTGAGCGTTAGCTCCAGTGGCCCTGTTTTTACAATCCTTGGCAAGATGTCCCGGCCTTTGACACTTGTTGCACTTGGCGGGGCAAGGACCTACATGATGATAGTTACACTTAGTGCATAGTGGTTGGTTCCCAGTATATCCACATCCGGTTGGTGCAGCAACATAAGCCGTCGCGGCTTCTTGTCTTTTGTTTTGCTGGTTATGATGGTTGTTGTTTCGGGCTGGGTTGTTGTTGTTGTTGTTGTTACCTCCACGGTTACCATCCCATGTTCGCTTGTTGTTGTTGTTGTTGTTTCTATTGTTGTTATGGTAGTTGGAGTTGTTGGTGGTAGTGGTGTTGTTGTTGAGGTTTTGCTTTTGAGCAGCTCCCGATCGCACCACTTGATTCGTAAGATTGCGAGCCAATCGCATAGCTTCATCAAGTGCCTTAGGGGCGGATGCAGTCACGTTCCCTTGTGTGCTTGGTGGGAGTCCCCAGATATATCTCTCCAACAGTTTCTCAGTTGTTGACACCATTCCTGGACATAGTATCCTTAACTCTTGGAATCGACGGTTGTAAGTTAGGATGTCATTCCCTTTAACAACAAGATTCCAGAATTCCACTTCTAACTTCTGAATTTCACTGCGGGGGCAGTATTCTTTGATCATCATGTCCTTCAAATTATCCCAAGAAATCTCATAAGCAGTTTCGATGCCTATTGGTTGAGATACTGAGTTCCACCATGATAATGCCTCATCCAGTAGTGTACTGGTGGCGAATTTAACTTTATCCTCTTCGACACATTTGCTGATTGAAAATACTGACTCGCATTTTTCAAACCAGCGGGTTAAACCTACAGCTCCTTCAGTATCCTTGAAATTAGTGGGTCTGCAGTTCAAATAGTCTTTGAATGTGCAGGCCTTAGGTACTGAATTCACATTTGGGTTTGATTCTTCAGTGCTATTCAGAGCAGCTTCAGCAGCTGCTGCAGCTACGGCTGCGCGTTCAGCTTCGAGTGCGGTTTTCACACTGTCTTTAACTAGCTTGTTGATGGCGGCTTGAGTCATTGTTGGTGTCGTACTCTTCTTTGGCGGCATGGTGCTATAATATAAAGGTATGTTATGAGTATAGAGTTGGTAAAATAAGCATGATTTGATGATAGAATAATTATGGTGGAGATTTAGATTATAACACATGATAATGCAAAGCAAGGGTTCTATTCATATAACGTTGATTGATTACAAAATCGAAACTTATTACAAGCTTCTTCAAAAACTTACTAACTGATACTTTCAGTTTAGTAATTACAACGTTTTACTACCGCTAGTTTTTACATGGATTTTTACAGAGTTTACTAACTGAATCTACTCAGTTTAGTAGCACAAAAGATAACTATAAAACTAGTCTACTTCTAGTTGGAGGATTCGGATTGATTAGTGCTTCCATAAGTGTTTTGCGCATTGACACTATCATTCGGGTGGATCTCGTCGACTTCCCTTTGACGTAACCTTTGTTGCACGGCGTACAACTCGTTCTTGAGTTGGTATCGGTCAAAGTTGGCAACATCCAGTCGGATCTGTGCTACCGTAAGGTGGTGTTGTAGCGCGTGAATTTGGGCCGCGTCTTGGGCTTGAGTGTTTTCTACTCGCATAAGTCTTTCCTTGATGTCATCCAAGCCGGTTAAAGGATCCAAGACTATATCTTGAACAAGAGTCAAGTCTTCCTTTACATAGCTTGAATCAAGTATATACAAATCGAGGCGTTGACGTGCATTAACGGCTTCCATTTTGGCTGCATTAACCTTAGGTTCATAGTCATCCATTTGGCGTGTCATGTTGTGAAGTTTATGTAGGGCTAGGTCAAGGCCTTGTTTCAGGCAATATACTTCGTACTGGGCCGAATTTAAGAATGTAGGTATGAGTTTCGATGATCCGCCGATTTCATATGTGGACCTTGGACCTTGAGTAGGAGTATTATGATTTGATTCGGGTGAGGATACAGAGACAGGAGGTGGTGATGTCAATGGTGATAGTGGTCGTACCACTAGTAGTTCCTCCTCTTCTTCCACATCTATGTCCATTTCGGGATCTTCATCCGGATCCTCTTCCATTTCTTCCTCTTCGTCACTGGCTAAATCCTCATAAGCTTCTTCCTCATTTTCGTAATAAGCAAGTGCTTCAAGATAGGGATCATTTAGTCCGGGAAGAAATGGCAAGTGATCGGGCATAGGGGGAATGTGATCGGGTGATGGTGGTACTGACATGATGTCTACAATAAGGATTATGATGTTAGAATAAATCTAAAGCTTACGGGAAGTGCTCGAATACGACAAGTGTGTATGTATCAATATGTTAATATGTTTGCGTAGTATAATGTCTAACAAGTCCATGATCGTCTGAAGGATGGAAGGAACGGAGAGCGGAAGGCTATAAAATGTTTTTGCTGGTAAAAGTAGTTATAGTTTAAGTCTCACTTAGACTCGTTTCTCTACAACCTGGCTCTGGTACCAATCTGTAACACCCCCAATTCAATGATGCAGCGGAATTCAAACTCGGTGTTACTTGATGGCACAACAGTCATAATAATAGAAAACGATCTCTAACTGAGTCGTTTTAAAAAGGATTTATCATTCAAATTATAATATATCAGAGTTTACAAAAGAGGTCCCATAAGGTTCCATGTTTACAAAGTACATCAATATAAAGTCATTTGATGTCTTTTTGAATGATAAAATATGTTATAGCCTTCTTGATTGAGCCCGTGCCCCTCCGTGCCATCCCTGATCATTATGCACCTGAAATACATGCTTAAAACTGTCAACACAAAGGTTGAGTGATATTCATAGAGTTTGTTTTATGTAGTTGAACACAATATGTTAAGTTTCCAAGAAAGTGGGCTACGTTGTTATACACCCGAAAGTTGATATGAGGTAATTAGTCTCACATTCATAGAAAAACAATTATTATTCACTAATCTCATGCAACCAATACGTTAACGTGATGCCAATATCGATGGCTGATTGCCCCTGTAGGTACTTTGCCAAATACCTAAGACTCAAATATAGTGCGTTTGATTACCGTACCCAGTCAATACAAACGGGATTCGTCAATCCCAATAGATCTATTCACTAATATTCGCGCTCACTATCCTAGTGATTAAATGGTTTATGATATGGGGACTTTGAGTGGCAATGATGGTACTTAGTGATAATAAAACAATCAGATAGCATACAATTTCAAAGCATTGTGTTCGGTTAAAATAGCATGTATTCCCCCCAAGGGTTTGTAAAACAATTAAGTAATAGAAAGTGGGGCTATAAACTCACCGTGAGTTGGTTGGTATCTTAAAGCCTTAATGAGTTCAATGAATGAGTCGGGAAACCTCTAAGTGCAACCTACAATAGAACGTTGCAACTTAGGTTGGAATAATGTCTAAGAATACAAAGACGAGCCTATATATGCCATGCATAATGTTCATGATGTAGTACTTAGTGTGTCAGGTAGGTTGTTGTATAAATATGGTTTATGAAACATTTTGAGTTTGTATATCTCGTACTACCGTTCGGGCCATCATGATTCAGAGGTCATGTAGCAAACGTTCGAGGAGCCAGGACACTTTAACTCGTAAATCCACAACTCGTCGATCCGTTTACCCAAATGAAGCCCCTCACACAAAGCTCCCTAGTGTTGTAGTATTTGATAAAAATATATTTTGCTTACTTTGTTTATATGACACATTAAGAGTTTATATATACCATAAATAAACTTAACAAAGTCCATAAGTATTTAAATCATGAACATAATATAAGGACCATATATAGCATGAATGAAGTATAATAAGCATGAAAATGATATTGAGCAAGAAAGTGTGTTAGGGTTTCTTACAACTTTTGGCTTTCACTTAAGAAAGGAAATTAAGGATCTAAGAACAAGAACTAGAACAATTCCTCCCTTGGAATACTTGAGAATCCAAAACCAAAATAAGATTATAACGACGTCTTTTTGGAAATCCGAAGCTATTCGAAGATTATAACGACGTCTTGTTGGAAATCTGAAGCTATTCGAAGATTATAACGACGTCTTGTTGGAAATCCGAAGCTATTCGAAGATTATAATGACGTCTTGTTGGAAATCCGAAGCTATTCGAAGATTATAACGACGTCTTGTTGGAAATCCGAAGCTATTCGAAGATTATAACGACGTCTTAGAAAATTTCCAAGATCGAAGATCAAACACTAGTTTTCTTTCAAAAACTAGTTAACTTTCTTACAAAATATAAGAAAAGTGCCTTAGGTTTTAGGACTTTGAAGATATTAGAAGGTGTGGTGCAAGAATTTCTATGTGTTTAGTTGGCTATTTATAGGATGAGAAATTTAGTTAACTACATATTGGGTTAAATTTTAACCATGGTTAAAATAACATGTGTAATCATCTAGGAAATCAATGGCCAAGATCAAGCCACCAATCTTGATGACTAGATAAAAACGCCACATATGGCATATTTGAGGAGGTTAAGAGTTTTGGATTTTTATCTTGCTTTTACGGAGTCAGTTTTGGTCCCGATAATTGCTAACTGTAAACCGTTAAGTCACAAAACATAAAACCGGGTATCGTAAAAATACGAAACTTGCAGGAATGATTTAACTTATCATTATACTCCATAATAAAATATAAAATGAGTGATAAGTTCCATCGGGTTGCTCAAACCCTGTTAAAACTGAAAACGCGGGTCTAAAACGCGAAATACGTAAAACGTACGAAAGTTGCGCAAAATTGAGAAAAGTAAAATGTAACTTTTCTAATAGGATAATAATGAATTAAAATAGTCTATAACGTCTAGACTGGGCTCAGTCTTGTGTCGGTTGGTGTTAAACATCTTTTAGACCTAAAATCGGAAGCCTGAAAATCAAGAAATGATTTATAAAATCAAAGAATGATTTTAGGGTCAATGGAGGGGGAAAATATGTTGACTTTTCTAATAATATAAAAGCTTCTAAATGTCTTAAAAAGTGTGGTGCAGGTGAAGGCTAAGGTTGCGGATAAGTGAAAGTGCTTAAAACGCAATTTCTAGTTTTGTAAGACACAGGGTCTATTTGGTAACATTTTGACTTAATATCAAAATTTCTCTAATTGATTGTGAGTATTCTAAACATTTATCTGATGCGAGGAAAATTGGCGCAGGTGGTTTTCGTTATGCGCAGGGTGTTCAAACGACGTTTAAACCAAACGTATAATGCCTTAACAACTTTTGCGAAAATGACCCGACAAGCGTCAAACTTTTATCTTGTCATAGAAATAATTTATCTTACGAGAATATAAAATAAAAATTTCGATATGAAATAAAAATCTCGGAAATAAAAATCTCGGAAATGAATAGTGCCAGTGAATAGTAAAAATGAATAGTAACATGAATAGTAAAAATTTCGGGAATAAAAATTAACCTGAAAATGCGGATTGTTACAACTTACCACTTCAAATCACACTTGAATCGAAATAAACCAACACAATGCAAAGCATATACACGAACCAGATTCGAACACAACTCAATCACAATCACAAACAAGAAGTCAAGTACCACACTAACGAGGTTCGAGCATAAGCCAAACACAACCCAAGTACACACAACGACAGGATTCGAGCATAAGCATAACCCAACATAATCGAGTACATGACCAAACACAACTATCAACACAAACCCAAACAAGGAGTCGAACACTTAGCAAAAATCCGAACATATCCAGTATTTAGTATCTAGACCAAATTTCCTTACTGCCTAAGCCATTCGACCAAGAACACATAACAACCGAACACACTTCCGACATTCAAAACAGTATAGTTTTGTTTCTAGTTTTTAAGTTTAAGTTTTACCACACCATGACATTAACACAAACAGAGGATTCGAATAGTACCATGAAGAGTTAAATCAACATAACATAACACAATAATAAAAATACGAATCATGTGTCTATCAATCTTTAACAATGAAAGTTTAATCAACATATAAAGGACACATTTATACTTGAATGAAAGAGTTAAAACAAAACTTATAATTCTTACAACAAGATGGTCGATTAACAGTAGGTTAGAAGGAATCACAGGAATCCAAATCCGATTCTAGCAAGCAATCCACACCCACTCTTGACCCAGCAATCGAGAATATCAACCCTTGAATTTGTTTTTGATAATGATTCGAGTGTGGGGGGTTTGCCTGTGAATCGAATGGGATTATAAAACTTTAACAAGGAAGGGTTTGGCTATTTCTTTCTTGTTCACAGACGCTCCTATGGCCATAAAGGGGAGCCATAGTCCTCGCCTTCGTCATCCCCTTGGCTCGATGCGTTGACTTTCGGACTCGACAAGAGATGGCAGTGGCTTCATAAGGAAGAAGATGAAAATCTGGCCTTGTTTTATTTCCCTCGTCACTTCATTTGGCTGGTAATGGATCTGAGAAAGCATAAGAGTGACGTTGGGTTTTGCAGTGAAGAAGTGGGGAGAAGGAGAGAGAGTGAGGGAGGCGTGGCCTTATATCTCTCTTTCTCTCTCTCTCTCTCTTTTTCTTTTTTTTTTTAATATAAAAGATAATGTGAGTGGGGTACGGTTGTATATATAGATAAGGGTAGGAATTTTTGCTTTAAGTTTTGTATTGAGTGTACCCCGTGTCCCGTTGAACCCCGGTGTAACTTGAGATTTCCGGGTTTTCGTGAGCACGAAAAATATAGTTCAGAAGTCGTTTTTATCAAACTGACATAGAGTAAAATTTATTGACTCCGAAATGAATTTATAAACTTTAACCTTTACTAATGTGGTGTCGGTACGCGTGTGGTGTCGTTTTTCAAGAAAAACGAGATAACCTCTCGTTTTTGTTACGTTGGTGTCTGTAACTGTCAGGAAGTGAAAATTTCACCTTTTCTGATAAAATCAAATAGTTTTGGTGAGTTACTGTATGCTACAGCGTGCGGGTTTGTTTCCCGTAATCGTTATGTAAACACATAAATGCTCAGTCTAACAGTTATGTAATAATAAATTGACATTTATTATTAAAATATTAGTGGGAAAATTACCGTTTGTCACATCCTTCCCGCCTTAGAAGGAAAACCGTCCTCGGTTTTCACTTAGAGTTACCCGATGAATTTGAGAAAAGGTGTGGGTATTTACGCTTGATCTCGTCCTCACGCTCCCACGTGTATTCGGGACCTCTTCGGGAGTTCCAGCGAACTTTAACAATAGGAATGCGGCTTTGCTTAAGCCGTTTGATTTCTCGATCCATTATCTCGATAGGTTCTTCAATGAAATTTAGTCTCTCATCAACTTGGATTTCCTCCAAAGGAATGGCAAGTGTTTCGTTTGAGAGACATTTCTTCTGGTTGCTCATGTGAAACACATTGTGCACAGAGCTGAGTTCTTGTGGTAATTCGAGTCGGTAGGCTACCGGCCCGATTCTGGTGATAATTTTGAAAGGTCCAATGTATCGGGGATTTAATTTCCCACGCTTTCCAAAACGAATTACGTCTTTCCACGGCAAGACTTTTAACATAACGCGATCACCAACTTGGAACTCAAGTGGTTTCCTTCTCTTGTCTGCATAGCTTTTCTGACGGTCTCGAGCCGCTTGCATCCGGCTCTTGATTTGTACAATCTTTTCAACAGTCTCTTGTACTAGTTCGGGACCAGTGAGCTGACTTTCTCCGACTTCAGCCCAACATATAGGTGATCTGCACTTTCGACCATAAAGTACCTCATAGGGTGCAACTTTGATGCTCGTGTGATAGCTGTTATTATAAGAAAACTCGGCTAACGGTAGGTGCCTATCCCAACCATTCCCAAAGTCTATCACACACGCTCGCAGCATGTCCTCTAAGGTTTGAATGGTTCTTTTGCTTTGACCATCTGTCTGAGGATGATATGCGGTGCTCATATCAAGATCAGTACCCAAAGCATCTTGCAGTGATCTCCAAAAGTTTGACGTGAAACGACTATCTCTGTCAGAGATGATAGAAATCGGGACTCCATGTCTTGCAACTATCTCCTTCACGTATAACCGTGCAAGTTTATCCATGTTGTCGTTCTCTTTGATCGGTAGGAAGTAGGCGGACTTGGTGAGACGATCAACGATTACCCAAATGGTGTCGTAGCCGCTGGACGTCCTTGGCAGTTTGGTGATAAAGTCCATCGTTATGCGTTCCCACTTCCATTCGGGAATCTCAAGTTGTACAAGTAAACCCGATGGCCGTTGATGTTCAGCTTTGAATTTCGAGCACGTTAAGCATTGACTGACATATGTTGCAATGTCAGCCTTCATATTGGGCCACCAGTAGAGTTTCTTCAGATCGAGATACATTTTTTCGGCTCCTGGGTGGATGGATTATTTAGATTTATGGGATTCGTGCATGATAAGGTCACGTATCCCTCCACAGAGTGGGACCCAACTTCTGTCTTTGAAACACAACGTTCCGTCAGCTCTTTTCACGAATCCGTTTTCGCTCTCGGGCATCCCATAAATTTTCTCGTTGGGTCTGTTTTCTTCCTTGAGAGCCTCGACCTGAGCCTCAAGGATTTTCGATGGGAGAGGTGAGACAATTTTCATACCCAACGATCGTACTCTAAGGGGTTTTGGTCGTTCCTTTCGGCTAAGAGCATCTGCTACCACGTTTGCTTTGCCCGGGTGGTATCGAATTTCACAGTCATAATCGCTGAGCAATTCCGACCAACGGCGTTGTCTCATATTGAGCTCCTTTTGGTTAAGGATATGTTGCAAACTTTTGTGGTCGGTGTAAACTACACACTTGGTGCCATAGAGGTAATGTCTCCAGATTCTGAGTGCAAACACTACTAACCCCAATTCCAAATCGTGTGTAGTATAGTTCTTCTCATTGTTTTTCAGTTGTCAAGATGCATAGGCTATCACTTTCTCTCGCTGCATCAAGACAGCTCCTAGCCCTTTGTGCGAGGCGTCGCAGTAAACCACAAAATCTTCACTGCCTTCCGGTAGGACTAAGATAGGTGCGCTGCACAGCTTATTCTTAAGGAGTTTGAAGGCTTCTTCTGCTTTATCTCCCCAGTCGAACCTTACATTCTTTTGAGTTAACTTAGTCAAAGGCTTGGCTATCTTCGAGAACCCATCGATAAACCTCCTGTAGTACCCTGCAAGTCCTAAGAATTGGCGTATTTCGGTGGGTGTTGTGGGTGTCGCCCAATCCTTTATTGACTCGATCTTTGCAGGATCCACATGAATGCCTTGGCTATCAATCCGTGTCCTAGAAACTGAACAGTTGGTATCCAAAATTCACACTTGGAAAACTTAGCATACAGCTCCTCTTTCTTTAGTAGTTCTAGGATTAGCCTGAGGTGTTCCTCGTGCTCCTTCTCGCTCTTGTAGTATATCAGGATGTCATCGATGAAGACGATCACGAATTTGTCCAGATACGGCTTACACACCCGATTCATAAGATCCATGAATACTGCTGGTGCGTTGGTTAAGCCAAAAGGCATAACCTGGAACTCGTAGTGACCGTAACGAGTTCTGAATGCCGTTTTCGGGATATCCTCTTCCCGAACTCTAAGTTGGTGGTATCCGGATCTCAAATCGATTTTAGAGTAAACACACGAATCTTGAAGTTGGTCGAATAAATCATCGATTCTCAGGAGTGGGTAACGATTTTTTATGGTTAGTTTGTTTAGCTCTCGGTAGTCGATGCACATTCTGAAAGATCCATCTTTCTTTTTGACGAATAGAACTGGAGCTCCCAAGGCGAAGAACTCGGCCTGATGAATCCTTTCTCCGAGAGTTCCGACAATTGGTTCGACAGTTCTTGTAGTTCTGTCGGAGCTAACCGGTAAGGTGCTCGTGCCACAGGTGCGGCACCAGGCACTAGGTCGATTTGAAACTTGACCTGTCGGGTTGGCGGGAGTCCAGGTAAGTCCTCGGGGAAGACTTCCGGAAAGTCTCTCACGATTGGTACATCCTCCAAACGTTTTTCCTCTGGCTCCTTCTCTTTCTTTTCGGAGACTTGTGCTAGAAAAAGAAGGCACCCTTTCTCGAGGTATTTCTGGGCTTTTGTGCAAGAGATGACGTTTAGTCTTGACGCGTTTCTTCTGTCTCTTCTGTCGCCTTCTACGATTAAGACTTCGTTTCCGTAAGGCAGTCGAACAATTTTCTCGTCGCAAATAATGGTGGCATGATACTTCGACAACCAGTCCATACCGATAATGATGTCAAAACTACCCAATTCTACCGGCATAAGATCGATGTTGAATGGGTGATTTAACAGATTTAAAGTACAGCCCCTTACCATAGTGTCTACCCTTTCTACGTTCCCATTAGCTAACTCCACATTGTATACGTTATCTAAGGTGGTCGGGGCGATACCAAGTAGTGTACTAAATGCAGTTGAAACAAAACTCCTATCTGCCCCCGTATCAAACAATATGGATGCGTAGCGGATATTTAAAAGAAACGTACCCGTCACGACGTTCGGGTCATCTTGGGCTTCCACTTTACCCACTGCATAGACCCTTCCGTGGGCTCCTCCATCGTTGCCACGATTTCCCTACTGTCCAACAGCTACTTGATTTCCTCCAGCAACTTGGTTCCTTGGCTCACGACACTCATTTTTGCAGTGCCCCTTTTTCCCGTACCCAAAACAAGTCACGTTAGCTTTCGGGTTTTGCCCCGGTGCTGTCTGTGTCGTTGTGAGAGTTCTTGACCTACAGTCTCTGGCCATATGCCCAACCTTCTGACAGTTGTGGCATTTTACTGTGCATAGTCCGCTGTGGTGAAGTTTACAGTGATTGCACAGCGGGTGCTTCTCGGCATAACCCTTCTTCTCAGCTAGTCCAGCTGCATACCCTTTCTTCTCCGTCGGCCCCGCAGCATAGACCTTAGCAACTTCTTGTTTCTTGTTTGGGTGATGGTTGTTGCTATTGTTTCGGGAAAGATCATCCCATTTCGCTTGTTGGTCACAACCGTTTCAGCTGAATCCTCGATCACCTGGTCCATTAACTTGTTGGCTACTTCCATAGTTTCATGGAGGTCAGCAGCCTTGTAAGTTGTAACATTACCCTTGATAGATGGGGGTAATCCTCCAATGTACCTTTCCAGCAATCGAGTTTCTGACTGGACCATATCAGGGCATAACAAAGCAAGTTCTTGGAAACGCTGATTGTATGCGGCCATATTGGTACCCTGCACTTTGAGGTTCCAAAATTCGACCTCTAACTTCTTGACCTCGTTGCGAGGGCAATACTTCTTGAGTATCATTTCTTTGAAGTTTTCCCATGACATTGCGTAAGCAGTGTCGTAGCCAGCCGATTTCAGGTAATTGTTCCACCAAGTTAAGGCAGCATCCAAGAAAGTAAATGATGCGAACTTAACTCGGTCCTCATCAGCACAACTGCATATGCGGAATACAGTCTCCAACCTTTCAATCCATCGAACCAAGACAACTGCCCCCTCGGTTCCTCCAAAACCTCCGGTCATGGTCTTCCAGAATTCTTGGTAGGTGCAACCGCGAGCGTTGTTGTTTGTTGGTCTAGAGTTCCCAACATCAGTAGTTGAGTTGTTTACGGCGGCCAGTGTTGCTGCCACTCGTTCTTCAACTAACTGATCGAGCATTGTTCGGTTTACTGGTGGAACTGCTGCAGTAGCCCTAGCTGGGCCTGGGTTGGCTGGTTGCGCACGAGTAGATTTGTTTGTCTTTCTTTTAGGAGGCATTTTGCTGCATAACAACAAAAGATAAAGACAATTGAGATTCGGAAAGTTTGTTATCGCACAAGTGTAAAATCACCATAGATAGAGTATATGAACAAGAATCAATCATAGAGAAAATGACACAATAGAGTAATCAACCAAGCTTGTCATAGATTTGGATCAATATGTGTTTACAAAATTACAAGCTTAAAATACATAAGAGAGAAGTACGAGTTTCGAATACAGACGACAGAATACAACTGCCACTAACTGATGACTACTCAGTTTAGTGGTAAATACATCACAACTACAAATCATGTCTAGGGCTGGTCCATGGTCCTGTCCAGGTGCTGGAACCTAAAAGCATACTCCCCAAGTTGTGCCTCAACCTCAACAAGACGAGTCCTCAATGCTAAGTTCTCCCATGCATCACCTGGGCTGCCTCTTGGGCTACAACCTGTGTCTGCTCCAGTTTACCTGATCGGTCACCCAAATCAAGGATATCTCGACTGTTGGAGTGTGTCCTAGCATAAAGTCTGCTGATGTCATCATCATACTGATCAAAACGAGCTGGCTGTAACTCGTCAAGCTGGTCAGAGTGGAGATCTAGTATGTCAGTCTGTAAATCCAGCTGAGTCTGAATCTGTGAGATAGCATCGGTCTCTGTAGCAGCTGGCGATACCACTGGGAGTGGAGAATCTGGAGGCACAAAAGATTGTGAGGAAAGCACATGATCTGGGCTTCCCATAGCAGCAGTGTGACTAGGCATATCCTCTAGTATTATGCTAATCCGGGGTACAACTGCCCTCTGCTCCATACCCAAATCCAAATCAGCATCAATCCCTGTACCCTCAGCAGGAGTACTCTCAGCTAATGTCTGCCTAGCAACTACCTGCTCAATTCGCTCATCCTTCCTCTCTAGAACCTCTGTTGAGTAAGAGTCATTGGCTCTTCTGAGCCTCTGGCGTGGAGGTGAGTTGGTAGATGAACGTGGTAATATGATGGGTGGTGGTGGATGCTGGGGTAGTAGGAGTGCCCATGTAGGTGCATAGGGACCTATAACAGGATGGAGATAACAGAAGAGTGTGAGCAGGGCTGTGGGTACCCTCCGTAGTATGGGATGATGGTCTAGTGGATGGGCGTATGATTATGCATGTAGTACGGCGAGGAACAGTAGGAGCAACTTGAGTGACTGGTGTGGTATGAACATGTGGTGGAGATGGTGGTGTAGGCTCAGTGAGATCGGGGTCTGGTGCATTGAAAGCCTGTAGCACCTGCATATACGGGTCATCTGAGCCTGGCGAGATTTGAGAGGTGTTTTGGGAAGACATGGTCTGTGACAAAAAACGGTATATGTGTGTAAGTATATCGAAAATACTCGTAGTAAATAGTGTAAGTTAAGTATGTATAAGTATATATATAATACTTATAGTACATGTAGTTGAGCAAAATCAACAAATAGTAGCATATAGTTAAGACAAGTAATCAGTAAATAAACAGCAAGGCAGGCAGGCAGGCAAGTGGCGGTCATAGGGACTTGTTTTTGTAAAAAGCGGTTATAGTTTAGGGTTTATATGTACCTAGTTCTCTATAACCTAGGCTTTGATTACCAATCTGTAACACCCCCAAAATCTGGTATTGCGGAAGCATTCGGGGCATGGGGTGCTACTAAATTGAATATCACAACACAAGGAAATAAAGAACGAAATACATACTCCGTTTAAATACATTCAACCAAGTCAAATAAGTTTACAATAAAGTTTGAGTTTCGAAAATAAGGCCTATAAATTCAGTTGTCCTAGACAAAAACAAGTCAAAGTTAAAATGCCACAATACATCAGACAGTAGTCTATGACCCTTTCCCTGCCACAGCCTTGTCATAATCATTCAGCTTAAACATCTGAGAAAAACATGCTAAAAGTTAGCAAAAAGCTGGTGAGTTCATAGGTTTATCAATAAGAAATAAAATCGATAGTTTGGATCATGAGTTTGGTATATGAACATTACAACCCATGCAATGTCATATAAAAATACACTCTATTACGTTAGCACTAAGTTCATGCAACTGAAGCTATAACAGCGTGCATGCTCTAGAAGCATGTTAAATATAAAGGCCCGGCAAGTGTTTATCCCATACACTTGTGTTTCGACATGGTATACGTTCGTTTGCCTATCCGGTCAACCCGAACGGGGATGTTACTACCAATAGATCTATTTATAACATTTGCGCTTCCTAGCGGGAATTGACGGTTCATGAGTTGGGCATAATGGGACTAACAGGGCTTAGGCTAATCCGCGTAATAGCATAGACAATAGTTTGGTCCATAAAACGTTTTGCATGTTTCTCACCCCAATTGTAAAACAAGTTTAAAAAGAGTGGGGCTATAAACTCACCTTGTCAAGTAGTAGTCAGATAACACAATAGTGTCGGAATTTAAATATCTTGACATTCAAATAAATAAATAACCATCAAAGCACATAATAGCGGAAGCAGGATCATTATTTAACATGTATAAAGTATTACCGAATATTAAATAGTTACGTACCTTTTAGATCCTAGCAAGAACAAGGATCAAACTTCTTGTCTTCTCTTCAACAAGAACAAATAGGATTAACGTGGAACCCCTTACCTTTTTGTTCCACAATCCAAGATAATAACTAAAGTAAGTTATATTCGAGTTCATATACACACGTACTATAATCGATCAAAGGTTGATGCTAGTGAATGAACACGATTATTAAACCAAAACTATTTTGTTCAATAAACCTTGAATAACAATTAAAGCATACAACAAACAAGGTTTTGCTTTGTATAAAATAAAACGGGTCGAACCCTTTTATTTATTAAAGTCGATCTATTACATGTCATATATGTACAATACACATATATAATAATAGAATTCAAGGACATGTACAGTGTACTGTTGTTACTATGCATGCAGGAAAGTGAATTGAAAAAAAACGATTGACCTTTTAGTCATCATGATGTCGAACTCCAATATATATTGTACAATACATATATCTTGGGTTTTTTAGTCGAATTGTTTTTATTATTCGTGCCTTTTGAAGGCTTGAGTTTGTTTATATAGCCTCCAAACTTGTTCTTCAAGTTTGAGTCTAATACCTCCTCAAGTTTCAAAAATCGACACTCAACCCCCTCCTTTATTTACTAATGGTCAATAGTCAATTCTGTTAATTACTTTAACGTCCATTAGTTATATTTCGTGTCCAAATAATTAAAATATATAATAGTTATACATATTAATTATTCCTTTGATCATTCATACGTAAAGTGTGCAATCCCTCAGTCCCGAGTTCGATTCTAGTCATACACGATTTAATATTTTTCCAAAACTCTAACAGCTCCCACTTGGAAATCTATTAAAAGGGTAATGACATTGGTTAGAGTCTAGCAACACGCCAATGCCCCTAGTACAACTCGGGTGGTGGTCTCCTGGAAAAACCACTTGATGATTAATCATCATACTTATCCTTTTGTTCTAATACTACATTAATAAAGATATGGATCTAAGTCATTCTTTATTAATAATTATGTTTCTTGTTGTTTATGATTGAGCAAGATTACCAAATCTTCTGAACATATTCAGGGGAGATCTTGGGTGCGGCCGCACAAACATCTTGTCAACCCTACGAGGGGCCCAATAGTATTAAACTCCAAACAATTTGAAGGAACAAATTCTTTCTTGACTACGAGCATAATACATGCACTTCGCAACGCTTCCCAAAACAATCCGTATAGCTACCAGTTACATATAGCGTTAAATTGAATAAAAGAAATGCACTACATGCATGACAGTTATCTGGCATCTCAAGTCTGAGGATAACTATATACTCATGATTTACTTGATGACGAGATCCATAAAGTAAACTCATGTCGGCGGGATAAGTCCTATACTCAAACATTTTGAATATCATGTGAAATTGGTATGACAATGCATCAATATACTTTCAAGTATATTATACCAATACTCAGATTTACCTTAATTTAATGATATTCCCATATCATTAACTGGCAACGGACAGTTTAGAATATATAAATATATTCAAGGATATAAACATGCAAATATAGGATATATTATTAAGAAAATGATAAACAAACATAACCATTATTTTATTTCATTAAAATAATAACTGTTCAATAACATCCCATTATCCAAACACTAAAATAGATCAATGCATGATAATACCCATTAATGAATTATGCCTCAAGTCATGTCAAACATACTTGTTGACAAGGCATAAATCAACTAATTTTGATCTATGGGAATTTTGAGAATACTTATTTCAAGAATTCAATTAATGAAGTTCTTGTATGTGTGCTATCAATTATCTTGATAATGCCACATAATATTTCATAAAATACATGACATCCTCAACCACGAATTTATGACAAGCAAACTATCAAACCTTTTATAGTTTAAAGTATTCTAATTCTTTAATGTAAAATGCAACTATGCTTACAGTTAAGCATAACTAGTACACATGGCTATAAACTAGGATGAAATCCTACCACGACTAGTACTGAGTGTCATCTCAATCTTATCAACATCATTGTATGCAAACAACAATATGCTCTTTAAAACCCCGTAAACTTTAATATCCAATGTGTAATGTTTGATACCTTCCAATCTTTCAAGATTTGTCGGCTATATCAATTACGCAATAATTACCATATGGTTCATATTTAGAATTCAGGAGCTATTCCAGGATGAGGATGTTAATTCTAAATCTAACCATATCCATTACACTTAGTTATCTAATAACATTTCAATTAGATATTAATGTTGTCAAATCATCTTTCATCAAGTATGATACAACAAACAATATGATGTACATGAAAAATCCTTGCGTCAAACTGTAACCTCCCGTAATTTTCCCCTATGAATAGTAGATGCTAATAAATGATTAATAAATCATTACGTTATCTAATAACCATTTTTACCAGTAACAAAATTTCTTTTGTTATTTATGCTACACTATTTAAATCACAACGATACTTGTGACTACCGATTACCTAGAAACGATGCTTACACACGAGCCTTGATAGTCTAAGAATCGCGAATTATTTAAAACATTAACGTTTAAATACTTAACGTCTATACATTTCGACAATTAACCGAATGTGATCAAATACATTCCCGAGCTCACGAAAATTATCACGAACACTCAGTAAATATATTGGACCTCAAATGGACCACTAGACTCATTGGGTCTCGGCCCAATCCCACTACAAATCGAACAAGCCAAACGAGCCCTTATTATTTTCATTCTTTTTCTTTCTCGGCCCAATCCACCAACGAGCCCAACAAACCAAAAACAAAGCCCAAAGTTTGATTGTAAAATATTCGGTTTAGCTGCTTATCTACCGATCACTTTGGCATTTATACGAGCAAATTAACTTAACAACGATATCAATATTTTACCCGACTCCATTCCCAACTTAACTAAGAATCGAGGGAAACCAACATCTCACTCAAACTCGATCACTTAATAGCCTTAAATCTGTCAAATCTCAACCCATTCGATGTGTGATAAACTCAACCCACATTTCACATTTTTGGCCTAGTCGATTCTTTTACAACACATAACTCGACACCACCAATATTCTGGCCAACCAATAATACGAATGAACTCTTATGGAGTATATAAGCTATCAAACGAACCCTCTACTCATTTTAGATCACGCATGAAATAACCGAACATATCACAACATAAACCAACATTTGGAAACTTGCATTTGTCCCTTTCTTCTTGAAGTTTAGCGCCGACTAGTACATACAAGCAAACCATCATTTTGCTAAATTTTACACTCCAACTGTAACTACTCAATGACACTTTACAATTCTCATCATGATTCATCATTGCTTCTACTCTCAATACGCAAAATATGGAACCCTTGACTTCATTCTTTTGGTCGAACTAGCACAAGGACGATTCTAACTTTGACTCTCCCATTGATTTCATCACACCTTGCTACTAACTTCGTACCCCACCTTCCTCATGAATGATATCTCATACATGAACCAAATGACCCTATAAATACATGCATGCAATCGACCAGATTCATGCACACCAACATATTCACCTACAAAATATTTTCCAAGTCTTTAAACATGTTGAACTCGCTTGGCTTAGCTTAAATTTTGAGGCGTTCGAACCCAGCTAAGGACCACGACTTACTTGCTTCTATATCTTTGGAGGACAAAGAATCGAGTCCCACATTTTCATCGGCCTAACGCATTCTCGAATTCGTAATTTCGTCCCACCTTTGAGGTGAAGTAAGCCACTTTCCCACTTTTCTATTTTATACATTAGTTCACATTCGCATGTCACCATTTCAGTTGGTCTCGATAATTCGTAAACCACATTAACACCACATAAGTTTCATTCGACACTCTATATCCTTATCATACTAACTATAGAAAACAACAAATATTTGAACATCATATAAACATATAAATTATAAACATCACACGTTTCTAAGTCATGTTGACAACTTTCGAATTCTATAAAAACACTTAGAATATTTTTAGGTTCTTAAAACTGTTTTTCAAATATCTAAATCACTTAGCTTTGGCCTTATATTTCTTTAACTCGACATGCAACTTGTATATTTTATAAATCGACATCATAGACAAGCTACTAAACTAGCAAGTCGAATATTTACTTCGACTTAGAAAAACGTAACTCGAACCATGCTACACCCAAAGTAATCGACCAAAAATCTGTTTTACAAAAAAACTAAATACTAGCGAGTGGGCTTATAAGTCCACTAAGTTAATTGTAAGCTTTTCAAATAAGCTAATCGTATAAGCTCATTTGTTATGTTTTTATAGCCCTTAAACAAGCCCGTAACCAAGCCCAACTTCCCCCCTAAACCATCGAATCGTAAACCCATAATGGGCCTTGTTCTAACTCGTTAAAAGCCCACGAGCTTAAAAATAAGCTCTCGACCGAATTAAGCTATTTCTATAAGTTATAAAAGCTATTTTTAAAACTTATTTATGAAATAAAATTTGTAAACTTTGATTTTATAAACTTTGGACTCGATTTGCAAAGAATTGTTAACCGAGGGACTAAAGTTGTCAAAATTGGAAACTTTCGGTAAAAACTGTTATTTTAATAACTTTGTGATGAAAACTGTAAATCTAGAAACTATTGAGTATAAAATGTAAATATTAAAAGTTTTGGACCTAAAAGGTTATAAAACTTAACCGAGGACTAACGGTGCAAATGTTATGCCGTTAGGGCTAAAGGTGTAATTTTGTAAAAACCTAAAGGGTATTTCTAATTTATACTTGTGGTAATATTTTACAAACCCAAAACCCGAACCAAATATGTTTAGTCGACGATTAATAATTCTATATACGTAGTTTATTAACTTTATATATATATATATATATATACAAAAACCGCTTAACGAAATCGTTAACGTAGAATCTAACTTATCGCCAACCAACTTTGATTTATAAAACGACGATCCCTTTTGGTCAACCATTACACTACGACGAACGAGCACGCATCCGAAAATGTTATATATAGATCCATATATATAACTCTATATATATTCCTTTTTTAAATATATAAAACTTTATAATTTTATATATAACTTTATAATCCTTTATATATATAACATTATATTTTATATATTGCTTTGATCATTTAAACGCGGCACTTTAATGTGGCAAACAAAATCAATAAAACCTTAAACGTTATGATTCGCGATAAACCAAACTTAGACTATCAAACCACTAAACTTGCCATATACTATATAGGTCGTGTGTTGAAGCCGTTTTCTTTTCATCGTTTGAATAAGATACTACTGCCACTACTGTACTACAAGGTGAGTTCATAGCCCACACTTAAACTTTAAATCTTTTGTGGGGAGATACATGCTACAAAACCTGAACACAAACTTTTTGTATGCTATGACTGTTATTATTATTGCTTAAGTAGCTATTGCCAAAAGTCCCTCAATCATGAACCTTAATCACTTGCGAGTGAATGTAAATAATTGTGAATAGATCTATTAGGGACTGACAATCCCCGTTTGGGTCTGCTAGGATGAGCCACCCAGGCGCACTTTATTTGAACAAACTTATGGGTTATTGGCAAATACCCATCACGAGGGCCTTTACACTTTACATCATATTTGATGCCCGTTAAGCGTTGCGTGTCATGAGCTTAATGCAATAATAACTTGATTTTAACTTGTTTAATTGTAATTCGATGCAATTAACACTTATACTTGTGTTCAAACTGTTAAACTTAAACCTATGAACATCACTCAACTTTTGTTGACTTTTAGCATGTTATCTCAGGAAACTAAAGGCTGGAACTCAAGGCGCGGAGTGGGCATTAAACCCTGTACGGGTGGTTTAAATAAATGTTTTATCATTCAAATTTAAATAAACATGTTCAACTATGAAACATCCCTGTATTTTAAACAATTGTATTTTGAATGATAAACTTAAAAACGTCTTTTAAAGTCGTTTTCTATGATTATGACGAAAGATCCTCTACGTAAACCCAATTAAGTCTTCCGCTGTTGCTATCCGAAATTGGGGGTGTTACAGATTGGTATCAGAGCTCATGGTTATAGAGAACCAGATGTATTTTAAACATTGGACTATAACTACATTTTTTTTTAAAACGGACCATTGTAAACCACCTTATGCCCTCCGTGCCTACACACTTCCAACATTTTAGATGTTGCTTACTATACGAGTTCTTAATAAAGTTTAACATAGTTATGATTATGTTAATAGCTTACATTTACTATTCGGGATTATTACAGTACTATGTCTTCAAAACCCCATCCCATCGCTGTATCATCTGATTCAGAGAATGAGGATCCTATGCCATTTACCTCAGACTTTGCTACGACAGCTATTCCAATGTCACCTGCTACTGACCGGTACATGGAAAGCCAGCAATTTCTACCGGCATCCGACTTGGAGATTTCCCCTCCAGTATCACCCATACCATCACCTGACCCGATTCGCCGGCATGGACGAGTACGACAACTCCAGCCGTACGAACCCGAACCCTTTGACCAACTTTACCGACGCCCCGGAGAAGGTTTTGTTCGCAAACACACTCCCCGAAAACGAGTACGTACACCACCAGCACTGATCGTACCACCACCACCCCCAGCTCCTGAGCATACCAGGACACCACCGCTTACACCACTATCTTCAGCTCTACCACCTACTATTTTCTATCACCAGACCACCACTGTTCCATTACCATCTTCTATTCCACCCCTTGCTTCTCCACCCTCAGCTACTCTTAGCGAGCCTCTGCCACCTTGCAAGAGGACATACCGCTTGGTTCCATCTTTATCGGATCCCTATGCCCAGGTTAGAGATGAGACTACAGTTCGCACCGGGACCCACAGGAGGGTCGATGCACGCCGATGGTCTTACTTGCTACCTATCATCCGTCACTGGAGATCCCAGGAAGGAGCACCGAGAGCCATGGAACTAGGAGAGAGTTCGGCTACAGCTACTTCGAGGATTCTTTCGGTTACCGGGAAGAACCCATCCATCACACCATACCTCTATTGGCAGCCAGATTAGTCAGACATGAGGATCGTCTGGATGACATTGCAGAGATTCTTGTTGACTTACCACTAGAGCAGATTGACGCACTTGGGAAGAAGTGGAAAATCTTGTGATTGGTCAGTTGGCAATGGAGACAGTCTTTGATCGAGTAGGCACTAGTTTAGAAGAAGCTATTGAGACTATTTCTATACTAGGAGAGGCCACTACTTCGATGCAGACAGTGATTGAGACATTAGACTCTGAGCTTGACCGATTTTAGCTCTCAGGTTCTGATTCTTAGACTTATGGTTGAGGATTCCCAGGCTAGAGAAAGAGCTCGAGACCAGACCGTGAAGACCTTGATGGCAGCAATTGCAGATCTTCAGCGCCGCTTAGATGGTGCACCAGGAGGACCATAGATCAGAGACGTGTCAATATAACTAAGAGATGTCTTAGCCTACCAATGTTGTATTAATAAATAATCTTGTATCTTTATGTTTTGTAAAACAAATCGAACAAGTTATTAATCCTATGTTGTGTGGATGTATTATATTGATGTTGATTTATGTATTCCATGGGTGTTTCTTGCATATGCGTTATGATTTGCCATGTATTGTCTCGCGAAATTTTGGTTCATACAGTGCAATTCAATCATTTATGTTCTCATGTGTGTTGTGAATTGATTCAGACATATTGTGAATAAATTTATGATATGATATTTGCTGTACCTACAGAGATAAACCAAAATTATTAAACTCAATTGTTATGGTTAAAATTATATTATTATAATCTATATTCAATTCCTTCCAAAGTAGCCTAACCTAACGTAATCATTATGAGATTCTAAAAATATGCTTTTGCAATATTGATAGAACTATGGTACGTACAAGGAAAGCAACCTCCGCCGCAAATCATGAAAGATCAACTGCTACGCCTACTAATGACTCTAGAGGCTATCCGAAAAGCAATCGCTGACGGTGTAAATGCAGTCTTGACAGAACAGGCGGCAGCAAATGCTCGCAACAGTGGCACTAGTCTACCGACAGGAGAAAGTGTAACTGCTGCAAACCGCAAGTGTACCTACAAGGATTTCATAAGTTGTCAACCAACTTCCTACAAAGGTACTGAAGGAGTAACTGAACTTGCTCACTGGTTCGAACGATCTGAAACTGTTTTCCAGAGAAGCGGTTGTACCGAGGAGAACAAAGTCACTTTCGCTACTGGAACTCTCATGCAAGATGCTTTGTCATGGTGGAATGCTACAGTCAAAGCCATGGGAATGACGGCAGCCTACCAGCTCCCTTGGACTGAGTATAAGACCAAGATGCTAAAGAAATACTGTCCCCGTTCCGAACTAAGAAAATTGGAGGATGAATTCCATCTACTAGTAGTAAAAGGAATTGATCTTAAAACATACAACAGGAGATTCCAAGAGCTTAAAATATTATGCCCTACTGTTGTACCAACTTTCGAAAAAGAACTGGAAAAGTATATCGAAGGACTTCCCCGTAGTATTGAAGGAAATGTCACTTCATCAAACCCACCAACTCTGGAGGCAGCCATCGAACTTGCTCAAAAACTACTGGACCGAGAGGTCAAGTACAACAATGAGCTCAAGAGAAAGATACACACTCACCACCACAGTAACAATAACCACCGCAACAACAGCTCCAATAACAACAACCCTAGAAACAATAACCCGTATCATCAAAACCGAAACACTCGTCACCATCATCAAAACCAAAGACAAGAAACCGCCAAGGCTTATGCTGCTACTGAAGGCAAGGGATACCAAGGTCAGAAATCCCAGTGCCACAGATGCAAACTACACCACAGTGGACCTTGCACAATCAAATGTCTGAAATGCCAGAAGGTGGGCCATCAGACAAAGGATTGCAGGAATCCTGCTACTGGTAGCAACCTACAGCCTGTAACTCCGACTTGCTACTCATGCGGAGAAGTAGGTCACTTCAAGAGTCACTGTCCGAAAGGAAACGGTCAGCCAAATAACGCTCGAGGAAGAGCATATGTGTTAAAAGAGGAAGATGCCCCACTGAACTCTGACGTCGTCACGGGTACGTTCTTACTCAATCAACATAATGCTAGAGTATTATTTGATTCTGGAGCAGATAGAAGTTTTGTGTCAACTACGTTTGCTTCTTTGCTTAACACTACCCCTTCCAAACTAAACACCACTTTCGAAATTGAAATGGCGGACGGAAACCTAATTGGTACCGACACCGTAATTCGTGGTTGTACCATAATCCTACAAGACAACCCTTTTCCCATCGACCTCATGCCTATTCAGCTCGGTAGTTTTGACGTAGTCATTGGTATGGATTGGTTATCCAAACACCGCGCTAGAATACTCTGTGACGAGAAAGTCGTGCACATTCCATGTAATGGTGAAACTCTCATTGTCCATGGTGACAAGAATAAAACGCGATACGGTATCATCTCATATATCAGATTGGTAAGTATATGAACGAAGGATGCCAAGCATTCATGGTTCATGTAACTGAAAACAAATCAAAAGATAAACGAGTTGAAGACGTTCCGATCGTTAAAGAATTTCCAGAAGTATTCCCCGAAGATCTACCCGGTCTTCCACCTCCACGTCAAGTAGAATTCCAGATTGAACTTGTGCCTGGAGCGGCACCTGTGGCGAAAGCACCTTATAGGTTAGCGCCGTCTGAAATGAAGGAATTATCAGAACAATTGAGAGAATTGTCTGATAAAGGCTTTATCCGACCCAGCTCATCACCTTGGGGAGCTCCGGTTCTATTCGTTAAGAAGAAGGACGGATCTTTCCGAATGTGTATTGATTACCGGGAATTGAACAAACTCACTGTAAAGAATCGTTACCCACTACCTAGGATCGACGACTTGTTTGATCAACTACAAGGATCGAGTGTATACTCGAAGATCGACCTAAGGTCAGGGTACCATCAGTTGAGAGTTCGAGAGGAGGATATTCCCAAAACAGCTTTTAGGACACGTTACGGACATTACGAATTCCAAGTAATGCCATTTGGTTTAACCAATGCACCTGCAGTGTTCATGGACCTAATGAAACGAGTGTGCAAACCATACCTGGATAAATTCGTGATTGTATTCATAGACGATATCCTAATCTACTCCCGCAACGAACAAGAACATGCCAAACATCTAAAGATTATTTTAGAGTTACTCAAAAAGGAACAGTTGTATGCCAAGTTCTCCAAATGCGACTTTTGGATTCGAACTGTACAATTCCTTGGGCATGTTATCAACAGTCAAGGCATTCACGTAGATCCAGCTAAGATTAAGGCCGTCAAAAGTTGGACATCTCCTACAAATCCCACAGAGATACGCCAATTTTTGGGTCTAGCGGGTTACTACAGAAGATTTATTGAAGGTTTTTCAAAAATCTCAAAGCCTTTGACCGAATTAACTCAGAAGAACAAGAAGTTTATCTGGGGAAAAGAGGAAGAATCAGCTTTTCAGCTATTAAAGAGTAAGCTCTGTGAAGCACCAATATTAGCACTACCCGAAGGAAGTGAAGACTTCGTAGTGTATTGTGATGCCTCATATCATGGTTTGGGAGCTGTGCTGATGCAACGAAACAAAGTAATAGCTTATGCTTCACGACAACTCAAGCCACACGAAGCAAATTACACGACTCATGATTTAGAGTTAGGAGCAGTAGTATTCGCCCTTAAGTTATGGAGACATTACCTGTATGGTACCAAGTGCACGGTATTCACCGACCACAAAAGTCTTCAGCACATCTTAGATCAGAAAGAACTAAACATGAGACAACGTCGCTGGTTAGAACTACTTAGTGATTATGATTGTGAAATCCGTTATCACCCAGGAAAAGCCAACGTTGTGGCAGACGCATTAAGTCGAAAGGAACGACTGAAACCTCTTAGAGTCAAATCATTAGGAATAACCATTCGTTCACCCCTACCCTCACAAATACTCACCGCTCAATCCGAAGCTCTTAAGGAAGAGAACCGACCTAGTGAAAAGATTCATGGTATGCCAGAAAATAAGAATGGCTTTGTGCAGAGAGCAGACGGGATGCTCTGTTTCAAAGAAAGAAGTTGGATTCCTCTATACGGAGGTATACGTGATCTCATTATGAATGAGTCTCATAAATCCAAGTACTCCATTCATCCAGGTTCTGACAAAATGTACCAAGATCTCAAGAAGCTTTACTGGTGGCCAAACATGAAGGCCGACATAGTTGAGTATGTCGGAAAATGTTTGACTTGCTCACGAGTAAAAGCGGAATATCAAAAGCCGTCAGGATTACTCATACAACCCGAAATTCCTGTATGGAAATGGGAACGTATTACAATGGACTTTATCACTAAGCTTCCTAAGACATCAACTGGACTTGACACCATTTGGGTCATCGTTGATCGTCTCACAAAATCCGCTCACTTCTTAGCAATCAAAGAAACTGACGAGATGGACACACTCGCAACGCTATATAAAACAGAAATAGTTTCGCGACATGGAGTGTCGATCTCAATCATCTCAGATCGTGACAGTCGTTTCACATCTCATTTTTGGAAGTCTTTGCAAAAAGCCTTGGGAACCAAATTGGATATGAGCACTGCCTATCATCCACAAACCGATGGACAAAGCGAGAGTCCAATCCAAACCTTAGAAGATATGCTCCGAGCATGTGTTATTGACTTCGGAAAAGGTTGGGACAAACACTTACCTCTAGCTGAGTTCTCCTACAACAACAGTTACCACGCCAGCATTAAGGCAGCACCATTCGAAGCACTCTACGGTCGAAAGTGCAGATCGCCTGTTTGTTGGACCGAAGTCGGAGATATACAACTCACCGGACCCGATCTCATTCATGAGACAACCGAAAAGATAGTTAGGATTAAGCAACGACTGCAAGCGGCAAGAGATAGACAAAAGAGCTATGCCGATGTGAGGAGAAAACCTCTAGAATTCCAGATTGGAGACAAGGTTCATGTTGAAAGTATCTCCTTGGAAAGGAATAGTACGTTTCGGAAAACGTGGAAAACTTAACCCGAGATACATTGGTCCATTCAAAATCCTAGAGAGGATAGGACCAGTGGCTTACAAACTCGAACTTCCAGAGGAACTTAGTCGAGTTCACGACACCTTTCACGTATCAAATCTTAAGAAATGTTTGTCAGATGAATCTCTTGTAATTCCTTTGAAAGAGATTCGACTCGACGACAAACTCGTCTTTACAGAAGAACCCGTGGAGATCATGGACAGAGAGGTCAAACAACTAAAACGAAACCGCATTCCCATTGTCAAAGTCCGATGGAACTCTAAACGAGGACCGGAATATACTTGGGAACGCGAAGACCAAATTCGAGCCAAATACCCCCACCTATTCTCGTAGACACTTCTATTACCTATCTTAGACTAGAATTCCGGGACGGAATTCAGTGTAAGTGGTAGGTACTGTAACCTCCCGTAATTTTCCCCTATGAATAGTAGATGCTAATAAATGATTAATAAATCATTACGTTATCTAATAACCATTTTTACCAGTAACAAAATTTCTTTTGTTATTTATGCTACACTATTTAAATCACAACGATACTTGTGACTACCGATTACCTAGAAACGATGCTTACACACGAGCCTTGATAGTCTAAGAATCGCGAATTATTTAAAACATTAACGTTTAAATACTTAACGTCTATACATTTCGACAATTAACCGAATGTGATCAAATACATTCCCGAGCTCACGAAAATTATCACGAACACTCAGTAAATATATTGGACCTCAAATGGACCACTAGACTCATTGGGTCTCGGCCCAATCCCACTACAAATCGAACAAGCCAAACGAGCCCTTATTATTTTCATTCTTTTTCTTTCTCGGCCCAATCCACCAACGAGCCCAACAAACCAAAAACAAAGCCCAAAGTTTGATTGTAAAATATTCGGTTTAGCTGCTTATCTACCGATCACTTTGGCATTTATACGAGCAAATTAACTTAACAACGATATCAATATTTTACCCGACTCCATTCCCAACTTAACTAAGAATCGAGGGAAACCAACATCTCACTCAAACTCGATCACTTAATAGCCTTAAATCTGTCAAATCTCAACCCATTCGATGTGTGATAAACTCAACCCACATTTCACATTTTTGGCCTAGTCGATTCTTTTACAACACATAACTCGACACCACCAATATTCTGGCCAACCAATAATACGAATGAACTCTTATGAGTATATAAGCTATCAAACGAACCCTCTACTCATTTTAGATCACGCATGAAATAACCGAACATATCACAACATAAACCAACATTTGGAAACTTGCATTTGTCCCTTTCTTCTTGAAGTTTAGCGCCGACTAGTACATACAAGCAAACCATCATTTTGCTAAATTTTACACTCCAACTGTAACTACTCAATGACACTTTACAATTCTCATCATGATTCATCATTGCTTCTACTCTCAATACGCAAAATATGGAACCCTTGACTTCATTCTTTTGGTCGAACTAGCACAAGGACGATTCTAACTTTGACTCTCCCATTGATTTCATCACACCTTGCTACTAACTTCGTACCCCACCTTCCTCATGAATGATATCTCATACATGAACCAAATGACCCTATAAATACATGCATGCAATCGACCAGATTCATGCACACCAACATATTCACCTACAAAATATTTTCCAAGTCTTTAAACATGTTGAACTCGCTTGGCTTAGCTTAAATTTCGAGGCGTTCGAACCCAGCTAAGGACCACGACTTACTTGCTTCTATATCTTTGGAGGACAAAGAATCGAGTCCCACATTTTCATCGGCCTAACGCATTCTCGAATTCGTAATTTCGTCCCACCTTTGAGGTGAAGTAAGCCACTTTCCCACTTTTCTATTTTATACATTAGTTCACATTCGCATGTCACCATTTCAGTTGGTCTCGATAATTCGTAAACCACATTAACACCACATAAGTTTCATTCGACACTCTATATCCTTATCATACTAACTATAGAAAACAACAAATATTTGAACATCATATAAACATATAAATTATAAACATCACACGTTTCTAAGTCATGTTGACAACTTTCGAATTCTATAAAAACACTTAGAATATTTTTAGGTTCTTAAAACTGTTTTTCAAATATCTAAATCACTTAGCTTTGGCCTTATATTTCTTTAACTCGACATGCAACTTGTATATTTTATAAATCGACATCATAGACAAGCTACTAAACTAGCAAGTCGAATATTTACTTCGACTTAGAAAAACGTAACTCGAACCATGCTACACCCAAAGTAATCGACCAAAAATCTGTTTTACAAAAAAACTAAATACTAGCGAGTGGGCTTATAAGTCCACTAAGTTAATTGTAAGCTTTTCAAATAAGCTAATCGTATAAGCTCATTTGTTATGTTTTTATAGCCCTTAAACAAGCCCGTAACCAAGCCCAACTTCCCCCCTAAACCATCGAATCGTAAACCCATAATGGGCCTTGTTCTAACTCGTTAAAAGCCCACGAGCTTAAAAATAAGCTCTCGACCGAATTAAGCTATTTCTATAAGTTATAAAAGCTATTTTTAAAACTTATTTATGAAATAAAATTTGTAAACTTTGATTTTATAAACTTTGGACTCGATTTGCAAAGAATTGCTAACCGAGGGACTAAAGTTGTCAAAATTGGAAACTTTCGGTAAAAACTGTTATTTTAATAACTTTGTGATGAAAACTGTAAATCTAGAAACTATTGAGTATAAAATGTAAATATTAAAAGTTTTGGACCTAAAAGGTTATAAAACTTAACCGAGGACTAACGGTGCAAATGTTATGCCGTTAGGGCTAAAGGTGTAATTTTGTAAAAACCTAAAGGGTATTTCTAATTTATACTTGTGGTAATATTTTACAAACCCAAAACCCGAACCAAATATGTTTAGTCGACGATTAATAATTCTATATACGTAGTTTATTAACTTATATATATATATATATATATACAAAAACCGCTTAACGAAATCGTTAACGTAGAATCTAACTTATCGCCAACCAACTTTGATTTATAAAACGACGATCCCTTTTGGTCAACCATTACACTCCGACGAACGAGCACGCATCCGAAAATGTTATATATAGATCCATATATATAACTCTATATATATATTCCTTTTTAAATATATAAAACTTTATAATTTTATATATAACTTTATAATCCTTTTATATATAACATTATATTTTATATATAGCTTTGATCATTTAAACGCGCGCACTTTAATGTGGCAAACAAAATCAATAAAACCTTAAACGATATGATTCGCGATAAACCAAACTTAGACTATCAAACCACTAAACTTGCCATATACTATATAGGTCGTGTGTTGAAGCCGTTTTCTTTTCATCGTTTGAATAACGATACTACTGCCACTACTGTACTATAAGGTGAGTTCATAGCCCACACTTAAACTTTAAATCTTTTGTGGGGAGATACATGCTACAAAACCTGAACACAAACTTTTTGTATGCTATGACTGTTATTATTATTGCTTAAGTAGCTATTGCCAAAAGTCCCTCAATTATGAACCTTAATCACTTGCGAGTGAACGTAAATAATTGTGAATAGATCTATTAGGGACTGACAATCCCCGTTTGGGTCTGCTAGGATGAGCCACCCAGGCGCACTTTATTTGAACAAACTTATGGGTTATTGGCAAATACCCATCACGAGGGCCTTTACACTTTACATCATATTTGATGCCCGTTAAGCGTTGCGTGTCATGAGCTTAATGCAATAATAACTTGATTTTAACTTGTTTAATTGTAATTCGATGCAATTAACACTTATACTTGTGTTCAAACTGTTAAACTTAAACCTATGAACATCACTCAACTTTTGTTGACTTTTAGCATGTTATCTCAGGAAACTAAAGGCTGGAACTCTAGGCGCGGAGTTGGCATTAAACCCTGTACGGGTGGTTTAAATAAATGTTTTATCATTCAAATTTAAATAAACATGTTCAACTATGAAACATCCCTGTATTTTAAACAATTGTATTTTGAATGATAAACTTAAAAACGTCTTTTAAAGTCGTTTTCTATGATTATGACGAAAGATCCTCTACGTAACACCCAATTAAGTCTTCCGCTGTTGCTATCCGAAATTGGGGGTGTTACACAAACTTAGATTTATTCATGTCATGTCTTTTCAAAGATATGTATCTATCTAGACTTTCTAATAGTATAATCATGTTTATTAGAATCAATAATTTTACCGCTTATGTTTATAACAATAAACATATATTCCAAGGCTGCATGTTTATTTTCTAAATCTTCACGTGAAGTTTATTCCAAACTAAGACTTAACATTTAATGCTTAATGGAACGTTACTTCCTATATGTTATGCAACATATATGAAATAAGAAACTAAATTTAACACTCCCACTAGCTTTTAGGAATATTTAGAGATTGTCTTATTTTAATTATAAATCAAAATATGGATTTAATAACTAAACATAAGTATATCCCAGATGCATGCATTAATCCATTCATAAATGATTTTCACTTTGTATACTTCCAAAGATTATTTGAATTCAAATACTCCTTTCAATTACTTATCGTCCTCGCACAAGTAATTACTCAAGAAAGAGTTTTGATCTTCCATTCTTAATTTCATATAAATGCAACTAAGAATGACAATCATAATCTTTATACATTTAATGTGCCTACAAAGAATTTCAATCACAGTTAATTGCTTAAATGTGTTTGATAATCTTTTCATACATTAAATATGTATACAGAATTGTCCATTATGATTTCTACACAGGAATTTAAATCTCTAGGATTTTTATTCCTTTTGAGAAACTCATCATTATTCTATAGTGTAACTATAGAGTTCAAGATTAATTAAGTTTCCAAAACTAATTATCTTTATGGACTGCATCTAATCATTCATAGTATGAGTAACTTGCTAAATTCAATATTTGCAATTCTTCAACAGGTTTACCATAATCCTGTAACTCATAATCCTCAACATATTATACAAATATTTGAGATATCCTTGCGGATAAATGAATGAGAATTCCATCATCTTGAGATTTAACATTTACATGTTAATCCTCAGCATGACATTTGCTAGTGTGTTTTAGAAGATCATGTATCTTGTAATTTTATCTTTTCAAGATAAAACTCCCACTTGCCTTTAGCAATTTATAGACTATCTATAAATACTTAGCAAGTAGAGCAACACAAAATTGTTCTCATTTTGGGACATTACAAATATACATTGACAGTTCCTTACATAAAGTTTGTTAATAACCTACTCAAAATAGTTTTAACAAATTTAGAACTTCAATTTTAAGACTTAATGTGATTCATCACATTCTATAATAAATGGTGTCTTATTAATCTTCTAGGTTGGAGTCTAATTGAGTATATACAATGCATACTTAATTTCCTAACCTTGATAACAATTTTGGAAGAAAAGAAGATATAGTTATCTTTTATCAAACAATATAATAAGAGTTTGATTTTCCTAACTGAACGTACCATAAGCATTATGTATTTCATTTAGGATTAATATTGTAAGACAATCTTACAATATATAAGATAAATATATTTTGTTTTGGCTTACCTATTTTCCAACTAAATCAAGTTAATGGTGAAATAGATTTTCCAAACCAATTGCATGCTATATAACATAAGTACTTTTAACCAAGTCACTTCATGTCCATGTCTTAACAAGAAGACATAAACTGTTATAATCCCAATCTACGTTATAAATCATTGATCAACTCAATGACTTCTTGTATATGTTTTAATAAAAAAAAAACATAACAAGTTAACGTCTTACTTTATTATGAGTCTTGTAACAATTAAAAGACTTCATATTTATATCTTTACAATAAAATATAAATATGCATAACTAAAGTAATCATGAACACCACAATTTGGTTTCAATAGTATTTCAAGTTAATTTATTTACTTCATATATTTAGGACATTCCAAGAATACATAAACATTCAAATTTGAAGTAGTATTAGATTACTTCATTTATTTATGTCATTTCAATAATACATAAATATTTAGTTTGAAGTAATCGCATTATCATATTGACACTTGTTCTAATAAGAATCTAATTTAGAACTTGCAAATTAACATAGTTTCATTACATCAGTTGATCTGCTAGTAATGAAAGTATGTAATTTACCTTGTCATTAATATCTATGTCAAGGTCTCACTTACGCTAGATATTAATTCCAAGTGTTCTATTTATTAGATGTGAATAACTCACATTAGAACATTAATCTCTTACCTTGCAGTCAAGAGAATTCTTTAAATCATATTCCTTTGTGTTGTTGCTTGCACACAATTAAGATTTCTCCCACTTGTGCATGGAACAACATCATGTATCAGATAAACAACTCGTCAATCGTTTGTTTATGTGATCAATATGATTGTGTCATAGATATTCGTAGATATAGAACCACCTTTGTCTAGTAAGGAAACGCACATGACTATCCTTAAACCCACAAGTGTCTACAATTGGAAAGTAATTATCTCAAGACATTCTAGAGATAATATGGGTTACTACCAAGATAACAAGCTCGTAGCTCCTACTGACTTACAGATCATTACATTAATATATGTTATTCAGTAATTACAACACAATGCTCCCACTGGATTTGACAACATTATAAGTGTTTCATAACCAGTAAAAGCAAATAGTGTGCTATTTACTTTCCTACACCTTTGAGTAATCCCATACGTAACAATTACTTAGGTACTAAAAGAATGTATTCTACTTTTCAAATGATGGACCATCCATCAATGCAATTAACTTGAAAAAAAATTGGACATGCAATTTCTTCCTTAATTTGACTACCATCCCCACAATGGTATGTAGCATATTTAAGTGGTCAAAGCACAACAACTAGACAAAGTGTGCTAGTTTGCCTTTTACCAATTTTGCGGTAACTAGTCTAGCTTCTAATTTAATAACTCATAAAATGTGCAATTTTCTTAACTATTAAAATTTTGCTATGAGTTATTTCTTAGAATTTAGATAATTCTAATTTTCCATTATACCCTTCTCATTCATGAAAAGATATATGGTTTAAGTCTCACTCTTATCAAAGAAAGTAGACTTGGTTTGTTCTTTTAGTAAAGTTGACTCTAGCCTAAACCCCTACGGGTGTAGATCAATTTTTCACTAAAAGAATTCCCCACATTTACGGTTTTTAATGTTGCATTAATACATTAAAAGAATTTACAAAATTCAATTTTAGTATTTTCGATAATATAATTTTTCAAGAAAAGAAAATTACCCAGGAAATACAATATATCCATTTAATTTCCTTGAAAACTAGGATCTAACTTTTCATATTCCACCACATCAGTTGATCTGCTAGCAGTGGAAGTACAAAAGATGGTAACTTGTCGTACAATAATCGCGAAACAATTTTCCGACTCCTAAATTTATGGGAATTACATTTGCCAAACAATTTGCAATGTAAGTATGTTTCTTCCCATCTCATGCTTTAAGTCTCAAGGTCTCACTTATAACTTAATTAAGTCGTCTAATTTAGAAACTTGTAAATTCACATAGTTTCATTGCATTCAGTTGATCTGCTAGCAATGAAAAAAAATGTAATTTACCTTGTCATTAATATCTATGTCAAGGTCTCACTTACGCTAGATATTAACTTCAAGTGTCTCTTATAATTAGATAGCATGGACTTAAATTTTATAGGGTATTTATTTTGATGTTATAATCAAAATATGTACAAAGATGCATGCACTCATCTTTGTATCATAGGTTTTCAAAATAATTTTAATTACCAATTAGCTAAGAGTTAAATAAACAAAGTTTTAATTGAGGCGTTGAGTAACTTACAACTTTGCCTTAAGATGCTTCGTACATATAATGGTGTACTTGGTAAGTCTAATTTGACGCACAGGCGAGCGGAGAGACAGAATGGAGTCTCTTTAAGGCCACAATTTAATGCAAAACCAACCTTATACCCACTTTATAGTTTGTCAACATTAGGTCCGCCGCTTCGACCATTTGTACAGTTACATCAATCAATTAAAAGTTTATGATTCTAAGTCTTACAAAATTATGTTGTAAATTATTAAATTGCTAGTCTCGCCTGGGAGCAAATTACCGTGCGAAGCGAACCACTGTCGGCACATAAGACTTGACAATAAATAATTTACCACATCAAGGTTTCATAGTTATTAGGTCCATTTAATTTTTATACCAAAAATCACCCTCTTTTTGCTTACAATTCAAGAATAATTTAAACAAATAAGACAAGTAATTTTAACAAAAATTAAATAAACACAAATAACGCATATAATCTTAACAATTAAATCATATAGCCACATGCAACTTTTTGATAAATCCTATTAATAATCTATATGTGTAATTATTATGTATATAATTAATAAAACTCCCATTGGTTTTCGAGCGCATTGTACCCAATGGACCATAGACGCCAACAATTGACCGCGTAAGTTTTAATAATAATATACCACGTTGCACATAACTGATTCATTAATTTAATAGATTAGGTCTTTCCTAATTTTAGATTTATCTAAACATGTAGCACATAAAACAAACCCTAATTCATAATTCCTTGCATGAAGAATTATGAATTAAACATGAACGTAACCTTATTCAAATAGACACATAAACATGTCCTAATTTAGGGTTACAAAACTAACTTTTTAACTAAAAGAAGGGTCGAACCCCCCCTAAATTATGTACGATTTATATTTTATGTTCTAAACTTAACACAAATCGATTAACATGTAAATCCAAATCAAGATTCGATTTTTATTATGCGTTTAGGTAATAACAATTACATGTTAAATTGGCTCGTGATGCCACTGTTGGAATTTAAATATCTTGACATTCAAATAAATAAATAAACATCAAAGCACATAATAGCGGAAGCAGGATCATTATTTAACATGTATAAAGTATTACCGAATATTAAATAGTTACGTACCTTTTAGATCCTAGCAAGAACAAGGATCAAACTTCTTGTCTTCTCTTCAACAAGAACAAATAGGATTAACGTGGAACCCCTTACCTTTTTGTTCCACAATCCAAGATAATAACTAAAGTAAGTTATATCCGAGTTCATACACACACGTACTATAAGCGATCAAAGGTTGATGCTAGTGAATGAACACGATTATTAAACCAAAACTATTTTGTTCAATAAACCTTGAATCACAATTAAAGCATACAACAAACAAGGTTTTGCTTTGTATAAAATAAAACGGGTCGAACCCTTTTATTTATTAAAGTCGATCTATTACATGTCATATATGTACAATACACATATATAATAATAGAATTCAAGGACATGTATAGTGTACTGTTGTTACTATGCATGCAGGAAAGTGAATTGAAAAAAAGATTGACCTTTTAGTCATCATGATGTCGAACTCCAATATATACTGTACAATACATATATCTTGGGTTTTTTTTAGTCGAATTGTTTTTATTATTCGTGCCTTTTGAAGGCTTGAGTTTGTTTATATAGCCTCCAAACTTGTTCTTCAAGTTTGAGTCTAATACCTTCTCAAGTTTCAAAACTTGACACTCAACCCCCTCCTTTATTTACTAACGGTCATTAGTCAATTCTGTTAATTACTTTAACGTCCGTTAGTTATATTTCGTGTCAAAATAATTAAAATATATAATAGTTATACATATTAATTATTCCTTTGATCATTCATACGTAAAGTGTGCAATCCCTCAGTCCTGGGTTCGATTCTAGTCATACACGATTTAATATTTTTTCAAAACACTAACAAATAGTTCAGACAGTGTTCAGCACCAACACGCGACCTAGATTAGTAAGGGTTGTTTTAGCTCACGGACTGAGTTTAAGAATTTATGAATTTAGTTAAATCTAAAAGATTTAAAGAGTTTATGTTATTGTTGCTGGTGTGACAACATTTAAGTTTAAAACAATTTTCTAAACATTTGAAAGTATTGGCTCTTGGAAGTGTTTAAGTGTATATCGAGACGAATATGTCTCCAGTTTGACAGTAATTGAAAGACTATGTACGGAAAAATTAATATCGAATGTAAGACGTTGACGGCGTGTGGAAATGTTATAGTCAAATGAGTATATATATCACAAAGTGCGTGTTTATATATTACATGTGTAAGTGGGTGCATGAGAAAAATGGTGTATGTATGTATATATATACTTATATATAAAAGAAATGTTACCTTTAGAATCATTGATTATTACGTTTAATAAGGTATTAGTAGGCTAAGTATATGCTTTTTGATAATAGGAAATTCTTGTGCTAACAAAATTTATAAGGTTGGCGTTAAAATAATCGTTTCATAATCTATACATCTATATGAGTTTTGATAAAACACTTCAAGTTTATATGTAATCGAATTAATGGAACGAGTTTATATTCACAAGTCTCGTTTTTCACTTGATTTTCATAGTTGTTAAATACATAGAAAATTTTCTAGTAGTATGTGTAGAGAAAATCAATTTGATTATTTATATAAATAATATCACGTCGAGTTTACTTAAATACGTTGCGTAGTTTAGATATACATATAAATATATAGCGAGATTCTTGTGTTTCAATGAAGTGTAACGAATTGATACTAAGTCGGGTTGTTTTCAAATCGTGAAATATATAAAGTGTGAAATAGTCGAGAATTTTTACTTGAACGATCGTGACGACAACTTATATATATAACCGAGTATACAACACACTCTTGTGTTGTGGAGTGGGTTGTGGACCCACTTGTAATTTACACTACTAAACTCAAGATGGGCTGCTAATAAACCATACAGACTCCCTTATTCAATACGTGGGCTTGGCCTGATAAGGCAAGAAAAGAAAAATAAACAAACACAAACACAATTGCTTTTCCCTCTTGTGCTATAAACCTTCAAATGAAACAGCTTATAGGGGACTCGATTTCTTACTTTCGACCTTGCGTACGAGTAACAACCAAAACACACCCCGTGTGTGTTTTATAACCGAGTGAAACAAGCACCCTTCGTGGGTGTTATTTACTGAGACAACAAGCACAAAACACGACCATTTGAGTGGTTTTTCCCAATAAACCACAGCACCCTTCGGGGTGGTGATCGAACCAAAAGAAGGATAACGAGTCACATTTCATGGTGAGCTCGAGTAGCCTCTCGGCTCACCTACAAACCATGACACACTTGAATCAATCTTTACCCAAGTCTACCTAGTTCACCACTTACGACCAAGATAACTTACCACTTCAAATCACACTTGAATCGAAATAAACCAACACAACGCAAAGCATATACACGAACCAGATTCGAACACAACTCAATCACAATCACAAACAAGAAGTCGAGTACAACACTAACGAGGTTCGAGCATAAGCCAAACACAACCCAAGTACACACAACGACAGGATTCGAGCACAAGCATAACACAACATAATCGAGTACAAGACCAAACACAACTATCAACACAAACCCAAACAAGGAGTCGAACACTTAGCAAAAATCCGAACATATCAAGTATTTAGTATCTAGACCAAATTTCCTTACTGCCTAAGCCATTCGACCAAGAACACATAACAACCGAACACACTTCCGACATTCGAACCAGTATAGTTTTGTTTCTAGTTTTTAAGTTTATGTTTTACCACACCATGACATTAACACAAACAGAGGATTCGAACGGTACCATGAATAATTAAATCAACATAACATAACACAACAATAAAAATACGAATCATGTGTCTATCAATCTTTAACAATGAAAGTTCAATCGACATATAAAGGACACATTTATACTCGAATGAAAGAGTTAAAAGAAAACTTAGAATTCTTACAACAAGATGGTCGATTAACAGGAGGTTATAAGGAATCACAGGAACCCAAATCCGATTCTAGCAAGCAATCCACACCCACTCTTGACCCAGTAATCAAGAATATCAACCCTTGAATTTGTTTTGATAATGATTCGAGTGTGGGGGGTGTGCCTGTGAATCGAATGGGATTATAAAACTTTAACAAGGAAGGGTTTGACTATTTCTTTCTTGTTCACAGACGCTCCTATGGCCATAAAGGGGAGCCATAGTCCTCGCGTTCGTCATCCCCTTGGCTCGATGCGTTGACTTTCGGACTAGACAAGAGATGGCAGTGGCTTCATAAGGAAGAAGATGACAATCTGGCCCTGTTTTATTCCCCTAGTCACGTGATTTGGCTGGTAATGGATCTGAGAAAGCATAAGGGTGACGTTGGGTTTTGCAGTGAAGAAGTGGGGAGAAGGAGAGAGAGTGAGGGAGGCGTGGCCTTATATCTCTCTTTCTCTCTATTTTTTTTTTAATTTTTTTTATTTATTTTTATATAAAAGATAATGTGAGTTGGGTACGGTTGTATATATAGATAAGGGTAGGAATTTTTGTTTTAAGTTTTGTATTGAGTGTACCCCGTGTCCCGTTGAACCCCGGTGTAACTTGAGATTTCCGGGTTGTCGTGAGCACGAAAAATATAGTTCAGGAGTCGTTTTTATCAAACTGACATAGAGTAAAATTTATTGACTCCGAAATGAATTTATAAACTTTAACCTTTACTAATGTGGTGTCGGTACGCGTGTGGTGTCGTTTTACAAGAAAAATGAGATAACCTCTCGTTTTTGTTACGTTAGTGTCTGTAACTGTCAGGAAGTGAAAATTTCACCTTTTCTGATAAAATCCAATAGTTTTGGTGAGTTACTGTACGCTACAGTGTGCGGGTTTGTTTCCCATAATCGTTATGTAAACACATAAATGCTAAATCTAACAGTTATGTAATAATAAATTGACATTTATTATTAAAATATTAGTGAGAAAATTACCGTTTGTCACACCCGTTGAGTTTATATGTGAGTCGCGGTGTCCCGGTTTGACACTATAATTAGAAATGTATAAAATACATTTTCGGGAGTGTTTTTATATAAGTATTATAAAAACGTTTTGTGGACTCGAACATGAGTTTATTTAATTATTGCCAGAATTAATTGAGTTTGGGTGTGCGTGTTGGGTCATTTATTAGTAAAAACAAGATGATTTCTTGTTTTTAAATTTAATTAGTCAACAAGTGTCAGAAAATATAAAATGTGCATTTTCTGATAAAATAATTATTATTACTATTAAAATAATAGCACAGAAAATTACCATTTGTCAAACTGATATAATGCTGAATTATCGATGATATAGAATCGGACCCATATAGACCCAAACCCATCTAGACTCGTGACCTAAACCCGACCCGACCCATCTATTTTGCCACCTTTAGACTTTGTTCTCACAGGATTTTTATACCAAGTAGGGTTTCTTTTTTTTTTTTTTTTTTTTTTTTTTTTTTTTTTTTTCTTTTTTTTTTTAATATATAAAGTAAAATTCAATTACTTTTATCTATAACAATATGAATAAAAAACCGCCTTTCTGTACAATAGCATTATAAAGATACCTTCTTCGACTTTGTGTAATAGAGAGTGGTTGAATGCGTTGGCCCCCACCCACGTGCCATCCGTAAAGCAACCTTTCCACACCAACGCGTCCCCCTTTTTCAGAAGTCAGTTTATTGGCCGACAGACTTATGCAAAAAGTTGTGGATGCGCGTTTTAATATATCATACGGTATATGTACTTAAATGAGGTATATTTGGGTAGTGAAGTTGATTGTTTTAATATATGAAGTTAGTGATAATGCTGGCGGGTGAAAGAAAAGCTGATATAATACTGAATTATCGATAATGTTGTTAGTCACCACTATGCAGAGTCTTATATTAAATTATAAAAAAAATTCAAAGGACCTAAATTGACATCACACTAAACTAGTGGCGGTGACCCAATTTATTCACCACCCACAACAAAAAACATTTCACTCCAACAACAACAACAACAACAACAAACAATTTATAAAATTATTATTAATGTGTTTTTAAAAATAATTAAAGAAAAAAAAAGAAAAGAGAGAGAGTTTGATAAGCAGCGCTGGGGCGTTACAGTTGTGAAATCGGCAACTGTTATTGCGCCGATTGGTTTATAAAGTTATTTTCTAATAATAATAATAATTATCACAAAATGGACATTGATGAGCAGCAGACTGATTTGCCTTATCTTTCTCCTACAGATCGTATTCTCAAGGTATTTGCTCTTTTTTTATTTATTTATTTGATAAGATAGTTAATTTATGACTGATTGCGGTAATTTTGACTAGTGGAAAGTCAAAATTAGGGTTTCATATTGTAATTTACAAAGTCTTTGTGAAATTAGGGTTTCACACATTCAGGGGGTGTTTGTTTCGCCTTATATAGCTGGCTTATGGCTTATTTGTTTTTCGGCTTATGTTTCATAATAAGTTCACTTTTTGTGGCTTATTTTAAAACTTTTTGGTTTATGTAAGCTTATTATGACATAATAAGTATATATAAGCTGAAAAGTTTCGTAATAAGCCACGGAAAGTGAACTTATTATGAAATATAAGCCCATAACCAAATAAGCCGAAACAAACACCCCGTCACCCTCACTTGCCAGAGGTCTTCCAGCAGTCTCCCTACCCTCGGGTTTTCCCTACAATTTTACGTCCCTCGTAGCTCGTTCCGGCGAGATTGGGTACTCTTGTTGTTGATTTTAGGTTTATAAAACAATTGTGCATCTACAAGTACTTGTTGTAGTTTAGTTGAAAAAACGGGAATCGCGTTAAAATTGGTTGCTGCAAAATCATCTAAACATGTTTTCTGAATAAACAACTCTTGTGTGGAAGTGAGAGATACGTAATATAAAATTAGGAAATGTTTGCTCCAACTAAAAGCATTTTAATTATTGGCATCCTGTTTGTAAATAAGAAGCTTGAAAAGTATGGGAAGAGAAGATAAGCCGTTTATTAAATGTTAGACTGACTTTTATATACAAAAAACTGAGAATTGTACTGTAAGAAAGAAGTTCTTGAGTGAAAATTAATAAAAAAGAGGAGTGCAGATGATCGAAGGATAAGGCGTTAAGCAAAAGTTTGTTACTTTGTCTGTCTTTTATATAAGAAAATTGAAAATTAGACTGGTGAAAAGAAGTCCGTGAGTAATATTTTGAGTTGTAAGATCGAGGTATCAGGGATATAATTGAAGGATAATTTGGGATACATGTCCATTAGTTTAGTTGTTGATGATTTTTAACGTAGGTTATCTGTTACGGGTATTGCATATGTGCTTTTTGGAACAAAAGAGGTATTGTATATATAGTTTCTTTCTCATTGCGGCGTATTGTTACTTTATTAGTACCCAACAAGCTGGGGTAGGATAGAAGTAAAACCCAACTACATGAACCGAAAAGACATATCAAAATAGGCCATGATGATAGAAATTACTATAGTTATGATAAATATATGGAGAAATTAATTACCAAATGGCCAAATCTGATATATTTATAATCCACTGGTTTCGTTTTTTGACTTTGGAGTTCTGGTCATCAAATCGGTTCTGATCGTTTCCATATGAAACAGCTACCCGTTTATAGATGTATATTTACTTCTTTTCCCTTTTACGATCCTTGCATAGTTGCATCCATTTGGGTAAATCGGTGTGTAATATCTTGTAAAATTTTGATGTTTAATGCAAATCATTTTTCATTTTTCTTTGTATCAGAGGCTTGCCCTGGTAAATGTCTCTGAAGAGAGCATGGAGCATCTACAGCATGGGTTAATTGCATTTGTTAAAAATAACAGTGATCAATTACCAGAAATTGTCAGTGCAATTCTGCCAACTGATGCTGAAATGGAGGCAGCCATGGAACAAAATGCAGACCCTAACGCTGAAGCTTTACTACATGAAAGCATGATCTGGTTGCAGTGGTTAATGTTTGATGGTGATCCTGATGCCGTCCTACAACGACTGGCAGTGATGAATGTCGGGCAACGTGGTGTTTGTGGGGCCGTGTGGGGTCATAATGATATAGCATACCGTTGTAGAACATGTGAACATGATCCAACTTGTGCAATTTGCGTTCCGTGTTTTAAAAATGGTAATCATAAGGACCATGATTACTCCATTATCTACACTGGTGGTGGGTGCTGTGATTGCGGGGATGTGACTGCATGGAAACGCAGTGGTTTTTGTTCTAAACATAAAGGAGCAGAGCAAGTACAACCACTTCAAGAAGATATTGCAAAAACTTTAGGCCCCGTTCTTGATTCCCTTCTCGTTCATTGGAGAAGCAAGTTGGAAAATGTCCCCCAAAACGAACCTAGCGTTGATGATGCTGTTCCGGAACCAAAAAAGGCTGCAGATGTGCTTACATCAGCAGTGGTGGGGATGCTTCTGGAGTTTTGTAAGTGCAGCGAAAGTTTGTTAGGTTTTGTTTCCGGAAGATTATGCTCTGTAGATGGATTGCTGGATTTGCTAGTTGAGGCAGAGGGGTTTTTGAACACGGATGTTGTTCGGAAGCTACAAGAGCTGCTTTTAAAACTGCTAAGTGATCCTTTCTTCAAGTATGAGTTTGCAAAGGCTTTTTTAAGGTATTATCCGAAGGTTATAAATGCAGCTGTAAAAGAGTGTAAAGATGCTGTGTTTAGGAGGTATCCACTACTGCCAACATTTTCCGTTCAGATTTTCACTGTCCCTACTCTTACTCCACGTCTTGTTAAGGAAATGGATCTTCTAGCCATGTTGTTGAAATGTTTGAGTAACATATTCAGCTCGTGTTCCCAAGAGGATCATCGACTACAGGTAAAGTCAACTATCAATATTCTCATAATTTCGAATTACCTATGTTTTTTTTTTAATTGTTACTTTTTTTCCAGGTTTCTAAATGGGGAAACTTGTATGAAACAACTCACCGAGTTGTTGAAGATATCAGATTTGTCATGAGCCATACCACGATACCAAAGTACATGACATGTGACAGGCGTGATATCACAAGAACATGGATGAAACTTTTGGCGTTTGTGCAGGGAATGAGTCCTCAAATAAGAGAAACAAATACTCATATAGAAGAAGAAAACGAAAATATGCATTTACCTTTCGTTTTAGGTCATTCCATTGCAAATATACATGCTTTATTAGTGGCTGGAGCATTTTCCACAGAAGATGAATCAGTTTCCAGTATAGATAGGCAGGATATTGATGAACCCGACACTTTAAGACATGCAAAAGTTGGCAGACTTTCACAAGAAAGCTCTGTTTCTAGTGTCACGGCGAGGAGTACTTCATTTGATTGTGAAATGACGCCTGTTGAAGTGGATGTTGAAAGTGTTTCAGTCTTGACTTCAATATCGTGGTTAATGTTCGAGTGTTTAAGAGCCATTGAGAACTGGTTAAAAGTGGATAACACGTCAGGAGCTCTACGCAGTGTCTTGAATTCAAGATCAAACAATGCTTCTGGTAGTAATTTCTCTCAATTAAAGAAAAAACTATCTAAGTTAGGAAAGGGAAAAACCAAAGATTTTTCTTCACCTGCTCATTATGGTGCTCATCAAAGTTTGAACGGCTCAAATGACGCCATTTCTGCAGGTTTTTTCAGTGGTGGCGTGGAAGGAGATTCTACAAATGAATTAGAGGCACTCAGTGTTCTGAGTTTGGCAGATTGGCCAGAAATTGTATATGATGTCAGTTCACAGGAGATATCAGTACACATCCCATTGCACCGTTTACTCTCGTTGGTTCTTCAAAGAGCATTAAAGAGGTGTTATGGTGAATATTCTCACTCATCAATCGAATATGGTGATTTCTTTAGCCATGTGCTCAGTGGTTGCCACCCTTATGGATTCTCTGCTTTTGTCATGGAACATCCTCTGCGAATTAGGGTTTTCTGTAGTGAGGTTCATGCTGGAATGTGGCGGAAGAACGGGGATGCTGCAATACTATCTTATGAGTGGTATCGTTCCGTTCGCTGGTAAGCAATTTTTTGTTTCAAGCAAGATTTGATACAAGCTTCTTGCGAGATTAATTTTCAGTATTTCTCTTCTTTTTAATGCAGGTCTGAGCAGGGTTTGGAACTTGATTTATTTCTTCTACAATGTTGTGCTGCATTAGCTCCAGCAGATCTTTATATTTCTAGAATCATTGAGCGCTTTGGTCTATCAACTTATCTTTCCTTGAATTTGGAAAAAGCTAATGAGTAAGCATCTTTTTTATAAACTTCAATAATCACGTCTACTTGATCTTTTTTCTAATTATTATAGTAAGTTTGATATGTGAGTAAAGGATAACTTTTATATACCCATTTTTCTCTTTGATATTATGAAAATCGATATTTTTATAGATGGAGTTCTAAGCTAAAATACTTATACAAAGCAAGGACTAGCTAATCATTGGATTTTTTTTTTTTTTTTTTAAATATGTGATGCGATCATATTAATTGCAATTTGTATCTATTTTGACACGCCACTCTTTTCCTTCGAAAATAGAGAAAAGAAAAGGACTAGACAAATATAAAAAATATATCACAAAATTTGATAGTTATGTCTTGGTGTCACATTTTCAATGATTCTTCCACAGAATGGTAACAATCATTATGAAAATTACTGATGGGCAAATTTTCTGTATCTTCATTTTATAATTAGTAAGCTATTCTCATGTTGATTATATTTTGAAATGTGAGCATTGGGTAACTGTCATGAACCGTGCTGTTTAATACGGTTTTTCATTAGTTAGTATCTCTTTCTGTACATATATTACAAAATTTGATTGTATTATGGAGGAGTAAGTATCTAGTGGTATGACGGCCATGATTCGTAAAATGCCAAACACATTCTTATATAAAAGAATTTAAATTAAAATATGACTGTTAGGTAACAGTAAAGAAGTAATATTTCGTAAGTTCATTAGCTTAATGTTAACCGAGTGTAATCTTCATTTTTAGTGTTCTAAAATTACTATAGATCTTAGGATTTGGTAGTTTTAACTCAGGTGAAGGAAAGTCTTAAAAGGAGATGGCCACAATTGTCCGTAATTGCATAGGTTAAAGTTGTAACATAAATATGGAATGATATTTTCAGGTATGAAGCGGTCTTGGTGCAGGAGATGCTAAATTTTATTATACAGATAGTCAAAGAAAGACGATTCTGTGGATTAACTACAGCTCAATGTCTGCAGCGTGAGTTAATATATAAGCTATCAACCGGAAATGCTACTCATAGTCAATTGGTCAAGTCCCTTCCTCGTGACCTTTCCAAAGTTGATGAATTTCAACAGATTTTAGATACTGTAGCCGAGTACTCACATCCATCTGGAATAAAACAGGTAGTTTTTTTTTCTTTTTTTTTTTTTTTTTTTTTTTTTTTTTTTAATAATGATCAAAGTTTAAATTCAGTTTCTTGTACTTATTATAATATTATTATTTGTTTTAGGGGATGTACAAATTACGTTTAGAATACTGGAAAGAACTAGATTTGTATCATCCTCGGTGGAACTCACGGGACTTGCAAGTTGCAGAAGAAAGATACTTGCGTTTTTGTAACATGTCTGCATTGACTAGTCAACTCCCGAAATGGTCAAAGATCTATCCTCCTCTTAAAGGGTTGGCTAAAGTAGCTACATGTAAAACGGTTCTGCAAATCATCCGAGCTGTTCTTTTCTATGCCCTTTTTACTGATAAGTTGATGGCGTCACGTGCCCCTGATGGCGTTCTTATAACGTCATTGCATTTGCTGTCTCTAGCCTTGGACATATCTCAAGTGCAGATGGAATCAGGTGATCAAATTCCCCTCTTGGCATTCGCTGGCGAAGAAGTATGTACAGGATTAAATGATGGTTATGACACACATAGCTTATTATCACTTCTTGTATCGTTAATGAGGATAAATAAAAAAGAAAATGTGTACAACCTTGTGGAATCTGGTGGGTTTGACTTGTCTTCTTTGATCAAGAATCTTCTTCAGAAGTTTGCTGAACTGGACTCTGTATGTTTAACAAAACTACAAACACTAGCGCCTGAAGTTGTCATTACTCATTTGTCTTATTCCAAGCCGAGCGATGATGCAAGTAACAGTGCTTCCATGTCTGATAGTGATAAGAGGAAGGCAAAAGCTCGCGAGAGGCAAGCTGCAATAATGGTACAGTGTTTGTTTATATTCTGCAACAGGAATTACATTTGTATGATACTATATTAATAGTTGACATCAGGTTTTCAACTATATTAATTAAATGCAGGCAAAAATGAAGGCACAACAGTCAAAGTTCATGGAGAACGTAAATTCAGCAGCAGAAAGTGGCTTAGATGATTCTAATGATGCTGAAGAAAGTATCTCTGGAGTTGCAAACGATTTGGATGAACCTGAGCGTGTAATCTGTTCTCTATGCCATGATGCTAACTCCAAGTCTCCTTTATCATTTTTAATTCTTCTCCAGGTTTGTGATCTCATTTTTTTAAACTTCTTACATTAGTCGGTGAGGTTTGAAAATTTTAAGCTGATATTGTCTCAATTTGGGATAAAGAAATCCAGGGTTGTGAGTTTACTTGATAAAGGTCCGCCATCATGGGAAAAAGAAATTAGCAGATCTGGGAAGGAGCAAGTCTCTACTATTGACGACCCTTTGAATATCCATATTGAATCTTCAAGCAGTTCAGAGACAATATCATCGTCCCAATTAATAGACATTGTTCAGAATGCAATCAATGAATTCTCTTCAACTGGTCAGCCAAGAGAGGTTGATGCTTTTCTAGAATTTATAAAAGCGAAGTTCCCATCTCTTCAGAATATACATTTTCCTCAAATATCAGATGATATGAGTGAACCAACCACATCTCTGGGTGATACTTTTGAAGAAAATATGTACACACAGATTCTGGACACTATGGAAAATGATTCGGTAAAGACCGAGGGTATTCCGATTGCTGGATGTAGTTCATATTCAGGCAGTAGCTCAAATGAATCTCGGTTTCTTGGAAAGTATATTGCTTCTTTATCTGAGGAAAATTTGAAAAATCCATCACCTGCAGAAACTACCGGGTCCCGTAGTAAGGCACAGTCAAGTTCAGTGACTTCGCACCTGCCACATGATGGCTTTGGACCGTCCGATTGCAATGGAATCTATGTTTCATCCTGTGGGCATGCTGTCCACCAGGGTTGCCTTGATCGTTATCTACGGTCACTGAAGGAAAGGTAAAATCTTTTAAAAATACTATAATTGATTTTTGACATAGATATTATAAATTATAATTCTACTAAAACACGGTTGAGAACTAGTCACTGAAGGAAAGGTAAATCCTTTAAAATCTGATAAATATATATATTTTTTTGAAAAGCAAACAGCAAAAACTGAAAACACATTAGGATTAGTATTTTAGTAAAACGGGATTGAAAAATGTTGGAAACAATGTCTGCAGATATACAAGAAGAATAGATTTTGAAGGAGGACATATTGTGGATCCAGATCAGGTGCATGTTGTTTCAGTTATCTTTTGATTTTAACGTAAATGTTTCATATTTTTTTAATATTTTAATATTTGATGTGCAGGGGGAGTTTTTGTGTCCTGTTTGTCGGGGACTTGCAAATTCTGTCTTACCTGATTTGCCTAAAGAAGCAATGAAGGGCAGTGGGTCTTCAAAAAACCCAAATCTGTTCCCAACAGATGCTAATGGCATGTCTCTCCTTAGACAGTCACTCTCTCTTTTGCAAGCTGCAGCTGATGTTTCTAGAAGGAATGAAGTTCTCGAAGCGATTCCAGTCCAACAAAAGGGTGGAAGAGTCGCAAATCTTGAATCGGCGGTTCGTTTATTACGTGAAATGTATTTCCCGGGAAACGATAAAATTTCGGGATCAAATCGGTTAAGCGACTCGATGATCTTGTGGGACACCCTCAAATATTCCCTTGTTTCTACTGAAATCGCTGCTCGATCCGAAAGAACTTCCGCAGCTACCAATTATGGTGTTAGTGCTTTATATGATGAACTACGATCTTCTAGTGGGTTTATTTTGTCATTGATGCTTAAAATAGTTCACAACACACGAGACCAAAGTTCGCTTGATGTCCTTTTAAGATTAAGAGGCATTCAACTATTTGCAAAATCTATATGCTGTGCTGATAATCTAAATGGAGGTGAAGGTACATATAAATTTTAGTAATATATCTAATGTGTTTTGTTTGATTAATCGTGCTAATTATCTTTTTCTTTTTTCAGAAATTATGACGAGTATGTTGGAAAATGCCGATATGGGCATACCTTTCCCTGATGTTCAGTTTTGGAAAATGGCATCATATCCTGTACTTGCATCTGATGCCTTTTCAACTTTAATGTGGATCTTCTTTTGTCTTCCGGTCCCATTGATGTCATCGGAAAAAGCATTCTTACCTCTTGTTCATATGTGCTATATTGTCTCCATTACTCAGGTTCATATGATATTACAACTTTTATATTTATTTTATATGACGTCCTGCATAGCTTGCTAACATATTGTGTATACTCGTTTTGTAGGCTGTAATAGCATACTTTGGAAGAAATGAAAGTGCTTTGAATGATTTCATTTACGATTCCCCACTTCTCACTGACATATTCAAATTTATGAGTGAAAATGAATCGTTAAGTCAGTATTTTGTTTCAAACTATATTGATAATGAATCATTACGTCAAAATTTAGCTTCAGACTATGTTGATATTGCTCGTGATATCAAACAAACTGTTCGTAGAATGAGTTTTCCTTTCCTACGAAGATGTGCATTACTATGGAAACTGATTAACACGTCGGCTTTATCACCCTTTGGTGGGGCCAGTCTCATGGACTATACTTATGGCACCGCAGAAGAGTTCGTTGAAATAGAAGATTTGGAGAAGATGTTTAAGATTGACTCGTTAGATAACATAGTTAATGATGAGCTATCACGTTCTTTGGTTTTAAATTGGCTGCATCACTTTGCTAGAGAATATGAAGTTAACACTCCATCAAGGGGTTTGCACTTAACACCAGTCGTTCCATTTAAGCTGATGGTTTTGCCTCATCTCTACCAAGATCTCTTGCAAAGGTTCTTCCTCTTTTTAATACAAGTTATATTTTATTTTTTATTTTATCTTTCATTTGTTTTATATACCAATGATTCTTATCTTCAGGTACATAAAAAAGAAGTGTGTTGACTGTGGAGCCGTTCAGGATGAACCGGCATTATGCTTGTTATGTGGTAAATTGTGCTCGCCAAGCTGGAAGACATGCTGCAGGTTTGTGTGTGTGTGTGTGTGTGTGTTTTTTTTTTTTTTTTTTTTTTTTTCTTTTTTTTTCTTTCTTATGGGACTTTTATATATTTTGGATATGAATTCAAATTTGACATCGACTTGTTGCTCTTTAGGAATAATAAGTGCCAAACTCATGCAATGTCTTGTGGTGCTGGTACTGGGGTATTTCTGCTAATCAGGGTAAGTCAACACGCAAACATGTAGTCCAACGGTCTGGAAATATAGGCCTGGATTAAACATTGTATACTGATATCAAATTTTTCTAATTTCTTTTTGTAGAAAACTACTATATTACTTCAAAGATCTGCACGTCAGGCACGTTGGCCATCTCCCTACCTGGACGCATATGGTGAAGAGGTAACACAACATTCTGCATTCAAATTTTGTCTATTAAAATTACTGTCTTTGAGCTTACTGTGGAAGAAACATTAATAAGATATAAACTAGACTAAAAGAATAACTTAACCTGTGATATGAGAAATATTTGAAGGTTTTAGTTAATAAGCTACAAGCATGAACATCTTATTCATACCTTGAAGAGTAGTTTTTTGTTTTGTTTGTAACATCAGAATAAGATAAGGTGGATGTTGCATAGACACACAAATTGTCAAAACATATATATAGTTTTTAGGTGTTGTAGATCATGTGAGCAAATGGACACATGTCAATGTCTTCTAATCTTCTATTAATGGTTCATTTTCTATATTTGCTTTTGCAGGATATTGAAATGCATAGGGGAAAGCCTTTATATTTGAACGAGGAACGTTATGCAGCCTTATGTCATATGGTATCACGAGAATCCTGTTTCTACTACTCTCTACTTCATTGTTATGACATAAATTGCACTTTTTAAGGTCTCAATGTCATTAATGACTTCATTAACAGAGATGATATAGTACTTAAATCTTGAAAATTATATGGTGAAACAATTGAGGGGGTGTTTGTTTTAGCTTATCTAGATGACGTATGAGCTTAGTAGCTTATATAACAAAATAAGCCTAATCAAGCGTTTGGGTAAGCTTATATGGTTGGGCTTATGAGCTTATAAGAGGGGGTTTTGATAAGCTCAAATTTTGTGGTTTATTTGACAGGGGTGGGCAAAAAGACTTTTATAACCTTATATAACAATTACAATTTAGATGTGATTAGCTGTATTAACTAACCCAAACACTAGGCATAAGCTAATGTGCTTATTATCTTAACCCGTAAGTTGCTTATGAAATATATATACCTAAGCCCAAAACATAAGCTTAGACAAACACTCCCTGAAATATTGACCGACTAGTTCTGTTATATTTAACATTGCCCCCTTGCTAGTAATTCTCTGTATTTTTATTATTTCCCATGTCTATATGTTGATTCCCAGTTATAAACTTATAATTAATCCCATGTAATTGATAATAATGTTGTTGGTAGGTGGCTTCTCATGGGCTTGACCGGAGCTCGAAAGTGCTGCATCAAACATCAATCGGCGCTTTTCTAATGCTTTAGATTGGATTCATTGTAGATGAGTTCTACTGAAGGTCTGTTACCCAAACTCTGTTTTGTAGCTTGATTTCCTTTCTTCTATATTTTTGCTAATACAAAGTTATGATTGCTAGAAACAGTTTCTGCACATTTAGATTTAAAATCGCTAACAACTGTGCATATGTAGTTCTGGCAGAGAATATATAAAGATAACACATGCACCATAATAGTTGAATATCTGTATACGAATGATTGTGACGAGAACACAATTTCTTGAGCTATATTTTTAGTATTATAATCATTTGGTTGGATTTCTCGCAACAGTTAATCATTTTTTTTTTTATTTTTTTTTTTTTTTTTAATTATGTCTGAACAGCGAGTGCCGGATTTGGTATGCACGATGGATTCTGTGTCATGGTATGGCGTCTTGTCTGGCCACCAGCCTCTTAAATTTATTTGTACAGTTATTGTAAATAACTATGAGTTTTGAGTTATTTATGCCCGCAATCTTTTTCGAGCTATTAAGAAGATATATAGCGGTTGTACCAGTCTTTGCCAATCTTTGCTATGTTTTCTCTACATCATGTAGTGCTGATATTTCGGTTTAGTGATACTGTTGAATCTGAACAATGGTTAGAATATGCTCATTTCTACATCCTCAGCACCAAACACAGCTCTGGTTTCGCTATCATTAATAAGGTTGATGCTTAATAAACCAAACACAGCTCTGGTTTTGTTACGTCTCATTAACTTTTAGACGTAAAGGTTCAAAGGCATCTTTTGTTCTTTTCACATGAATCAAGAGCGACTTCTTTTTAGATGCTTACGTATTTTTGCATATCGAATTCTACTATTAAACTATCAAACATTTGTCAACAAAAACGTGCGACTGTAATCTGGTAATAAATCTACTAATAGTTGAATATTGTACTATCTTGATAATATACATTTATATCGCAGAGTCGATGAACAAAAACGTGTCCAGACAATCAAAAGGGAAGTATGTACGTAGTAAAATAACAACGAATTATATTTTACGTTACGTTTGCTGCAATCTACTGTAATAAAAGATTTCTCGAATGCATTTGCACATGATGCAGATAGGATCAATCTAATGCATGCACAGAAGAATACATTAACTTCAACTGCTCAGATATGATGCATTATAATTCATCACACACGATATGCTGATATTGGCTAATGGTCATAAAATGTATGCTAGTGTTAAGTTGTTAACATGGAAATCGCATATTTGTAAGCTCAACGAAAAAGAATAGAGACGAACTATAGAAAAAGGTCTTCAATACGACGGTAATATTTGTTATGTCATCGTATCAAATTGCGAATCTTGGCAATTAAATGGCTTTCCATGTGTGTATATCATGAGACAATTGCATTCAACGGATGTAGAGACTTATGATTTCGATCCCGAATAAGGTACATTTGATAATGTAACATTAAAATTATTAATATCATATATTAAAAGTCTAGTATATAGCATGAAATATGTCATTTAATGAGACTTGCCACAATCAACATAGTAATAGCACTATCATAAAACACAATCAAAATATGCTGTTTTTTCTGCATTGTTTATATGGAAAGCTTTAACAATAAACCAGACAGTGTAAGCTGCTAAACATTATAAATACATGTTAGTTTACCTTCATTTGCTGATTGCACTTAAAACTTGTTTAGAAGAATGTCGTCTCCTTCAAACGAAAAATTGTTAAAAAGCCCTAGAAGATTGAAGAAAGAACCGTGTCTTCTTGATTTGAATGAATCTGTATGTGATACTTGCTTATAATCTTGATTTGTTTATGCACATATATAGGTTATTTGTTAAAGTAGTGATAGAGCTATTTTGTGTTGTAGCCACCAATGACATCATATGAGAAAGAACATACATTGAGTGAAAATGAATTTCCTACAATCTCTACCATTTGTTCACATGAACTAAAAGCAAGTGTCAACATGATTGAGGTATGCTACTTAGATCTCTATTCATCATACATCTATTAGTGGTATCATGTTTTCGGCACATGGTTACATATCGGTGTATGTATGCTTGTATTTTTGCCTGCATATATACACTTACACGTAAATACTTGTATATACATCTCTCTCATTAGACACATACATCATATCTAAAATTACTTTTACAATTATCTTATTATGATTGATGTATTTGCTTATATGATAAACAAGGAAGCACTAGCAACCATCCCATTGTCATTCAAGAGGCAGGAGACTTCAAAGAGTACATTGGTTATAGAGAATGTAAGCATCTGCTAGAGTTTAAATGTTACTTTGTACTACACCAATATGATTATGCAAAGCATTAACAGACTCATTTACTCTCTTTTTAATGAAATTATTCATTTTTAGTAGACTGACAATTTCTTCCCTTGATAATTAATAGGGGATATTGACACTAGTCCAACATCAATCACAAGATCAAGCACATGAGCAAAAGCAAAAAGGTCCGAAAAGAGGCCTAAGAACATCATATACTGTCCATTATGTTGATGGACAGTTTGAGCTTCCAACTGAATGTGTCAACTATATTCTCATAAGGGATAAGGTACCTTCAATCAAGCTTTCCTTTTCTTTGAAAATGACCCTATACTTTTCTCTTACCAAGTTGTTTGGAAAAATATATCTCATTTTGATAACATCTTTATTCTCACTACAACAAATAATAACAACAATACCTAATCCTGCCGAAACAAGGTATGAAGTAGATATGATCTAGACAGTCACACCTTTACCCGACGGTAAAGTGACTATACATCTTTATTTTCACTATTAAGTATTATTAGTTGATAGTTATAGCTTCATGCCTTCAAGGCTTCAAGCATATGGTTACAATACTTCATTTTAACCTTATCAAAATTACAGTATACTCGTAAATATTTAACTAAGAACCAAAATTTTTGGTAGTAATGTCAAATCTTGAATTTGTTTAGAGACAATAACGTACTACAAACTCATGTTGCTCAACATTTTTATTATGGTAAGTTGTATATTTTTTACAGTATCGTCAACGGCTATCAAGGTTAATTGGGAAAAATATCCCACATGTAGAGACTCGAAAAAGTCACTTATCCGTGCACAATCGACTAGAGGGATGGAGAGTTGAGACCAGAAAACGGCCAGACAAGACTCATGACAAGGTTAGATCTCCCGTATGAACATCTAGTGATTTTTTGACAACTCATTTGATTCCATAGAAATTAAGAATTAAGCACTTCAATATCTATGTATAATCAAAGTCAAATATAATACTCCGTATTGATTTTGTTTCAGAACAAATCTCAGTGTCTTTTATATATATATATATATATTATAATATATAATATATATATATTTAAATTGTTGTTAAAAGACATTTCAAATAATTTGTTATGTAAGTAACATAAACTATTTCGATGCAGTTTTACCATCATAGGTCGTTAGGAAGGATGTTCCGGTCACTGGTCGAGGTGGAAAAGTTCATCAAATATGAGATATACCCTCCTAAACCACAGCGACTCAACAAGAAGCGCACCAGAAGCACTGATGAGTGAAATCTGTGATACAAGTATCAGCATTATTCTTTGACGAAGGTTATGAGAAACTACAATATGGATTTCTCTCTCGAGTTCTCATAGGAATGATTCGTTAGTGAACGAATTTGATTTGCGATTCACAACTTTTTAATTTAATTTAGTTATTTTTACATCTTTTCAACTTACTATATATATAATCAAATTTGAATATGTGTCTTGTTCATCCTAATATTGATCTTTTGGTGAGATATATGTAGTACTCACAAGCTTCTACAAGAAAACAGGTTATGCAAGTATATCATTTGGCTAGATCCTTTTTTTGCCAATTTTCTTTTCGGCCCAAACCTGAATAAGATAACTAGGATGTCATGCATTGCTTGTAGAATATTTCTGCAATTCGAGATTCATGTTTACATGATCTAATGAACAAAAGATTGAAACAAGGACTGATTCTATATAACCAACATAATGTTTACATTTCTGTATTTGGCACTTAAAAAGACACACGTTACAATGATTACATTTGACTCTATTTATAGTATACTAATCGACATGACTTTGGCAGTTACAGTTATCCCAACCATTGTGTCGTTTGGTGTATAACTGTCAACCATATTAACTGCCATTTAACCTAACCTTAATTATATTAACTAACTGCATGGGTTACTACTTTGACCCACTGCAGTGACTACAATTCGACCCAAAAATAACTAATTAATACAATAACATAGTCTTTAAACTAAATACTTATAACATATTTGACATATAATGATATTAAGGAGTCAACATCTCCCCCCTAATTCATTAATGTCAAATTCTTTCTTGAGTGATCTTCATCCTAGTTCTTCAAACAATGATGTGAAAATCATTGCTATCAGTACTGCTTGCTTCTTGTGCTTCCTGTTCTTCATTGCTCTCTAGCCTAACTCCAAACTTGTTCATTCCTTGTTCTTGTGTTCCATCCCTAACTGCTCCTTCCTGCAAGCCCTGTGGGTCTCTATCTTCTGCAGTCCTACTGCTTTTTCCCACTTCTACTTTTGGCTTCTTTGTCCAGGGTACTTGTGCAGTGTCATGGTAAACCATTATCAAGTCTATGAACTTCCTATAACAATCTTGTATTGCACTTCCTTCTTCACTTGTTAGGCCTTGTAGCTTTGCAATGGTTTTCCATTTGTCACCAAGTGTGACACATACATAGCCTCCAAGACTATCAACAATCTTATGCAAACTAAGCAAGTTTATCTCCATCACTCATCTCGTTGTCCCTTTTTTGTGTCGACTTGGCTTCCAATGCGTGCCCTAGAGTCTCCTTTTTTCTTCTCGATATCAAAAACACCCAACGTATTTTTCTGCCACAACCAAATTTGTTGTTGGTTGTTGTTTTCCGTTCCAAGTTCGTCACGAATTTTACCCACAAATACCTCTCGGTATTTTTACCAAAGCAAGTCGTTTTGCTTTCCTTTTTCTGCCAATAATACCCCACGGTATTAATCCCAACGTCTAAACAAATGAGTTTTGTTTGTCGTTGCCGCTGTTGCTTGTTTCCTTTTCCGCGTTGTACCACAATACTTCTTTGTTTCTTAATTCCACACCGTGTTCTTTAACAACTCTTCAATACCCGTCGGTATTCTCTTGTAAACGAGTGATCAGCCCGCTTCTTTTCGATATTTGTTGTTGTTCCTGTATTGCTAAACGTCTCCAAACAATCCTTGATTGTTTTCTCTTCGGTATACCTTATTACATGCACAAGCAACGCCTCTCTTTCTTTGTGTATATCTCGATATATATACACAGTTTATACTTGACGTCTTTTTCTTCTTCTTGTTGCGTTGTGAGAGCAACAAGTCTTCTTTCTCCTTTGTTGTCGTGTGCAAGACACCAACAAAGTCCTTCTAACAATTGTTTTCCTTCCTTTTCTGGTTTTGTTGTCGCGTACAAAGATCACAACAAAACAGGCCACCACTTCGTTTGGTGTCCCTCTCGTTTGTAATTCCAACACAAGATAAGTTGTATACGACTTTCTTGCGTCTCCTATTCTTGGTTCTAATCGAAACCAAAATAGTCTTGGTGTCTTCTCCTTCCATGTTCTTCGTCTCCTTGTTTCTGGAAACAAAAAATACCACTGTCCTTTGATCACTATGATCAAAGTTGAATCAAATCCTTGCAATCTTTCTTTTTCTTTCTATCTTTCTTTCACAGGTTTCTTTTTGTTCCTCCAGGATCTTTAACCTTGGTCTCTGATGCCACTGTAGAATATTTCTGCAATTCGAGATTCATGTTTACATGATCTAATGAACAAAAGATTGAAACAAGGACTGATTCTATATAACCAACATAATGTTTACATTTCTGTATTTGGCACTTAAAAAGACACACGTTACAATGATTACATTTGACTCTATTTATAGTATACTAATCGACATGACTTTGGCAGTTACAGTTATCCCAACCATTGTGTCGTTTGGTGTATAACTGTCAACCATATTAACTGCCATTTAACCTAACCTTAATTATATTAACTTACTGCATGGGTTACTACTTTGACCCACTGCAGTGACTACAATTCGACCCAACAATAACTAATTAATACAATAACATAGTCTTTAAACTAAATACTTATAACATATTTGACATATAATGATATTAAGGAGTCAACATTGCTATATGACATATATCTTCTAAAAGTGGATCTTCCGGTCAAATGATACTATATACGGTGAGATGAATGTATAAAAACATCAGACAACTGATTTAATAGATGAGTTTCGTAGTCGTTATTCGTTAAGACCGAACTTAGGCTCGAATGACTTAAATGGTGTGCTAAGGGATGAACCAATTTTACATTTTATAGATTTACTTAATATCTATTCTCTAAAATTATTCGTAGTTTTTCTAGAGTATCACTTGTCACATTTATTTCCTTGATTAGTGAGTTCCAATGTTTTTCTAGAGTATCACTTGTCACATTTATTTATTTATTCCATCATAAGAAATGGCACGTTGAAGCCTCCCATTTACGGAGTAATAACATTTTGATAACTGACGACATACTAAAACACGTGTTTCTTAATATGAACTGAATCGATAAATGCAAATAATTGCTTGTTGCACCATGCCAACTAATAGCGTATACGAGTTTTAGCCCAAATGACTAAAGCCCATACAAATATAACCGGCGCACAACAAGACTGAAAGCCCAACAATCCCAAAAAAATGCCTAAACACAATTTCCCCATGGAAAAAATGTCAACGAAAAGGCCTACTAACTTATCCTTAAGATCGTCATGCGTCAACGCCACGTGTAGCTACCTAATTTGTGCAGAGGTAGTGCAACGGGTATTTCGTTAGTACGTGCGGATCCTACCAAAGATTCCCATAACCACCTGAGCCAAGGATGTCACGCCATGTGTCATTCTTGTCTCCTCCATATGATGTCCACCACTTGTACCCTCAAGGACTGTTGGATCATCTGCGATCGCTGGATCACATCCACGTGTCGCACACAACCCCAAATGCATCCCTATAAATACCGGTGCATTTGGGGAGAAGAACCAAGCTATCTTCTTCATTTCACACACACAAAACACACACTAAACCCTCATCGTATGCGAGTGTTACCCCGACTTAAGATAATTATTTTTATCTCGGGTTCCTTACCGAATGCAGGAAACCAAACATACGATCATCATCATCTCACACCGTCGATTTGCCCAAATCCGTGCTTTACTTACCATACGTAAACATGGCGTCATCGGTGGGACCCATGACGTATGTAGAAACTAGAAGGGGGGGAGGGTTGAATAGTTTCACCGTTTTTAATTACGTTCTAATATTTTTGAAAAACCATTTATCTTTTTGGAAAGTGGTTTGATTTGAAGTTATATGTTATCACTCTATGATATATTAACACAATATATATATGCATAAGATAAAGAATAAGAGAGGTAAAGGAAAGATACAACCAAACCGAGACACGGAGATTTATAGTGGTTCGTCACGAAGCTCACTCTTTGCCCTACTCCACTCCTCGAGTATCACACTCGAGAGTTCACAATCACTAAATCAACAAACTCCCTTCAGGCGGAGAAACCGTACACCAACGCTTACACCAATTTTTGACGCTAAGCGGAATGTCGAGTCTTAATCCTAGCTAGAACCAATCTACACAAAAGCCCACACGGCTACACGAATGTACACCACGTCCACTTGGACCTTCACACAATCCAAGTCTTCATATTACACTTCACGGACTTTCACCTAGTCCCGATCTTCACACACGGACTCACACCAAATCCTAGTCTTCACACACCAATACACGGACTTACACTAAATCCTAATCTACATACACAAATTCACGGACTTACACTTTGTCCGGATTTACACTCACACACAAGTCGGATACACTAATATACAATATAGACAAATGAGAGAGTTTAGATGAAGAAGAGAATCGTAACACAAGTTACGTGTGTGTGATGATTAATCTATAACACTTCATTTCTTGATGAATATGAGTGTTCTTCTCGTGCACTTGAGATAGAGGATGACGGGATCACTTATAAGCACATATCAACACGTTATAGTGATCAAAGAAAGGAGGAAGAAAGAACAGAATATTTTTGTGCAAAAAGGGTTGATTTTTCTGAAGGAATAGTTCAGTATTTATAGGCACCAGGAGGAGCGGGGGACGATCCCGTAAAAATTGGACGATTCCGTATATATGAGGGACCGTCGCCTATTTAAGGGACCGTCACCTAAGACACACCTATTTTTGTCCTGGCGTGGTGAAAAATTATCTACTGAAAATTTTATCTGATTTAGGCGGGAAAAATAGCTGTTGGAGAATTTGAAATTCAAATTTATTTTCTTATTAAAACATTTCTTTATAATTACAAAAATTACTTTTGTAAAAATGTTTTGTCACATAAAAATGTGAAGTTTAGAGAAAAATAAATTCTTTGATCACTTAACTAAGTTGGTACAGTGTTTGTTCATACCTGAAGTGATGTTGTAGTTGGTACGTTGTCAAAACGAATTTTCTCGATTAAAAACTTATTAAGTGTAGTTTTACGTAACGTGTTTTTATATTTTTTGATTATCAAAACGTATAGAGACTGAATGATGCAAATAACATTTTTGACATTATTTGTATTAACAATCTCCCACTTTTTGATGATTATAAAATATAAACTCATTTTAGGTAAAATTACGTTGTAAAAAGTTTTTAATGAGTTTTCGTTTACTTCTTCCCCTTTTTGTAGAATAAAAAAGGCTTTGTCGATGTGTAGAGAGGAAAGAAATCGACGGTGCTAATGCTCCCCTTTGATCAGTGCTCCCCCTAGTTGAGGGCACCAGGGAATCGAGCTATGGTGTTGTGCTACAAAAACAAGTTAGAAGACAAATGCACATACACATATATATATATATGAAAATTACAAGGGAAGAGAGGAGAGATTAGATAGACAAGAAAGAGGGGTTAGAAGATAACGATGAGAGAATTTTAGAGTAGAGATTAGAAAAGAAAGAAGGATTAGGAGAGGGTGAAATCAGATAGATCAGATAAGAAATAAGATAATTCAGATTAATCAGAGTAGAGAAAGCATATAGTTCAGCATGTTTAGAGTATAGAAAGCAGATATTTAGTCCTGACTAGGGACGGTCCCGTATAAAGGACCGTAGCCAGTGGGACTGTTTTAGAGAGAAGATTGTGATTTCAGTATTTGTCTTTTTTAAAGTTGGTTAATATCACACATTATAAGAACAACCATGACAAGCATCACAAGATAAAGGAGATAGATTTCATTAATCATTCATTCAAGAAACATACATAGAAGAGTTATACATAGCATGGATAGATTGATACATCATAAACTAAGTAGACAAATAAATAAACTACAAGCTATTTATAGAAAAACAACCTAGATTCCTAGAACATGCTTGGCCCAAAAGATAATCCTTGATTTTTTTAACAAAACATATAGAGATGTTTAGTTGGAAGGTGGAGGATTTGGTGGCATGGTGGCTAGTGGAGTTGGTTGCACATTGTGTTGAGAGAGAAGGTACTCAACATGGGCAAACATGTAGTGAAGCTCATTTCTTAGGGATGAAATGAGATGGAAGTTGTGATAGCAACATGCACAACCCATGATATGGTTGTTGGCAAAGAGATAGGGAAGATGATAGCCCATGATTGGAGATGGTGGTGGAGTAGAAAGAGTGTAATCCAAAGGCCCATTTGGTGATAGAGACAAAGAGGTATTTGGTGGATGTGGATAAGAGCTTCTCGGTGGTGGTGATATGTCTCCAAGATAAGGTGAGAAATTTTCAATGAAAGTTGAGAATTGAGAAGATGATGGTCTAGAAGAAGAGAAAGATATTTCTTTGGTGGATGAAGTTTTCATTGGTGCACTTGGTGCTTGAGGAGATGATGGTAGAGATTTTGGAGAAGGAGTGTTGGTTTCATTTGTTAAATCAATGAAGATGGATTTAGGAGGTGTTATGGTGATTTTTGGTTTCTTGTTTGAGAGTGGCAATGAGGTTGAAAAAGATGCCATTGTAGAATATGAAGAGGAAGAGATGGAGAAGGAAAGTAATGATGAAGAAGAAGAGGAGAGGGGTTTCAATAATCAAATGTGATTATACTTTAGGCAAAGCATGTATTAGGAAAATCATGGCCCTAAAATTTGTTTAGCTAATCCTGGAAATGGTGGTGAAAATCATGAACTAGGTCAAGATTTCAGAAAAGAAGAAACATCGCCAAAATCCGTGACCACCTATGTAACAATTCATAATTTTGAGGTCAATATTTAATATTTTAAGTTTACTTACTATTTCTATTTTAAGTAAATTCACTTTTGCGAGTAACTAGATAGGTTATTCCGTGTACTTCGATAAACGTACATTTAAATCAAACCGAAAACTGACAATACTCAGTATATATATTATTATGCATTTTGGTTCCATACAATTATATTTTAAATATTCTATTTTTACTTTTTCACTTTTAGCTAAACTTTGCACATTTTGCGTTTTGCGCGGTTTCAATTTTTAAACACCAAGTAATCAACCAATAAGCTCAAAGATCACCTAAAATATCAAAATAGGTTTTATTGGTAAGTTTTAACATTATTATAAGTTTTGTATTTTTACGTTACCCGGATTTAAGTTTCGCGTCTTAAAAACTTTATGTTAGTAATTACCGGGACCAAACTACACCTCGTAAGTTCAAAGTTATACAAAAATCACACAATAGACCCCCTCACCATGAGGTGGCCGGTTTTGAAGAGGTTACCAAGCCACATGGCTTGGTGTGAGAGTATATTGCGTATGGTAACTACACATGTCTCATCTCTTTACACTAATCCTCCACTACTAGAATTATAAGGTAAAATACTCATAGTAACATGCAAAAGGTCACCCAAACTCTCTTTTCTCTCTATAGCAACGAATCAAAACAGCCCTCCATCACCATCATCTTAATTTTCTAGTCACATTGGTGCAAGATCTTGAAGCCCTAGTCTTGTTCTTGATTTATTTACACTCAAACAACACATAAATCTCATGAAATCTTGTGTTCCTTTACACTCTTGTAAGAAACCACCTCCATTTTCATTTCACTTCTGTAAATACTTGTTTTCTATGTATTTTATATGTTCAATATATTTATTATGCTTGGTTATACTTGGTACATATGCTAGATCACTAGAAAACCTAATAAGGACTAGACATGCAAAACTACTTTCTGGCCAGGGGTAAAAATGGAATAAACTGATTTTATCAGTGGACTTTGGACCTTAACTAAAAATGTACGGTTATAGATCAATGTCTTACGGTCGTTTTCCCGGGTATTTCATTGAATAACTCATTACAATGATTAAACTAAAAATGTTTTCATGAAACATGTCAAATTCTGAGTAACGGATTTGCAACCTATAAAAGTTATTTTTTTTTAATATAACAAACTATTTCTCAAAACATAAAAGTTGTAGCTAACATATTAACTTAAACGTGGTCACAAAAATGGGGTTAATCGGGCTTGTAGATCTCTAGATATCGCATTTTTCCCGGGACTGTTGTGGTGTTGAAAAAATCAGAACTGGGTAGTTAAGGGTAAATGGGTAATTTCACTACTGTTAAGTAATTTTTGACTCAGTGGGACCCATAAATATAATTAGTACACTCAAATACCTTTCCGGGGATATAAAGAACATAATTTTTTGACTTACGGTTTGCGAGTAATGAATTTTTAAAGAGAGACATGTATTTAAAATTTCTAACAACTATATACTTAAAATGTGTAAAAAGTTATTAACTTATAAAAATGGACCATTAGACTATTAGAAACTTGTCAAATAACACTACTTGACCATTTTTACATAAAAACCGAAGTGGTAGGACCCACTATCGGAAATAGACCCGTAAATCCTTTCATAGACTAAAGAAACTTAAGAACGATTAATTTGAACTCATGACACATATTTGGAACCCTTAAATTTGATTTTGAACCATTTAATATATTTTGAACTCTTTGACTTAATTTGAACTTTTAAAGTAATTTGAACCCTTTTGACTTAATTTGAACCATTGGACTTAATCGAACCCTTATGACTTGTTTTGACACTGATTTATATATTATGTACCAAACATAATTGAAATAATAATCTATAAGGTATATAGACATACTTACCTTATTATTTTACATTTTGAGACATGCGTATATGTCTAGGTTGCTCGTAGAACACTTGCGGTTTATTCATCACTACATTCACTTTGAATGTTCACTTGGCTCTTGGTGAGTTCATAGCCCCACTTTAACTCTTTAAATTGTTTATAAACCCATTGGGGGAGATACATGCTATTTTACAATTTGGACACAAGTACTTTGAACTGTAGTGGTAGAGATGAGATTGGTGTGATGGGATATGGACCAACTATGTAGTGGTAGAGGCGAGAGTGAGCGACGATATAGTGGTAGAGGCTAGAGGTTAGATGGTGAAGAAGTGCTAATAGGATTTATACGGTTATGAAGTTGGTGATGGATTTCTTGTACAGTTGTCGTCGCTGGAAGAAGCTAAATTGACGAGGAAGAGCTGTCTCACTCTTATCTTTGCGGTTCTTTGTTTGAAGAGTGTGTAAGATAAATGGAATGCAGAAGCATTGATGAAGGTTGAGGATGTAGTTAAATTGAGAAGATGATGGATACAGAAGTAACCAAACATATGTTGTGTTTAGGATTACGTGGAATTGTTTTTTAACTCACGGATCAAGAGGATGATTATAAATGGTTGTGAAAATTGAAAAGGATAAGGAATCAACAGATGCACAAAATCTGTTTAGATAAGAGATAGTTCCCCTGATGATTCTTTTGAAATGTTCATGGGTCCATGACTGCAACAAGTGGTTTTTGATAGTGTTTGTGGTATGTTCGTGACAGTAAGAACAAAAGGTGTGTTTGGTTTGAAAAAGGAAATGTGGGAAAAAATTACAAAGAAAACGGGCCTGTTAGGTGCAAGGAACCATGATACCACTAAATTTAGTGGTGACGTGCCCACTTTAGTGGTGCCGTGACTTGCTGGGACAGAATTGTGTCCCATTTTGATTTTTGACGAATAAATCTCACAGATTTAGTGAGACTTTTAGACACGGTTAAAGAACTTATACCTAATAAATTCTTTAAGGGATAAATCCAATGGGATTTGATGAACGATACTCGAGAATTAAAGATGACTTCAATATTTTCAATGAAATATTTTAAATAGTCATTACACATGACTCGAGGGATGTTTTGAACACATGTAAATTACCAATTTACGGAATGCGTTCCATCATTCCTAGACCTAAGCGTAAGTAGTTGAATGGTTCGCGTTTGAGAGGGTTGGTTAATATGTCGGTGATGTTGTCTTCCGTCGAAACTTTTTCAATGAAGATGTTTCCTTTCTGGACGTTGTCGCGAAGGGGATGATGACGTATTTTGATGTGCTTCGCACGCGAGTGTTGCACGGGGTTTTGAAAGGCGTAAAGCAAGGCCTATGGTGCTGATTCGTAGCAGAATTTAGGATCTAAAAGAATGAAGTATTTTACCCACACAACGGTGGTAGATGTGTGGGTGAGACTCGATTTGGAACATAAGGATGGCTTCAAGTTGATTTAGGTTTGGTGTTCTAGGGTGATTGATGGGATTTTTGGGATGAACATCCATTGTTGTTGTAAGATCGCTGCACGTCAGTAGGTGATCAAGATTGACGACGAAAAAAAAGAGACTAAAAAATATCAATCTTCGTATAGGCATATTGCCCGTTATTCGGAAGAAAGAGAGTATCAACGGACTCTTGGCGAGAGAGGATGATACGTTGGTTTTCTTCCCTAAAACCAATGGATAAAGTTCGATCCTCATTATATATGAGGTGAGCTTGATGATAAAATACCATGACAAACTTATGGGGATGAAAGGGACATACGGAAACAATATACTTTGTCTCAAGGAGTGTATATTCAGACGAGGATGAAAAAAAAACTACAAATCCCTTAATGTAGGAACTCGTGAGTCTTTTGTGACCCGAAGGTTGATGTTAGCTTTTAGCTTTTGGATGAGCGTTTTAACATATATTGTTAAAACGCTTGAATATGATGTTTCAGATATGACATTTAACAATTGCGATCGCAAATTAAACTTACTTGAATATTTTAGATGAAATATTTAAGTTGTTAAACCTACACCGAGTTATACTAGGTTTGTATCTAACCTCTCATTGACAAAAGGGTGTATCACTTGGAAGAAAGCGAAATGACGACCAAGAAATTAGGACAATTTTACGACTACTTTAATTTTTAGATTTTGACACTAATGTAAGACTATATAATGTCTAAAGGTTTGTAGTGATAGGCATACCTAATTCAATATGTGTCAAAACAACATAGTGTGGGTTAGGGCTGATCATCGATCGAAGACCGGACTGGATAGACCAAGACCGAGACCGAAATTGCCCAAAAACCAAGACCGAATGTGTTCGGTCCGGTCCGGTCCGGTCCAAGAAGGAAAATTGGTCGGTTTTTAGACCGGACCGAGACCGAAATAAGGAAAAACTCGAGACCGAGACCGGACCGCTAGTCCTTCGGTCCGGTCGGTCTCGGTCGGTCCGGTCGGAACGGTCCGTTTGCTCAGCCCTAGTGTGGGTGCACAATTAACAAGAAAATCATGTAAAATGCACATAATGAACAAATGCAAACATCATACAAAACATGATAACATTTAGAATTTAAGAGCATGTATCATAGATATACAAATCAAGAGATATTATATCGGAATATCTAATCAAAAGCAAAATCTTTCTGATAAACATGCATTCAATAATTAATCATGTAATTACTAAGCATTAAGAAATCATGAAGGCATTTAATCATATCTCACAAGAATATGTTATCACTTTAAAACACATATTTGGGATGCAAGTAATCTAGGGTTCGCTAAGGAGGATCCTAATTACTACTTGTTCAAAATGAAATCCTAATGGGAAACAAAGTTCACCGATGTAAACTATCTTTAGTCAAATATAGGAATGAAAATTTTTCAAGTTAGAGAATGAGTATGAGACTATCACTAGTGGTGCTCAACTCAGGCTAAACACGACCATTTTTACGGGTTATACCATGAACCCAACTTCTCTCCTGGAAGCAATTCAACCGTTAGGTTAAATTGAATTTCTAGTGCGATAGGTTCTCTAGTAGTCATTCTCATGTTAGAAAAATTCAAATTCCTATATTTGCCTATCGAAGTGTAGCAAAAATGATATTAGCTTATTCCGCTAATACATGGCCTAATATGACTCAACTAACCAAATTTTAAAAGCCGGTTAATGAAGATGGCATGTCTTACACAATATCCTAACAAAGGCAAGCACAATGTTTCAATTTCGTGTTTGAGATTTAGAGGTTATTTGGTTTAGATGGTGCATTTCATGATCTCTTGGACGACATCTTTGTTTGTTGCATTTTTACATGTTATTTTAACATGATTTGGTTTTCTAGAACCAATAGATGCCCTAATGTGAAACAATGTTGAATATGCTTACATCGAGAGTGTTTCAACAATGCTCATTCGCATATCTTTGGAAAAGAATCTAGTAAAGGTTACTTACCTCAATAGATCTTGTGAATGTTATATGATATATGACTGAAATGAGACATATTGTATCTTTCAACAAATATGCTTATCTAAGAGGATAAAATTATCATTCTTATGAATGCTTAGAAGAAAAAGTATTTTAGTGTATGAACGAATTTTGTTTGTTTATGCAATGACACACGTTGTATTGGGTTATTTTTCAAATATAATATACTATATTTTCAAACAAGATGTAGTGTATTCTCTTGTAACATAAACATTCATGTTACAAAGAAAATAAGATGCATAGGATATAAGTTATCATTTGTCAATCTTTTGATATGAGAAATACATATGTTATTCTCGAAGATTAATAACGTACATAATAGTTAATAACATATTATGTGTAACACTTTTACTTGACATGTGATTTTGAGTGTTGAGTCGTTGATGAGCAAACTTTACATATGTTGTTTGTTTTCTTGTGTTTGGTTTTTCTGAAATGACACATTTACAAACTGCGTTGCAAAGTAAATTGCTTGAATATTTTGGATGAAACATCCAAGTCGTCAATCCTACTTCGTTGTGTATTTTATGCTTCTTTTAAACATATTAGTTTAATATTTAAAACACAACCATTAGACAGGAAGACTCAATATGACATCATCAATACAAGTGTGAGTTATGATCTGATGCATATTCTTTTCGTCTTGAGAAGGATGTCATTATTTTCATAACAACCGAGTGTGATTGAGTATGTAGGTTCAAGATAATATATTTAGTTATATTTTGATGTAATTTTGAAGCTAAACAAATAATGACTTCCAATTCCATGTCCATACTTGAAAACTTGTCAATTAGATTCGATAATGATATCAATCATAATTTGAATAATGAACTGATATATACTCGAAATCTTTCTTGACCCTCACGATCACTCTTTTTAATAGAAAATAAATAAAGATTTATGGAATGTGTTCCATTAAATCTAATAATAGTTATATGCATGATGTTAATAATAATGACATGTTAACTTGCTACTTCGAGATTTTCATTTATTTTAATGTGTGAAAAACTATTTATTATTACGTATAATATTCTTAGTTTTTGACATATCATGAGTATAAAAATAATTATCTTAACCGTTTTTATACAACATACGTAAAATACTAAATGTTTAAAACATTTTGTGTGTTTGTTAGATCAATGCAAGTTTAAGTCATTTTTTTTACTTAAATACTAATGTATTAATTTGATGTTTTATCTTGTTTAAACAACTCATGGTCAAGCAAGACAAGATGATGTAATGATTTAGAGATCATGTTAGGGATTTGATGAAAGTGTTAAATATTTTGAGGTGATATATTTTTTACACTTAAACCTTTAGAAAGATAATTGTGTAAGACAATATCTTTCGACACACATGATCAATCAACTTAGTTTCCATTCCTAAGAAGGTTACTAAAGCATTTTAAAACTTGCAAGATGTCAAAAACACATATTTAAGAAAAGTGGTCTATGCCTATATGAAATGCAAAACCAATTACGCAACCTAGTGCAAGAAATCTAGTCTAAGTCCTATTGACGCATAAACTGGAAAACTAATAATCAACAAATAGCAGCAATGCAATTATAGATATTATTAGCTCAATGAAAGATAACAAGAAGCACTCAAAAATATTAACTAACAATACTAAGACACTAAGAAAAATAAATAGTCATTTAGCATAACATACAAAAATACTTATCGTCATTTTGTGTATTAAGTATAACAATGTATACTTAACTTGATTTTATTTGACAATCAATTATTTTACTCCTCATTTCAAAATTTGATAAAGTTCAACACTTTGAAAATACGAATACATCAACGTGAGATGTTCTCTTTGCAATTTGACCAAAAATTTGCGCAATCGGCATGACTGGACTAGAGTTTCTATTATGAATCAAAGACTTTGATATATTTCACTTTACAATCAATTCCTAAAAGTATTTTTAATTAAAATTAGACTCAATTACGTTTAAAACGATAGGTGGCGCGACTCCTACGGACTTACGGTTGATTTTATATGAATTTTTGAAAATTACCCAATTATGAAAAATAGACGAAGGTACCGTTAAATTTAGCAGTACCGTCCGTATTTAATGGTGTCGTCTGTTGTATTTAACGGTACCGTGACTTGATATTACAGTTTTTTCAAAAGCCAATTTTCTCATCGCAAACAAGTATTTGACGTAACGAAAAGATGTAAAACTTAATGAACTAAACACCAAACATATAAAATATATGTTAAGTAACATTTCCACGTTTATAACTAAGAAAAATATTTACGAAAATACATTTACTATAAAACAAAGAATTGTCCCAAACACTCATTTTAAAACCGCATCACCTTACGAATTGTTCTAAAACAAAGAATTGTCCCAAACACTCATTTTACCAATTAAAACATTTCTTTAGAATTCAAAAATAGTAACAGCTATCCCCCCCCCCCCCCCCAAAATAGCTCCAAACATCCCCAAATAAACCTTCACCACTAAAAACAAAAATTGGGGCATTTTTGTCTGGGGCGGCACCACTAAATTTGACGGTGTCGTCGGATAATTAACGGTACCATCTGAACTTTAACGGTACCGTCGGTCTGTAACGGCTAGTTTTTTCTTCCCTATAAATAGTGGACCATTTTACACTTCCAAACTGATTTTTTCCAGTTAGTTTTCTCTGGTCTAATCCTCTCTTATTGAGATCACTTTCTTTGATCATTTAGCGAGTTTTAGTTTGTTTTAGAGTGATCCAATCATCCATTCAAGTTATCACATTCATTCCTCTACTAGTGCAAGAGAAGAACACACCGTATCAAGAAGATACAAAGTGTTGTCGTGTTAGTGTAGTGCACTCGTAACTGTAAGATAATATATTTGAGATAGAGAGAATATTGATGTTGTATTGATTGAATGAGTGAATATTACATATAGATGATACATATAAATAGGGTAGCACAGAATGTTCTAGAGTTGGGCTTGAGCCCACCACTAATACAGTCTAACACTCCCCCGCAGTTGGAGCGGGAGGACACCGTACGCTCAAATTGGAGCGAAATTCTTCAAATAATGCGGACGACAATCCCTTTGTGAAAATATCTGCAAACTGATAACGAGAAGGCACATGAAGCACTCGAACTTGACCCGCAACAACCAAATCACGAACAAAATGAATATCAATCTCAATGTGCTTGGTACGCTGATGCTGAACTGGATTGCCGGACAAATAAACAGCACTGACATTATCACAATAAACAAGGGTAGCGGAAAATAAAGGAGTATGCAACTCACGCAGTAAATTGCGTAACCAACAAGTCTCAGCAACAGCATTGGCAACACCACGATATTCCGCCTCTGCACTAGAATGAGAGAGCGTCGGCTGATGCTTAGAGGACCAAGAGGGTAAGTTGTTGCCAAGAAATACACAATAACCTGAAGTCGATCTCCGTGTAGTAGGGCAACCAGCCCAATCCGCATCAGAATAGGCAACCAAATCTGTAGTAGATGAAGAGAATAACTGCAGGCCATAATCCAGAGTACCCTGAACATACCTCAAGATCCGTTTAAGAGCAGAGAAATGAGGCTCCCTAGGATCATGCATATAAAGACAGACCTGCTGAACTGCATAAGATATATCAGGTCTAGTAAATGTAAGATACTGAAGAGAACCCGCAAGGCTCCGATATAAAGTCGCATCAGAAACCGGATCACCATCAACCCCCAGTTTAGACTCAATAGAAACAGGAGTCCTACAAGGGTTACAATTAACCATATGTGCTCTCTCCAAAATATCAATAGCATATTTCTTCTGAGATAAAAATAACCCTGAAGAATCACGTGTAACAGAGATACCCAAAAAATAATTAAGTGGACCCAGATCTGTCATAGCAAACTCCTGATGCAAGGAGCCAATAATCCGCTGCAACAAACTCTCAGAAGAAGCCGTGAGAACAATATCATCAACATATAACAACAAGTAAGCAGTATCAGGCCCCTGTCTGTAAATAAATAAAGATGAGTCACAACGACTATGAGAAAAGCCAATCCGTGTAATGTAAGATGCAAAACGCTTAAACCAAGCGCGTGGGGCCTGTTTAAGCCTGTAGAGAGACCTCTGTAACAAACACACATAATCAGGATGAACAGAATCCCGAAATCCGGGAGGCTGATGCATATACACTGTCTCAGAAAGATCACCATGTAAAAAAGCATTCTTAACATCGAGTTGATGAATCGGCCAATGTCGAGAAGCAGCTAAACTAAGAACAGTCCGAATGGTACCCGGTTTAACAACCGGACTAAAGGTCTCATCAACATCAACCCCCTCTAACTGTGTACTACCATTTGCCACAAGACGAGCCTTGTAGCGACTAAGCGTGCCATCTGCCATATACTTGTGACGAAATAGCCACATACAACGCACAATATTGGTATCTGGTGGTCTAGGTACTAAAGTCCAAGTTTTGTTTTTAATAAGTGCATGATATTCATCACGCATAGCATTTTGCCAGTTTGGATCACTAAACGCATCACGATAAGATTTTGGTAAGGGTGAAACCGAAGACACATGTAAAGTGAGACGCTCAGTGGGACGATTAGTCCCGACACGAAAACGAGTAACCATGGGGTGAACCGAAACCGGGTTCGGGTTTACAGGTGGATCAGGAATTATAATAGGTGATTGAGTCACATGTACGTTTAGGGTTGCAGCTGATTGAGTCGGGGTAGGCGTGTGTTGTTGGGCCGCGGACGTGGATGGGGGCGGTGAGTGGGCTTGATTGTCGGTGGTTTGAACTTGGGCTGGTGTTAGTTGTTGAGGCGGGGTAGATAATTGGGCCATATCAGGGTGGTGCGGTATCGGTGTGTTATGAATTGGAGTGATGGGTTCAGGTGGGATGTGCACGGTAGGATTGGTGGGAATTGTTTGTGGCATAATATCGGGTATGTCGTCTAAAAAGGTATAGGTGGGTGGTAAAGCGGGTTGAGACGAGCCATAAGGAAAGACAGTCTCATCAAATGTAACATGACGTGAAATGATGATCTTATTTGTTTTTAAATCAAGACACCGATACCCGCGATGATTGGAAGCTTGTCCTAAATAGATTGAAGGTGTAGCGCGTGGTTCAAGCTTGTGGTTGGTGTGAAGGTGAGGATAACACAAACACCCAAAGGTACGTAAAAGGCTATAGTCAGGGTTGGTTCCAAACAAGCGTGTGTAAGGTATTTCATTGTTAATGGCAGTAGAGGGTAAGAAGTTTAATAGGTGAGTGGCCACATTGAGGGCTTCTACCTAAAAAGTAGGGGGAAGGTTGGCTTGAAAAAGTAAGGTTCGAATGAGGTTATTGATAGTACGAACCATGCGTTCAGACTTGCCATTTTGTTGGGATGTTTTTGGACATGAAAAACGAAACTGAATGCCATTATCAGCAAAAAGTTTATGAAGGTTATGGTTGTCGAATTCACCACCATGATCACACTGAAGTGAACGAATTTCACACTTGAATTGAGTACGAACGTAGGTACGAAACAATACAAACTTGGACAAAACATCAGATTTATTAAGCAAGGGATAAACCCAAACGAACTGCGAATAGTGATCTAAAAACAAAACATAGTATTTGAACCCTGAAAGACTCGGTATGGGTGAAGTCCACACATCCGAGTGAATAATGTCAAAAAAGAAGTAACGACAGTATTAGAACGGACAAATGGAAGCCTCACGTGTTTGCCAAGCTGACAAGCATGACAAAGCACAGGAGGTTTCTCCTTATTGCACGAAATAAAATTATTGGAAACAAGACGACGTAGCACTTCACTTCCGGGATGACCAAGACGCTGGTGCCACGTATGCTGACTAACAAGGAAAACATGAGGAATCGGAGATGGAGGCGTGACCGGGTAAAGATCCCCAGTGCTATCACATCGGAGAAGCACCCGACGTGTCATGAAATCCTTAACCGAAAAGCCAAACGCATCAAATTCAATAGTGCAATTATTGTCACGAACAAACTGACGAACAGAAATAAGGTTTTTGACAATGTGTGGAGTAATAAGGACATTATTTAGGTGAAGAGATTTAAAGGGAGTTGGCAAAATACTATGGCCCGTATTAGTGACGGGTATAGAATGACCGTCACCAACCGAAATAGATGGATACATACACGTATTAAAAATTTTACTAAGACTATCAACTGAATTATTGAGATGAGAGGTCGCACCTGTATCCATATTCCAAGCACCAATGGTAGGATCTTGTGGAGTCATGGCACTAAAAACATGTGGTAATCCCGAAAGCTGTTGACCCGAAAATTGTTGACCCGGAACCTGTTGACCTGAAGCTTGCTGTCCCAATGAAAAAGACTATTGTGCTGTGGCACTATTAAAAATAGATGGTGCCTGAAAAACGTTAAATCCTGATGGGCCTATCATGTGAGATATATTCATTTTCTCACACCAATCACTTTCAATATAACTGCTTCCCTTTATTATCTTTTTCTTTAAATCACTTTACTCAAACAAATACTTATCTCTTAGACATATCACTGGCACAAAATATATAATTGATATTCTCAATTAATGGCAACAAAAGTGGCAGACCAACAACTTTTCCTCTACCTTTAATTCTCTTTCTCACCTTTGCAAAAAAACATTATTCTAATTCATCAACTTGCACAACAGGAGATGGATACATCAAGCCCAGCTGTTATCCTGAACGTGAACGGTGCTTTTATGACAAGAAGAGTGAGGACAGTGACCGGCTATCACTTGAGCCAACAATCGACACCAAACAAAGAAACAAGAAGCGACTGGTTATCACTTTGAACCAACTATCGACAAACAAGGAGATGAAGCGACGAGGGAACACAACTGATGTCGATCGAAAACCAAAGAACACATAAATGTGACCTAAGCACGTATTTAAACACTCGTGACCTTAGCACGAGTTACACACATCGTGACCTTAGCACGATGACCCCAAGACGATGACCTTCCACGTCTTGAAAAAGAAATAACCGTGTGACCTTAGCACACAAAATAAGAACGTTGGAGCAGTAAAGGTGACTTGTGATGTAGTTAGAGTTTGAGGATCGTGTAGCCGACGGCTGAAGCGGCGGCTGAAGCGGCGGCTGAAGATTAAGCGGCGGAAGTTTAGGTTTAGGGTTAGGCAACTAGGATCTTAAGTCTCTGATACCATGTAAGATAATATATTTGAGATAGAGAGAATATTGATGTTGTATTGATTGAATGAGTGAATATTACATATAGATGATACATATAAATAGGGTAGCACAGAATGTTCTAGAGTTGGGCTTGAGCCCACCACTAATACAGTCTAACAGTAACATCCATTACGTACTTGTTGTATCTTGATTTACATCAAGTTGTCTATCATCTTGTTTAGTTAGATTATGTGGATCATTGTGATCTTGTAGAGATCGAGATGATCTTGTCTAGCTTGTGTTGATAGTGTGTAGATCGGGTAGATCGTGTGAAGATAGGGTAGATCGTGTAGATCATGTTGATCGAGTAGATCGTGTTGATCATGTTGATCGGGTAGATGTGTAGATTGGGTAGATCGAGTAGATCATGTTGATCGGGTAGATCGTCTTGATCGAGTTGATCGGGTAGATCGTGTAGATTAGGTAGATCGTGTGTGAGATTAGTACTAGCTAGATTAGTACTCGACATTTAGCTTAGTGTCAGAAAATAATGGAAGCGACGTTGTATGGTTTTCTTCGCCTAGACGGGAGCTTGTTGATTAGTGAAGTAACTCTCGAGTTGGATACTCGGGGAGTATAGTAGGGCGAAGAGGAGCTTCGTGACTGAACCACTATAATCATCGTGTCCGATTTGCATTTTCTTTACTCATCTCTTTACATTTTATTTTAGCATTTATCGCTTTATATTTATATTTGCATTGCATTTATGTTTGAGTGGTTTATTGCTTATATTGTGTTGACTATGTTTGTGTCGTAATATATGATACTTATGTTATGTTTGTGTTGTGATTTACTTAGTAATATCTCCAGTTGTTATAGATATATAATTTACACTTTTCATATTGCATCACATTTGATCGGGTGTTTGATACAAAAGATTTAAGTTTTTAAACGGGAACGTATTCACCCCCTCTACGTTTTCCACAAAACCAATTAATAAAAAGGATCATTTAGAACTAAACATATCAATAACGAAAAGTCATCATTCACATTAAAAAAGTTGCATTCAATTATAAATTCAAAATCGAAATCGAACCATTCATAACATTCAAGATGAAAATAATGTATCCAATCTAAATATTCAAGAAGATATGACAGTACTCAATCTAAATATTTAAGATGTTAAGTTAATGTTATTTATCTTTCGTTGCCACCCCCTCTCTCAAGTTTCTTCACGAGCAGTAGCCTCTAATTCCCGTTGTTGCTCGTGTTGTTGCACTTGACGTTCCACTTGCCGATGTAATTGCACTTGCATTTCTAATTCCAATCGTGATCTCATTTGTGTGTTATCTTCTTGCAATTTTCTTACGGTCTTCCAAAATTGTACCTACATTATATATTGGGGACTGTCATTACATTGACTATCAACTCTTGAATGGTTTGTACGGGTCACGTTTTATCAAGGTCAAGTCATCATATAATATTTAACATACTGCCTAAAAAGAAAGCGCGACCAAACAATCGTGTTTTATTGCATACAATATCCTACATCATTTTACTCAAAAACTTATATTAGAGCAGGAGGTGCAATGAAGAGCAAAATCTCCTCATTCGGGCCCCACGGGGTGCCACGTCACCATGACATACCTCCCTTTACAACCCCCCTCCCCAATAACATACCACAACTTACTCATTTGGGTCCCACATACACACTTATTCACACACACAACTATTATATATATATATATATATAAAAACGAAATTCGTACAACATTTCCTTCGTCGTGCAGACGAGTAAGTTGAAGATGGCGAGCCACAAAGAGCTTGGCCGGTACAATGAAGAGGCATGAAGAGGTGCCAGCTTGGCAAACGGCGAGCCATGACATAGCTGCACCTCCTACTCTTAGTACTAATTATAATAATATAAGCATAATCATATTCTGCGACACCTGCAATTTATAAAAAGAAAAGCAAAAACTTAGGGTGGACCTAGTCAGTTAGCCTTTTGTTTTGTGATTTCTTTCTTTCTTTTATCGAGCCTGGTCTGGATTAAACCCTCCTTCATTAGCTCCAAATACATCCTGGTCTGGATACAATTTTGGACAAAATCATCATATACATGAAATATCCTGATACTTAACCAATTTTAAGTGAAATCGCATAAGCTACTAACCAAGTCATGGAACCTCTCATAGTCTATCCATGTGTGCCAATTAATGACCATCAACCTTGAACTTATCCAATTTTGCTGGAAGAACACACCAGGAGCGCACGTGCTCACAAGCAACTTTATACTCCCCATTGTTTTTTTTAGCTAATGGTTAAAAAAATTCTTTGACATCAGCATGCCAAGGCACGTTTTCCATTGTCAGCTTTGATATGGCAGACCTGTGATAGAAGACATTAATTTAGAGACAAAGAAATTGGTATGGGCCAACGACTCCCTGCCCATTGAGCACTGATAGGCCATAGGGTGCGTTGCGGAAAAGGGCACAGTACAACCCTCCTCCCGTGCAGAGCTCATTTAAACCCCCCCCCCTCTTTCCTTTGGCGGAAAGGCCTAACATTTTCCTTCAGTGGGAATTTATTCCCGAGCACATTTTGTGTTGGTCAAAAAAATCCACCTGTTGAGGCGGGTGGTAAATGCCTTTTTTTTCTTTTTAAAACCGCCTTTTATCCCATAAATACCCCAACATTTTTACATTTCTATTGGCACAGCCTATTCCTAACATATAGAGTAAACTGCGAAAAATGTCCCTAAACTTTGCAAAAATTACGAAAGTTGTCATCGAAAAAAAATTGCGAAAAATGTCCCTAAACTTTCAATTTTCTGCGAGTTATGTTCTTGCCGCGTTACTGTAGTTGCAAATTTAGTTTTTGGACTAATGCTCATTAGGAAATTTCGTTAAATGTCGTGTGAAATGACTATTTTACCATCGCCTTTTGCAGGGACTTTTTTTTGCCATGTGAAATGACTATTTTACCCTCGCCTACTAGGGAAATTTTTTGCAAGAACATTTTTTGAAGTTTACTATTCATTTTCTTTTTTACTCCCACCCTCTACCACCACACAACCATCACCACCACCCTCTACACATGTTGACATGTCTCTCTGTGAGTATGTATATCTTTATTTTCCAATCCTTAACAAGGATTCTTTCACCATACCATGACCGGGACATTGTTTTTATTATATAATTTACTATCTTAACTTATGTGTGACATTTTAAAAATATAGTGGTGACCCGACAATGTATGAGAACTACCGGAAGCAAAAGGGCGATGTACCAGCTCAACAAAATAACAAACATCTAACAATTCTAATAATACCAATACATCCTTGTACCAGCTCAATCAATCACGATGACCCAATATATATATTAAAGAAGAAGAAGCAGAAGATATAATCACAATTTTAATTTCTAATCTCAGTATCACAATTCTATTTCTCTACCAAATCACAATTCTATTTTCTCTCTCATCAATTATAAACCACATTCAAGATAATAATTTCAGATCCGACTATTCCGGCGATCGGTTTCTTGATTATGGCTTTTACGATTTGTTTCTTTCACGATGACCCAATATCGCTTTTGTCACCATGCGTCTCTGCTTCGCTGTAACCCTAGCCGCCGCTTGCCGGAAGAAATTCTAACAAGATCTGTTTTGTCATTCACCTTGGTGGAGATCCACCACAAGCCTCGTTGTTGGCTTCTTTTGATCGAAACAAACAGAGTATATGGACAACTTTGTTCTTGTTCTCTCTTTATAGTTTTCGAATAAATGAAAGTGGTGGTGGGTTTTGGATGTTGAGTATAAGGGTATTGACAGATGGGTGATTGATGTATGAAGTGAGTGAGTAAGTGAGGAATTGTGAGTTTTTGTGTATAGAAAATAGGAGGAAGGAAATGAGGTGGTGTTTGCCGGAGAAGAAGATGGTGGTGGTGGTTTGTTTGATGATCTGGGTGGTGGTTCGGAGGTGGAGATATGGTGGTTGGTGGTCATCGTGATTAATGGTTTTCGGGTTTTTGTGATGAAAATTGTATCTCAGTGTGATATATGTTATGTTCGTCAGTTTAATCTCATTTGAAACAATTGTAAGAGAGGGTAAAAAAGAAAATGAATAGTAAACTTCAAAAATGTTCTTGCAAAAAAATGTCCCTAGTAGGTGAGGGTAAAATAGTCATTTTACACGGCCAAAAAAAGTCCCTGCAAAAGGAGAGGGTAAAATAGTCATTTCACACGGCATTTAACGAGATTTCCTAACGAGCATTAGTCCAAAAACTAATTTTGCAACTACAGTAACGAGGAAAGGACATAACTCGCAGAAAATTGAAAGTTCAGGGACATTTTTCGCTATTTTTTTTCGAGGACAACTTTCGCAAAGTTTAAGGAAATTTTTCGCAGTTTACTCTAACATCTAACTAGACAGGTTAGCGAAACACTGTATGTCCAAAACTTATACTAGTAAATGTTTTATTAGCTATGCGTGTCATTTATGATTAAGAAAGTCACCTAATTTAAAAAATCCAACCTTTTCTAAATATAAAAAAAGAGTTAATTGCAAAAATCATCCTTAACGTTTGGCGAAATTACAGATTTAGTCAAAATACTCTAAAATTGCATATATAGTCCCAAAATCAAACTATTTTGCAAATTTTGGTCCCTACTTTCTAACTCTGTTAACCGGCGTTATCTTTTCCGTTAGCATGTGGCAACGTTAGTTCATTAACCAAACAAGCGTTTGCAACGTTAGTCCTTTTACTAACGGCCGTTTTATTTTTCATTTTTGGTCCTTATGATTATTATTATTATTATAAAAATTCGAAAAAACTTATAAAAATTCAAAAAAATTTAAAAAAATTCAAAAATTTTATAAAAAATCGGAAATTTTTTAAAATCCGAAATTTTTTTAAAAATCCAAAAAATTCGAAAAAATTTATAAAAATAAGAAAAAACTTATAAAAATCCGAAAAATTAGAAAAAAAATTATAAAAAATAAAAAATTTATAAAAATTCGAAAAACTTGTACAAATTCAAAAAAACTTATAAAATCAAAATTTTTTCGAAAAAAAAAAAAAATTTATAAAAATTCGAAAAAAACTATAAAAATTCAAAATTTAAATAAAAATTTTCTAAATTTATAAAATCAAAAAACCTATAAAAATTCAAAAAATTTATAAAAATTTTTTTAAACCTAAACCTAAAATTCGAAAAAAACTTATAAAAATTCCAAAATTTTAAATAATTCGAAAAAATTTATAAAAATTCAAAAAATTTAAAAATCCAAAAAATCAGAAAAAATTTATAAAAATTCTAAAAAAGTTATAAAAATTTGAAAAAACTTATAAAAATTTAAAAAATATCGAATTTTTATAAATTTTTTCAGATTTTTAAATTTTTTTTGAATTTTTATAAATTTTTTGAAATTTTATAAATTTTTTAAATTTTTTTGAATTTTTAAAAAAATTTTGAATTCTAATAAATTTTTTCGAATTTTTAGGGTTTAGGGTTTTAGGGTTTATAAGAAAATTTTAATAAATTTTTTGAATTTTTGTAAGTTTTTTTGAATTTTTATAAATATTTTCGAATTTTTCGGATTTTTAAAATTTTTTCTAATTTTTATAAGTTTTTTTGAATTTTTATAAATTTTTTCGAATTTTTCGGATTTTTATAAGTTTTTTTGAATTTCTATAAGTTTTTTGAATTTTTATAAAATTTTTAGAATTTTTATAAATTTTTTCGAATTTTTCGGATTTTTAAAAAATTTTCGGATTTTTAATTTTTTTTTTATTTTTTATAAACTTTTTGAATTTTTATAAATTTTTTCGAATTTTTAAATTTTTTTTTTGAATTTTTATAAGTTTTTTCAAATTTTTATAATAAGAATAATAATAATCACAAGGACCAAAAATGAAAAATAAAACGGCTGTTTAAAAGACTAACGTGAAATGCTTGTTTGGTTAATGGACTAACGTTGTCACATGCTAACGGAAAAGATAACGCCGGTTAACGGAGTTAGAAAGTAGGGACCAAAATTTGCGAAATAGTTTGATTTTAGGACGATATATGCAATTTTTGAGTATTTGGACTAAATCTGCAATTTCGCCAAACGTTAAGGACGATTTTTGCAATTAACTCTATAAAAAAATTAAGATTTCAAAGGCTGTATGCATAGAAAAGGCACTTAGCGCAGTTCCGCTTTTTAGCTAGTATTTTTATTTAACCACTTAACCCGTTATTAAAAAAATATAACGTGAGCCGCCCCACTCATCCTTTAACAAGCGTCAACCGATACACAGTCCGTTGCTGCTTATCCAACAAAGCTTTCAACGAGTCCTGAAAGTCACATTATTATGTAAGACAAAGTTGATAGCGTTTGATGTAGTATAAGTGGCAATATGGGCGGAGTGATAACAGGTCATAACGATTATGGTTTAGATCCCATTAACACTTGTTTGTCTAATTTCTATAATTAAGTTAGGTCTCATTGTGGCTTAAAAATAGTAGCATGAGGCAACCTTGATTTCCTCTGGTACTCTAATTAAACGGTTAGTAGGATATAATGTTTGGATGTGATTTTGCTGCTGGAAGTTATATAGTGATCACATAAAAGCACACACATGGTTGCCAAAAAGAGAAACACATATGTGTGCTCAGTAAACTTAATCATAGGGGAAGGTGCAATCCTAACAAGATCATGTTCCATGTACTCAAATACAAGATACAAGTTGCCTGGCACCCTAGATGTTAGGATTATAGTCCGCTATTTTGGGCTAGGTGTAACGTACTCCCATGTTCCTCTCCACAACGCCCCATCTGTTCCGCTCCCCGAAGTCTTGCACTTTTGAGCTAGTACGAATATGATGGTAAGCTTCATAATAAACTAACGGGGTCCGCCGTTGCTTATAATAGTCTTTATTATCATAGAAAGGTTTGATAATTTTATTTAATTGAAGACTTGAAGTAACGTTATCTACGACAAAGAGTAGTAGAACCCAACAAAACCAGACTTGAAACAAATTGGTTGAGGTTAAAATACTGCTTGAGATGATGTAGATGACCCTTTATATATGAACCACATGAATTATGGAGTAATGAAAACAACACACATGTGCACTTTCATTGTATCACCTCAATACTAAAAATAAAGTTATATGGCTTTGGCGTTTACTTGAACTAGTGTAACTTAAATCTAAATGTGCATATCGCTAGACAACTCTCCATCTTTGTTAAATTAGCTTGTATAATGGCATAGCAATAGCAGTAGTAGTTTATATATTAAAAAAGTTTAAAGTATATGAGAATTTTGTGAAATATATAAGTTGTCTAAAATTTATAAAAATTGAAGATTTTACACTTAAGTGCATAAAATTATATTTAAGATTAGCTTTTTTTTTAAGTTTAAGGTTTGATTGTCAATTTTATTAACCAATCAAAATATAACGTTTATTTACACCTAAGTAAAAATCTAAAAAAGAAGCTCACAAAGCCATACTTATTTTCATTTTTCTCTCCACTAAATTTCTTCTCTGATTTTGCAATTGAGCTCTCCTAGTTACAAACAAGTTTCTCTTATTAGTATATAAAAGTTGTCTTTGTTTAAAAACTACTGTAATAGCCTATTTTAATCCTAAGTTTTTTTTAAGTTTTAGAGTTTTATATTAGTCCATTAACATTTACAGTATATAAAATCTTTAAAAACATCAAACCCGAAACCCGATTAGCTGTGGACTAGGAAACTAGCAGCTTAAAGACACATGAATAAGCCCAATAACTTATCAGCCCAATTCAGCTAACGTGCGCCCAATAGTAGATTCCGTTTATACACTACACAAAAGGGGTATTTTTTTTGTACAAACTACAAAAGTCGTCATTAGCTATGAGTTTCTAAAATTAATATAGAATTAAACTCCTAAACGAAAACGTATTTTTATTATCTTTATCATTCTGAGCTTATGTTGAAGAATGGTAACGGATCCGGCAATATGTTTTGACGATTGACCATCTACCTCGGTTAATCTGTTTTTTCAAGCCACATTTGACTTTTCTTTTCTATTATGCGATATTCCAGACCCTATCTATCCATGTTGGAGTATATGGCTTAAGAACTAATCACAAAAACACTTTCAGAACACAATGCCAAACACCCCTTACCTGCATAAAACCGATTATTACAACTTCAACTTGCAAGAAAACACAAAATCGTATCACAAATTGCTTATTTATTTATTTAAATTTGGCACTTAGAGCAAAGATATTTGATAGGAAACACTACGTTACTTCCCTAAGTTATACTTTCAACAACTCTTTCAATAGAAAACGCGAAGTTAAGAAATTCAACCACCTTTGATTGGTAATAAGAACAAAGACATCCCTTACTATCAACAATTACGAAAAGAAAAATGTAAACAAATCACTAAGCAACTCATATCATCAAAACAAATCGATCAATAAAACGGATCATATCATTACCACTAAATGTTTACAACATACATTCAAAATCAGGTCAAAACAATACATTCAGAATTGGGGCAAAATAATGCAATACATTCGAGATACACAAATTTCTTCATTAGTCTAACAATAACAACATCATAACAGTAATTTATCATAAACAAAGCAAACACAATCGAAAGAGAAGAATTAAACCTTGATGAAAGTGTTTGGAGTTTGATCGATGGTGGATGAACGGTGGTAGTGGAAGTTGGAACGGTGATGATGACTCCCATACACTCGTAATATAATTGAAAAAATGGTGTGTGTTTTACATTTTAGAGGGAAAAGTGAAAAAATGGAGTTTGGTATATGGAATTATACCTAAGAAGAAAATGGAGCACGCTTAATTGCTTAAGCATCTACCACTAGACCACAAAGCCCTGCTCAAGTGAGAGTAGTACCGGGTTGGGTGACCGACCGGGAAGTCCTCATTTAGGGACCATAAGCTTTAATGATATCAACCAGCTGCCTTAGAAGCCTGGGCCCAGCCATGTGATGTCTTGACCAAACAAAGGACGCGAGTTCGAATCCGATCCGCAGCATGGTTGGGTATTGGGTGGAGGTATTTCACATGCATCAAACCTTTGCTGGGGTAGGGTTGATGGGTACCATTATGGTACACAGGGTTGAGGTGTCCCTGCCAATCTACACTTTTGACCAAAGTATATGTGTTTTCAACACTTTTTGGTACATATAAGCATAAAACATGATTTTATGAATTATTTTGCCAAATTTGGAAATATTAAAGGGTTTTTTCATTAAACACATCATTATAAAAAAATTATAGTCATTCAATTATTTCCTAATAAGGAATCATTTGATTTTTTTGAAATGTGAAAGTCACCGTTTGAGGTTTTGTTCTATTATATAAAAGATTTATACTTTACTTATGTAGATATGCCACATTTCAGCATATACCAAACTCCATTTTTTCACTTTTCCCTCTAAAATGTAAAACACACACCATTTTTTCAAGCTTATAGTTAATAGTTTTGGACCAAAGTGTATATTTAAAAAAAAACACGCTCCATATACTCTTATTCATCATACATAAGCCATAAAGAAAACTGTCTTCCACAATCCCAGGCCAGCTCCTGTGTATCCGATCCCGCCCTAAGCAACAATGCAAAAACACTTGAACTAATTGTCAACTACTTTGAATCATCAATGAATCATTACAAACGTGACACAATACAAAGGTGAGTTGTTTTAGGGTTTTAAACATAATTGTTCAATTCATCAAATTTAGGTGTTATTAATGGTACATGGTCAATTTTAATTCTTGAGTAAATTACATTTTTGGTCCTCGTGGTTTACCGGGTTTAACACTGTTGGTCCAAATCGTTATTTTGTAACGGATCCAGTCCAAGATCCGATGACCCGTAACACTTTTGGTCCACTTTTTTAGAAAAAACTTGCTATGACTAAAATACCCTCGAAGTTAACCCCAGAAATTGCACCATTAGTCCCTGACCTAACGGGCGTTACTTCCGTTAGTTATTATTTGACAACGTTAGTCCATTTAGCCAACGATTATTTGCAACGTTAGTCCTTTATACATTTTTGTCCGTTTTTCTTACGTTTCATACGGTTTTCGTCCGTTTTTCTTACGTTTCATAAGGTTTCGTCCGTTTTTTTTACGTTTTCGTCCGTTTTTCTTACGTTTCATACGGTTTCGTCCGTTTTTTTTACGTTTTCGTCCGTTTTTCTTACGTTTCATACGGTTTTGTCCCTTTTTTTACGTTTTCGTCCGTTTTTTCTTACGTTTCATACGGTTTTGACCCTTTTTTTGTACGTTTTCGTCCATTTTTCTTACGTTTCATGCGGTTTTGTCCGTTTTTAGTCGTTTTCAACAACCGTTTTTCTTACGTTTTCGTCCGTTTTTAGTCGTTTTCATCAGTTTTTCTTACGTTTTCATACGGTTTTGTCCCTTTTTTTTACGTTTTCGTCCGTTTTTCTTACGTTTCATACGGTTTTGTCCGTTTTTTTTTACGTTTTCGTCCGTTTTTCTTACGTTTCATACGGTTTTGCCCCTTTTTTTTACGTTTTCGTCCGTTTTTCTTACGTTTCATACGGTTTTGTTTGTTTTTTTTACGTTTTCGTCCGTTTTTCTTACGTTTCATACGGTTTTGTCCATTTTTTTTTACGTTTTCGTCCGTTTTTCTTACGTTTCATACGGTTTTGACCCTTTTTTTTTTACGTTTTTGTCCGTTTTTCTTACGTTTCATGCGGTTTTGTCCGTTTTTTAGTCGTTTTCAACCGTTTTTCTTACGTTTTCGTCCGTTTTTTAGTCGTTTTCATCAGTTTTTTCTTACGTTTTTCATACGGTTTTGTCCGTTTTTTTTACGTTTTCGTCCGTTTTTCTTACGTTTCATACGGTTTTGTCCGTTTTTTTTACGTTTTCGTCCGTTTTTCTTACGTTTCATACGGTTTTTGCCCCTTTTTTTTTACGTTTTCGTCCGTTTTTCTTACGTTTCATACGTTTTGTCCCTTTTTTTTACGTTTTCGTCCGTTTTTTTCATACGTTTCATGCGGTTTTGTCCCTTTTTTTTTACGTTTTCGTCCATTTTTTTTTACGTTTTCGTCCGTTTTTCTTACGTTTCATACGGTTTTGTCCGTTTTTTTTACGTTTTCGTCCGTTTTTTCTACGTTTCATCGGTTTTGTCCCTTTTTCGAAATTATTAAAAACGTATTTTTTTTCGAAATAATTTCCGAAAATATTTTTTTTTCGGAAAAATTAAAAATCAGTTTTTATTTCGGAAATTTTTTTTTTTTCCGAATATTTTTTTTTTCGGAAAAATTAAAAAAACAAATTCAGAAATATTTTTTTTTCGGAAAAATTAAAAAAAGTTAAAATAAAATATTTTTTTTTCCCGAAAATATTTTTTTTGTTCGGAAAATATTAAAAAAATTTTTTTTTCAAAATTTTTCGAAAAAAATTCGGAAAATATTTTTTTTCGGAAAAATTAAAAAAAGTTAAAAAATTTTTTTTTTCCAAAAATATTTTTTTGTTCGGAAAAATTAAAAAAACAAATTCAGAAAATATTTTTTTTCGGAAAAATTAAAAAAAGTTAAAAAAAATTTTTTTCCGAAAATATTTTTTTTCGACGAAAATTAAAAATTTTTTTTTCGGAAAAAATGATGAAAAAAAAAAAAATTTTCGGAAAAAAAAATTTACAAAAAATTTTGTTTTTACGAAAATATTTTGAAAAAAAAATAATTGGACAAAAACGATAAAAAAAACGGACAAAACCGTATGAAACGTAAGAAAAACGGATGAAAAACGTAAAAAAAAAGGGGCAAAAACCGTATGAAACGTAAGAAAAACGAGAACAAAACCGGTATGAAAACGTAAGAAAAACGGATGAAAACGACTAAAAACGGACGAAAACGTATAAAACGTAAAAAAAAAAACGGACGAAAACGTAAAAAAAAGGGCAAAACCGTATGAAAACGTAAGAAAAACGGATGAAAACGACTAAAAAACGGACGAAAACGTATAAAACGTAAGAAAAACGGACGAAAAACGTAAAAAAAACGGACAAAACCGCATGAAACGTAAGAAAAAACGGACGAAAACGTAAAAAAAAAAGGGGCAAAACCGTATGAAACGTAAGAAAAACGGACGAACGAAAACGTAAAAAAAAACGGACAAACCGTATGAAACGTAAGAAAAACGGACGAAAACGTAAAAAAAACGGACAAAACCGTATGAAATGTAAGAAAAACGGACGAAAACGTAAAAAAAATGGACGAAAACGTAAAAAAAAAGGACAAAACCGCATGAAACGTAAAAAAACAAACGAAAACGTAAAAAAAAACGGACAAAACCGTATGAAACGTAAGAAAAATGGACGAAAACGTAAAAAAAGGGACAAAACCGTATGAAACGTAAGAAAAACGGACGAAAACGTAAAAAAAATGGACGAAACCGTATGAAACGTAAGAAAAACGGACGAAAACGTAAAAAAAACGGACAAAACCGTATGAAACGTAAGAAAAACGGACGAAAACGTAAAAAAAAAAACAAAACCGTATGAAACGTAAGAAAAACGGACGAAAACGTAAAAAAAAGGGGCAAAACCGTATGAAACGTAAGAAAAACGGACGAAAACGTAAAAAAAAAACGGACAAAACTGTGTGAAACGTAAAAAAAACGGACAAAACCGTATGAAAACGTAAGAAAAACTGATGAAAACGACTAAAAACGGACGAAAACGTAAGAAAAACGGTTGAAAACGACTAAAAACGGACAAAACCGCATGAAACGTAAGAAAAACGGACGAAAACGTACAAAAAAGGGTCAAAACCGTATGAAACGTAAGAAAAACGGACGAAAACGTAAAAAAAAACGGACAAAACCGTATGAAACGTAAGAAAAACGGACGAAAACGTAAAAAAAAACGGACGAAGCCGTATGAAACGTAAGAAAAACGGACGAAAACGTAAAAAAAAACGGACGAAACCTTATGAAACGTAAGAAAAACGGACGAAAACCGTATGAAACGTAAGAAAAACAGACAAAAATGTATAAAGGACTAACGTTGCAAATAATCGTTGGCTAAATGGACTAACGTTGTCAAATAATAACTAACGGAAGTAACGCCCGTTAGGTCAGGGACTAATGGTGCAATTTCTTTGGTTAACTTCGAGGGTATTTTAGTCATAGCACGTTTTTTCTAAAAAAGTGGACCAAAAGTGTTACGGGTCATCGGATCTTGGACTGGATCCGTTACAAAATAACGATTTGGACCAACAGTGTTAAACCCGGTAAACCACGAGGACCAAAAATGTAATTTACTCTTAATTCTTTATTGTATCATATGTTGGTTAGTTGAAGGTAAAAGATGGGGAAAAGATGGTTGCTGTAATTAGACTTGAGCTCATATATTGTTATTTGTATAATTTATGATATTGTATATGTTTATATATCACTAATCATGTGCGTATTTTCCCAGGTTATGTTAGATTTTGTATAATATGTGACAACCATTAATGTATGCTATTTTTTCAACCATTAATTAAGGTTAATTGTTTGAAATCTGAATGCAGTTTTGTTTTCTTAAATCTTTGTTTTTCTTTTAACTGATTTTGTCTATTTTTAATACCATGTTTTGATGATTTTGTATTCATTAACCAATGTTATGCAAGATTGTTGTTTTGATTTGTACAGTTGCAGAAGAGGAAGAGAGAAGACAAAGATGAAAGGAAGCGCAAATACAATGTCAAGTGGGATGATCAGGTTACAACGGATTTTGTTTTCTTTTGATTTGTTTGCTACAAGTCTTGGATGCTTGCAATGGACCAATGCATGATATCTCGCAAAGATGCTTTAAAAGATCAATTATGGTTGAACACTAAAATAGTTTTACGAATAAATTTTTGTTTGTTTTAAATAGAGTGTTGACATGCGACTTGATATTCTCTCAGTATTTAGGTGTTATTAAATCTCAAATTTTAGGTTTACCGTCCCTTGATGCTGAACCAAGCTATTTCAAAAGATGCTGGTGTAAGCCACATTTTTCATGTGTTGTAAATAAAAACAATATTTAGTTTTAGTGCATAATTTAAACGCTGGATTGTGTTACATGGAATTGATGGCCACAATTACAAAAGGGGGAAAATAATTGTGAGTGTGATAATTGATATATGATGGGACAATGATCAAATATACAAAGAACATCTAAACGGATGTAAGTATGCGACCCTTAACCACCGGTAAAATTCGTCTATTTAGTTATGAACAGGTCGAACTAGGGTATGCTTATTTATAACGGGTCAAATGTGAATCAAAGAAATTTAACTATAAAACAATTATTTCAAATGGGTCTAACATGGCAAATACTGTAAAAATGTATTTTGGATCTATCCAAAATTTAACAACGGCAAAAAATATTTCGGGCAAACGTATAGGAGGATATCACATTAGGCGAACGAATTGAATTGGGTACTTAGGTGTCTGCTAAACTTCATATGTTTATTATCATTATATTAATCATTTTTATTTTATTTCTTTGTTGTAGGATCATACGTCGTGGTTTATCGCGGTGATTGACATAGAAATGTAAGTATACTCTATATAATGCTTTGTATAGGAGGGCTTACATATTTTTTGAATAAGTGTTAAACGGTTTATGAATAATCTCCATATCACGAGTCCAAATCTGCGAAAGGTCTTAAGTTATAAATATTACATTATCTTATGATCTTATAGCTTGTGTGCATGTGTATATCTTCAATATTAAGGTTATATAGTGATCGTCTTTTCGATCATTTTAAATTTTGATAAAGTCGCTCAAAAAAAGTTTGTAGACCAAGATTTAACTTTAAATCGACCGGGATGTTCAAAAGTGAGGTATAGTCGCTCTTTTCCCATAGTCACAATAAACAACCACATTTTTTTACATGTTCTTAAAGTAATTAAATAAAGCATACAAACTTACAAGTGAGCACACACACTGATCTTGAACACAAAAACAATTATATGAGATGGATGCAAATAAAATGTGGCAATTTGGAACCATTTATCAATGATTGGTTAGTTTTGTTAATCTCTAAGGATTCAAATGAGAAAGACAGACACGCATTCTCATATGTACGATCTCATTTTAATTTTTTTTTCCATAGCACAAGAATGAAACGCGAATAACACTTATCATGGTGAAGACAAATGCAAGTCCACTTTTTTTCGCAGGTATATGAATTTTCGTAAGAGTATTTTTGTAAATATTTGTTTTTCGACGCAATTGCTACAAAGTCTTCCTGTTTTTTATAAGGATTATGTTTACTAAGAAGGCATAACTCATAATGCCACAAAGTATTCCGGGATGGGCACGACTATTTTTAACGCTTAGTTATTGCAAAACTCGGAATTGGATTTTTGAACAATATTGGAGGTTTGCATGATTTGTATTTTTGTTTATTTAATACAATGATTTTGTTTATTTATTGTTTCAAAGATAAATTACGGCTTGCAATCTTTGAAGTGATCAAATGAGAAAGACAGACACGCTTTTGGATGAGAGGTTCGCAAGAATGAAACGCAAATAACACTTATCATGGTGAAGACAAATGCAATGCCACTTATTTTCGCAGGTATATGAATTTTCGTAAGAGTAGTTTTGTAAATATTTGTTTTTCGACGCAATTGCTACAAAGTCTTCATGTTCTTTATAAGGATTGTTTACTAATAAGGCATAACTCATAAAGAATGATATGTCTTAGCCTCGGGATGACCGCTTTACAATGTATATATGATACATGACTATTGCCTTAATTTGTTGGTGAGGTACGTGTGCACACATACTATCATTTACATATACTATTTTTAGAAACATATATCAAGACTTTAGTACTTATAAACACGTCTTGCATTTGAACATTCGGTTAGGCTTAAAAGCATATCTATGCTTATCTACATCTTATATAGCTGAAGGCCTGATGCTATGTTTTCATGTCGTCTCAATGTTGGAAGTTGTGAATCATGTGTCATTTTTTATGTCACCCCAATGTTTGAAGTTATGAAGCTTACTACGTGATACTTCTGGAAATGTTTCTTTTTTATGTTTTCTAGGGCTTATCTACTTGCTTGATGTTAACGGACCTACACACTGGTAATGCATTGGTTCCAACAATCGGCTCACATGGATTCAACTTTGTATACTCGAAACGGTGGTGAGTCCATAGTGGTTAATATTGTTTCTCTTTATTGCTACGTGAATCAATTAACTTAGAATTGGGTACAAACGGCAAAAGGTCATCATTGTAAAACTTATCACTACATTATAGAACATATGGGGAGTATTATAACTATACATGTTTGTATACTCTATGTTCTCTATTTTTTGTACGCTTTGTCATGTGTTTATCTTTTTATAAAATGATAGACATTTTTTAACTTACTGAACTATGTTATTGTTAATTACTTATAGAAATTAATTAGCTCACTTTTTGTGGATAACAACTATTAAACTCAAAATTTTACAAATACAAATTATCTAAGAAAAGAGATAACAGGTGAAAATACCATGTGTGCACTGGATTTAGGACATAATTAAAAATTTAGCAAACAGTAATTTGTTTGTATTTTATCAATAATGGTACATAATTAAGAATTTAAGAAAAAACCCCGTGCATGCACGGGTATTATAACTAGTAATTGAACAAAGCATTATTGGAAAGTTCATTGACCGACAATATAAATATGAAGCATTTTTATACATCTTCCACCGTAATGTTAGGGGTTTTTTTTTTTTTTTTTTTTTTTTTTTTTTTTTTTTTTTTTTTTTTTTTAAGTTCTTAGTAGCCCTCTTACTCTTACCAATAAGAGGTGGTCAGACGTTTTACTCTTACCAGTAAGAGGTGTTCAGACGTTTTGCTTGTCAGTTTTTTTTTTAGTCAGACCCAGTTAGACATATAACATCTTACTCAGTAAGAGGTGGGGGACTTGTCTTAGTGCCTCTTACTCGATAAGAGATTGAAGACTCATGTTAATATAATATATTTGATGGTTTATTAACTATGTTATATTTATGATAAAAAGTCTTGTTTCATATATACATAAGTTACTTAAATAAATTTCAGAAACGAGCACTTAAAATCATTCGGACAATTATAAAAAAACAAACAACATTATTTCGTTCAGATTTAGACTTTCTAGCCACCTCTTACCAGTAAGAGGTTGTCAGATTTAGACCTAAAACATCTTAATGAAACAAACACACCCTTAGTCTAATCCAAGCATAAGCCGCCATTTTGGCACCTTTAACTAATATGAACAATATATAGACATCGATACCTTAACATAACATGCATATATAATGAATTATTGGCTACTAGTTTTTAGGTTTTAACATTTCCATCGGAAATTTGTCTAAAATGTTATTTAATTTTGACGGATCTAATCGAAGTATTAGAAATTTAAAAATAGTTACGAATCAAATTATTTCCGACAAATTAGTGACAGACAAACATGGATGTCGGTATAAGGTCCGAGAGTCCATGGGAGGTTATGTAATTCACCAACAAATTTCTGACGAGAATAGTTTCCCTCGGAAATCCGTCGGAAGTCAATCCGAAAAGCGTCGTTTTAATATAACAACAACACATGTTGTTAATCTGTCGGAAAGTGGTCGGTACTTGCCGACGGATAACTATCTGTCGCAAAATCCGTCGGTGAAAGTCATCTTTCTAGTAGTGAAACATGTCATGAATGGCAATAACCATGAGCTACAAGCATATGTTCCCGAGATGGTTTCAAATCAAAGCAAAATCTGTTGCTATATCTCCCTATGATCCAATTCATTGTATGGATCTACGCATCAAATTTGTAACACCCCAAAACTGTTTTTAATTATTTTAATGTTAAAATGCAATTGTGATAGTTTGACCATGATTTTTAATGTTAGAAGACTTCATTTGATGTGATAGTTTGACCATGATTTTTAATGTTAGAAGACTTCATTTGATTGGTTAGTCAAATGATTAAGGTAGAAAGTCAAACTAATAGTCAAACTTAAGTCAAGTGTTAGTTTATGTTTAAGTTATATTAATTTTCATGTGGTCATAGAGGTTCACCTGTGATGACTCCGGGATATCCAAAAGGGTAGTCGCCAAGGATTAGTCAGCTCGCAATGTCGAGTCGGAACCCAGGTAAAAAAAAAGTTTAAGTTATATGTTTATGAAAAATACTATGTGGCAAAAGTATTAGAAAAGAGAACTTGAGGGATCATTCTTGCCAAAGTGACAAACCTTTACCTAAATTATAACTAACCTCACTAATATTCCAGACACTTCTAGTTTTGTCTGTGTGTTTGTGGTGGGACGAGATAAAGGAAAAAGAGTGGAAAAACATGGAGCTTTTATGATCTCTAATGGTGTTGAACAAAAAATTTTAATTATCCCAAAGATTAATTCATGTAACTAGGGGTGTCATTCGGGTTGACCCGGTCGGGTCCAGGTCAATTTGGGTCGGGTAAATTCGGTTCAAGGTTTAAAAAAACATACTCGAACCCGACCCTATTTAGAATTCGGGTTAGTCGGGTTCAAGTCAATTCGGGTCGGGTCAAATCGGGTCGGGTAAATTTAGGTTCGGGTCAACCCGAGTATATGTAAAATGATTTACAAAATGGCTTACTTCAATATTTTTACATTGTAAAAGTGTTAGTCGAGTTGGGTTGGTCGGGTTCGGGTTCGGGTCAATTCGGGTTGAGGCTGATAAAAACATACCTGAACCCAACCCTATTTAGAAATTGGGCCATTCGGGTTGACCCAAATGTAATTTTGAACCCGAGTAACTTGACCCGAATAGTCATATCCAGGTTCGGGTCAGGTCGAGTTTTATGACACCCCTACATGTAACCCATGAAAAAAGGTTTGAATAGTAAAGTGATAACACGATCCATTATGGTATTCGGTTTATGATTATCTTACCCTAGTTGTGATATACACCAACACATAATATAACATAATGAAGGTACCACTTATATAACTCACACTTAGTCTAACGTTACAGTTGGCGATGTAACAGCTTGCATATATGAGTACGTACTTCCTCAGTTCCTCAATTCAATTAGGGGGTGTTTGGTACGTGAATAAAAAACACCATGGGAACTAGAACAACCCACCATTCCACTTGAGTTTAGAATATCTCCTAATTGGTGGGTTTGATTCCTATATTTCAAACTCAGCCAATAAACTAAAAAATATATTAAGTAATCATTCTCATACCCTTACATATTTGGATGTCAAAAAATAATTATAGCGCAACGTGCTATCTGGGAGGGAGGCGATGGACCTCTTTTGTAGGCGGGGAAAAACGTACATATTACCTCACTCGGAGACCCCATTTACACTCTCCTTGCAAAATACTTTCCCAAAACAAAAATCGCAAGCTTCCAAAAAGTATAGTCGTTCAACGACACTTTAAGCTATTTTTTTTAATTTCAATTTTCTAAACCAAAAACTTAATCCATAAATACCTTAAAAAACGCTTACGTTTTTTCAAAACCTACTCTCATTCCTTTACAAATTAAGTTTTTTTTTTTATATACCCTCATTTATTTTATCACAAAGTTCATCTCAAATGGATTCTATTGGTGGTTTTGGGTTATGCAACACCAGTAGGGTGAAGACAATCAATACCCGGACATCACTTAGAATCGTGTAATCACTTTCCAAAATAAACTATTCGACCCTAATGCCTGGGTATCACGAATATCTTTTTGAGATAAGACCAAATGTTATGTTCTTTATTTAGGCACAAATCAAGGAACTCTTTTTGCATCTAAGCGCTTAGTTTTTTCATGTGTCCTACCATGCAGATTTTAATCTCTTATATATAGAGATGAAAACTCAAGTCTAGTTAATGGAATTATGAGAATTAATTGGGCCTTTATTCTCCTTATAAGGTTCCTCAATTATAACAACAGTGGTTATATGACCAATCAATCATAGCAATTAAAGTTGCCCTTGATTAGGTCAAAATCTTTACAAGTTACTGGGAATTAGTTTCAGTGTGTTTACTCGCTGATGAGCTTGCTCACTAAATTCTGATGAGACTACTCTCTGATGAGATCATTCAGGGTACACTCAATGAAGAGTATGCCATTAAACTCATCAGCATGATGAGATCGTTCAGATTGTTACTCACAGAAGAGTAAACTTTTGCAACTCATCAGCTACCTGGATTCCACTACACCACTATTAGAGTCAGGGTGGTTTAGTGACTTGATGGGTATACACTCCTTACCTCCAAGCCCATTTTTAAGTGTGACTTGAAACTCTCAATTGCACCAAATTTCCAACAGAATCCAATGACTCAACTAAAGATTTCGCTTCACCCACTTCCTTTTGATGACTACGTTCCAAAACCTCTAGTGCACCATCGTCATCTAATACTTTTCTTCTCAATACTTCACCCCTTTAATACAACTACTCAAGCATTGTCGGTAAAAGTAGTTACTGACTTATTTGTGACAGAAATAGTTCGCCGGAGAATCCACTGTTGGTAATTACTTTCCATTGAAATTCTTTAGAAACACCGAGTGAGAAAAGGTGTCAGAATTATGTTGGTAAATTTTCTGTTGGAATATCATAGGTAATTAGTGACAAATTCACAATAATTGGTTGATGAAAGTTTAATATAAGTATTTGTTTATATAGCATTGCTAGAACCAACAAAGAGTCCACAAAATAAAATCCACAAAAAGTACTTGTCATATTCTGATTGGTGAATTTTGAAATATTTTATCTCTCTTCTCTTTGCTACAACCAATCACACATGGACAAGTACTTTTTGTGGATTTTATTTTGTGGACTCTTTGTAGTTCTAGCAATGCTCTTGTTTATATGACAACACCAAACTTAATTGATACATAGATTATTAAGGATGCACATATTTCATGCACAAACATCTGGAAAATAAACTCGACAACATGAACATAATGTTAATATCGTACACAAGGGCGGATCTACACCTAACCAACACAGGGTATGCACGTGCATACCCTGCGATTCTTGGTCGTGGTGTAAAATATAATGAGTTCTGAGATTTTGTATAATGGATTTACAAAGAGGGCATACCTATCAAAACTGAGATGCATACCCTAATTTAACTTACCATTGTTAAGTTCTCTAGATGATCAAATGGATAAACTTAAAATAAAAGAAACGGATCGTCACCGATAATATTAAACAGGTCGGCGATGATGAAAAAGTAAGTGTAGTGGTGTATAACTGTATAACATGAATAAGAATAAATGTGAGTTTACCCATTTACCATTTTTAAGGCCCAGCCCAGTTTAGATTACATAATTTCTTGTTAGTTGTTACTGAGTGTCTTATGTTTTTTTAGGGATTTTATTTGCGATGTATAAGTTTATGCATCCAAAATTCGAGGTTTTATTTGCTTAGAAATATGTTTTCCTGTTCTTTTGTTATTTCTTAATTACGAATGGTTTAACTATATTTTGGGGATTCTTTTGTTATTTTGAATCTAAGATTTCGTTTATGAACCTTCATACTTTAAAAACGATATTCACTGTGTTTTGTAACAAACTTAGTTTAATTATGCTTTTATTGTTTGAATTTTGATCTTATTCAACTCACACCAAAACCATACCAACATTTTACTTAAATAACCGGATTTATTAGCCAAATCAACTTCTCTTATAACTTGGATCTCTTATATTTTTGTGGGGCCTAAACCGAACCCCCAACAAAAACCCGACCCGAGACCGAAATATTAGTCACACTGCAAAAACAGTGCATCCTACTTCTGAATCCTAGATCCACCACTGATTGTAAAGCATTTTTTTGCAAATCTTCATCACCCTTAAATTTATTATGACGTTCTCCGAAGGGTAACTGACTGATACGCTTATTACATAGAAAGCACACAAAATACACGAAATAAAATAGAAGGAAAATTACATGACATCAGCTTAAAAGAGCTGGTTATTGCAACATCTACAATTGTTGCTCACATAAACATACTCCAACTTAAGTAAAGCAAACGAGCTACTCAGATGTTATACATAAGCACAACAACTGAATAAGCAAACACATATAATCATCACATACAATTACACCTTACCATACTTCATCTTGTAAATTGCAACTATACGTTCTCTTGGAGGTAAGATTTCTTTGACAACTGGATAATTGAGAAAGTTATCCGCCCATTCATGTATTTTTGGAAACTTTTCTCGTGTGGCAAATTTTATTTCAGTTGCTTCTTCCAATGCTCCAAGCCAATAGGCTATGAAAGCACCAGCAATATCAACAATGTTAATGTTATCACCTCCAAAAAACTTTGTACCCTTGACTTTGAGTTCATTTTCTAGTATTTGCAGTTGCTCACGTGCTTCTGCAATAGCTTTCTCCTCTCCATTGCTATCAACAACTTTGAATGCTGCAGGAATGCACTGAACAAACCATAGAATTATAATTCGTTCTTAAAGTATTGGCTGATTTTATATTGTCATTGACAAGTGTTCAATCTTTAAAATGAGGTCGTTTTTATATTTATATAATCAAGATTAGTTTTTTTTTTTTTTTTTTTTTCCCCGGTTAAGAAGCACATACTTGACATTAAAATTTATGTATCTAGGATAGAACTGAACTGAAGAGGATAGAACAGCAAAGATTTAGAATAACTATTGCTTCCCCCTGGTCCCTACCACAAACTCATTGTATGTTTGCTTTTCATCATGGCCAAGGGCACACAAATATTGACTCTGCAAAGCTTTATAGTTCATCAAAGTATGCATATGTTTCAAGCTTTCATTCATATCAGGTTGATCTAAGGAAAAAAAAAAATAAAAAAAAAAAAAAAGACATAAATGAGTTGACGAGGAGTTAGCATAGAATAACTTAAACTTGTAGTATTTTTAAAGGTTAACATTTTCATCATCCGGCATTTTTGGCCAAAATTGGTATCGGTGAAAGCGGAGGCAAGAAAAAGTGTTAATGGTTGTAGATTAAGATATAGTCCAGGGATAGGTTTATGCTATTCACACTTAGTTTGAGCATTGAGGTAACAGCTGGCCACATAGCAATAAATACTATGTGAGAGTGATCAATAACTGGTTTAACTGCTCCTAAACTTGGCCAATTTATTTATTTTATCAATATATACGATATACTTTCAATTCTAGAGCTACTAATGCATGTTTTCATAAATCAATTATATATAGCTATTTAATTTACCTTATCGTCGATGAATTTGGCCCAAAAGCGAGCAACAGCTTTCTCATAAGGATCCTGTGGCAAAACAGGAACACCTTTCCAAACATCATCAATGTACTCAATGATCACAAGGGACTCTGATATCGGTTTTCCGTTGTGTACAAACACCGGTACCTTCTTATGAACAGGATTATATTTCAATAAATCAGCGCTCTTGTTTCTCAAGTTTTCTTCAATGTTTTCATACTTTATTCCCTTCATACTCAATGCAATTTTCACTCTGAAAGCAAATGAGCTTATTCCAAGGCCATAGAGTTTCACTTCGTTCGACATTTTCAAGTGTCGGGATTTCAGTGAAAGATAAGCTCGGGTTGTTCTATGGGTGGCTTCTATAAATAGCAGTGCCGCTTACTGGGTGATTACTTGTATTGGGTGATTACTTGTAATGTATGCAGAATACTGTACATGAATACATGATCATCATACGCTACTAGAAAGTTGGTGGAGAATGTGGTGTAGATTCATCCTCAATCATGTACGTAGCTGACAACTGTTGTAATTTAATAAACATGACAAGTTTATATATTAAACACATAATCATCACAAACATGCGGAAGCGTAGGATCTATTTAACACATAAATAATTAACCTAATAATAAAGCAAACGTACCTTTGATTCTAGCTAAACAAGAATCAACTTCAATAATCCTTCAATCAAGATCAAGAACCCTAATTAGGGTTTATAATTAGATTAACGAATTACCCCTTACCATTTTGTAATTCAATCCAATATATTAACTATAGTGAGTTAATATCACGTTCTTATACACACGTACTAATACCAAATTAATGTTAATGCTAGTTTAATAAAACACAAAACGATTTTGTTTTTGGAAAAACAAAATTCGAACACCTCTTGAAGGTTTCGGCCGATTGGGACACAAGAAAAAGAGAAAAATACTTTTAGGGTTTAGTGTGTGTACAAAAGTTACAAAACAATGAACCCTTGTGTTTGTTTATATATAATGAAAAAACTTTGGGAACAAGTTAGGGTTAGGGTTTGGGAAGCCCATTTCCGATCGGATCTCAACCTACAAAGGGGTTCTAGATCTTTCTTGTTCTCTATTTTCCATCTATAGTCCTTTCCTTTTATTATTTAACGACCGTTAGTCAATTACCGTTAATTACTTAATTAACGCTCGTTAGTCGTCTTGTGTAATTAATAATTAAATATAACTTTTTATATTAAATTATTAAACATTAATTCTTCATACGTAAAGTGTGCAATCCCGTGGTCTCGAGTTCGATTCTAGATATACACATATTAAATATTGTCCATAAACTAACAGCTCCCACTTGGACATATCTTAATAGTGTAATGACATTGGTTAGCGTTTAGCAACACGCCAATGCCCCCAGTACAACTCGAGTAAGGTCTCTTGGAAAAACCTTTTGATGATTCATCATCATACTTATCCTTTTTGTGAAAACGTAGAGGGGGGGTGAATACGTTTCCATTTTAAAAACTTAAAACTTGTTGTATCAAATTTCCAATTTAGCTTGTTCTAATATGAAAGATGTTAATTGTAGTTTATAACTAGCATAAACTAAAACATGTTGTCACACAAGTATTATAACCAAGTCACAACACAAGCAAACATATAATGTAAACATAAATTAAAGCAATAAGTAAAAGAAAGCGCAAACCGAACACGATGATTTATAGTGGTTCGGTCACGGAGCTCCTCTCCGCCCTACTCCACTCCCCGAGTACCCAACTCGAGAGTTACTTCACTAGATCAACAAGCTCCCTTCTCGGCGGAGAAAACCTTACAATCGTCGCTTACACTTTTTCCAGTACTAAGCTAGATACCGAGTTCTTTTACAAGGATACAACCACTCCCGACGTCGCTTATACAATTTCCGACACTAAGCTAGATGTCAAGTTCTTTACAAGGGTACAACCACTCCCGTCGTCGCTTATACTATTTCCGACACTAAGCTAGATGTCGAGTTCTTTTACAAGGGTACACCCACTCCCGCTATGTTTTATGGCCCAACATAGAAACCTTGTGTTTTATGGCACAAACACATAAACCACCTAATCTAGTTTAGTGTTTAGATTGTGATGCAATGATGTTTACAATGATGATCCATGACATAAGTGTATCATGGATATGAATGACTAATCTAAATGAACTTCCATTGAAAGGAAGCCTTCAATGGATGAAGATCACAAGCTCCCTAAACTTGTTGTGATGGATCTTCATATATGCATGTGGAATCTACATGAACTTCTTGAATAAGAAGTCTTCAATCATTGAAGATGTCAAGTGCTCTTGAATCTTCATATATTGGAATGCTTTGGTGGATGATGACTTCAAGATCTCCTAACCTTCTTGTTGGATCAGGAAGTATGCTATGCTAGTGATGGATGATGACTCACGATCTCTGAGCTTGCTTCACAGGATCATTACGAGTGTATGCTTACAACATAATGAAAGTTAGTAACATTATGATCATTATGAAAAGGGTGATTAATGTGTGTTTCTACATGGTTTCCTACTGATCTAAATGTATGCAAAGGGTAGAGAGAATGTGTGTTCCTATGGGTTAAAACAATAGGTAAACAATGGGCTACTATTTATAGGAAAACTTGTTCAGACAACCCGCGGATTTGGCGGAACCAATTCCAGGGTTCCGCCCTTTATGTTGTTTGGTTCCGCCGGGACATGACAGCTAGCTCTTACAAGATCTTACCAAGATCTTACACAATCCAACTCATTGCTTGTAAATCTTTCTAAAATATTATGTTAAGTCTTACAAGCTATCTAAATGATGTATGCCATGATGTCATGTATATATTTACATTTTAGGAATTAAAATGTAAAACATGTAAATGTATATATGTATGTAACATGTATCCTAGTGATCATGTAGCATGTATATACTAGCTTAACTAATATATGTTTACCAAGATGTATCATGTTAGTTTGACACCTAAAGTGTACTTATCCTATTAATCTTAGGAAACATGATGTACAAGTAAAAATACTTGTATATGCAGAATGTGAAATAAGGTTCTAAGTAGAATGGTTAGCCTTTTAAAATACTTAATGACCTAGCCGTATTTTAAACATTCTAAATGGTTTGTTAAGGGTTTGATCATAATGCCACATAACAAACATGTACGAACATGTGTTGTATCATATGAGGACTCGAGAGGTCGAGATGTGTTAAATGTATTGTTGAGACAAAATAAGATTACAAGTAACTTGTACATTTTACGTTATGTATCAAGTTACATGTTTGTCATCAATCAAAACAAACGAGACTGCTTGCACTAACAATCTCCCCCTTTTTGATGATGACAAAATATGTAAACGTGATAGAAAGTAAAATGTAAAAAAGTTACTTGTGTCCATACTACCTTTTACATTACCTTCTCCGTTTACATGCTTCTCAACTCATCTCCCCTATTACTTTCTCCGTTTACACCTTTCTCCCCCTTTTGTCAAAACAAAAAGGGTGTGTCCTTGGAGTTAACTTCATTTCTCCCCAAAATGGCGAGCTTGCATCATCCCTAGTGAAGTTAAATTGACTACTCCAATCTCCTATGGTTGTTGCGTCCCCTAGGTTGTTAGCGGATCCATGGATCAAATTAAGATCCTTAACCTACATCAAGGTTAGTGTTGTGCAACACAAATATATGAAAATGCATGATGAATGAAATGCATATAGCCAACGATACACGTGGGTAAGCTATGTTGGACTATCTCCTCCTTTTTGTCGAAACACAAATGTGTGTCGAAGAATGAGAATAAAGATAAATGCGTGCATGCTCCCCCTTGAATGTAGCTCCCCCTTGATCAATACTCCCCGTTGCTAGGGTACCAACGTATATGAACCAAGAAATAAGAAAGCTAGAAAAACAAAGGTTAGTGCATGATTAGCTCCCCCTTGATCAATACTCTCCGTTGCTAGGGTACCAACGTATATGATGCAAGGATGAAGAATCCTACAAAATAAAGGTTAGTGTAGAACAATATTTGTCCTATAACGAGTATGTGATATACAACAATTCGTGTATATGATGCACTCTAAAAATGCTTGACGGAAGCTCCCCCTTGCTCTAGGGCGTCAAGATGAACCTACAAAACAAAAAAAATTAGTACACTAGAAGCTATGTCTTAAGACACATATGTCATATACGACCAATGTATATAGACGATGCAATAAGAGTGCTTGACAGATATTCCTCTTGATTCGAGGACGTCAAGAAGTACCTACAATAAAAGAAGGGAAATAATCTATGCTAACTTCATCCTTAGATGAGTAAGCTATATACAATCGAGCATATAAAATGATGAACCTACAATGAAAGGATTAGTGAAATATATTTTATTTCCACTGGTACAGATATTGCCTATCGTCACACTGGAAATGCGTGACTATATGCATATAGTCACACACGTTTTTTTGGGTGTGTGTGACAAAGAGTCGCGCCACCGTAGGTATCATATGGTCACATTGTTTAGTTTGTGGCCGTTTTCATCGAAAAAGAGTGACCAAAACCCGAATATGTGTGACTAATTAGGCACAAGTTTTGTTGGATTCATCAGTATGTGTGACTATTTCCCATCCTATGGCCACACGAAAATATAATAAATGTGACGTTTGTGATGATTTAGTCACACATCGTGTGTTGTTTTTTTGGAGTTAGTCACATACAATTTAAAAAAAAGTGGCCAAAAGTGTTAATAAGTGTGACCATATGCTGTTTAAAGTGAAGAAATGTGTACTATTGATCATCCAATGGTCACATGAATTCTTAGTTTGTGTGGCCTTTTGTAATATTTAGTCACACAAAGCATGTTTGCTTTGGGTATTTAGTCACATACAATTGAGCATAAAGTGGCCAAAAGTGTTAATAAGTGTGACCATATGCTGTTTTAAGTGAAGAAATGTGTATTTTGTGTGACTATTGATCATCCAATGGTCACATGAATTCTTAGTTTGTGTGGCCTTTTGTAATATTTAGTCACACTAAGCATGTTTGTTTTCGGTATATAGTCACATACAATTAAGCATAAAGTGGCCAAAAGTGTTAATAAGTGTGACCATATGCTGTTTTAAGTGAAGAAATGTGTATTTTGTGTGACTATTGATCATCCAATGGCCACATGAATTTTATGTTTGTGTGGCCTTTTGTAATATTTAGTCACACAAAGCATCTTTGTTTTGGTTATTTAGTCACATACAATTAAGCATAAAGTGGCCAAAAGTGTTGATAAGTGTGACCATATGCTGTTTTAAGTGAAGAAATGTGTATTTTGTGTGACTATTGATCATCCAATGGTCACATGAATTCTTAGTTTGTGTGGCCTTTTGTAATATTTAGTCACATAAAGCATGTTTGTTTTGGGTATTTAGTCACATACAATTAAGCATAAAGTGGCCAAAAGTGTTAATAAGTGTGACCATATGCTGTTTTAAGTGAAGAAATGTGTATTTTGTGTGACTATTGATCATCCAATGGTCACATGAATTCTTAGTTTGTATGGCCTTTTGTAATATTTAGTCACACAAAGCATGTTTGTTTTGGGTATTTAGTCACATACAATTAAGCATAAAGTGGCCAAAAGTGTTAATAAGTGTGACCATATGCTGTTTTAAGTGAAGAAATGTGTATTTTGTGTGACTATTGATCATCCAATGGTCACATGAATTCTTAGTTTGTGTGGCCTTTTGTAATATTTAGTCACACAAAGCATGTTTGTTTTGGGTATTTAGTCACATACAATTAAGCATAAAGTGGCCAAAAGTGTTAATAAGTGTGAC